>JBBPBP010000003.1:23949875-24036992 GCA_037974735.1 Cicer chorassanicum
ATATACTTTTTTGGCACTTTATCTTTTTATCAAATATTTGCTTTGGTTCTTTATCTTTTTATAAATTTATTTTCTTCCTTTATCTTTTATAAATGATCAATGTTAGTCATTTTTACCACAAGCCTTGCAAATAGTTGTATGATTACTATCATGAACTTTTGAGATCTAATCTTAGATCATTTGTAAATATAAGTTTGCAACCTTAATTAACAAGGAGAAGAAGAAGATATAGAGAACTATGATAAATATAATTCATTTCAAAGAATTAACTTATGTTTCAAAACGTGCAAGAAGAATATTTTCAAGTACAAGTCTGCTATTGGGTTAGATGGATGTTTCTTGAAAAGATACTATAATGGACACATATTGATAATTGTTAGAAGAAATTTCAATGACCATATGTTGCTATAACTTTTGTTGTGGTTGTGAAAATGACTAACGTTTGTCACTTACAAAAGATATAGGATGAAAATAAATCAAAAAAGATATATGACCAAAATGAATATCAAGTAAAAGATTAAGGACGAAAAATATATTTAAGCCTATATGTTATTAGATATCAATTTTGTACATTTTATATTATATTTTATAAGGATAGCTATGTAAATTACTGTTCTTATCATCTTCTACTGATTTCTAACCGAATTCAAATTCAAGATAATTTTTTTTAACTAGAGAGACATGATAAATATAAGATAGTCTTCAGGCATAACTTATCATATTTTGTTAATTTATCAAATATTGGATTGAGGTACGATTTGCTAGCTATATCATACCCTTTCTATTATCTTGTCCTTCAAATGAGCCCTTAATGTATATATTTAAGTCTTTAAAAACTTTAATATTTCCTATTTTCCTCTCAATAGTTTGATCATCTGAACATCCTTCCAATTTAAAGATAGATCCTTATATGAATGAAATTAAAGTACTAAAATTTGCATCACATACTCACACACAATATCCCAAACCCCCCATGATCCCAAATACAACCACATTCGTCAAAGAAAATGTATGAACTACATCTCATAATACTCTAACACAAGAGTATAAGATAAAAGAAGAAATTCAAGTACAAGTTTAAAATGTTTTCGATTAGTGCATCTTGTAACTAAGAACTAAAGCCGATATATAACTTTGATCTCCATGTTTCTTTACAATACTAGGAAGTTTGATATTTTTACTTTCAATCAAAGATAACAATCTCCACCTTAATAAAAAAAAATTGACACATCTTTTGTTTCCATTGTCTACACCTACAATTATAGTTCAAAAGAACTATCATAATCCACCATAAAAAGTATGCTTCACTTGAAGGTAAATCACATTAGGAATTTTCACTTGAAGCTTAACCACTCTAAGAATTTATACTTGAAGTTAAACCACTCCAAGAATTTCCACTTGAAGCTAAACAACTCCAGAAAAATTCACTAGAAGTTGAATTACTATAAAATCATAGTTGAACTACGCCATAATTTCACTGTATACCTTACATCAATGTCAATCAATGCCCATGTCATATTCAACACCTTGTGGAAGATCAAACAGGTTAGAGTTAGTCCTAGAGGCCAACAAGTTTTCCTTAGTTATTATTTGTATAATGACATTTATTATTATTTAACTAATAGTATGAGACATTTTATTTATTATATGGATTTATTCAAAGCATAATAAAGATGTTAGCGTAGTTAGCATGTTTAGTGAAATATTAAATGCGACTTAATCATGAGACCCCATTAAACAAAAGAACACTATTCTTAAAATATTCACAGTCAAGTATTATTGTTTACTGGAACAACAGTAATACATGAAACTATTATGTGAGTAGATTGATGACCATATATCATAGGTCATAGATATGACATATCAAGTCATCACGTTTGAAGTAGCAATGTCAAGTTACAAGGAAGGGGGTTTGAATTGTAATCTTGCTTATTTAAAATTTCTTGTTAAAAACTTAAGAAAAAAACAACTCAAGAATGATCTTGGTTATGAAAACAGAAACGGAGAACGTTCTTGGTTTTGAAACAGAAAACGGAGAATGTTCTTTGATTAGTTAAAAACAGAGATTTTAGTTTCTCTATTTAATTTTGATCATAAAAACAACTAAATGTAAATAGAGTTAAGGAAGAGATACCACACAAAGATATGTCCTGGTTCACCCAACGTGGGCTACGTCTAGTCCTCAAAATTGTGAGATTTTCACTAAGTGTTCAACGAACGGAGAACAATCTTCTGGTTACATAGTTAAATATCAACCTTGATCTGTAACTACCCTTCCTTTCCACCCAGAAAGGATTCAATCAAGTCACCTAACTAATTTGCAAGGATTTTTACAGTTAACTCTTTTAATCACTCTCAAACTATAAACAATCCTTATAGTTATGAGTTTACACAATAATGATTTAAAAGGTTTGGTTGAATCTGATTATGCTCAACTCTTGTTTGAGAATAAATTCAGAATGAAAGAACTCAGTAAGATAATCTGGAAGTATGAAACAATTTCAACCTGATTTCTTTTGTGAATGAGATAGCTTCAAGAATGCAAGTGAATGTGATTTAATGAGAATTCTTGGCACTTGAAGTTATGGATGATGCTTGCGAATTTGCCTTGCTTTTATAGACGATTTGGGCAATTAATTCTGGTTAGAAAGAGCTATTGGTAGTGCTCTGTTTTCCTCTGACACAAGCAACCTTTCTGTTGAAAAAATACACCATTCATGTGACAGTTTTGAGCCTTGCTGTTTTGGGCCGTTTTGCTTAATCACTAATATATTTCTTGCGCGTTTTAGTGACCCATTAAGCTTCGAAAATACTTGATGATTATTGGGCTTTGATATGGAAACTTGATTCGATCCAAAACTGTTTGGAAAGGAGTGAATAATTTCTGCAGAACTGAGAAGTCTTCTTCTGCAGAAATAGAGATTGTTCTTCTCAAAAACGGAGAACGTTAACTCAAGGTGGAGTTTGATGATCAATCTGGTCTGATGGTCTTTTGGACAATCTGATGACTTATAACCAATCTTGATCTTCAGTCTTGTTTCAACTTTCTTGACAGTTCCAGATTGGAGAAAGTTACAGTCCGTTTTTGACATGTTTATATTCATGATGATTTATCGTAGTGATTCGAGAACCGTTTTAAGTAATAATGATTCCTATATGTTCCTTCCTATGTACTGATGAAATTGGTATAAAAAATTAAGGCAGAATCGTTGTTAAAGTGCTGGAGAAAGATTGGTGAAGTGGCTGCGACAGTCAATCTTGATTCTGCAGAACATTCTAGATTTATGATTAAGAATGTTCAATTTAGTTTTTCACCTGATTTCTTTGCTTTGCTTGGTTCCTATCTTTAATAAAAACACTCAAGAGCACATATTAAATTAACATAACATTTAGAATCATAATTAACATACTTAATTAACCATTGTTTATTTTCATCAAAACTTAATTTGAGAGTTTGTCTTAACAGTCTTCCCCTTTTTTATGATGACAAACATGTTAATTTAGATTTTAATTCTGATTCTAATTTTAATTTTGAAGAGTATAAAAGCTCCCCCTCAATTGATGCAATAGATATTTTTATTACAGTGAAATAACTAATGCAATCAGTTAATGTATATTTCATTGATTCTCAAGATAAAGCAAGTTCAAATTACAAAATATAATATCCTGATTACAAAACAGAGTTCTAAAAAATCAGAATAAAAACTAAAGTTAATTCTCCCCCTTTGTCATACAAAAGGGAAAGAGAAAAAGATTCCTATTTAGCTGAAGAAGGAGAAGATCCTTCTGAAAACATAGACTTGGATGGATCAGGAATCGGTGCAGCAACAGGAGCAGGTTGAACAGGAGGAGGAGGGTCACCTAGCTTGGGAGCAATGGTTTCTGCAAGCTAGGATCGCAGCATTGAAAATTCCACATCGTGTTGAGCCTGTCGAGCCAGAAGAAGCTGTAGAGTTGCCATTAGTTCTGAGTTGGTGGGCTCCTTGGGAGGATTCAAGATTGGAGGAGGAATTGGAGCAGCACTGCTTGATGGTGCAGAGATAGTTGGGAGAGAGGAAGTCAATGGCTGAGGATTTGATTGATTGGAGGAAGACTGGTTATTTGAAGGCTGGGGAGAAGTAAAAAATTGACTAATTCCAAAAAAGGAAGAAGTGGTTGTCTGTGGAGAGATGTACGCAGGTGACATGGCTGACACATTTTGGTGGGAAAGCAGTGTGGTCATGGGATCAAGGGGAGAATGAAGTAGTTGGGAGACAGAGATGAAGTTAGTGGAGGAAATTGTGGATTGTTGTGGAAAAACGGAGAAAGTAGGATTTGCAGGAGGAAGACTGGGAGAACGTTCTCGATTTTCTGGTGAACGTTCTGGAGCTTTTTCAGGAGAACGTTCTTGGTTTGGAGGAGAACATTCTTCAGCATTGTCAGCTTCTCTATCTTGAGAAGGAGAAAGTGATGTGGGGTCTGGAACAGCAGGTCGTTGTGTTGTAAAGCGTTTGCGTTTTAGAGGAGATGGAAAATAGGAGATGATTGGGGCATATTTTCTGGTTGAGGGACGGTTAGTGGTTGGATATTTTTTATGTGTTTTTGGTGTGTGGGAAGGCTGTCTTGTGACGATGATTTTCATATGGGCCATGTTTTTGGTGGAGAATTTTGAGATTTTGATAAGGGATTTTTCATTTGATAGAGGAATATTAAAATGGTTAAAGACTTTTGTAAGAATCATGTGATAAAGTATCAGATAAGGTAGGTTGAGACGCTTGCAGTTGAGAAGATGATAGATGATGAACGCGTCATTTTAAGAGATATACTCATGGCTTCCACAGTGAGGAAGAAGAGTATGTTGGCTCATGTTGTTGAAAATTTTAGGAAGTGGTCGAAAATATGTGGAAAGGTACCTAGTAGAGTTCTCTTGAAACAACTCAGAGAGAACTGCAGTCTCTTTAAGATTTAGAGCTGCATACTAGGATTTACCAAAAACAGCAGGACCGTTAGTAGGAAGATCCAAGATGGAGGCCAGAATGTCAGAGTTAGTTTTATCTCAATTCCCTTGATGTTGGAAATTAACAGAGATTTAGCAGGGAATGTTTTGGTCTGACAATAGAAAGCTCTAACAGCATCTGGATTGCAGGGCTCAGATATTTGTAAAAAGGCAGTCCAGCCTAGAGCATCAGTAAAATGTTGGACAGCGTTGCCATCGACTATGAGTTTGTCAAAAATGAAAACTCGGCCAACACCAATGGGTCTCTGAGCCCATTTGTCTTTAAACAATTTTGTGGCAGTGGATGGAATTAAAGGAGTAGGTTGAGTTTTGGCTTTCGTAGAAGGTGGAGAAGGTGGTGCAGGGGAATCAGATTCAGAGGAAGGAGAGGAAGGAGTGTGAGGTGAAAGGGGACGTTTGGTGGATTGTGAAGAAGTGGGAGCGTAAGACGGAGAACGTTCTGTTGTAGGTGAACGTTCTTGAGTGGGTGAGAGAGATTTTTGATGAATAGGAGAACATTTTGGAATGGGAGAACGTTCTAGAGTAGATGTAGGGGTGAAGATTCTGAACAATCTTGGAAGAATCTAATGTTGAAAAATATTTTTGGGCTGAAGCCGTCAACACATCATGTTATATTTTAAATCGAGTATCCATAAGAAAAATCATAAACAAAACTCCATATGAAATCTAGAAAAATAGAAAACCAAACATTTCATATTTTCACATTTTTGGGTGTTACTGTTATATTCTAAACAACAAAGATATTCTGGAAAAATTTGATGCAAAATCTGACAAAGCAATATTTTTTGGTTATTCAACCGACTCTAAAGGTTATAGGGTTTTTAATCTAAGAACTAAAGTTGTATAAATCAGCATGCATATTCTATTTGATGAGTTTGATGACTTAGTAATAGAAAAGACAAATGAGGATGAAGAGCTGCCAGACACACAGCAGAAAACTGATGTGCAGGAAACAGAGATTGATAAACAATCTCTGTATCATTCTCCACCTAAAAGCTGGAGAACGATATGAGATCATCCTCAAACTCAAATCATTGGGGATACAGTAGATGGAATTCGAACCAGAAAGTCATTCAAGAATGATGAGAACAACATGGCAATGATTTCTCAAGTTAAACCAAAATCAATTAAAGAAGCCATAGGTGATCAATCTTGGATTGAAGCCATGAAGGAAGAACTGCAACAGTTCGATAAGAATGAAGTCTGGACCTTGGTACCAAATCCTCAAGATCAAACAATAATTGGTACACGCTGGGTTTTCAGAAACAAATTAGATGAAGAAGGTAAGGTAGTAAGAAACAAAGCAAGATTGGTTGCTCAAGGTTATAACCAACAAGAAGGTATAGACTACGATGAAACTTTTGCTCCTGTTGCAAGGTTGGAAGTTATTCGTATACTTCTTGCATATGCATCTCATAAACTTATTAAATTATTTCAAATGGATGTAAAAAGTGCATTCTTAAACGACTTCTTAAATGAGCGAGTTTATGTAAAACAACCTCCAGATTTTGAAGATCAATTAAAACCAAATCATCTTTTCAAACTTACAAAAGCTCTCTACGGCTTAAAACAAGCACCAAGAGCTTGGTATGATAGGTTAAGTTCCTTCTTAATTAAAAAACGACTTCCAGAGGAAAGATCGATACTACACTTTTTAAGAAAATTGATAAAAATGATTTACTCATTATACAAGTGTATGTCGACGATATTATTTTTGGATCAACTAATGAAAAAATGTGTGATAGTTTTTCAAAACTCATGTAAAGTGAATTTGAAATGAGCATGATGGGAGAGTTGAGATATTTTCTTGGTTTACAAATTAAACAACATAAAAATGGTATTTTTATCTGTCAAGAAAAATACATTAAAGATTTGTTAAACAAATATAAAATGAATGAAGCAAAAATCATGTCTACTCCTATTCATCCATCATCTTCATTAGACAAAGATGAACAAGGAAAATCTGTTTCTGAAAAAGAATACAGAGGTATGATTGGTTCTTTGCTATACTTAATTGCTAGCAGGCCATATATTGTATTTGCAGTAGGATTATGTGCTAGATTTCAATCTGTGCCAAAAGAATCTCATTTAACAGCTGTGAAACGAATTTTTAGATATCTCGTTGGAACTACTGATCTTGGCCTTTGGTATAGAAAATGTTCTCATTTTGATCTTGTAGCATATTGCGATGCTGATTATGCTGGAGACAAAACTGAAAGAAAAAGCACTAGTGGAGCATGTCAGTTTTTGGGACATGCTTTGATAAGCTGGTCCTGCAGGAAACAAAATACTATAGCCTTATCAACCACTGAAGTTGAATACGTATCAGCTGCAAACTGCTGCTCACAAGTTCTTTGGATAAAAAATGAACTTGAAGAATTCTCTGTAAGTTACTCAAGTATTCCAATTTACAGTGATAATACTAGTGCAATCAATTTGTCAAAAAATCCAATTCAACATTCTCGTTCAAAACATATTGAAATAAAACATCATTTTATTCGTTAATAAAAATGATATTGAGTTAATCTTTGTTGATACTCAAAATCAGCTTGCTGACATTTTTACAAAGCCTTTAGTTGAGGAAAGCTTTAATTCAATCAAAGAAAAATTGAAAATCATGAAAAATCCTGAAAATTCGAGTTAAAACTGCTTCTGCAGAAAACGGAGAACGTTTATCAATCTCCGTTTTTTAAACATATTTCTCCGTTTTTCAAACTCTCCCCCGAATCGTCATCTTCATCATGCATCGAAATGGCTTGTCCCAGCATTAAATGTGCGTGTCTCTAGGTCACTGTCAAGCCGTCAAAACGGTTCCCTTCCCCAACACATGGCAGTTCCCTAGGTTCATGTCATCATTGCTCTTTCTCTCTCTCTCTCTCTTGAAAAACTGACAAAACGAATTTCAATCATCACCACTGTTCATTTTCAGAAACAGCCTTCTTCATCCTCAAACCTTCGTCTTCTTCACCTTTCATCCTCCATCACTCTCAGCTTTCAACAAAAATGGCTCGGACAAAACAATCTGCTCCCAAAAATGCATGCACTAACACTCCATCACCATCATCATCCTTCTCACCAATCTACAATCGTTCACCTTCACCTCCACCCAGACCAACTCCTCCAAAACATTCTTCAGATTCTTCCTTTTCTGACTATCTCTCATCTTCTCCTAAATCTAACCCAAACTTCTCCATTCCTGAACCTTTATCTTCTGTTCTTCCCCCTCTTCATTCCTGTCCATCTCCTAACGTTGCTCAAGTTCCTCCTCACTTGCAAACATCCTTCTCAAGTCCTGCACCACCACAAAAATTTGTCAATCCTCCCGCACCACAAAGATGCTCCATGAGAATCTTAGCAGGAATTGAGACTTCAAAAAACCCAATCACTAAACCTGCTTATTTCATCATCTCAGACTATGAGTCTGATGATTCATCTGATCCTCCTCCTCAAGCACCTACAACAAAATCCACAAAACCTTCAACTCCATCAAAATCTTCATTTTCCTCTGAACCTTCTCAATCAACTTCTCCAAATCAAAAACATAGAATGATCAATGAACTTTTCTCTTCTCCTAAACCCACTCGCCCACCCTCTCGTCCTCTCAAAACAAAAACCACTGTGCCAATGTCTCAATTTTTGGCAAGAAAAAACTTAAACATTCGCCAACGATTCGAAACCTCTGCACCAAAACAGAACTTTCGTCACAATCCATCTGCTTCACAAGAACATTTTCCAAGTTCAGAACATTCCCTGATCCGTGAACCTTCACCCACCTCACATCAAGAACGTTCTCCTATCCACGAACGTTTTCTAGTACCTTCCACTCCAAACACTCAAAAAACCCCTACATCTACTCCAGAACAATCCCCCATTCCAGAACGTTCTCCTATTCATCAAAAATCTCTCTCACCCACTCAAAAACGTTCACCTACAACAGAACGTTCTCCGTCTTACGCTCCCACTTCTTCAAAATCCACCAAACATCCCCTTTCACCTCACACTCCTTCCTCTCCTTCCTCTAACCCTTCCTCTGACTCTGCTTCCCCTGCACCACCTTCTCCACCTTCCAAGAAAGCCTAAACTCAACCTACTCCTTTAATTCCATCCACTGCCACAAGACTGTTTAAAGACAAATGGGCTCATAGACCCATTGGTGTTGACCGAGTTTTCATTTTTGACAAACTCATAGTCGATGGCAACGCTGTCCAACATTTTACTGATGCTCTAGGCTGGACTGCCTTTTTAAAAATATCTAAGCCCTACTATCCAGATGCTGTTAAAGCTTTCTATTGTCAGGCCAAAACATTCCCTGATAAATCTCTATTAATTTCCAACATCAAGGGAATTGAGATCAAACTAACTCCTGACATTCTGGCCTCCATCTTGGATCTTCCTACTGACGATCCTGTTGTTTTTGGTAAGTCCTGGTATGCAGTTCTAAATCTTAAAGAGACTGCAGTTCTCTCTGAGTTATTTCAAGAAAACTCTACTAGGTACCTTTCCACATATTTTCGACCACTTCCTAAAATTTTCAACAACATGAGCCAGCATACTCTTCTTCCTCACTGTGGAAGCCATGAGTATATCTCTTAAAATGATGCGCTCATCATCTATCATCTTCTCAACTGCAAGCGTCTCAACCTACCTTATCTGATACTTCATCACATGATTCTTACAAAAGTCTTTAACCATTTTAATATTCCTCTGTCAAATGCAAAATCCCTTATCAAAATCTCAAAATTCTCCACCAAAAACATGGCCCATATGAAAATCACCTTCACAAGACAGCCTTCCCACACACCAGAAACACATCAAAAATATCCAACCACTAGTCGTCCCTCAACCAGACAATCTGCCCCAATCATCTCCTATTTTCCATCTCCTCTAAAACGCAAACGCTCTACAAGACAACGACCCGCTGTTCCAGACCCAACATCACTTTTTCCTTCTCCAGACAGAGAAGCTGACAATGCTGAAGAATGTTCTCCTCCAAACCAAGAACGTTCTCCTGAAAAAACTCAAGAATGTTCACCTAAAAACCGAGAACGTTCTCCCAGTCTTCCTCCTGCAAATCCTACTTTCTCCGTTTTTCCACAACAATCCACAATTTCCTCCACTAACTTCATCTATCTCCCAACTACTTCGTTCTCCCCTTGATCCCATGACCACACTGCTTTCCCACCAAAATGTGTCAGCCATGTCACCTGCGTACATCTCTCCACAGACAACCACTTCTTCCTTTTTTGGAATTACTCAATTTTTACTTCTCCCGAGCCTTGAAATAACCAGTCTTCCCCCAATCAATCAAATCCTCAGCCATTGACTGCCTCTCTCCCAACTATCTCTGCACCATCAAGCAGTGCTGCTCCAATTCCTCCTCCAATCATGAATGGTTTGTTACTGCTGCCACCGTCTCTAAAAACTGGTTGTGCGGAAGCCATTAGTTATTTGATCAAGGAGTAAGTTACCTTGAACCTGCTCTGATACCAATTGTAAGATCAGATGTGCACCTAAGAAAGGGGGGTGAATTAGGTGTTTAAGAGTATTTCTTGTTTTCAGCGAGTTAGCAATTGATTTTTGCGCTTATGGATGGTAAAAGATAAAGTAAATGGCAGTAATGTAAAGAACACAGCAATATTATCCTGGTTCCCCTTATACCCAAGGGTACATCCAGTCCTCTTGCACACCACAAGAGATTTCTCCACTATTGTTAGAATATGTACAAGTCCCACCCTAGGATCTGTGCTACAAACTTCTAACAAAACCTCTAAGATAGCACCCCACTATCTTAGATAATGTACAAGATAGCACCCCACTATCTTAGATAAAACTACTTAAAGAAAGTACTACTTTCTTTTTACAAATAATGTGATTTGATAAGGATGTAGGAATATGAAAGAGAGGTATAATAATAACAATCCAATATTGCTTCAAGTACTTTGAGAACCTTTGTCAAGGATATGAAAATGAAATGCAAGTACTTGAATTATGAAAAATGACTTTGAGAAAAATAGAAAAGTTGTTCAAAGTCGTTCAAGGTTTGGCCATTGGATTGTCTACTTTGAATATGAAGTTATGACATATTTATAGTCCATAAACATCTCTTCAGATTCGTGGCCTTTGATCCAAGAGGTTTGAGGAAGAATTGCAATGTTTTAAATTGAATTCAGAACTGAAAAATTGCATTGCTTCCAGTTGTATTCGATTACAAGATATCTGTATTCGAATACAACTTGCTGCAACGTTAAAAATTATTCAAATTTTTCACTGTGTAGTCGAATACACTTTTGTGTAGTCGAATACAGATGAAGAGTTTTAGCTACTGACTTGGCAATTTTTCATCTGTAGTCGAATACAGATGAGATGGCCTAGCCTCTGACTTAGCAAATTGCATCTGTATTCGAATACACTTAGGTTGTATTCGAATACACCTTTGTATTTTGTCAAAAATATTAATCGAACACTTTGTAAATATAATTTTGACTTTTGAAAATGCTTTTTATGCATGTGTAAAGATGAAAGGTTCTCATGTACTTGATCTTGTGATTGTATCATTTACCTTTACATTTAAACATTTAATATGTTTGAAGTCTAAAGTTAATCAATGAGATATGTTGGACTTCTTCTTTTTGAGCTTGTTGTCTTGATCATCATCGTCATCGTTGGTCTTTTGTCTTCATCAAAAACATGTATTTTACATTCTCCCCCTTTTTGATTATGACAAAACTTTTGTTGTTTGGAGAGACTGTATCATCGGAAAATTACTCCCCCGTAATTTATGCGTTGTTTGGAGAGAGTGTATCATCGGAAAATTACTCCCCCGTAATTTATGCGTACTCCCCCGTTGAACTTGAATGTTTGTGATCATTTTGGAAAAGACCTACAAACAGTTTTAAAAACAACAAAATACCAAACTTTTCTCCCCCTTTTGACATGATCAAAAAGAAGGAAAATATCGACAATATATAAAGTAGAATCCAAGTAATTTTAAGATATAAAAGAGAATATTTGAATATCAAATAATACCCAAAATCATGATCAAGTATTATAACAAAAACATATTGAAAAGGAAAATTAACTAAAGCATCATAAGAACTTGTTAAACAAGCTTCATCAAAACTATTCCTAGTATACGAACTACATTTTCAAGTTTTTGTTTAAAAAAGAATTTTTTTCATAGAAAATACAACATGTAAGGCACATATTCATATATTAATAAAAGATATAAAAGAATTAATTCTAGAAACTTATCAAGAGGAAAAATTTTAAATTTTGAAGAGTGATGACAAAGTACCTTTCTTTATCCAAACGTAATGCCCTTTTGGAACACTAATGTTTCTCACATGACAGGCATTAGGTGTGTGGCCATGAATTCCACAATATGAGCAAGTAGGAATTTTACTAGTATATGTATGAAGTTTATTTTTAGTAATTCTCTCCTTATAAGAATGACCTTTTTGTAAATTTGTAATATTTCCTTGATTTGTTTGAGTACTTGATTTGACAAAAATGGTCTTATTGGTGCTTGGTTTGTTAAATTTAGAAAATCCAAGACCACTTTTATCGTTTGAATATCTTTGCATGTTTAGAACATTTTCCAATCCTATATGTCCTTTTTCATATCTTTCAATCACTCTATTTAGTTGAACAATTTTAAATGAAAGGGAATCACATTTGTTGCATGTAAAATTCTGCTTTGATTTTTCAGCATCTTTTTCCATAATATCAATTTTTTCTTTAAGACATGAAATTTCTTTCTTTTGTGTTGATACTTGTTTAAGCAGATTTTTACATTCAACAAGAAGTTCCTTTATTGCATTTTGTGCTTCATTGTATTCTATGACTAATTCATGATTATAATGAGGAGTGTTTAAGTTACTAACCTCTTCGGCATCTGAATGATGTGAAGCCATTAGTGCAATATTAGCACATTCATCACTTTCAGTTTCTGATGATGAACTTATATCGTTATCTTCCCATGCTATATATGCTTTCTTGAAGTCTTTTCTTTTACCAGCATTCTTCTTGATAAGATTTGGGCAATCTGCTTTGATATGTCCTTGTTTCCCGCATTCGAAACAAGTGAAGTTTTGGCTTGAAGTAGAATTATCCTTTTTCTTGAAACTTTCCTTTTTGAAAGTTCTATCATTCTTAAGAAACTTGCCAAATTTCCTAACAAGGGAAGTAATGTTTTCGTCTTCATCAGAACTTTCATCTGTGGTTTGTTCCTTTGATTCGGTCTTTAGAGCAACATTTTTGGTCTTCTTTATTAGACTCTCATTTTGCTCCAACCTTCCAAGTTCAATTTCATGTTCTTGGAGTTTTCCAAATAATGCAGAAAGTGACATCTTGGATAAGCTTTTCTTTTCTGATATTGCTGTCACCTTTGGTTGCCATGCCCTTGTTAGTGATCTTAATACTTTAAGATTTAGTTCATCGTTGGTGAAAATCTTTCCAAGGGCTGTCAAGTGATTTGTTAAGTGGGAGAATCTTTTCTGCATGTCTAATATAGATTCTCCGGGCTGCATACGAAATAATTCATATTCTTGAGAAAGTGCATTTAGTTTAGATCTTTTTACCTCTACGGTGCCTTCATGGGTTACTTCCAATGTGTCCCATATTTCCTTGGCTGTTTTACAGTGAGATATGCGGAAGAATTCATCCATACCAAGTGCTGATTGTAGAATGTTTTTAGCCTTTTTATCGTATAGCACTTTTCTTTTATCGTCATCGGTCCAAGAATTCTTTATCTTAATTTCTTCCTTGTTGTTGATGACTGTTGTTGGAATGTATGGACCATTTTCGACAGCATCCCATATTTCGTCTCCCTGTGCCTCAAGATATGCTTGCATGCGTATTTTCCAGAAGTCGTAATGTTCACCGACGAAACATGGTGGTTTGTTACTGCTGCCACCGTCTCTAAAAACTGGTTGTGCGGAAGCCATTAGTTATTTGATCAAGGAGTAAGTTACCTTGAACCTGCTCTGATACCAATTGTAAGATCAGATGTGCACCTAAGAAAGGGGGGTGAATTAGGTGTTTAAGAGTATTTCTTGTTTTCAGCGAGTTAGCAATTGATTTTTGCGCTTATGGATGGTAAAAGATAAAGTAAATGGCAATAATGTAAAGAACACAACAATATTATCCTGGTTCCCCTTATACCCAAGGGTACATCCAGTCCTCTTGCACACCACAAGAGATTTCTCCACTATTGTTAGAATATGTACAAGTCCCACCCTAGGATCTGTGCTACAAACTTCTAACAAAACCTCTAAGATAGCACCCCACTATCTTAGATAATGTACAAGATAGCACCCCACTATCTTAGATAAAACTACTTAAAGAAAGTACTACTTTCTTTTTACAAATAATGTGATTTGATAAGGATGTAGGAATATGAAAGAGAGGTATAATAATAACAATCCAATATTGCTTCAAGTACTTTGAGAACCTTTGTCAAGGATATGAAAATGAAATGCAAGTACTTGAATTATGAAAAATGACTTTGAGAAAAATAGAAAAGTTGTTCAAAGTCGTTCAAGGTTTGGCCATTGGATTGTCTACTTTGAATATGAAGTTATGACATATTTATAGTCCATAAACATCTCTTCAGATTCGTGGCCTTTGATCCAAGAGGTTTGAGGAAGAATTGCAATGTTTTAAATTGAATTCAGAACTGAAAAATTGCATTGCTTCCAGTTGTATTCGATTACAAGATATCTGTATTCGAATACAACTTGCTGCAACGTTAAAAATTATTCAAATTTTTCACTGTGTAGTCGAATACACTTTTGTGTAGTCGAATACAGATGAAGAGTTTTAGCTACTGACTTGGCAATTTTTCATCTGTAGTCGAATACAGATGAGATGGCCTAGCCTCTGACTTAGCAATTTTTCATCTGTAGTCGAATACAGATGAGATGGCCTAGCCTCTGACTTAGCAAATTGCATCTGTATTCGAATACACTTAGGTTGTATTCGAATACACCTTTGTATTTTGTCAAAAATATTAATCGAACACTTTGTAAATATAATTTTGACTTTTGAAAATGCTTTTTATGCATGTGTAAAGATGAAAGGTTCTCATGTACTTGATCTTGTGATTGTATCATTAACCTTTACATTTAAACATTTAATATGTTTGAAGTCTAAAGTTAATCAATGAGATATGTTGGACTTCTTCTTTTTGAGCTTGTTGTCTTGATCATCATCGTCATCGTTGGTCTATTGTCTTCATCAAAAACATGTATTTTACATATGACAAAGGGGGAGAATTAACTTTAGTTTTTATTCTGATTTTTAAGAACTCTGTTTTGTAATCAGGATATTATATTTTGTAATTTGAACTTGCTTTATCTTGAGAACCAATGAAATATACATTAACTGATTGCATTAGTTATTTCACTGTAATAAAAACATCTATTGCATCAATTGAGGGGGAGCTTTTATACTCTTCAAAATTAAAATTAAAATTAGAATCAGAATTAAAATCTAAATTAACATGTTTGTCATCATAAAAAAGGGGGAGACTGTTAAGACAAACTCTCAAATTAAGTTTTGATGAAAATAAACAAAGGTTAATTAAGTATGTTAATTATGATTCTAAATGTTATGTTAATTTAATATGTGCTCTTGAGTGTTTTTATTAAAGATAGGAACCAAGCAAAGCAAAGAAATCAGGTGAAAAACTAAACTGAACATTCTTAATCATAAATCTAGAATGTTCTGCAGGATCAAGATTGACTGTCGCAGCCACTTCACCAATCTTTCTCCAGCACTTTAACAACGATTCTGCCTTAATTTTTTATACCAATTTCATCAGTACATGGGAAGGAACATATAGGAATCATTATTACTTAAAACGGTTCTCGAATCACTACGATAAATCATCATGAATATAAACATGTCAAAAACGGACTGTAACTTTTTGATTTTTAAGAACTCTGTTTTGTAATCAGGATATTATATTTTGTCATTTGAAATTGCTTTATCTTGAGAATCAATGAAATATCCATTAACTGATTGCATTAGTTATTTCACTGTAATAAAAAATATCTATTGCATCAATTGAGGGGGAGCTTTTATGCTCTTCAAAATTAAAATTAGAATCAGAATTAAAATCTAAATTAACATGTTTGTCATCATAAAAAAGGGGGAGATTGTTAAGACAAACTCTCAAATTAAGTTTTGATGAAAATAAACAAAGGTTAATTAACTATGTTAATTATGATTCTAAATGTTATGTTAATTTAATCTGTGCTCTTGAGTGTTTTTATTAAAGATAGGAACCAAGCAAAGCAAAGAAATCAGGTGAAAAACTAAACTGAACATTCTTAATCATAAGTTATACAAAACGGAGAATGTTCTGCAGAATCAAGATTGACTGTCGCAACCACTTCACCAATCTTTCTCTAGCACTTTAACAACGATTCTGCCTTAATTTTTTATACCAATTTCATCAGTACATGGGAAGGAACATATAGGAATCATTATTACTTAAAATGGTTCTCGAATCACTAAGATAAATCATCATGAATACAAGCATGTCAAAAACGGACTGTAACTTTCTCCATTATGGAACTGTCAAGAAAGTTGAAACAAGACTGAAGATCAAGATTGATTATAAGTCCTCAGATTGTCCAGAAGACCATCAGACCAGATTGATCATCAAACCCCACCTTGAGTCAACGTTCTCCGTTTTTGAGAAGAACAATCTCTGTTTCTGCAGAAGAAGACTTCTCAGTTATGCAGAAATTATTCACTCATTTTTAAACAGTTTTGGATCGAATCAAGTTTCTAGATCAAAGCCGAATAATCATCAAGTATTTTGGAAGCATAATGGGTCATTAAAACGCGCAAGAAATATGTGAGTGATTAAGCAAAACGGCCAAAAACAGCAAGGCCCAAAACAGTCACATGAATAGTATATTTTTTCAACAGAAACATTGCTTGTGTCAGAGGAAAACAGAGCACTACCAACAGCTCTTTTTGACTAGAATTAATTGCCCAAATCGTCTATAAAAGAAAGGCAAATTCACAAGCATCATCCAGAACTTCAGGTGCCAAAAATTCTCATTAAATCACATTCACTTGCATTCTTGAAGCTATCTCATTCACAAAAGAAATCGGGCTGAAATTGTTTCATACTTCTAGATTATCTTACTGAGTTCTTTCATTCTGAATTTATTCTCAAATAAGAGTTGAGCATAATCAAATTCAACCAAGCCTTTTAAACCTTGTAAGGGATCCCTCAATTGTCTCAGAATGAGGTGAAATATGAATCTTAGTCCTGCTAGAAAATATCCAATGAAATGTTTTCAATCGATTATGATGGTTATTAATTTGAGTAAAATAGTAGGAGCATATTTAATAAAGACATGTTAAATATGTAAAACGTTTGATTACAAATAAACCTGTTCTAAATTGGATAAATGTATATTTGTGGGGTATTCTAAGGAAACTAAAGGATGATATTTCTATCTCCCCTCTAATGATTAAGTGTTTGTTGGGAGAGCTAGAGTATTCCTAGAAATAGAGTTCGTATCTAAAGGAACTAGTGGGAGCAAATAGGACATGAATAAATTCAAAATCCACAAATTACTGCACTTTTTGTTATAGAACAAGAACAATCACCACAAAGTTGTGGTTGATCCATTTGTTAAAGTAGCATAAGAACCTCGTAGGTCTGGGAGACCATATCATCAACTTAAGATTTATGGAGTTCTCTTGACTTAGGAAAGAGACGAGTAGCTCATGGATCAAGATGAGCCCATATACTACTAGAAAATCATGATTAGCCTAAACCTTGAGACATGGCTTGAGACCATGGGATCCGAAATGGTATCCATGTACACTAACTAGGTATGGATCTTGATTGATACATTTGATGAGAAAAAATGACATGATTCAAATAGGTATTCAAGATGAAGAATGACATGATTGGTAATGTGAAAACCTTTAAGGCAAAGCTAGTGGAAAAGGGTTTAGAAAGAAAGTCATGGTGTATACTATGTTGAAACTTCTCTCCACTAGCAACGCTTAAATCCATTTGGATCCTGCTTGCTATTGCTACATACCATGATTGTGAAATCAGGCAAATGGACATCAATATTGCATTCTTTAATGAGAACCTTCTCAAGAATATGAATATGACACAAATTGATGGTTTTGTTGATCCAAAGGATTCCCAAAATGTATGCAAGTTTCAAAGATACAATTTTGGATTGAAATAAGCTTTTAGAAGTTGGAATCTTTGTTTTGATAAACGTGTAAGATAGTTGGGATTAATTAAGAATGAAGATGAACCTTGTGTCTACAAAAAGGTTTGGGGGAGCAAAAAAGTCTTTTTAATCTTGTATGTGGATTACATCCTACTGATAGGAAATGATATCCCTACATTACCTAACATGGTTAGGGAATTATTTCTCGATGAAGGACTTAGGTGAAGCATCCTAAGTGTCAAGAACATTCGGCTGCAATCAAGAACATCCTAAAGCACTTGATAACGACTAATGATTCGTTCTTGATGGTGGTGTGGAATGTTGGATCCAAGTTGGTTTTATATTTAGAGTTTTGATGTTAACAAAAATATTTTATGAGAACAATATATTTGGCTTCAAAGAGTATGAAAGAAGATTCTTGTTTTTGAAGACAATCTAAAATAAGATTCGATTCAGATTTATAATTGAAGAAAATCTTTGACCAAGTTGAAAAGAAGATATGATCAACATCTTATCAACAATAAGATATGGATTATTTACAAGAAGATTTGATCAAGATTTATGACAAGAAGATATGAGTTATTTTCAAGAAGATTGGATCAAGATTTATCTAGAAGAAGATATGAATTATTTACAAGAGGATTTGGTCAAGATTTATCATAAGAAGATACAAATTATTTACAAGAAGATTTGATCAAGATTTATCTATAAGAAGATATGAATTATTTACAAGACGATATGATCAAGAGTAGTTTACAAGAAGATTCATTTATTATTTTCAAAGATATGATTCATATTTTGACAAAGGACAAAATACTCAATTTGACTTAGTCATATCCCTGCCATTCAAGAACCAAAGGATCTGAATACTCTTAAGCTGGAAGAATTAATCAGCTCTCTCAGATTGTAATGCCTCGTTACATGGGTATAACAATTGAGGTAATAAAAAAAAATTATATTATATAAGATAATAAGATACTATAATAAATAATTAATTGTCTGAAAGAAATAATGTTATGAAATCTTTAAAATAAGTCCTTACAACTGAAAATCTTCTATAATCAAAATATTCAAAATTCGGCAATTAGTAACTAATCCTGAAATAATAGTACGATGTAGACCCTATGTCTACTTATTCTTGATCTACTAACCTACTCTAAGGAAATTACTCTTCTCAAGGGAGGTAGGACTTCTCAACTCTCGACGTCTCTGACGGTTTCAGTTTCTAAAAACAACACTTTAATGAGATACTAAATACCAATGAATAAGACACGCAATTTTAAAACGAGTATTGTTCTCAGCTGACGCGGTAACCGGAAAAATCGATCATGGCACCCGAGTTCTCCCAAAAATATTCTTTAGAAATATACATGATATAACTAAGATTTTTCTATAATAATTAATTAGTTCCAATAATTAATAAAGACTCATAAATTAAATTAACGATAAATCCAATAAATCCAATACACACATTTATTATGTAGAAAATGAATCAATAATTCAATGACGTCTCATTGTTATACGGAGATATACTACTTCCGCAAAGCAAGTATTATCACATCATGTGGAGCACCAGCTCATCTAATGTGGGGTACAAGACCCATCCATATGGAGTTTAAAACTCATCTATATGTGGGGTACAAGACCCATCCGTGTGGAATTTAAAATTCATCTCATGTGGAGTTTAAAACTCATCTCTTGTGGAGTTCAAAACTCATCTCTATGTGGGGTACAAACCCCATCTATAAAGAGCACATAGTTCATCCGGATAAATAACTGTTGGGTACAAGACCCATCCATATGGAGCATAAGCTCATCTCAAACACATATAATAAAAATAATTCATTTTTATAACAATCATCTTCATAAAATCATATTTACAATATAATATTTCATTTAAATATATAATAACAACAATCATTCAAGAAAACATAATAACACAATATTTTAAAGAATATATATTCAAACAATCATAAAAAAACGGTAATTCAACCAAAGATGTAGTAAATAAATCAATTCATAATCTATTATTGCAGTTCACAAAATCTCAATTTTAATAGAGTTAGGTTTTCGACAAAATATATTTTTATAAGAAAATACTATTCAAAATATATAATTCTTTTTCCATCCCAAATTCCCAAAATAAATGTGCCATGAAAGTTTAAAGGGTGTGATTACTCACCTCTTGAAGCGTTCTTTGATAGAAAAAAGCTTTGTATATGTTAATCACTATTAACCGCTATTGCAATGGCAACCGTACTGTTGCTTCTCTTTATCTTGGAATAGTTCTCTATTGAGTTTTTAATTCATTGTATCTATTTTTATTTAAAAGATAATTTGACTAGGTATCCAATATTTGCCCAACTAAACTCTTGGTTGTTACACATAAAACAAGTACCTATTGAATTTATTTAGTATCGGTTGTTTGTTTGGTTTTATTTGACTATTAATAATAGACAATTAGATAACAAAATGTTGTTAAAATAGTTTTGTTTGTTATTATCTATTCCACAAAACTTCTAACAAACAAAACAAACTTCCTATTATTATCTTATAAGTCTCTAACAAACAAAACAACTTACTAATGTTACTTTATTTTAAGCAAATTAGTTATTGATTAATAATAATAATAATAATAATAATAATAATAATAATAATAATAATAATAATAATAATAATAATAATAATAATAATAATAATAATAATAATAATAATAATAATAATAATAATATTGATAGTCATAATAATCTATAAATTGGAATATTTTAAAATTTGAATTTCTAATTATTTTTAGTCCTTTGATTTAGGAGGTTACACAGATTACGTGAAATTGAACTTGCAGAGGATGAGCCCAAGAAGAAGCCACTAACTTTGGCTTTGAAATCCAAGCAAAAGAAGGTTTTTAAGGCAACACTATAATTAGAGGATGATGATTCAGAAAATCAGAACGAAGACTTAGAGGAAGAGGAACTGGCTTTCTTATCCAGAAAAATTCAAAAGATGTGGCATAACAGAAAGAAGAAATTTCCCCCAAAGATATTCTAGGCAATCCAGTAAAGGAAAGGATGATAAATTTGACAAGAAAAGCATGATCTGTTATGGATGCAATGAACCTAGACATATCAAGTCAGAATGTCCAAATCTGGAGAAAGGGAAACATCAAAGGAAAGATTCCAGATCCCAGAAGAAGACTCTAATAGCTACATGGGATGATTCTGATGAACCCTCTAATGATGAAGAACAATAGATTTGGCTCTAATGGCTCATACCAATTATGCCTCTAGATCCAACACAAATTCTAACTAAAGAAGTGAATCAACAGATGAAGAAATTGAGACATTTTCTGAATTAACTCGATTTGATTTAATTATTGTCCTTAAAACCGAAAACACTTAGGAAAGAAAATGCAAACTTAACTGAATAAATCAATGTTTTAAAGAATCCAAGTGCTGAAGTTAAAACAGAAAATGCAACTCTGAAGACTGATATTGCTGAACTTAAGGTTGAAAATCTAACTCTGAAAAGTAATCATAGTTCAACATCAATTGAAAGAAGCAAGTATGCTTCTATGATTTATGGAGTTAGTAGAATTAGTAAAAGAGGTCTAGGATTTGAAGAAATTGTAACTAAACCTAAACCTATTCCCTCGGATATCTTGTGTAGTATTTGCTCTAAGAAAGATCACTCCAAATTATCTTTTCCCATGTTAAATACAAGGAAAGACGAGAAACCTTTCAAGACTAACAAGCCAGGACCTAACCAAATTTGGGTACCTAAGAACAAAATTGTCTATGTTGCAGATGTCCTCAACAATCAAATTAAAACATCAATCATGTTACTTGGACAATGGATGCTCGCGACACATAACAGAAGAAAAGTATATGTTCAAAGAACTAACATTGAGCAAATGAGGCACAATGACTTTTGGAGGAAAGCAAAATAGCCAGATCATTGGTTAAGGTACAGTTGGTAATGGTACTTCCTCTTCTATTAAAGATATCTTGTTTGTTAAAGGTTTTAAGCATAATTTATTAAGTATTAGTCAGTTAAGTGATAGTAATTATGATATTACATTTAATTAAAAAAATGCAAGGTAGTTAGTCACAAGGATGGATATGTACTCTTTACAGGTCAGAGGCAAAACAACATTTATAAGATAAATCTGTTTAGTCTAGAGAAACAAGAGGTTAAGTGTCTTATGTTAGTAAATGAAGAGAAACTAATTTGGCACAAAAGATTAGGTCATGAAAACCTTAGATTAATTTCAAACCTGAATAAACATCAACTAGTCAGAGGTCTACCTAAGCTTAGTTACAAAACTGAAATTATGTGTGAAGCTTGTCAAAATGGAAAACAAACAAAGAACTCTTTTACCCCGAAGAACTCAGTCTCTACCTCAAAGCCCCTTGAGCTTTTACATATAGATCTCTTTGAGCCAGTGAAAACAACCTCTTTAGAAAGAAATATTGCTTTGTTATAGTAGATGATTACACTAGGTGGACATAGTTAAATTCTTAAAAAGTAATGATGAATCCCAAAAATTATTTATCACATTTTGCAAACAAGTAATGAATGAAAAGGGTCTTAAGATTGTAACAATTAAAATCATGGAGGAGAATTTGAAAACAAGTTCTTTGAAAGTTTTTGTGATGAGAAAGGAATCTCTCAGCACTTCTCCTCTCCTACATCACCCCAACAAAATGGAGTTGTATAAAGAAAGAATAGATCACTCCAAGAAATGGCCAGAACCATGTTAAATGAGATGAATGTTGCAAAACCCTTTTAGGATGAAGCAATTAACACTGCATATTATATTCAAAATAAAGTCTTAATTAAGTCTATATTGAATAAAACACCATTTGAATTGTGGAAAGGTAAAAATCCTAACATCTCTTACTTTAAACAATTTGGTTGTACTTGTTATATGTTGAACACTAAAGATAACCTTGGTAAATTTGATTCTAGATCTCGAAAGTGTACCTTTATTGGATACTCTGAAAGATGTAAGGATTATATAGTGTTTAATAGGGAAACTAAATTTGTGGAAGAATCCTTACATATTAAATTTGTTGACAAACAAATTCACCTTGAAAAGTCAAAGCAAGATGATCATAGTGCATGTTTAACGGAACCAGAGAAAGCAAATGTAGACAAACCAGAAGAACCTGAAAAATCAGAGGACACAAGCAAATCAAAAGAAGATGAAAAATCTTAAGATGATAAGTCTGATTAAGTTAGAAATAGTCAAGATAAGTCAGAAGGAAAAGCTGGATAGAAGTACAAGCCATCTCATCCTGAAACTCTAATTGGAAGTGAAAGTGTTCCTTTAAGGACCAGATCATCACTAAAAGATACCACTTTTTTTAGCTTATTCTCATAAATTAGGCCTAGCTCTATTGAAGAAGCATTGGCAGATGATGGATGGATTCTTGCAATGCAAGAAGAGTTAAATGAATTTAAGAGGAATGATGTTTGGGATCTAGTACCTAGACCAAAGAACACTATTGAAACCAAATGGGTTTTCAGAAACAAGCTAAATGAAAAAGGTGAAGTGGTCAGAAACAAGGCAAGACTTGTCACACAAGGCTACAGTTAGAAAGATGGCATCAATTATATTGAGACAATTGCTCTAGGGGCCAGGTTAGAAGCTATGCGTATCCTACATTATTTCAAATGGATGTTAAAAGTGCTTTTTCTAAATGGTTATATAAGTGGAGAAGCCTATGTCAAACAACCCCCAAGTTTTGAAAGTTCTGAATTTTCAAATCGTGTTTTTAAACTTAGGAAATCTCTTTATGGTCTAAAAAAGCACCTAGGGCATGGTATGATAGACTTAATAACTTCTTGCTTAAGAATAACTTTGAAAGAGGACAAGTAGATAATACACTCTTTAGAAAATCAATAGGAGATAACATTCTTATTATTAAAATTTATGTTGATGACATTATTTTTGGATCTACTAATGACACTATTTCCCAAGAATTTACTAAATTGATGTAGCTTGAGTTTCAAATGAGTATGATGGGAGAATTGAAATTCTTCTTAAGGGATACAAATTCCACAAAGTCAAAAAGGTATATACATTAATCAAAATAAATATACAAAAGAGCTTCTCAAGAAGTTTAAGATGAGTGATTGCAAACCTATGGTTACACCAATGCACCCTACTTGTTCACTTGAAAAAGATGAACTAGTCCCAAAAGTTGACCAGAAAACCTATAGAGGAATGATAGGATCCCTACTTTACCTTATTGCTTCTAGACCTAACATCATGTTGAGTATATGTGTATGTGCAAGATTTCAAATTGACCCTAGGGAATCACATTTGATTGTTGTTAAGAGAATCCTTGTATACTTAAAAGGCAGTACCAACATTACCTTGTTCTACAAGAAATCTTCTGAGTACAAACTAAGCGGTTATTCTGAAAGTTATTTGGAACCCAACTACTGGAGATACGACTCGGGAACTAGAGAGTAAGATGAAGGAACAACACCCTGATTTGTTTATCGATGCATAGTTTCGAGGACGAAACTAATTTTTAGGGGGTAGTAATGTAAGACTATGAATTTTCTAAACTCTAATTTCTACAATTTGTTATATTTTGTGTTGAATTGCTCAGACTATTAGCCCAATTTTTATTTTATGAAACTAAGTCCCAAAAGTATAATTTTGTTAGAGTTAGTAATATAATTTGGTTGAGTGATATAACTTAAAGGATAAAAATATTTGAATTGTCGAGTATGCATATGTGTGAATTGGAAAATATTTGTTTTTTATGTAGTTGGATAAATTTTGGTGGTGAACAAATTGTTATGAATGTTTATGTAGTTAGCTCCTTGAGTCTCGAAAAATAATCGAGACCGTTGACACCGAGTTAGCGGTGGGGAGAACTCTGATATATTAATGTTGTTGTGGTGATTAAAGAAAAATAATTTTTCTTAGTTTATGCATTTCCAAAAATAGTTGTTATGATTGATGATCAAGAATGTATACATGTGGTTATCAAATCTTTGAACTTGTGTTTTAAGGAAAATTGGTGAATTGTGATTTCAAGTTTTTATATGTATACTTTTAATTTTTGGAAAAAAATTCCATGATTTTAATTAAAGTTTCAAGTTTATTAAGTAAAGGTTAATGTCTTGAGTTAGAATTTCATTTTTTTTTAAATTCCAAGTTTCATGATTTAAAATACAAACTTTGTTGATAAGAAAAAAATATTTAATATATTTTGAAAGGAATGAAACTATTTCAAAGAGTTAGAACTTTGAAACTAGAAAAACATTTATTGATATTCTTTTATGTGGTTATGTTGTCTTGAGGTAAATACTTTGATTGAACATTTAATCTTTAAAAATGAGGTAGATCAAACTTGTAGTTATTTGAAAAAGAAAAAAAAATGAGTTATGGAAAATTTGAGAAAATTTGTGGTTGTGTGAAAAATTTGGAGAAAAATAAATTTAGACGTTTCGAATGATTGTTAGTGAATTCTCTGAAAAATTGAAGGATGTTGATTTCTAAAATATGTTTTATATGTTGACAGTGGGTGTTGTGAATAATGATACTATTAGTCCTTACTCGTTGTAAACTCTGCTAGTGAAATATACTCTAAGAGGGTTAGGAGTAAGAAAAGGGTTGTAAGGTAGTTAAAGTCTCAGGGACTAATTTGACTAAGTCAAACACTATTTGATTGAAGGTGTTGGCACGAGCGAGATTTTCGTTGTGTTTGATTGTGGTAGCAATAGTTGTTGAAAAAGCTATAATTGAGGTAAGTGCTCCTTCCAATTTTTATTTTCCACATAGGGACCTATGTGTGATTGATGTGTGAATATGTGATGGTTAATATTGATGTGATGATGCATTCATGATTGATAATATGGGTTGCTACATGTTATGAATTTTATTGATGAGAATATGTTTTGAGTATGCTCTTTTAAAAGTATGAAAAAATTATTAGTGTGTAATGAGTATTAAAAGGGGAGTCTTTTAATAGCTGCATTTACATAATAATTGTTGAGAAAAGGTCATAGTATACTCATGTATTTCATAGTTAATGGTGATCGTGATGGGCCACGGTGTTAGTCGTGACCGTGATGGGCCATGGGATGGTTCCATCAGTTGATTGGTCCATCTTATCCTTACGAGGATTTTTAGTCGTGCAGGACTATGATAGACTGCACTTTGGTAAATCTTACTGATCTGTGATAAGTGGCACCTCAGCAATTAGTATTGGTCTGTGAGAGGCGGTATATTTATGATTTACGCCCCTCGTGGAGGGTTTGGAAATTTCGAAATCACGTACACTGGCATATAAGCATTGCATTAGGGTGTTTGGCACACGAGTCGTGTTTGTTATGATATGATATATGTATATACATGCTCTGTTATTGTTTTGTATAATGCCATAGTTGCCAAGTGTTTATTGTTTGTCTTCATGACATAATTGTTAAATGTTAATTGTTATTTTCGTTTGGTGACCCTTTACATTATTGTGGAAATTGGGCTTTTCCCTCAGATGATACTCAAATTCGTACCAACTATTACCCTAACGATGGAAACATCATTAGACTTCCCTAACCGACATTCGTCGATTGCTTGGGTATACGACCCCATCTCAAGCAGGGCTACATATACGGGGATAGTGGTGAGGACAAGTAGGAGAGTTGAGGTAGTGAACTGTCTTGAGATTCCAGCACCGCCGAAGCCACATATCTCGTGGGTGGACCTGACCTCTGCGGAGATTGATCCCTCCATGGCTGATGAGGAGAAAGAAGCTACTTCAAAAAGAGATACTGCGTCAGAAGCAACTTGTGTAGTGTGTGGAGGTCGCCCATGTTACTATAGTTGTTAGTGGATGATCAGATTAGTTTTTTTTGTTGTATAGGGCCTTAGTGTTTTCTTTTGGTGGTTGTACTTATTTTGTTTTGGGATGACTGTACCTATGACATTCTTTGAAAGTTGACTTTTGTTTGGGGGGTCCATGTTCGATTTTTTTGATGTGATCATGGGGGAGATAATATTCTTGGAGCAGTACTTCTGTGCAGGTGTCTGCCGAGAATACCCCAGGGGTATGAACGATTTCTTATAGGTCTCATAGCCCCGGTGTATTTTCTATTTGTATACTTTGGATTATTGTCCCAAAAACTATTTTAGCTTGTTTTGTATATATGATGTAATTATTTATGAGTCTTGTCGTTTTGTGTTACGACGTATTATTTTATTAAGTTGTTTTAAAAAAAAATGCACTCGCACTATTAAAAGTTGAGGTGTTACACTACAAGTCAAGTCTTTTCCACACAACCTGAAAACACAGATTGTTGAAGGAAATTACACCTTGACCTTACAAGTCAAGTCTTCTCAACACAACCTAAAAACCACAGATCTCTTGAGGAACACTAAAGTCATGATGATTCATCCCATTGTTGTCGAATTGTTCTACCTTTTTAGATTTTGATGATGAACCAATTATATCAATACTATTTTTCTCTACTTTGCTTTTTTTTCTTCATGCGCGATCAATTTATTTGACTCTTATTCATGCATTTGAAGTTAACCAAATAAAGTTGTCAAAGTCATGAGTAATAGAATTCTTGGCTCCACAATTTTTGTTACTTTGGGTTATTAAACTTCTTTAACACTTTGTTCATTATATATATATATTTGAAAGAAAAAAAATTCCTAAGTATTCTAGCTTCATGCTAAGCAATTCATTGTTTTGTGTCTATGTATTAGTTATTGCTCGTTTCACTTCACTCGTTCTGTAAAACCCCGACCCTCCAGCGATATCGGCGGTGTTAATTAGGATCTTCTCGCTCCCCCCTTTTCCTCTTGGAAATCTAGCGAGTTTTTGCCTTCCGTGGGAATCGAGCCCGGTACCTAGGGGATAAGTATCGCCTCATCACATTCCCACTACCAATTGAGTAGTAAATGCCGTAAATATGTTTATTATATCATTTGTGACTAAATATTAGTTTACTTATTATTCACCAAAAATTTCGAGGACGAAATTTTTTAACAAGGGGAAAATTGTAACACTCCAAATTTTATAATAAACTATTTTATTAATTAAATAGGATTTTAGATAATTAATTTGGTGTTAAAATTATTTTGGAATATATGTTGATTAGCTTTATGATTAATTTTCTTTAAAGGTGTGTTTTTTATGATATGCTAATCTTGTACATATTTGATCAAATATGTTATATGAATAATAAATGTTTTATTTTTTTATTTTATATATTTTTCTAAAAATAATAGTATATTAGTGTAAATATTTTAAAGAATTAGAGTTAGGAGATTTTACGTGTACATGTGAGTTGGTAATTAATATGATATTTTCTCGTGTGTTTGACTAATATTAAATGTATGTGCACTTAATTATATTTAATTATTTCTAAATATATCTTATTTTAATTATTTATTTTATAAATAATTATCTTGAGATAGTAGTAATGTTATGTTTGATTTTCTTTATTTTTATATACTTATTTTGGAATTGTGATTTTATATATATATATTTATTATGATTTAGTAATTAACATAAAATATTGTTGTTATATTTATTTATTTTATAATTTTGACTATTCTCTAATGATAGTATTATTATAACGTGAGTATTTTGAAAAATAAGTATAATTATAGTGATTACTCTAATTTGTCATATAGTAGTTATGAAATATTAGTAATGTTTTGAAAATTTAATGATGTTTAGAAGAGTATTAAAAATGAGATTAAGTAACAATTAATTTTGTTTTAGCAAAATAAAAATAATAGTAGTAAAACATAAAAAAAAAAAAAATAATAATAATAATAAGGAGACCAATGGGCTTGACCCATGTGAACCCTAAAAAAAATAAGAAAGGGAGCTTCAACATCCGCCACAACAACACCCTATCATTTGGCACCGGTGATCGTGTTCCATAATATTTTCTCCGTTCTCATCCAAATATTAGATTTTTAAACATACTTCCTCATATTTTTAACCATCCCAATTTCTCTCAAAAATACCCGACTTCTCCGTTTATAAAATTCCTTATTTTGTATCGTTCTTCTTCACCGTAACTCCAATTTGAGTGAAACCAACGCCAAAACGACCGTGTGAAAAGTGGCTATATTATCCACTGATTGGTTTTTTGATTTATGGTAATTTTTCTTGACCGAATTTCGAATTTAGTTTTTAGAGTAGTTTCTCATAATTTATTTTTGACGTTTACCCATAAATTGTCGAGTTAGATCGATTGAAGGACAAAGAGTCAAAGAACAAAGATTGTTTGCTCGTGGAATCTTATTCGTGTGTAAAAGCATCGAAATAAGGTAAGGGGTGAGAGAGCGTTTGAATTCATGATATATTGTGACATGAACGGGAAAACCGTATTTCCCGACGATTCATCCGGGGCTCGCTACGTACGGCAATAGCCTTTGAGTGATAAATTAATTAATGTGCAAATATGGAAATTGTGAGATTAAAATGTGGAATAGAAATATTTATAAGGTGCTGATTGATTTAATTTCGCTAAATGTGTGGTATTTGATACTATTGTGATATTTGATTTCAAATGAATTTGGTGCATATGTTTGATTAGATGAGTTTATGTGAAGTGATAATAAAATATGAATGCAGTGTAGGATGTAAGTTTATTTGATGATGATGTGTGATTTATAATATAAATTTGTGCTAAGTTTATGTGAAGATGTTTGATTGATTATAGTGATGTTGTAAATTTACAATGAGTTTATATGATGACAATGATTATGTATGATTAATGATGTTATAAATTTGTGATGAGAATATTGAAGTAACCCCATAGTTGATGAAATAATGATGATTCTAATTTGTGTTTGAGATGACGATCTTAATGGAGTATCATAGGCCAACAAGGGGAGAAAATAAATATTGAGAATTTGTGAAGTGGAGATTATTTTGTCATCATATAGGTAGGACCTGACAAGCCTAGCGATTCCGGGGAAGTACAACTGAATTGAGCATGATCGTGGCGGTCTACTATTGAGCCTTAAGGCAAGATTGTTAGACCTTGGAGGTATTCGGGTGGGGAATTCCTAGGTGACTTGAAGGTAGCACTCCAAATGTCGGGAGCTACCATGCAACACATGTTTACCTCGACTGTCGCGTATATGTGTCTCGGGTTGAGTTAAGGGGATCTATGAGGACATGGCCAATTTGAATTGTCCATCCACCGGGATGGTGGCATAGTATCATGGCCTCCTAACCAAGTACTTCAGAGTTAGAATGGTACCACATTGTGAAGTATAGTCTAAGCTCATGCATAGCATTGCATTTTCTTATGATTGTTTTGTTGTGATTAATATGTGCCGTGTGCGATAATAACTCTTCTTAGATGATTTGATGTTATAGTGAAATGTATTGACTTTCCTTGAGTGGTTTTGACTTTATAATGTTATGTTTTTCTTTGAAGAATGTTTGTCTAATGATACGGTTTATTTAGAATTAGTTGCGTGCTCTCCTTACTTATATTATACTATTAACATGATTTCAAAACTCACCTCCTTCGTTGTTTGTGTTTGACTGGCTTGGTCCTGCGTTTGCGAAATCGCATTACAGGTTAATGAGTCTTGAAGTTCAAGTTTGGGAGGAACCCCGCTCTAATAGGTGATACCGGGAATTAAGAGTTGTAATGTGTATTTTACTTATGTAATCACAAATGACTTTTTATATGAAAAACCTTAGTATGAGTAAGTCTTGGGAATTAAATCAAGAAATTCTAGTTAAATCAAGTTCATTGAGTTTTAATTGAGGAACAAAGTTGAATTGTTACATATGTATTTAGAGAAACGTGATATCCTAAAATAGATATAAAAGTTTTTATTTTCTTGAACAGATTTTCTTCATCCGCCGCGAGTTTTCTTCAAATAATTTAGTATAAATTATTATAAATGTTATTTTGGGTTTAGGGTGTCACACGTTCCCTTATGTATTACTTCTAAAGTGTTTTAAATTTGTTGGACCATTTTGCAATGAGATACACACAAAAATTCATCTTGTTCTAATGCAGACATAATGATGTTTTTAGCTCACCAATCATTATCGACTTTCTTTTTGTTCAATAACTTTTTGGTTTGTCAGAATATCTCTAACAATTTGTTAGGATAAAATGACCATTTTTAACATCCCAAACATGCAAATCATAAAAAGTTATCTGAATTTTCATCCATTTTTGCAATACGAATTACTTTCACCCTTAAATATCATAGCTCTATTATATGTTCCCTTAGATTTCGAAATCACGTTGAAAACCATTTTGATCCTCTTGAAGTCGATTAAACTTACAAACAAGAGACCATATTGATATCACTTAAACATCGATGGCTTCAAAACTCTTGAAATGGAATTGAATAGAGTCATAATCATTTTAAGAAAAACAACTCACGTAAAAAAAAAAATAACTATATATACATGCACATGTTAATTTTATTTACTGAAATTTATTTTACAATTAACAATTAAACTAGAATGTGACCCGCGCGTAGCGCGGCTATGGATTAAAATGAGAATATTAACATTTTCAATTTATGAAACATAAAAGGAGAATGATTTTTTTTTTCATAAATTTTATTTTATTTTAATTATATATTTTTACCCTTTAAATTTTTACTTGTATGTACCGTTGTTGATGCGACACAATTAGTAATAATTTTTTATGTTTGAAGAATTTTTAAGCATTTGTATGTAATAATGTTATAATATTATTTGATGCAACATAATCAAATGAGTTGTCACGCAAAATCAAAGAGTTAATATTACAAAATAACTATCATAGGATGAATGAATATTTATTTGCATAACTTTTTTGTTTATGTTGTGAAAAAGAGATTGTTGTATAAATAGTAGATTGAACCATTATAATACTTTTGTATTTATAATTAATTAATCTGTAAGTTTTTCTACGAAAACATGTTAGCACACCACCAATATTTATTAACAAATATAAAACAAAATCAAACATCATTAATTTTAATTGTGAAAATATAAATATGGTTGTGAATTTTTTAATTTTTTAATGTCGGTCAATTGGTATGACTTTTAGCGTTCCTTTTTTTTTAAGGCTTTAACTTAACATTCAATAAACTTCAAATTTATTGACATTTTTTATATAAGTTACGTCATATTTTATTGTTCTACATTAAAATATGGATTTTCAATAGAGATGTGATATGGTATGTGAAATGCAAAAGTAAAATAGAGGTATGGAAAATGTGAAATGGATTGTAGAGGCTTGTAAAGGTTGTCATATAGGAATATAAGTTTGTGGGTTTTCAATAGAGATGTGATATGATGTGTGAAATGAAAAATCAAAATAGAGGTATGGAAAATGTGAAATGAATTGTAAAGAGTTGTGAGGTGTCAATCAACAAAATTAGAAGTTTTTTTAATATATATAAATAGATATTTATTGAGCTTTATTTTTATATATTTATATATAGGTGTACATAGTAAATACATATTCAAAAATAATTAAATATTCGTTATAAACAATTGAATTGTATATATTTTATTATTTATTGAGCTTTATTTTTTATTTCTATTTCTACATATTAATTCTAAATTATTTGTATCACAATTTTAAAATTAGTTATTTGAATTAAATCATGTATTTTGGTTCGATTTATTTTTGTTTAAATGTAAATTTAGTTAATTGAAAGTAATATATTTTTCTATACAAGTATTTTTAAGACCTTCATCTTCTTCGAAAGTTTGGAAATGTAAAATTACGTTTTGAAAATTTGATTTTCAAAAATTTCAAAAAAAATACATGTTTCAAAATTTTGAAAATTTCAACACTTTGCATTTCGAAAGTTTTATTAAAGATGAAAGTATCGAAAATATTTTATAAATACAATAAATTGTATTTCAAAATTCCAAATTAATTCAAACTTTCAAATTTTTTTGATTAATTTAAAACATTAAAAACGTAATTTCCAGTTTTCAAAAAAATTTGAAATTCTAGATATAGGAAAATTAATTAATCTTTTCGAAATAAGAAATTTTTGAAATAGGAAACTCCAGAAATACCAAAATAGAAATAGGAATAGAAAATTTTCGAAATAGAAATAGGAAATTCTAAAATAAAAAATTTTTGAAATAGGAAATTCGCAAAAAATATAATGTAACTATTTTGAAACAAAATTTACATTTTGAAAATTTGGGTAAAATTCCAAATTTTTAAAACTTTCATCTTTTTCGAAAGTTTGGAAATGTAAAATTACGTTTCGAAAATTTGATTTTCAAAAATTTTAAAAAAATACATGTTTCAAAATTTTGAAAATTTCAACACTTTGCATTTCGAAAGTTTTATTAAAGACGAAAGTTTCGAAAATATTTTATAAATACAATAAATTGTATTTCAAAATTACAAATTAATTCAAACTTTTGATAGTAAACTCATTTTGTATTTCAAAAATTTTATAATCAACCAAAGTGTTGAAAATTTAAAAAGTTTCTAATAATTTTTGCTAAAATTTCGAATGTGTAAGTAAAAAAAAAAAAAAAACACTTTTAATATATTAAAAAGAGTAGCCTGATACAGTCATAATTTTAACACCTCTATGGTTCACCAATAATAGGTGGTCCATAAAAGACTATTTTACCATTTTATTTAAGAACATTAGATTTTGCTTAACCAAAAATCATATGGTGCAACATCTATAAGAAATCTTTTGCAGTCAACCCCAATCTTCAACATTCCCTCACTCACACCATCAACTCAAACGATGAAAATCAACCCAAATTTAATCTGCCAAGAATGTTTGGTATGTTTGGTCTCTACTAGCAACTATTAGAGGTCTAAGTTGTGTCGATTATAAAATCTTTTTTAAAACACAAGTTATGAAAAGTCTTTCTTAAAACAAAGTATTGAAAACCTTTTTATAAAACAGACATTTTGAAAAGAGTTTTCAAATAAAGATGCAAGCAAAGAAAGAAACAGATGAACACAATTATTTATATTAGTTCACTGTCAACTTAATAGCTATGTCTTGTTCCTTCAACTTAAAAGAAATGTTCACAAAATCAACATATTTACAATAACTTGAATATATCCCTGTTAATCACGACAATACTCGGTCTTCTCAAATTTCAGCTTAAATCCCTTAAGCCCTTCAGGATAACAATCACAACTAGGTCAAATAAATTTCTCAAATAAAATTAGAAGTAGCAAAGATAACGCTCTCAAAAAAAACATATACAGAAATTTGGTTCAAATATAGTGAATGAAAAACTTTCTTAACAAATAAAAAATGTTTTTTCAATTTGTTCACTAATTTTCACACTATCATATATGAGATGTATTTAAAAGTCATTGTGATTCTTTAAGAGTTTGTACATTCAATTAGTTCACAACCAATAGTTTCCTTAATGTTGGAGTGGTTTTATAAAGTTCTTGAAGAAATAATTTTGTTGCCTCATGTAGTAAGGTTTCCAAGAAACTCTAGCGGTTTTAGTATGTACATATGTTGATGCTTCCATACTAGCTTTTACGAAATTTAGCTCATTTGAAATGAACATGTTAGCCCAAATTTTACCTCATATATTAAATATAGTATGTAGTGTATCGACATTTGTCCTTATGGTGTATTGAATACGCTTTTGTACCAAACATTGTTCTTCAAGACCAAAAGATGTATTTTCTATATGCTACACACAAGTAATCAAAAGAATTTTTGTATAGCACCAAACATATTGTACTTCAACATTGTCTTATCAAATTATGGGATCAGATGATGTTGTGAGAGTCTTTGAATAATATCATTTGCACATTGAAAAATGTTAGAGGATAAATTGTTTCTATTATCTTTCGTTATCATCAAAGCAAATTATGGCTTAGTGGGTATTTGATTTTGTGGTGGAATTGACAAACCACGTTGACTCACTGTGATTATGTCGACCTCACAATGAAACTAAACATTCTCTTATCTGTTAACCAATTTGGTTCCAATATATTGTGTCACTATGCATATGTCAAATTCCCGACTTAAATACTTATGTCTTCTACAATCTCTTTCCTCACTTACAGCGTTCTCAATCAGCACTACGATGTTCATTCAAATTTTTTATGTTTCATCAATGGCAGGTAGAAGCAAAACCCTAGGATCTAGCATTGCTAAGAAGGCTACCTTAAGGAGCAACAAGGTCGACTTTAAATTTTTTGTTGATTGTATTGCTTGATACCTCAAGGATGACAAATACGTCAAGTGTGTTGACATTAATGCTCTTTTTTGCCTCGCTACCGAAGTAATTTCCGTTCATCTATCACGTTTATGATTAATTTTATATACATGTCGCTGGATTTAGGATTTTGAAATCAGATAAGTTTCTCCAATTTTAGTCAATAGTTCATGGTCATTTTTTAATAATTTCAAATGAACTTACAAAATATTTTATGTTTCTCCTTATTGTTGTGTTTTAATTTTAGTTTATTTCATTTGTATAGGTTTCTGGATTTATACACATAGAAAACAAAATATATTTCGTTATTTTTGTTTGACCATCTACTATAAATATAAGAAATATAACCATTAGAAAAATTACATAATTGCTCTCTCCAGTTTTAACATTAATCCAAAAATGGGAATAACAAAGTCATTGGCCAGATCAAACTGCAAAAGTTGCAGTAACATAGCAAAACAATGTTCAGATTCCTTTATGTTTATGGTACATTAAAATTGTCCTTCTCTATTTTAACAATAACAGGAAAACGGGGAACATTAAAGTAATTATATTGTTGTTTTAATGAGAATTCTGCACAAAAGACACTGTTATTATAACATGCACTAAAAGGTCCTTTACAACCACAAATAATTAAAAGTTGAACTAGAATCATAGTTGTCACTTTTCATGATGGTAGTACATGTACACACCTGACACCACTTCCATTTATTTTCTCTTTCTTTAACATTTCCACCAACTCTCTTCTGACTACAGGTTGAGTCAAACAAAAAAACTTTACAACCACAGAAGCGAGATAAGAGCTTTAGTTTTATGTTTTTTAGCTTTCTTCCTTATTTTTTTGCTTCAATCACTTGTCTCTAACTCAAAAAGTTATTGTCACCTCTTTTAACTTAATTACTATTTTATAAATATTTATTATTGATAAATAAATAAAAATTATATAATAAATATTTGCTTTTGAGAATAATTGAAAAAATACAATATAAATATTTATAATTGATATATAAATAAACATATGACAAATATTTATTAGCGATAAATATAAAAATTAGCATGACAAATATGTTACTGATACATAAAAAAACAAAAGATAGATATTTATCATTTAAAAATATTAAAAAATATGAACTAGATATTTATGATTGATGCATAAAAAATACAAGAAAAATATTTGTTGGTGATAAATATAAAAAAAATCACGGATCAAATATTTGTCAATGATACAAAAAAAAACACAGGATAAACATTTATAACTTATGAACAAAAAACATGGGACAAATATTTGTCAATGATAAATATAAAAACAAATGAGACAAATATTTGTCATTGATATATATATATAAAAAAAACAAGTGTAATTGATAAATACTAAAAAAATACAGGATAAATATTTATAATTGATGTGTATAAAAGCATGGGACAAATATTTCCTCTGACACATATATACAAAAACACGAGATAAATATTTGTCATTTATAAATAATAAAATAATATGCAATTAATATTTGTCACGAATATATAAAATAAGATAATATTTATCAGTGATAAATATTGTAGTACCCCAATTTTGTCTGACTAATTAAACTAATTCCAAAAAAAAAATTAAGTAAACATTTTGCACTTATTATTAAGTCTAAAAATTGCCATTTTATAAATTTGGTGCAATTTTGAGTTCATATTTACATAGGTGTTTCCATTACATTACACAAAAAATTAAAAAAAAATTAAAACAAAAAAAAATAAAGAAAAGTACTCCTTTTGCTTTCTTCCTTCTTGTATGTCTTCTTCTTCCATCAAGCAACCACATCCTGTATTTTAATTTTTTTTCCCAATAAGATTATATTTTTATCATTTAAATACTCAATCAAAAAGATCAACCACTTAATTTCTTAATCATATGAGGTTGCTTAATTTTGCTCCAAAAACAATAAAAAATCTCGAACTTGATTTTATCTCATGGACACACAAGTTCAACAGTTTAGCCTATAAATTGAGACAAAAAAAAAATCAATCTAAGGAAAACGAAAGGGTTGAGTAAAAAAAACACAGAAGAGAAGGAAAATGGGAGATTTTTTTTCTCTAAAAAAGATCACAATATAGGAAAGAAAGGTTTTCTTTTTGTTTTTGTTTCTGAAATCAACATTGTAAAAAATCAGAGAAGAGGTAAAGAGATCCAAAATTACTATCTTCATTCATCAAATCAAGTGATAACCATGAAAAATCCAAACACATTTTAACAACACAACCAACAAAAATCAAATAAAAAACCTAAATCTATATGAGAACGAGAGAAAAGAACTGCGACTACTACCTCCATCTCCGACATCCTCAAAATCCACCACACATAGCCTTCATCTCCGCATTTACCCGTTTAAAGGCATGTATTTTGTCCCTTTTTTCTTTTATTTAGGCTTCATTTTATTTTTGTATGTGAAACTCCATTTCTTCCATTTTTACTCGTGGTAAGGCGTGAAACCTATTTCTTCCATTTTTACAGGAGGTAAGGCGTTCTGTTAGTTTAAGAGGATATTCGTTCAAAAGTGTGTTATACTTTAATTAATTTAATCTTGTTGTTGTCTTGGAAGAAGGACGTGTTCTGCTTTTGTTGAAAGTGTGTAAGAAGTTCTGCTTTTATTGAAAGTATACGTTTTCTGTTTCCTTTACAATGTTATTAATTTTTGTTGTGTCTTGTTTACCTATTATTGGTTTTTCTGTTTCTTTTACAATATTATTAAATATTATTAGTTTTTGGGTCTTGTTTACTTATTATTGGTTTTGGCGTATTCTATTTTATTGTTTTGTTGAGTTTTATTTCATAAGACTATCTAAACTTATTTGATATTCGGCATCAAATTTTAATCTTAAAAAGAAAACGAAAGTAAAAGTATAGTTAAATAGTGAAGGGTTAATTAGATGTGAAATTTGTTAACCTTTGAGTTGTTATAACACAAGTTATGACAGCTTGCTGATTCTAAAGCTTATCTTCACAAACAAATTAATAATTATACAAAAATTATTTTAAAGTGGTTAATTAGATGTGATATCTTTTTAATTTTTGAGCGGTTATAACACAAGTTGTACAACTTAGGGGTTTCAAAGCTCATTTTTATAACCAAAATAATAAAACTATTCTCAAACTGGTTAACTAGATGCGACATCTTTTTTAGTCTTTGAATTTTTAAAACACAAGTTGTACAACTTTATAGTCTTAAAACTCGTGTTTTAGAATAATTCTTCAAAACTCAAACAAACTCATTTTCTTTCGTTAAAATTTTTTTTTCCAACAACAAAATAAACTTTCTTAAAAAAAAACAATCAACACATCCACATTTTCTATCCAAGAAGTACGTAGCTTTGATTTCTCCATCGCACTAGGAGATATGTGGGAGCAAGATCACACTCTTGTCAAACATAATAATAATAATAATAAAAAAATCATTATATTAATTTTGCACAATTGATGTCGTAGAGTATTTTAATGAATGTCGTAGAGTGTTAATACCTCCCCTACGCATAATTGACTCCAGAACGCAAAATTTGGTTTCAAATACTATTTTTCTGTTTTTTAAGGTTTTCCCAAACTTTTCCCTATATATTTGTCACTGATACATAAAATAACATTGAAAAAATATTTGTTATTGATAAACATTAAAAATAAATATTTATAATTGATGCATAAAAAATATAAGACAATTATTTATTAGTGATAAATATAAAAAATCACGGGTCAAATATTTGTCACTGATACATAAAAAGGACGGGATAAATATTTATAACTGTCTAATAAAAAAATATAGGAAAACATTTGTTGGTGAAAAATTCAAAAAGATGGACAAATATTTGTCATTGACACATAAAAAATTTATGACACATTTGTAATCGATAAATACTAAAAAAAACGTAGATTAAATATTTATAACTAATACATAAAAGATACAAGACATATTTTTCACTGATATATATACAAAAACACTAAATATTTATCATTTATACATATAAAAAAATTTGAGACAAATAATTGTCATTAATATGAAATGAGATTTTTTAGTTGAAATATGAACCAAACACATAAAATACCAACACGGGTTTACTTGCCTTGTCGTGTTGCATAAAAAGCTCAGTCATGTTGCATAAAAAACTCAGTGATGTGTTTTTCTGTATGGTTCTTCACATAAAACATCTTTTGTTAGTTATAATAAATTTTTGATAAAATTATAATTAATTAAATCAAGAACTATACAAAAAGTCCCTAAATAAATCCTCCTCACCTCTACTCCATTTTACAATTTTGCTACCATAAACGGTAAGCTTTCCACAAACAATTTGACATTTCATTTATCTTTTCCTTTTTTTGTAAGTACAAAACATTGATTGACATTTTTACATGCTATTAACTAAACCCATTGGAATCAATTCTATGCAGTGAATGAGCCATATAGACATTGACCTTAAGATAGCCCACAAAGAAACTGGGTGTGTTATATTTCTTTTTTTTTTTTTTTTTGAAAAATTTAATTTTGTATCCTTCAATTTGATTTGTACTCTATCATTTATAATTTTTCTCCTTCAACTTACTAAAATACTTTTAAATAAATAGTAAAAATTAAAACAAATTCGGATATTTTGATCATACTCTACATTCTCAATTTTTGAAAAAGTAATTTTTTTTCTCTGAATTCGAAAAATTTTAAAAAGTAATTTTTTTCTCTGAATTTGAAATTTCCGGTAGTTATATTTCAATACCGGAAATTTTAAAAATGAAATTTCTGAGAGTTATTTTCAACCGAAAATTTGAAATATCTAGTAGTTGTTTTCAACCAGAAGTTTTATTTTCGAAATTTTCAGTATTGAAATATAACTACCGAAAATTTCAAATCAGTAAAAAATAATTTCTGAAAATTTCATTTTCCGTATTGAAATATAATCCTGAAATTTTCAGGTCATGTTTTTTTCTTTCCATTTTTCAATTTTTTGTTTACATTTTTTTGCCACTAGAATGTGGAATTGACAGATTAGTAAATAATTTATTGAGTAAATGTCCATTTTGGTCCCTGAAAAATTTTGAGAGACCCAATTTAGTCATTGAGAAAACTAAAAGCACTTTTTAGTTTCTAAGAAAAATAAATTGGGTCAAATTAATCCTTGAGAAATTTTGAAAGACCCAATTAAGTCTCTAAAAAAATTAAAAACACATTTTAGTCCTAAAGAAAAAGAAACCGGGACAATTTAGTTATTCGTTCAATTTAGGGAAAAATAAACTCTAGTGTTATTTCATCTAGAGAAATCACAAGTTTAAGATAAAAACCTTTTGATTCCATAGTGGTATGCGATTATAAAGGTGTGACTTCTGCCGTCTCTGTCGTTTGTTTCAGAAACTTGCATTTTCTTCTACATTATCACGCTTTTCTTCTTCGCCCTCGCGTTTATGAAGGTTTGTTATTGTTCTTCATGCTCGTGTTTTTTAAAGTGTGATTTTATGTATTGTTTTCCGTTGTGGTTTAATTTGAATATTATTGACGTTTTTTAAATTGTATTATAATTTAGTGAATTTTTTGCGGTAGGGCTTAAATTGTTCATTTAATTATTGTCAATGACTTAATTATCTATTTTTAATTATTGTCAAGGACCTCATTGTCATTTATTATGTAGAAATTACACATGGAAAAATCAAGTTGATGAGTCATTGAACAAATTAGCAAAAAAACCTAATTTTCTAACTGTGGTTAAGACTAATTTGTCCCGATTTATTTTTCTTATGAACTAAAAAGTACTTTTATTTTTCTCAATGACTAAAATGGATTTTTAAGAATTTCTCAAAAACCAAAATGAACCTTTACTCAAATTTATTTTATTACATAGTATAGTATAACATAGTACGTATAATTTAATATATTTATAATATAGTTTATTACATGACCACCATTTAACTTGTGCAACTAGAATATTTGCAATGTCCCAACTAGGGAGGGATCCAAAAAAAAATTATGCCAGAATAGTGAATCGTGATGTTAGAGTGTTGTGATTTACTGATTTTAGGAGTTCATTTTGTTTAAAATAATTGATTAATTGATGTTTAAAATCCATTAGGGCTTAATTTCATGTACTAAAATGAGATAAAATTGGATTTTTTACAAGGGGGTACAAGTCAAATTGTGGGGTACCAAACCCAATATTCTTTTTGTTGTTAACTTATCCCATGAAAATGGTATAGATTGATCATCATTTCTCTATTACAACAATATTATTTTTTCTAAAGCTAAAAGTAAATTAAAAAATATATAAATCTTACCCAGAAAAAAGTCATATTGATATATGGCTACACCCTGGAGAGGAAATCAGAGTAACACATAATTAATTAACAGCATATATGGCTCTGCTACAAAAACCTACCGCAGACCTATCAAGCAATCGCCCAGCATCAACAATTTACTGGTATGTTCCATCAGTAATTCAGGAGAAAGAACAAGAATTTGGATTCATGCATAGTTTCAAGTCCTCTTGATCTTCGAAAATGTTCCTGTTTCAGAGAAGTAGGTGCTTTGAGTTCCACTACCAAGTTGGTGTGCATGAGCCTGTGGATTTGTCAGCTCAATCCCCTGAAAATAGATAAATAAATACAAGAACGAAAAAATTATACTATAAAAGCACTACTAATGCTAAAAGAGTTTTGAGTCCACGCCTAAATAAAATGATTCATCATCCATGCTCAATATAAATATCAGATAAGTTATTGATAAAGTTATTGATATACATTCATTAATACTCCCCCCATTCCCAAAATTTGTTAGTTCAAGGTATTTGCACGTAGATTAGGAAACCACTTAATTGATGTGTATTATACCAAAATACCCTTAGTCTAATCATTAAATGCTTTGAGAGAGAGAGAGAGAGAGAGATTCTTTATAAAGCTAGAGACTAATTTTAGGAAAACTTCCTCATGATGAGGGTCATTTGCTCTGTAATCTGATAAGAGATGAGAGTGATAATCTTTATTGAGAAATTCCCTTAGAATCAATGTGATCCAGAGAAAGAACAACACAAGGGTAATTCGAGAGTCCCCAAAATCTCTTCTATCATATTCTTTTCCTCTTCAAATTATTTTGATGGCCTCACAAGTCTGCAACTCATATAAACAAATTTACCACCAGTCTGAATAGATTCTATTCAGTTAGATACACTAAAAGTAAATCACAGCCTAAGACTACAGTTCAGTAAATGAGAAGACCAGGGAAATTATTACAAACTACCTACCTGAATTACTGCCTCAAGGGAGAGGAGAGGACAAAGGGATACTGAAGTTCTATAAAAGCAGAAGGGAGTATATGTGAGGAGATAGCAGGACGTGGGCAAATAAGAATTCAGTTGATGAGTAGGTGATAGAACCCGTGAAATCAAATAAGGTAAATCTGTATATATTGAATGGTAAGGATGAACTCGGAGGCTATCAACGGAAGGATAGCAATTAACGGGCCATTTACTTTAAAAAAACATTTCCTGTATTCATTTCCTAAAATTTGTGTTAATTTTACTCGTTAATAAAAAGGTAATGTCAAAAAACTGTTTTCATTATTTTCAGAAAAGCATCTTCATTGAATATCATTTCATCTTACCTTCATGACAATGGTTTACTACAAGAGTCTCTCATCAAAGTAAAGCGAACGCACATTTTACGAAATGAAAACAAGAAATGTTTTCACAAAGTAAACAGCCCCTAAAAGAGCAAACTAGAGTCAAAGATTCCTAACCAGAACTCTATGGCTCCTGCCAGAGAATAATTCTCCTAACCAGCTTCTTACACAAGTCTAAACTTCACGACACACCAGCCTATCTGTATATAATCCCCTCCCTCTAACAGAATTGCGACCTCATACGACACCTCACTAACTAATTCACTCTCTCCCACATGGCTCCACGTTCTTCAAGAATATGTCTAGATGTCCTATCAGTGGGATTTGGGAGGAAGCTATCGCTGAGCCCCTCGAAGAACTAGCAATCTTCGCGAATTCTTATTTTCAGTTCTTGTAGTTTATGGGTTAATCCCCAGTTTTCTGAGGTATCAGGGTGGTTTTCTATCAATTAGTGTCAAATAAAAATGCATAGAAGAGAATCAATACAACATTGTTCACCTGCTTTACATGTGGGTTTGTGTTGTGATTTTAGATTATCTATGTAGTAGAGTGCTGCAATTATGAGAATAATGTTTAGTGCAGTTCAGATCCTTACATTCATTTCTTACATCTAAACCTCTTATTCATGTCATTGCGTAGACTTGTTCAATCATCCTTAAACTCGAGTTCTAAGCAAGTCTACTCGAGTTTACACAAAAGCGATTTTGTAAGCAAAATGGTGTGAAGTCACAGAATGACGAATCTTCATGAAATGTCTTTTGAAAGGACAGGACCTAGTGGATGGAAGCAACTCTAGAGTATGAGACTCCTAACCAGAGAGATATTCTCTCCTAACCAACTCAATCACAATGTTTATAAGGATTTCTACTACCCATTCTCTCTCTCTCTCTCATAACTGAATCACGTGGTACTCATGAGCACGTCACTAATTAACTAGCAATTCCCTATTCAGCCTATCTATTGGGCTAAGGCCCAAATCTAGTATCCTAACACATCTTTTTGGTGATCATTATCATGCCACTGATACAATAATTTGAGGACCAGAAACATATGTTGTTATTTGTCCAAAAAGATGGTGACACTCTACTCAATGGGGCTTGATGCCCACCATTTTAAAGGCACAGTATAGCACTTGTTATACACAATGTTGAGGTATTTATTTAGGCACTAATGAACCATCAATGTCACCTCCATATCTGCTTGAGCACTTCATAGCTTTTTTATAAGTCTAACACAATAGCAGTAGGGAAACAAATAACCTGCAGATTTCTGTCTATAATTTCGCTTCACAATGCTTCCATTAATAGTTTCCCATAACCATTTTCACACAAAATCAACAACTCCAACACTAGTAGTGCAGCTAAAGAGCAGGAGAAAATCTACAAAAACTGTAATAAGTAAAGCTAACCTGCACTGGTGTAAATGCAAGACTTGAGGTTAAACCAGATGTAGCACCACTGCTACCATAACTCCTTTCCTTAAATCTGACAAATGAAAACAGTTCATGAGAATTATCATTTTGTTTAGTTAGATAAATGAGACAGGAATGATAATTCAGAATCTTGCAAAACAACCAATTAACCAGGACTTAATAAGATATGTAGAACTAAAAGCAGCAAGAAAGGACTCACTTTTTAGCAACTTTTGCAGCAAGTTTGCTTTGACCTACTGACACACGAAGCTTGCCACTGCCAGCCTGACCAAGCATTCCATAACCCTCACCCAGACCATCCCCTATAACACAAATAATTATTAAGAAATTAAGGAGAAAATGACATCATTGCATATTAGCCCAATTCTACAGTGCAAAAGTGAGGTAAGTCTTGCACCATGCACAAACTTGTTTCCACCGTTGGATTAATAATTCCTATCATTGGATCAAATGAGATATGATGGCACTTATTGTTAAAATGGTGGAAAATAAACTTGTGCACGGAGCAAGACTATCTTACTTGTGCACATTAGACAAATCCTGCATATTAAGGCTGGCTCCATTTAATTTGTAAAAACATTTTCTAAAATTTGTGTTAAATTTACTAGCTAACAAAGAGGTAAGAGACTCTTTTAAAGTGAACACAATTGTCTACATTTCTAAAAACAATGAAAATGTCAAAAAACTATTTTCATTATTTCCGGAAATGCATCTTAACTTTTTAATTACTAGCATTTCATCTTCTCTCCATAACAATGGTTCACTTTAAGAGTCTCTCGTTAAGGTAAAATGAACACATTTAAAAAACTGATAGCACAATGTTTTAACAAAGTAAACCCTAAGCATATTAAAAGAATAAAAGAGGAATGAGATTCATTTCCAAAGGATTTCATACTATGTCTTTATCATCAAGTTAGGTATAAGGAGTCTTATTATGTTAAAAGGTAAGTTTGGTTTTGATCCATGTCACACCTAAGTGTGACCTAGATTTTTGGAATTGAATTTGTGGTAGCAGAATATTCTGCATTAGGCTTGTACTAGTTTTACCCTTTTACTACCCTTGTACCAAATCCGTTGTTTTAGCATGTTGCAAGCCATTATTCTGATTCACGCTTTCTTTAACTTGTGTTAATTTTCACACATATGGTGTACTTAATGTGTCGATTATTAAAATAATTAGTATAATAGGAGTAATAATTAATAGGAATCAGATCAGAATTACACTAACATGATCCAGCATAGTCATGACTAACACGGAGTTTGCTAATTATAATATCACAATTTTTCAAAGTCGCATAACTGATACTCCTCTTTTATCCTTCTATCTAATCCTTAACTCCTTATTTTCAATATAAAAATAAACATAAATGCCTGCATCAAGTTAGAAATTAAAAATGCAAAGCATTGCACTGCAAATGCAAGTCAGATGAAGACAAGTGAATCTGGTAAATTTACCTAAAGAGCTCTCTTCGGGAACTCCAAATTGCATCCTATTGGCTAACTTCCTCATGTCCGTTATTGCATACCTGAGATAAGAATCAACAGATCAAGAATTAGAAAAAAGGCAAAAGGCAAAAAGGAAATATTCCCTCAACCCTGCATGAGAGTAAAAGAAGTACTACAAAAATCAATGCTAACCTCTCCTTCATTTTCCTAAGCCTACGACCACCTCTCTTCTTTTTAGGCTCAGAATCAGGCACTGGAAGTGGTTTGGGTTGCTTAGCAGGAGGGGGCTCTTGCCACCTCTCAATTTTTTTGTGGATCTCATCCTTGAGAGTTCTTCCAGTTTTCCCAGATGGGTCCCCACGTATTGAGTCTACTCGTGCCGCAAGTGTAGACTTTGCAGCCAGGAGTCGGCATGCTCGCATCCTTAAAGGAGGAGGAGTAGTTTGAAATATTTCTGTTTGCTCTAGGTAACCTACATGAAATTGTGATGTTGCAGTCGAGAACCCAGCAAGATTTTTTTTCTTGGCTCCAAGAAGCTGAACATTACAAGCAGGCATCTTTGCAAGAGCAGATAGGCCACCAGCTGTTCCCATGAGTTTAGCTGCAACAGCACTCCCAACTATAGCAGAAACATTAGGTGCAATGTAACCCATTCTACTCTCAACAAAATCAAGAACATTCTTCTTCGCTGAATCAAGTGTAAGAGCTCGATCACATGCCTCAATTGTCTTACTAAGGACTTCTTCTGGAAGTGGCTTGCCTGTCGTAGTCGATGCTGTAACTGAGACAACCATGATAATGGCTGAGGGTAAAAGCCCTTCTAAATCAACAAGAGTCAGATCCATTTCATTTCCTATTTTTTTAACAACACGTGCATAATCGATTGGGTGATGAACTAGTGACTCAAGCTCTGGAAATTTCAAGCGATACTTGTCGCGAATAAAATTGTGAATAATGACAATTTCATTCTCTATATCAACTGACAACGCATTGCATTCCACAATTAATTGGTATTCAGGATCATCTTCTAAATCTACTCCCTGAATTGTGACATCTGAACCCTTTTTAAGGGCTTCTTCCACTTTCTGCCATAAAGAAATACATTAGCCCTCAATTACACGCCCAATTCAACACTAGGTAGTCAATCGTGCCGGAGCGGTGCAGCGCTGGGCCTAGCCACGGCGGTGTGGTGCGAATCAAGGTTGCGGCCATTTTGGACGCGTTCACAGGTCCCGGGTCGCATTTTCTCAGATCCACGAAAACGTGAAATGCTTTTGTGCAGGAAAAACCAAGATTGCCATTCAATTTTAAAACATTATGGGGATATTTTTGGTATTTTCGCTCTTAACCCTAATTCGACTCTCCTTCGTATTCATACTCTTTCTTCCTATTCCTTCATTCAGATTTCGTTGTCTTCTCCTTCACTGGGTGCGAGAGCTTCTTCAACCTAGTTGCACCGCCGTCCAGCTTCGATAACCACCCAGTCGCACCGCCGACCAGCTTCGATAACCACCCAGTCGCACCGCCGTCCAGCTTGGATAACCACCCAGGTTCTCTTCCTTCATCTTGCCTCTGTTTTTTTCTACTTTCTTACCTCACTTATTTCTGTGTTTTTTCTTTTTTTAATTTTCTTACTTCCTTCTTTCTCTACTTTTTTCTTTAGTTTTTTCTTTTCCTACTTCCTTCTTTCTTTGTTCTTTTCTACTTCCTTTCTTTTTCTGCTTTTTTCGCTAGTTCTGCAAACAGTCATGGAAACACCATCTGCAACCCCACAAAGTAATAAATACTACTGCTTGTGAAATGTTTAAACCAACTGGTGATAATGTTGACCTAGCATGGCAGTTTAACCTTGTAAAGGACAAGAATAATAGGAAGAAGGTGACATGTGATTTCTGTAAACTTGAAACTACTGGAGGAATTACTAGAGCACGACAACATCAATTAGGAATAAAGGGAGATGTAAAAAGCTGCAGAAAAATGCCACCAGATTGTAAGCTATTGTTGCAAGCAGATTATGATGAGAAACAAGTGCTAAAAGATGGAATCTTAAATGAGGTGGAAGTGCAAATTGATGATGTTAATGATGATGTAGCTGAAATAAGGAGAATTCGAAGTGGAAAAAAGGCAGTTCATGCCCCTTTACCGGCTGCCAAGAAGACAAAAGGTCCATTGGCATGAAAAAAGCATAATAAAAATTGGGGAAAGACAAGAGGCAAACAAGCATAAATGATGCTTGTGACAAAGAAGCAAGAGCAAGAACGGTACAATACATTGCTCTTTTTTTTATACAAATTGAATTGCTTTTAATGTTCCAAGATCAAAAAGCTTCAAGTTGATGTTGGAAGCGGTTGGAAAGTATGATCTTCATTTGAAACTTCCAAGCTATCATGAGTTGAGGGTTCCACTCCTTGAAAAAAGGTGGAATATACAAAGGGTTTGTTGAATGGTCATCAAGAGCAATGCGCAAAATTCGGATGCTTAATTATGTCAGATGGTTGGACAGACAGAAAGAATAGAACTTTGATAAATTTCTTGTTGAATTCTCCATCGGGAACAATGTTTGCTAAAAGTATTGATGCTTCTGCCTACATGAAGACTGAGATTAAGATATTTGAGCTTGTTGAAGTTGTGGGATTTTAGAGAAAAGGAGGAGAGAAAATAATAAGGGTTTGAATATTATTGATAATAGTTTAATGTTGACTTGATTACAAAAGATTCAATACTAATCTCTATTTATAGAGAAACAAAGACTCAATCCTAAATAAGAAACAAATTATAATAATAATGAGAGATATTCTAAGATATCTCTATGATTATAAATTGATCCTAGGAAATAATTCAAGATACTCTAATATAATATGATAGATATTATAAGATATTTTCTAGTATTCTAACACTCCCCCTCAAACTAAAGTTTACTAAGCTTTAGCTTGTTACAAGAAAATAATGTTTTGCTCTGCAAAATAATAAAAAGGATGGAAATGCAACTCAGGGATGCAGGTGAAGTCGGAGAGAATTGCTATAAATATAGCCTAACCAAATAGCCGGAATGATCATCAGCATGAGAGAAATTCATGGCAAGTAATTGAACAAAGCAAGGTCCGTCCTTCTAAAAAACTGCATTAGGAAGCTTCAAACCAATAATATTGGAGACTCAAAATATTTAAACTGGAATATGCTTCAAGGAGAGAGCAGCATGCTTCAGGGAGAGAAAGGCAAGGCCAATACATCTGGGACAAAGATGGGGCCAGTGCATCTGGGACAAATTGCCAAGACAAAGTGAGTCATGAAAATAAAAGATATCGTCAGAATAACCACCAACAAAAGAAGAAGTCATCACTAATATGATTCATCTGTGGGAAAAGGGACACCACCGAAATGATCGTCGGTGGGAATAGAAGCCACTGTTATAATCTATTAGTAAGAACTAAATTGCATGACAAACACAGAAGAAGAAGAAGCAACGCGACTCTAACGAAACGAAGTCATGATTGATCAACGGAATAAGAAAATGCGTCCAAAACATGAGAGATAACGGCTGTTTGATCAATGACACATATTTTCGTTGATCAAAATTGGAAAGTAAGGGCAGATTTGAAAACAGGAAGGAAAACCCAATCTAGACGACTGAAACATTGTGCCGGAAGGTGGACAGACGCGCCTAAGCTCGAGGTTGTTGGCGGCGACACGTGGAATGAACACGAAGGATCTTGAAGCACATGAGCGCGCGTGGAGCAACATTTGACCTAAAAAAATTTGGGTTGTGTAGATTGGGAGATTCCGCACACAATGGAAGTGGTTGTGTCGGAAAACTTTTTCAGCAGTGATGGCAGGCAGCAGCAGTAGACAGCGGCGGTAGCAAACGGGGCAGCAGCGACGATTGTGGACGGAAGTGACAGCAGTCGGAAAATGAATGATCATGCTAGAAAAGAGAAACTATGATTATATTCCCAAACTGTTGGGAACTCGGCAACGGAATAGAGGCGGGATCGTTCAAGGAGGATCGAAATAGGCTCTAGATACCATGTTGAAGTTGTGGGATTTTAGAGAAAAGGAGGAGAGAAAATAATAAGGGTTTGAATATTATTGATAATAGCTTAATGCTGACTTGATTACAAAAGATTCAATACTAATCTCTATTTATAGAGAAACAAAGACTCAATCCTAAATAAGAAACAAATTATAATAATAATGAGAGATATTCTAAGATATCTCTATGATTATAAATTGATCCTAGGAAATAATTCAAGATACTCTAATATAATATGATAGATATTATAAGATATTTTCTAGTATTCTAACAGAGCTATTGGACAATTTTCTTTTGAGGAGATTGGTGAGCAAAATATTGTGCAGGTGGTTACAGACAATGGAAGTAATTATCTATTGGCTGGTAAACTGCGAACTGCCAAGAGACCAAACATGTTTTGGACTCCATGAGCTGCACATTGTATAGATCTGATGTTAGAAGATATTGGAAGATTGCTACCGTTAAAACGGTTATTCAAAGAGGGATTAATCTTGTAGGCTTCATTTATAACCACACATTGGCGTTGAACACGGTGAGGAAGAACACTGACAATGTTGAGTTGGTAAGACGTGGAGTCACAAGGTTTGTTACCACATTTCTTACTTTTGCAAGTATTGGCCATTAAAGTGTTAAGTTTGACATGCAGTTCTTCAGGATGTGAGTGCAATTGGAGTACTTTTGAGCATGTAAGTTAATACTTGTTATTAAATTATAGAGTATTCTACAATGTAGGTTCATATAAATTTAGTAAACTAACATTTTAAATTATAATACATAGATTCATTCCAAGAAGAGAAGTAGACTTGAGCATAAGAGGTTGGAAGACTTGGTTTTTGTTAAGTATAACCAAACTCTGAAAGAGCGTATGATTGTCATGATGTGATTGATCCAATTGTCTTGAATGATGATGATGATTATACCAATGAATTTGAAGTGGGAGACTTGGGGGAAGATGGTGAACCTGTTGAAGAATTAGTTTATGCTGGTGATAATCTAACTTGGACTGATGTTGCCAATGCAAGTGGAGCTAATGAGCGGGCAAGCAGCAAAAAAAAGGCAGTTGCAAGTGCATCTAGGGCAATAGCACAAGAAGTGGTGGTAAAAAAAGATGTTGAAGAAATTGAACCTATTGATGTTGAAGATGATGGGGAGGAGGGGGATAACGAAGAATATATTGACGTTGATGGGAAGAGGAGGAGGAACAAGAGGAAGAAGACTATGTTGAAAATGATACTGATATTTGATTCCTATAACATTCATTTTAGTTTTAATATTTTGTTATTTTATTACTCTATGTTGAAGAAGATGATGATATTTGGTATTTAAATATATGTTTTGATTAAGACTTGGGGTTTTTTATTACTATTTATGAATGTTTATGAGTTTGAGACATTGTTTAATTTTGCATGTTTATATAGTATTATTCATGTAATTTGTCCAAAAAATAGGGGTAATCCAACTATTCCGCAACCGCTATCCCAGTTTTCGGGGTTGGCCGTGACGCACCGCTATCTGGGATTAACTACCTAGATTCAACACATATCTAAATAAAATAGAACCCCTATACATTTAAAAAAAAAAAAAAAAAGATAAATAATGATAAACTAACAGTCATGGGAGAAGAAAAAAAAATAGAAACAGAAAAACAATATCACAACATGAAACAATGAGAAATGTTAAAAGCTTCAGTTGCAACCAATGCAAAGCTTAATGTGTGTTTGTTTTCAAATTCTAGAAGCACTCAAACCTAATCTGCTCCAAAGCAACAAATCGTTTTGTTGCTTGCTTCTCCATTTCGACGCCAACAGATTCCCAAGTTATGTAACAGCCACACTTAAGATTTAAGGTGTGTCAGGTGTCCGACACCGACACATTTAATAATAATTAAATTTATTTTGTTAAATGATTATTACTGGCGCTCGAGTGTCTATGTCAGTGCTTCATAACTCATAAGCATACCCTTGGTTGAATTTATTCTAGACTCTACCACAATTGAGAAATTCATACAACAACAACAAAAAGTTTAGTTTTAAATTGTTGTCAACAACTACAATTAAAGTAATATTCGCAACATTTGCTGCTGCAAAAGCAACAGAAAACCCAATTTAAAGCCACTAAAAACAAAATGATTATTAACTAACCTGTACAATATCAATGTATCTTTGGGTTTGCTGCAACTTAGAAACGCTATCCAAGTCATCATAGTTGAGGTTTTCTAGGTCAGCCAGATCACCATCAACATCTTCGTCCATATCTGCAGCATTGACATTATTATCTGCCTAAGATCAAAACAAACCAAATTACTCATCAATTTTATCACAGAAATAGTTTCCACCAAAATTAAAAATTTAAAAAAAAAACATGTAGTAAAATAAAAAGTACACTCACAGGGATTTCAGCTTCGTTATCAGAGAGTTCATCAAGGTCAGCAAGAAAAGTATCAGCAAGTGTAGCCTGCAACCAAATTACAAGAGAATTGGAAATCTTAGCATTCTGTAATTAAAAAATAATAGTAAAAAATTGTGGTTAAATTGATTAATTGTTTAAGAACACAATGACACAAGAAAATGTTACAAAGGGAAGAAAGAGAGGAAAATGACCATGGCTATGAGAGGTCAAAATCGATGTGTTTGTGAGAATTGTATCAAAAGTTCAGAACAGAGACACACGCGAGAACTTGATGAAAGTGTCAATTTGCCAAGCTCCCTATTTATTGGCCCCAACCCACACGTTGGAGGGGACAAAAAAACCTCATGGCTTAAATGAATCACCAAAGAAAGCCCCCAAAACCAAAAAGCCCACAAAATCATGTGGGCTTAATGGGCCCATAGGCCCATTTTTTCAAAATTTTTTCAACAATTAAAAGTTTAATAAAGCATAGCATATGATGTGGCAACAACTACTCCATACAAGTTTATCCTTGTCAGTGAAAACACCAGTTGACTCAATAACATCATCAGCTCCAACCTCACTTTATGGAATCTCCTCAGGGTTCCAAATTTTCAGATGAAATCAATTTAATTAATTAATTATAAAAGCTAAATGCTAATGCCACTAATGTATAATCTAGTTCAAGACAGTAGCAACTAGCAAGCTTTGAAAAGGTGACACACGCTAAAAATTATGTAGAGTTAAAAGCAAAGGTTAAAGACTAAGCTCAATGTGACACACTACATCTCATGTTTTCAAGACATCATCAAAATAGCAGCATTATGTACTTATGTATGAGTTCAAATTTGAGAAAGTTGAACATGTGAGAATAGCTAAGTCATTAAACCAGAGACACAATGAATATCAAGTTATCTATAGACTGTAGCTAATATAAAACTATTTATGTGATTAAGAAAACAAAAGGAGTACTTTAGTGTAACTATACAAGAAAACTAATTATCTAAACTCTTACTCCCACTGACTTTGAGAGAAGGAGTAAGAGTTTAAGCTAAACACCACTAAACTCTTCATCACTAAACTATCACAAATTCAAAATCAAAAGCAATATCCATTAGTAATTAGCTTTCCTATCATTAAACACATTAATCAAAGAATAAGAAGTGCAAAGATTAAGCTAAAACATTACAGTCTCATTAAAAAATGCTCACTACTCCAAATGAAAAAGAGAAGCACAACACAGTTTCCATTACCAGTACAAAGCAACCGAATGCCTAATAATTCAACAAAGCACCTTAGTAATCAAAATAGTCATAAGACAGTGCATAAAACCACAATTCATCTATTAGGAAAACCATTTTTGCATATAAAAGTCTCAAAATCACAATCACAATCACAAGAACAGTTACTGAGCCTTTACAGCAGATTCATAATCGAAGATAGCAAAACTATAGTTTTTTCATAATCGTAGGACTTTTATCTGAAATTACATGAAAGTTTGATTCATAATCGAACATAAAACAACAATTCCAGTGATATAGAGGCTCGGAGGCGACTGTAACAGTGACAAAGGTCTGAAAATCGAGACATTGAAGCTTACCATGGAAGAAGACGACAGTAACAGAGGTCCGAAAATGACCGTGACGGTGGCCGGAATAAGAAGTTACGGCGCGGCGCTAGGGTTCCAAATCGTGTGTTCCCAAATCGTGAGAAGTTGTGACTTGCGCAAACTGTTATGTTACACTATCATTTAGAGATTGTAAGAATTGAACTCTTTCATTTTATGTTTCATTCTAAAAGCTAACTAGTTTCATTTTATGTTTCATTCTAAATGCTAAGCTATTCAATGTTACTTGTATTTTTATTTTTATTTTTGTATGAAAAGTGAGCAAAGCTCAAGAAAACTAAGTGTTCGCCATATATTCCTAGATATGCAAGTTTCGAAAATATACTTAAAAAGAAACATTTGAAGTTCTCTCAGAGAAATTTTCATGTTATACAATCAAGTTTAAAGTCAAATTAAAATTAACAATAAAATTAACAAGTAACTCAATATATTAATTCCCTTCTCGATTTGACAATCTCCATTTCTTAGTTCGCAGATACGATGATTAAGATTTAAAATATTTCTATTGATTTTAGGGTGTCATTCATCATATTAACTAAAATTTTATAGTCGTTATTCACTTGAAGGTGTATAATCCCTTGTCGGTGAGCTATATAATGTTACTTATATTTAAATAAAGAAAGATGTTCAAATGTAATCAATTTTCGTTCCTCTCTAATAATTTCCTTTCCTCTTAGTAGTGTAATGTTGATATTATTATGTTGGTCATCATGTTTTGAATTTAAATCTAAAACTTTTCAATGGTGTGAATTTTTAGTAATAATATTAGGAAAAAATATAAAGAAAGGATGCAAGTAGTTTCACAACCCATCTGATGTATATAAAGTAGACAGAAGGATCAATATATCCAGAAATCGTTGACTTGTATTATTAAATTCAATGAAAAAGACAACTGTCAACGGCTCATATTTTCAAATCTTTTGTTTTGTAATATATTTTTATTTTATTTATTTTAGTTTATTGTTAATTGTAATTGAAAAATCCTTGAGAATAAGAAGTAAAAAGTACATGAGGTGATGAAGAAGCAAAATGTGCATATGGCAAACATGCTCGTGCAATTCATGTAAATAATACACCTTTTTGCTTTGAAAAAGAAAACTATTTTCTTTTTCTTCAAAAGTAATGAAAATAATGGGTATATTGGTGGGGTGAGATAATAATTTACATAAATTATTTTTTAAATGATTTTAATTAAGTTTGAATCATTCTAATTTTTTATATATATGTCATTGATATTATATTTTATTGTTTACATGAATAACATAACAATGGTACTCATTAATTTGTTTTTTTGAATCAACGATATTTACCAATTTAATCTATATATAAATAAATATCATATAGACTGTAATATATTATATAATTTATTTTTATAACACATAAAAACATAAATTATAATAAGTTTTTTTTATTGGTTGTCGAAAACAATGAAGTTTTTTTATTGATTAAATACATAGACAATTAGGTCCATCGCATATTCTTAAATAAAATTACCCAACAATCCATTATAGAGAATAAACAATAGACTTTATTTAATGACTTGTTTCAATAGATTTGAATCTCTAATTACTTGTTAACACCATCCGATTTTCATTCTAAATTATACTCATTCAATTTAACGACGAACTAAAACTAATTCTTAAAAATTTAATCTATTATTATAAACATCAATATAAAAAAACAAATACAAATAGTTTTTAAATTTTAAATATAAATCTGGTCAATCTATTTGAATTAATAACAACGACTATAATTTATATTTTATTTTACAAAAGAAATTTTTCCAATTTGAGAGACCAATATGTTAAAATCTAATATATTCAACTGAACTGGAAAAATCGGCAATGGAAGATTAATCTATGTGAGATAAAATACTTAGTCTTCGCATAAATAACTTAGTCTTCTTCCTCCTCCTCCTCCATTGAAGATATGTGATTTATGGCCATTTTTTTTTGCCTAAAATCACCCATCAAAATTGTTTTTTTTTTATCTAAATAAGTGGTTACCACACAAGTTTAGGTTTTTTGTGTGTGTTTCACCCGTGATTTCTTCATTTGAGTCTGACGTTGTTTTGTTTGTGATCTTAATGTGGCGTTATTTGGTTTTCCGTCTTGTTGCGGTATTCGTTTGGTTCAAATTGATAAATCAACTTCAATCAAGTGCATTCAATCAATGACTTTGGCGTCTAAAACATTATGGCTTTAGAAACATTTGTATTTTTGACACTTCAAATTTAACGACTTTGAATTGTATTTTGCTCGATCGATGTAATTTTTACCAATTTAATGAAATATATATTTTTTTAGTTATCGGTAATATTGTTTGATCCAAAAAAAGAAAGTGTAAATGTGTAATAACCTTAAAATCTCATTAAACCATTGTAGCTTTTATTAACTCGCGGGAGCCAGTTTCCACAATTTGGTGGAACAACTAGAGTTAACTCATTTGGATAGGTTACAACAGAAACATCAAAATCATTTACAATTACCAATTACCTATTTTCTAATTGGATTATTTTTTAAAGAGGATAGTAAAAACATGCAGTTTTTTTATGAAAAAAAGTATATTTTATCTATTTTTTTATTTTAAATTTGAATAATATTGAAAAAATATGAAGAGAAGTTGAGACATTGAAAAAATATAATAATATCATATTTTGTATATTATACACTACTATAAGATAGTTGAATATAAACAAATACCCTATCTTAAATGAGTATAGATAAATTAAATTTCTGGATAAATATAAATTATCAAGTACATGTTATGTTATTTTTTGCATAAATTTTGTTGTAATTTTTTTAAAATGTGATTTTTGATAAGTTTGATTTATTTATCATTTTTATGATCATATTATAACATAGTCATTAACATTATATTTTAATATTACATGTATAGTGTGATTAGATGATATGTACATAAAATAATATTTATTTAAATATCATAGTATTTGTTTGTATATTCAAAGGGAGAGTGATCCATAATTTTATCCAAAAAAGGGGAAATAATGAATAGAGAACTATAACTAAAATTTGGAAATTTAATTTATGATTATAACCATTCATGCAGTTTTCTAGTGTATTTTACAATTGGACTAAAAATAGTATCCTAATAAGCATAACCTATAATCTATTTGGTGATTGCCAAGTTTGAAAAACTAATAGGCTCAAAACAGAACATCAAAGTAGACAAGGTTCGAGCATAAAATATGAGACCTCTTTTTTGACCTGGGAAAAGATGCACAAATCTAAAAATCAAACCAATCAAGTACGATGTTCATTGAACATCTATCTATTTGTGTGAATCATTTTGTTCAAACAACTACATATAATTCATCGCAAATTATGGTGGTGACGGATACATATTTTCTAGTGTGTAGGTCGTGTCAAAGCGACTAAGAGAATGTCGCAAACATCAAATTAATTGATAGGTAATGATTATATAATTCTTAATTTGATTAGTTTTTAATTGATATGGAATATTGATTTACTATAAAGATAAATATTTTAAATTTTAACTTGCAAATTGTAAAGTAACAAATTATTCTAACACAATAATTTAAAGAAGTGCATTGTGAAATCAACAACATATTATTGTGAAAATTATTATTTCATAATTTAAAAGGATTTTAAATTGATATGTACGGTCGAGTATAAGTATAGAGTAATGTGTAGATAATTTGACATATAACTAATTAAAAGGAGGAGATGTCGATTTATTGAATTTTGAACATGGTTAGACGTGTCGATTTTTTTAACTCTCTCTACCAATAATCGGTTGATCTGAGTGATAAGAGACTCGAGATCCTTATGCAAGTGATTATGGTTCAATCTATGACTCGTGTGTGGAGAAAATCCAATTGGGAGAAGCGATTAACCATTGCTAAATAACCGTGCATATTTTGTATCGAAAATATGATTATAAAATAAAAACTCTCATAAACAAAAATAGGGTAATGATGATGGAAAAAAAACACACCAATTGTTGTTCATCTCACATCCGCAACGACTTAGATTCTTATCCTCTCTCATCCCCTAATCTAATTTTTGTTTTTCATAAAAAATAATGATTAAAAAAATATATTTTTATGGTTCCTCTATCTAGTACATATGATCATTTGTGTATTAACTATTTATGTATAATGTATTTTTCCACTTTAGCTTGCTTAATACTAAAGTATATATGACTATATGTTTTCAATACTTTTTTTCTTTACAACATAATTTTTTATTTAACACCAAATTATATTTTTCACACAATATTTATTCATCTAATTTTGTTTGGACCATATGTTTCTCCCATGTTAGGTAGACTTAAGATAATTCACTTCATTGAAAAATAACGTCGCAACATTTACGTAACTCGTAATGTCAAATCAAAAAAGAAAATAGTAAGAAATTGTACTAGTACCATGAAACTTTTTTATCATTATTTACATCATTCTAATATGTGAACCAAATTTAATAAATACATATTAGCAAATCTAATAAGTATTAACTAATGTAACATAATAATTGAATTATAATAAAATCAACCTTATGATGACTACCAAATATACATTAAGTTTTTGTAATATATTTACCTTGAGCAAGACAATATGTACCAAAACATTTTTGTTAGCATGCTATGAAGACCATCAACACTCCTTATATGCATTGTCCACTTATCACTTTATAAATTGCTAGTAGCCATTATACAAAATAAAGTAATATATTCTAAACTAATTTTCTATCAATCTTAATGAAAACACATGCAAAATGAAATTACTATTAAAATTATTAAACTACTAAAATATTGTCGGTGCTTGTGAAGCTTCTTCTCTTTGGCTGTCGTTCGATCTAAAACATTCAACCCTGATTTTTCATGTCACCTATCCATCCCTTTTGATGTAGTAGTTTCCTATGGAATTCCACACTAAATTGACACCAATTCCAATACATAAAAACTTTTAGATCTTCAAATGTCTCTCCAAATAATGAGGTGCATTAGTCCTGTTTTATGGTCAATTATGTCAAATAGCTAAATTATCACTAGAAGGGGGTTGAATAAAGATATTGTAGTTTTAAAATATTCTTATCCTTTTTAAAACTGTATCCTCTATGAAAGGATAGAAAATAGTTTTTAGAGGATAAACGTTTGAAACTGAAATATAAGTTAGACAAAATAAAGAGTAGAGAGTATAAAAATGACACACCCAAATTTATACTGGTTCACCCAAACTGGGTTACATCCAGTCCTCACTAACTTTTAAGTTTTCACTATGGCTCAGGAAAGCTTGTCCTCTAAAGGGACTCTTTTTCACTATGTATTTTCTTAGCCTCAATAGGCTTACAATTTTTCCTTCTTGACTTACAACTATCACCAATTTTGTATTAACTTGAGGATATACAAATTTTGAGAGTATTGATAAATGTATGATTCTTTCACTCTAATAAATTTTCTAAGAGGATGATTTCTAAGATATAGTTGAGAACAGTAGAAAGTATTATGAAAGGATGAGTGTGCTCTTCACAACTTTTGATATTTCTCTTTTGTATGAGTTCTGTTGTGTTTAATGAGGATGAGTTCATCTCAACTTATAGAGATGATGATGCTTCAGTTACAAAGAGAAGTACAAAGTATCCGTTGGAGTCTTGGTTAATTGTCCATGGTCTTTATTTGGAATTGCAAATATGTCATCCATCTGTCCTTGTAAGACAGAAGCTGGGAGGATGAGTTTCCAGTCTTTCCTCGAATAGGAGGATTGAGCTTCCATGAATAATGACGTGACTTGTGCTTTTGACTTTTTTCCTTTTTCAACAACTGTAGGGTCTTGCTTTTTTAGTCAAAGACAACACCTTTTGTACTTTGGTACTTTTACTCATTTTCCCATGTATGAGGATGAATGGAAGACAAAAGTTCACCCTCTCTTCTGTTTTGTTTATCCTCTGACATAGAGGACATATATTCATCCTCTTATTCAGCGTTGTTTGTCTTTTGACGTTCTTTCTTCAGTATTGTTTATGCTCTGTCATAGAGGTTATACTTTCATCCTCCACTAGTTTATCCTCTCACGTAGAAGACATAGCAAAGATGTGTAAAGACTCTTCTTCTAATCAAGAAGGTGAGAAACCAGTTTTTTAAATTTGATACATTCAAAAGCACAAATTAAATAACATGTATAATCAAAATCTTTGAAATAATTTTGTTATCATTAAAAGATTTGAGAGACATTTTGTCTCAACACTATCATGTCAGTTTCAAATTTTAGCATTGCTTCAAATACTCATGTTAAATAACATGTGACAAACACAATATTTTAAAAATTTAAATTCAAATAAAGAATAAATGAAATTGACACTTAATTATTACTACAATCAATCAATATTTAATGTGATTAATGCAATTTACAATTTGTGATATTAAATACAATTATATATATATATATATATATATATATCTATATATATATGTTAAATATTAAATTAATATACCTTATAAACTGTTTGTGTTTTATTTTTTTTTTAATTAAAAAGTGTGGAATTGCAAAATTGAAAACAAATAATGAATAGAGTATTCTGATCAAGGACACTACAAATTCATTAAAATAGCATAAAATTTTTTTTTGAGCTCAAATGTATTGTGGCTATCGATATAATTTGTTGCAACCACCGTTAATTGTATTTAGGTGTAATTATAAATGTTATTTGAGAATTGTATTAATGGCCAAATATGCGAGTGACATCTGTCGTACATGAATAGAAGTTGTCAAAGTATTGATATTTTTTATTAAACAAAAGTATTATATTAAGATTTTATTAGTTATTATATATAGAATTATGTAGATTGATATGTAAGTGTTAAAGCATAGTCATCTTAATTACAAAACATATAGTTATCTATAAAGAAACAGTGAAATAAAGTTTTCTGTAAAATAGTTTGTTTAATGTAATTTTCTATAAATAAAAAGTTGTAAAATATTCATTCTCGTGTCTTATATTTTATATACTAATATTAAAAGAGTATTGAGGTATTTTTTAACAAAAATATTTTTGATGTGTTATTCATTTTAAAATATTAATTCATGTTAAATAAAATAATATTATTTCATGTATAAAATGTCCAATATCTCTTTGGTTTTTTTTTGCATACCGTTCAATTACTCTCGAGTAAAATCAATTGGATCTGAAATTAAGAAGACATAGAGTAGTTTTATTATATTAAATTTGATGATTTTTCCATAAATATAAATGATTCAATAATTTTCTAACACAACTGATCTTGCATAGAATTATAATATATTATTGTCAACTTAGAATACAATAACTTGAATTGTATAGATAAGTTTTCAATAAAATTAATTTTGAGTTTGAAAGTTTAAATATAATGATATTTATATTCATATTTATGTGATTTCATGAAGTGGTTTATATGCACTTATGTTATCTGACCTTAATATGTTTGATGTAAACATTTGAATTCAAGGTTTACTGATGGACTGAATGTTACAATCATGTATTTTACATTGAATGTGATAACAAAGTAAGAATTAATAAAAAATGAATCAATGGTACTATAATATCTTTTACGTGAGTATAATCATGTTCCCTTAGAAAAGGAGGAGTTCTCCATCAGAGAAAAATGAAAGCAAATATTCTTGTGTCACTACATCGGTCGCTAGCGAAATTTAGAAACTAAAATAACAACTGAATTTTAGCGACCAAAATTTTAGTCGTTAACTATTTTTTAATTACATAGTTCTTTTTTTCCCACCACCACAAACGACCAGTTCCTCTTTCTTTCTCAACCCACCATAAACCCTAACACCATTCATCTCTTCCTAATTCCCTCTCACCGTCATTTCATCACAATTCACAATCGCGAAACCAGCTCGTTCGGATTTCTTTTGTTGCTCACCATCCTATCACCGCAATTTCATCATGAAACCATGCTATGTTATTAACACCAACTCGTTTTGCAACCGCGAAACCAATGTGTTCTCTTAAACCCTTAAACTGCAACTGCGACGTGAGACCCTCATTCTTTGTCGTCTTGTCGGCTATCATGAACTAGAAGGTAAGGAATTTATTTTCTAATTCTATGATTATACTTAAATTCTTTGTGTTTTTTTTTTGTGACATAATCATTTTGAACTTACTTAACTAAAGGGGGTAAAGAAATTCTAAAAATGATTCAATTGATAATATTTTTGTTGGTTGATTTCAGGACTTGAGATATTTGCTTTTCCATGTAATCAATTTTTGAAGCAAGAGCTTGGGAATAGCAAGGAGGCTGAGCAATTTATCTGTACAAGATATAAGGCTGAGTGTCTAATTTTTAGAAAAGTAATGTGTAGATAGTTTGTGTAAAGTGTCTCAATCGTTTGTTGATAGTTTTTTGTCCTTGGTGTTGTTGAGCTTATTATTTAATGAAGAAACATCAAAATGAATGAAAAGAAAATAGTACAATGATTTTTTGGTTTGGGTGTTCTAATTATATTTTGTCATGGAATGCTAATTGGTCTAGTAATTTATAGAGTCAGTTATGGTATTCGTTTTTTTAAGTTGGAAGATTTCATGTTGCTTAAGTCTAAATATTAAACTCTTCTGTTAATTTGTTAAGTCATCTACCGAAAATCATTTAGGTTCATTCAAATTGTTATTCAGGTATAATAGGCCATATTGATTAAAACCATAATTAGGTAAACTTCTCTATTGCATCTTGTATCTTAGAGTGTTTGGCTATGTGTACTGTTAATTATTATTATCTTACAGTTTTTATTTAATGACTCCATTGGGTATTAGGATAAACTTCTTTATTATAAAAATTGAAAAATAGACAAAGATATAGAGAATTGGAGATTACTGCTTTGTAAATTTGGAACCATGAATAAGGGACACTGATGCTAAACATTTCTCCTTTGTTGCATCTTACTTGTATCTTAGAATGTTTGGCTATGTGTACTGCTAATTGTTATCAAGTTGCGGCATAAAAAGTATCAAAGCGAGATTCAGTTCACTTTTGAAAGTGTACCTTTTTCTGTGTTTGTATTTTTTCTTCCTTCTTTTCTTTTTATGGTACCAAAGCGAAATGAAAGATAATCAAAGACTTAAGGTATTTTCAAACTGAAATAAGTTTTCAAACTGAATGTGCTGTTTTATGGTGTTTTTAATTTGTTAAATTTTTTTATGATGTTTTTAATTTTTTAATGTGTCAAATTTTATTTTCTCAAATTTAAGAAAGAAAAGTATCATCCATAAAGAATGATAATTATGATTATCTGCATAATGAAGTTAGAATTATTCTGTATTTTCTCCCCTTTAGTTTTATTTAAATTATATTTATATGCAATTTTATAAGTTAAATAGAAATATTATTTTTAAGAAAAAGAATATCAAATACGATTGCATACAAAATTATATGGATATTTACAAATTATGGCTTTGTGCTGATCACTGATGGTTTATTATATATTGTCGATTGCTTTTGTTTTCTTTTTTGCAGTTGTTTGGTTTGAGTTTCTCTGTACTCCTAGTATACAGAGCAGGCCCAAAGTTAAGACTATTAAAAAAAAGTTTTTTACTCTATAAAAAGTGTTCAAATTTTTTCTGTAATTCGTAAAAAAATGTCTCATTCTTAATATTCTGAAAACTAAAACTGATAAAATTTTATATAAATTTAATATTGTCTCAACAAATATTAAATTAATTGACTTCATCATCAATTAATTATAAAAGAAATATTATACAATATTAATTATATTAATTTAATAAAAAATCTAACATATAAATGTCAACTTGAAAATATGAATCATACTATTCAAAAAAAAAAAAAATAGAGCCGTTGATACAATTTGAGATATTTATTAGTAGAAAAAGGCCTTTGTTAAATTGCTATAGATTTTCAAATGAATCTTGAAACTTTTATTCGTCACTTTATATTCAAAAGTTATCCAATAAATGAACTAGAATATGATTGGTTTATTCTCAAAGATAGAGCATGGTACAACATATATACACACATTATTTTCTTCTTCAATTAAAAGATGAAAAATTCTACATGAATTTTTGATGTTGCTGTAGAACAATTGAAATGTCTTATTTCATTTTTTAAAAAATATAGAGAAAATAGATTTAAAATTGTCATGATTTATGCCATAGAAATTTTCTATAGTTATTAAATAAAATATTAATAATTTATTTATTAACTTTTAAAAATGTTATTTTTGTTTTAGGTCTCACAACGTGTTAGACCGGTCTTGTTAGTATATAGCAAGAATGAAGTGATATTGAAAATTGAGTACGCAGTTGTTTGTCTTTTTATCTTTTATATTATCAATCTATGTATTTCAACGCTACCCTTTCTATGATATCAATATCACAGAGGACATGTGTGTGCATTAGTGCCTCCAAATTATAGTTATGCAGTGATTGCCCTGATTTTTCTGAGAAATTAGAATCCAAAGATGTGCACGGTTGATTACTGATAATCCCTTAGCATCATACTCTGACATTATAGTAGCCCCAAGTTAATTTTTTACACCATGCTAAATGCCAGACCAATTAATACAAGGTATTTTGGTGTTATAGGTCACAAAATATCCAAAATCCGAAGGACTTCTGTTGTCAACTGTGTATGTTTAGCATGATAGTTATTATCCATATAATTTAAGCATGAAACCTGAATTTTCTTTTTCCTGATTAGCATACATCATCCATTACTAAAAGTATGATTTATATGTATCTTTGACTTGCTGTTTTTATTTTTGGAAGTTGAATTGACCCAAGAAACAACTTTACAAGGAACTCCACCACCAAATAAATTAGATGTATGGTGTGAGATTGTAGGAATAAAAAGAGGACGAGTATATGGTCTCATAATGAAATCTACTGTAATATTAGGGAGACCATATTATCGTGGGTCATGTTCTTCATCAACAGAATGGGTAAAAAGACATGAATTTGAAGAAATGAGAAATGAAAGAGATCAACTTCAAGAGGAATTGACTAATACAAATAGAGTAGTTGAGTGCAACAACCACTTGATAAAACAATTGATGAATAGCTTGAACTTTCAACCCATGCCATATACTAGAGATCAAGTTCATGAAGATGAGATTGGTGATAATGATGTTGATGATCATGATGATGAGATTGGTGATAATGATGCTCGTGATCATGATGATGAAGAGTTAGATGGATAATGATAAGTTAATCCGAAGAACAAATATGTTGCAATTTATTATGACTAAATATATTATGTTTAAACTAAAATTTTATCTGTATTATTTTGAGTACTTAGAAATATTACTTAAATATATTATGTTCTTTAGTTATATACATTGATATGATTAATGCATTTAAATGATTTTGGTGTATGAACTTTTTAGATATTGAAATCAGATTAAAAAATTGTTTTTATTGTTTTTTTAGACATTAAAGTAATGAATTTTTTATAAAAAAAACGGTAACATTTAGAGACGGAATTAGTGACCAAATATTTAATAAAAATAACAATTTAAGTCACAAATTTCGTCTTTAAATCAGTTGCTAATGACATAGAAAATTAATTCAAAGTGGTTGTTAAATCAGTCTCAAACTTTAGTCACTAATTGAGTCTCTAAATTCGGTCACAAAATCGGTCACAAATTTCGGTCACTAAATTTCGGTCGCTAACAACTAGCGACTAGTAGTTTATCAACGAAATTTAGAAGGTCGCTGATTCGGTTGCTACGAGCCACGGCGACCGATTCGTTGGTCACTAAAGCCGAAATTTCTAGTAGTGTATAATATTATAGTATATTTACACATATAAGAATGAATCGAACGATGTACCTTAAGATTCAAGATATTAGGATAAAAGTATGAGCGTTGAATTGTTCTCATTACCATATAGCTGTCTATGGTTTCAGGGTTAAGATTTCAAGAAAACCATTTGTGATAATGATTGAATAACTAAACAACTAATGATAAAAACATCTCATTAGACTTAACAAAATAGTCCAAATCATTGGGGTCTATTTGACAGGAGAAGTACAACACATAATTCAATGCTTAATATTAATTAATAATAATTTAATTAATAATTCACATTAATTGATTATTGTCAATACACAGTTAGTTTAAAAGGAGAACAATTTTACATATTATTTTATAGGCTAAATACCACCCGTGTTCCCTTAACCCGTGTTCCCTTAACTTAATTTTAGTTAATGATTTAGTCATTTATCTTTTTTTTTTTCCCGATTTGGTCCTTTATGTTTTTAAATAATTTCAACGTTACCCTTTAAGTGGGGTTTCGTTAAGAAAAAGTTAAAAAAATTCATCATCCATGTTCAGAAAAAGTTATCCTTTATGTTTTGAAAATATTTCAGAAAAATATTCAAAGTTTGTTATACGTTTGATAGTAGGATTGATTCGTTAAAACTAAAGCTATTGATATTTATACTCCATAAAAATCACTTCAGATTAGTGACAATCGTTCCTAGAGGTTTGATGAACATATGCAATGATCTAGATGAGAGATTTTTTTAACTTTTTCTTAACGGAATCCCATTTAAAAGGTAACGCTTAAATTATTTAAAAACATAAAGGATCAAATCGGGAAAAAAGAAAAGATAAAGGACCAAATCGTTAACCGAAATTAAGTTAAGGGACCACGGGTGATATTTAGCCTATTTTATAAAAATAATTGACATATGAAGCATGAAATATAACAAAAATAAAAAGAACAGATATCATATTTATTTTCAATATTTATCCTAATCCTTTAAATAAACGAATATTTATCATATCCAAATTTTTTAATACATTTGCCCATCTCTTTCGCTTTTTTCTGATCCTCATTCGGGAAATTCAATAATCAACAGTTACAAGTGGCAAATTCCTGGAGTTAATCTGTTGGAACAATGGATAGTGCGCAGCGGGAAAGGAAGAAGAAGAAAGAAAACGAAAATGCAGAGGCAGAAATCAATTCTGGATCAATCCAGGATTGTTCCTTTTTCAGAACCAAGATCGATCTTGGATTGATCTTCACTGAATAATTCTGTTATTTCAATTGTAGTCAAATTACACACTTCACATACAAGTTGTTAGTTATATATAGGCCTGTTATCTCATGATGCAAGGCACCCAACAAACTAACTAACTAACTAACTATATCAACACTCTAAATGTCAATTATGAATTACACTTCAACACTTCCCCTTAATTCATAATTGTTGAACACTTATAACACCAAGCTTCTTTCTCAAAAACTCAAATCTGTCAAGTTTCAAAGCCTTTGTGAAACCATCTGCTAGCTGCACTTCAGTTGGACAATATTGCACTTCAATCATTCCATTATTCACTTGCTCTCTAATGAAATGGAACCTTGTATCAATATGTTTACTTCTGCCATGTGAGATTGGATTTTTAGCAAGGCTGATTGCTGACTTGTTATCGATTTTGAGTCTTAGAGGCTTCATCACTTCACACCTTAGTTCCTTCATCACTGAATCCAGCTATATTGCTTGACAAGTTGCAAATGTACCTGCTATATATTCTGCCTCGCAAGATGAAAGTGCAGTCACTGGTTGCTTCTTTGTACACCAAGATATGGCTGCCTCATTGAACTTGAAAACATAACCGGATGTACTCCTTCTATCTGCGATGTCTCCACACCAATCACTATCCGAATATCCAATGAATTCACTTCCTTCACCTTGGCTGCCATTGGGAAATAGCAGACCAAATTCCTTTGTGCCTTTTACATACCTAAGTATCCTTTTAGCAGCTATCAAGTGAGTCTTCCTTGGATCATTCATGAATTTGCTAATCACACTAACTGAGTAGCATATATCAGGCCTGCTGTTGCACAAATATCGCAGCGATCCAACCATCTGTCTGAATGTTGTTGGATCAACCCTTTCTTCCTCACTGCACTCATCAATCTTTGAGCTTGTCTCTGATGGATTTGAGACTGAATTGCAGCTATTCATCTCAAATTTTTCCAGCATTTCACTTATATACTTCTGTTGATGCATGACTGTTCCAGTTTTCAATTTCAGAAATTCCATTCCTAGGAAGAATGAGAGTTCACATAGATCAGTCATTTCGAATTCAGATTTCAGCTTGTGTTTTACCCTTTCAATCTCTGCTGCCTTGCTCCCAGTAATGAGCAAATCATCCACATATAAACAGATTATCATTGTTTCTTCTGCACTTGAACTTTGCACATACACACCAAACTCCACTGCACACTTTGTGAAGCCTATCTGCATTAGGAACTGATCGATCCTCTTATTCCAGGCTCTAGGGGCCTGCTTCAAACCATACAATGCTTTATGAAGTCTATACACCATGTTTTCCTTGCCTTGTATTTCAAATCCAGGAGGCTGCGACACAAACACAATCTCTTCAAGTGGACCATTTAGAAAAGCTGATTTTACATCCAAATGGTAGAGTGACCACCTTCTCTTGCAAGCTAGAGCCACCACTAATCTTATAGTCTCAAGCCTTGCAACTGGAGCAAACACTTCATTGTAATCAATACCATGTTTCTGTAAAAATCCTCTAGCAACAAGCCTGGCTTTATATTTTGAAATTTTCCCATCAGGATTGATCTTCAGTTTGAAGACCCATTTCACATCAATCTTCCTTTTCTTGTCTGGCATATTAACTAGTTCCCATGTTTGATTCTTCTCAATTGATTGGAGTTCTTCCATCATAGCTTTCCTCCATACATCTATCTTCAATGCTTCTTCATAATTGAGAGGTTCAGAATCTGCCAACAATGCAAAATGAATGATATCACCTTCATCATTTACTGCATTATCAGAAATTAATTCGCAATCATTCAGCCTGCTTGGAATTTGTCTGATTCTTTGAGGTCTCACTGCTGCTGCCACTTCTTCTGGTTCACCTGCATCATTATTGATCACTTCTTCATCCTCTGATTCATCACTAGAATCAGGATAAATGCAGCCTTGTTGATTCTCTTCGCTGTACACTGGTTCCTCTTCCCATTTCCACTTTTCAGCCTCATTCACAATTACATCCCTACTGATATGCACCTTTTTAGTTACAGGATTATACAACTTATAGGCACCTGTGGGATGATAACCTATAAGTATCATAATCTCACTCTTATCTTCAAGTTTGCTCCTCCTAACATCTGGTACATGCTTATAGCACAATGATCCAAAAACCTTGAAATGCTTCACACTTGGCTTTCTTCCATACCAAGCTTCCTCTGGAACCTTCTGATTCAGCTTCTTTGTAGGGCATTTGTTTAAAATATAAGCAGCTGCAGTGACTGCTTCACCCCAGAAATTGTGTGGTAGGTTTTTCTGCTTGATCATGCTTCTTGCCATATTCAATAGGGTTCTGTTTCTTCTTTCAGCAAGTCCATTGTGCTGAGGTGTATATGGAGCTGTTACTTCATGCACAATGCCTTGATTAACACAGAAATCTTCAAACTCTTTTGAGGTGTATTCTCCTCCACCATCAGTTCTCAAGATCTTAATTGATTGGTCACTTTCTTTTTCAATTAAGCTATTGAATTTCTTGAATACCTCTAATGCTTCACTCTTAAGCTTGATTGTATACAGCCACATCATTCTTGTAAATTCATCAACAAAAGTGATGAAGTATCTGCTTCCCCCCAATGAAGATACTTCAAAAGGGCCACATATATCAGAGTGGACCACTTGCAGTGCTGCAGTAGCTCTTTTAGGTGCTTCAGATACAAATGGGAATCTGCTTTGCTTACTCTTCACACATACTTCACAAATAGTTTTTTCTGACATTCAACTTTGGCAGCCCATACACTAGTTCTTTAGAATTCAAATCACTAAGACTTCTAAAGTTTAGATGACCATACCTCTTGTGCCATAAGCCTTCAATATCTTTACTAACTGCTGCAGACAAACACATCATTTTCTCACTTGAAATGTTACATCTGTAGGTTCTGTTTTGTGACATGTTTGATTTGAGCACCAACTGCTTCTTTGCATCAAACAACTTCAAAGAATCACCATCCATAGTCACTGAGAATCCCTTCTCTACCAATTGACCAATGCTTATGAGATTGCACTTCATCTCAGGAACATACATCACATCTGTAATAATGATTCTTCTGCCATCATTGCTTTTGATCACTATATTTCCACTCCCTTCAGCCATCAGATTTCTGCTATCAGCCAGTTTTTTACTTGTTTTCTTGCTAGCATCAAAGCTTGTCAACCATTCTCTATATGATGTCATGTGGTTTGAGCATCCAGAGTCAAGAAACCACTCTTCATTCTTGATTTTCTCATCATTGGTAGTAGCCATCATCAACACTATATTGGAATCATCTCCATGAGCCAGATTTGCTTCCTCATCATCCTTTTGATCTTTCTTGAACCAACATTCATTTGCAAAGTGCCCATACTTCTCACAGTTGAAGCATTGTACCTTACTTTTGTCAAAATCCTTCTTCTTGTTCTGATTTTTGCCAAAACCCCCTTTCTTTGAAGATTCAGCTTTGTCTTCACTCTTGTTCTTACCATTGCTGGACCAATTTGCTCTTCTCTTTCCCTTTTTCTTGAAGTCTTTCTGGTTTCCCTCCTTCTTGGTAGTTTGAACTTGAAATGCTTGTTGAACTGATCTTTCAGAGTTTCTATCAAATACCAAGAGTTCATGTGCCTCCAATGAATTTTGCAGCTCTTCAATTTTCATAGTCTTCACATCCTTTGCTTCTTGTATAGCTACCACTATGAAATCGAATTTTGGACTCAAAGATCTCATCACTTTTTCTACCACCATCTGATCTGTAATGTTCTCCCCACAAGTTCTCATTTGATTGACTATGGCTGTTAATTTTGAGAAGTAATCACTTACTTTCTGATCTGCCTCCATCTGCATCATCTCATACTTTCTTCTATAGGATTGTAGCTTCACTTGCTTCACCTTTTCTCCACCAGTGTGATAGTTTTCTAAAATATCCCAGGCTTCTTTGGATCTTGTTGCCTTCGAAATCTTCTCAAAATGTTGGTTGTCAACATTCTGCTGAATGTAGAACAAGGCTTTGCAGTCCTTCTTCTTGGCTTCCTTGAATGCATTCCTCTGTGCATCAGTTGGATTCTCTACCAAATCCTCATAGCCATCCTGCACAATTTCACTCACTTCTTGTGCTCCAAATAAAGATTTCATCAATGCACTCCATCGATCCCAGTTCTTGCCATCAAGAACAAGAATATGTGATCCAAAACCGTTGTTGTTCATTATGCCTTTCAAGAAACTATCACTCTGTGTTTCCCTTGATTGTTCCCCTCACTTTTCACTCGTGTTTCCCTTTATTTTAACCCAGCTCTGATACCAATTGTTGGAACAATGGATAGTGCGCAGCGGGAAAGGAAGAAGAAGAAAAAAAACGAAAATGCAGAGGCAGAAATCAATTCTGGATCAATCGAGGATTGATCCTTTTTCAGAACCAAGATCGATCTTGGATTGATCTTCACTGAATAATTCTGTTATTTCAATTGTAGTCAAATTACACACTTCACATACAAGTTGTTAGTTATATATAGGGCTGTTATCTTATGATGCAAGGCACCCAACTAACTAACTAACTAACTAACTATATCAACACTCTAAATGTCAATTATGAATTACACTTCAACATAATCAAGTTGCATAAACTGAATCAATATAAAAAGGATAAAAAATAAATATCATGAATATTTTTTTTCTACCATAAAATCAATATCATGAATTGAAATTTAATGGTTCATTCACAAAGAATGGTACTAGTATTGATCAAGAGAAATTTACCTAAACACTATAATTGATACTCGAAAAACAAAGAGAGTAATTGTGTACGGTGGTCTCACACATCGTATACATAAACACTAGAATTAATACAGCCTTAATTACAGCTGCAACAATACTTAATATTAACTTGTAAGGTTGTAGCAGGTAAGGTGAATAATGAAATTTTGGTTCATCGTAGGATATATTGCAAATATGTCCCCATCCAAAAATTTGTAATTCGGAAAAAGATGTTGGAGAAAATTGAGGGCGAAAGAGAAGTTTTTGCAAATATTTAAAATTATTTGATACCGGTGCAGTTTCTGTTGCTAATAAAAAGGCACGTATTCTTGCAACAACAAAAAAAGGCACCTTAAGTAGCAATGTCGATGGCATTAATTAACGTTGGTGTTGGTGTGGGATAGTGGCAGCAAAATAGGTGAGATAATAATTTTGTTGAGTATCAACAAGAGTCTTCATTGGAAATTATTGTTGAACAATAATTGGTAAATGACATAACCAAAAATAAGTTATCTTCTGTAAGTGTAAACTATAACTTTACGGTCACATCCAATAATCATAATTGATTTTATTATACTCGATGATTGATAATGATGATCCCAAAAAATTAAGAAATCAATTGTTTTTGAATTTTTGCAAAAAAAAAATAAAATAATATTATTGACATTTTAAAACATAAAAGATCAAATTGTCACTTAAAATTAAAATAAAAGATCAAATCGAGAACAAAAAAAAAATAAAAATAAAGGACTAAAACGTTAACTGAAATTAAGTTAAGAGATCACAAGTGCTATTTAGCCTAAAAAACTTAAAGTCTGAGCACCTTAACTCATAATTCTCTTTAAAAGAGTATTTATTTTATTTTTTGAGCACCTTAACTCATAATTCTCTTTAAAAGAGTATTTATTTTATTTTTTTCCTTAGTGTTTTGTTTTGTCTCCCAAGCATTATGTTCATTTTCTTGCTTTATAATGTATTTTAAATTTATGAAAAAGTAAATAAATTGTTTCAAATATCTAAATACAAATTACTAATTATTATTGATAAATTCATGAGTCAAATTTAATATATATATATATATATATATATATATATATATATATTAATTCAAGAATTTAATTATTTAAAACCAAATAGATAATAATGTTCATAGTAATTAATATTGTAAAACAAACGTTCATAGTAATTAACATATATTCATTCGATCATTATTTAGGCAAGAATTATCATTAAGGGTGTAAGTAATTACATTTAAAATGTTTGCTTTTTAAATTTCTAAAAACTATTTTTGAATAATAATTTTTAGCAACGGAAGATTTTAGAGTCGCGGACTAGGTCATTATCTATAAGACATTTTGCAACACTGTCTAAAATTGTTCAAGGCAAACGATCAACCATCACGTCTATATCAATTTTCTACTACATTGTAAAAAACGATTCTAGAGTTACACCCTCTAAATATGTCGGTTATGACTGTAAAACACATGTTTTTGATGAAGACAAAGACCAAGAATTGTGATCAAAGTAACAAAGCTCAAAAAGAAGTCCAAATATCATATGTCAACTATATTCAAACATATTAGATGTTTAATAAATGTAAAGGTACCTGATACAATCAATACTTCAAAAGTACATGAGAACCATTCATCTTTGCATATGCATAAAAATGATTTTCACATGTCAAAATTACATTAACAATGTTTAAAATTAATGTTTCTGACAAAAAACAATGTCGTATTCGAATACAACATATTGTATTCGAATAGAGATGCTAAGTCAGTAGCAAAAACTTGACATCTGTATTCGACTATGAGGTGTTGTAATCGAATACAAATGCTAAGTAAGTAACTCAGACTACACATCTGTATTCGACTACAACCTGATGTAATCGAATACAAACAGTAAGTCAGTGGCAAAATAAACGTATTTGTATTTGACTACATGACCCTTGTATTCGAATACAAGGTGAAAATTTTGAATAAATTTGAACTTTATAAGAGGTGTATTCGAATACATACATAATGTATTCGAATACAACTGGAAACAATGCAATTTTTAGATCTGAAATGGTTCTAGATCATTGCATTTGTTCATCAAACCTCTTGGAACAATGGCCACTGATATGAAGTGATGTCTATGGAGTATAAATACCCCATAGTTTTAGATTAATCATAACACAATCCTACTACTAAACCTTGAACAACTTTGAACAACTTTGAACAATTTTCTGATTCTTTTCTCAAAGTTATTTTTCATATTTCAAGTAACTGCATTTCATTTTCATATCATTGAGAAAAGTTCTCAAAGTACTTGAAGTAATATTGGATTGATTTCATTATACCTCATATTCTTATTCCAAATCAAATTACATCGTTTGTAAAAGAAAGTAATACTTTCTTAAAGTAGTCTAATCTAAGATAGTGGTGTGCTATCTTAGAAGTTTTTGTTAGAAGTTTGTAGCAAAGATCCTAGGGCGGGATTTGTACATTTTCTGACAATATTGCTGTGTTCATTTTATTGTTGTCATTTACTTATTGTCACTTACTATTGTAAAGCATAAAAATCGATCACCAAATCGTTGAAAACAAGAAAATTTCCTAAACACCTAATTCACCCCCCTCTTAGGTGCACCTTGGTACTTACAATTGGCATCAGAGCAGGTTCAGGTAACTTACTCCTCGATCATTACTCATGGCTTCTGCATAACCTGTGTTTCAGAGATGGTGGTAGTAGTAACAAACCTCCATGCTTCGTTGGAGAGCACTATGGCTTTTGGAAAATACGTATGCAAGAGTATCTTGAAGCACAAGGAGACGACATATGAGATGCAGTAGAAAATAGTCCTTAAATTCCAAAAAGTGTCATCAACAATAAAGAAGAAACAAAGATAAAAACCTCATGGACTGACGATGATAAAAGAAAAGTTTTGTTCGATAAGAAGGCTAAAAATATGCAACAATCAGCAATTGGAATGGATGAATTCTTTCGTGTATCCCACTGCAAAACAGCCAAAGAAATATGGGATACGCTTGAAGTAACTCATGAAGGGACTATTGAGGTAAAAAGATCTAAACTCAATACATTATCTAGAAGAATACGAGTTATTTCGAATGCAACCCAGAGAGTCTATCTTAGACTTACAAAAAAGGTTCTCCCATTTAACCAACCATTTGTCGGCACTCGGGAAAATCTTCACCAACGATGAATTAAATCTAAAAGTATTAAGATCATTAACGAGGGTCTGACAACCAAAAGTGACAACAATCTCCAAAAAGAAAAGCCTATCCAAAATGTCTCTTCCTGCATTGTTCGGAAAACTTCAAGAACACGAAATCGAACTTGGAAGGTTAGAACAGAATGAAAGTTAAGAGAAGAAGACCAAAAACATTGCTTTAAAGGGCGAATAAAAAGAACAAATCAAAGACGAAAAATTCAGATGAAGATGAAAACATCACTTTCCTTGTTAAGAAATTTGGTAAGTTTCTTAAAAATGATAGAACTTTCAAAAAGAAAAGTTTCAGAAAGAAGGATAGTTCTACTTCAAGCCAAAACTTCACTTTCTTTGAATGTGGTAAGCAAGGACACATCAAGGCAGATTGTCCGAATATTATCAAGAAAAATGCCATAAAAAAGAAAGACTTCAAAAAGGCATACATAGCTTGGGAAGACAACGAGGTGAGTTCATCTTCGGAAACAGAAAGTGAAGAATGCACTAATGTTACGTCAATGGCATCGCATCAATCGGATGACGAAGAAGAGGTTAGTAACATATACTCGCCTCATCATAATAAGACTAATAGTGAATTAATTATCGAATATAATGATTCTCAAAATGCCATTAAAGAACTACTTATCAAATGTAAAAATCTGTTCAAATTAGTGTCAACCCAAAAGAGACAAATTTCAACTCTTCAAGAAAAAGTTGACACTATGGAGAAGGATTTCTGAAAAACTAAAACAGAGTTTTACATGCAATAAATGTGATTCCCTCTCTTTCAAGATTGTTCAATTAAATAGAGTAATTGAGCGATACGAAAAGGGACAAATGGGACTGGAAAATGTTTTAAATATGCAAAGATACTCCAATGACAAAAGTGGTCTTGGATGCTCAAAATTTGGTAAAGCAAACTTGAATAAAACCATTTTTGTTAAAGCGAGTAACCAATCCAATCAAGAAAATGTTATAATTATGCAAAAAGATCATCATTATAAAGAGAAAATTATTCAAAATAAATCTCCTACACATACTTTTAAAAGTAAATTTACTTCTACTTGTTCTTATTGTGGTCTAAATGGTCACACACCTAATGCCTGTCACGTTAGAAACGTTAGTGTTCCAAAAGGGCATTACGTGTGGGTAAAGAAAAGTACTAACCATCAAGGACCCAAAGCACATTGGGTACCTAATAAAACTTGATTTTAATTTTGTAGGTATGCACACAAAGTACCTCAAATATGTGGTACTTGGATTGTGGATGCTCTAAACATATGACGGGTGATAAAACAAAATTTTCAGCTTTAATCTTAAATCAAAGGGATATATGGTCTATGGAGACAACAACAAAGAAAAATTTTTTGGCATTGGAAAAGTTGGTACAGCCCCATCTCCTTCGATTTAAGATGTTTTATATGTTGAAGGTCTAAAACACAATCTCATAAGCATTAGCTAGCTTTGCGACAAAGGATACAAGATAGCCTTCAACAAAGATGAATGTGTCATCCAAAATGAAGCTACAAATGAAATTCAGTTTGTCGAAAATCAAGATGATCAACCAATTCAAGAAAGTGAAGTCTACGTTGAAAAACAAGATGATAATCTTCCTAAGGAATGGAGAACCCATAGAAGTTATGAATAGCAGCATGCGGAATTAATACCCTAATGAATATAATTCTAGTGTTAGATTTAGTTTTAAGAAATTCTAACATTGGATGTCAGAGCATTTTTTTTGTACCTCTGCTTTTTTTAATGCTTTTTCACGTATTCATATATTTTAGTTTTGTGGTATTTTGATTTAGACCCTTTTAATTCAAACTAAAAATTGAAATGAATTTAAAATAATTTGTATGATGTTTATCGATAAATAGTTGTTATTTTTTATGTTAAAAATGACTTTGAAAAAGTAGAATTTTCGTTCCAATTACGTGGGTTAAAGTGACCTGGATAAATGTCAAAGACGATTGAATTATATTATCATTTTTATTATCGGCATATATTATAAATATTAAATAACATGTAATTTTTCCTAATACTTGTGGCTGGAGCGGTATACTTTGTTCTTTGCCAATAACTAGTCGCGAGTTCAAATCTATGAAGCATGAGTACTTTTTAAATGGTAAAATATCCATACAAGACACTTCACTGGTACTTGTACTGTACTCGTGCATATTCTCTTTTTCCTCATTATTTCATTGTGAGTAAAATTTGTGATTTTCTTATATGTTAATATAATATTATTTGTGTATTTGATTTTATTTGTTGTTGTAATCAAACTCATTTTTTACTTTTCAAATTTTTATTGTGATTTTGTACTGTGAATTAAAAAATTTAGCCCTCTTAGTTATATTATATCAAAAAATTCATGTTTTTCTTTGACGTACCTCCTAGTACTAAAACTAGTCTTCCAGATAATGTTGATTGTTGTGAAATATTGGACAATCTAATCGTCTCACTGTAATGTTCATAAAGACCAATATCTCTGCTAGTAATATTGATTGTGTTAATCAACATGATAATGTGTGAACATTACTAAAGGCCATTGATGAGCAATTTGAAATATTTGATAAGGCACTTGCTAGCACCTTAATTATGAATTTTTCAACCACAAAGTTTATTACTCAATGTACGAGAGCACATCATGGATAAGAGGGACATTGTAGTGTAACTAAAAATTTGAGGTTGATATGTCTAATTCTTTCCTTGTGCACTATATTCTGAACTCTCTTCCACCACCATATGGACCATTTAGAATTTCAGATAACACACATAAAGATAAATGGCCAATCAATGAACTCATGACCATGTGTGTTCAAAAAGAAGAAATGATGGCAATGGAAACAAGTGAAGGTGTTCTAATGGAAAGTGTGGGAAAGAACATGAACCAAGCCAATAAAAATGGGAAAGGTAATATACCACCTCAAGTTGGAATCAAGAATGAGTATAAGTGTTCCTTTTGCAAAAACAAAGGACACATGAAGAAGGGTTGCCCAAGTTCAAGGCAGCAATCAACCTGTGCAACTAGAATATTGCCACAAGAACCCCAATCAGGCAGGCCCCAAAATTTTGTTATAGTATAATTTAAACTTTAGAAAATTGCACTGATATCCTTACCTTTATACATTGACCACTCTAAAATTTTATATTTGCACCTTATACCCATAATATATATCCAGTCTAAATAGAGACTATCTTCTCTATGTCTTCCCTCTAAAAAGATACTAAACCTAATTTCTCTCAACCCTTGTCTCCTCTCCACACACCACCACTGTGAGTGTGAGTCTGTACCAAGCGCCACCACCCACCAACAAAGGTTAGAATCTTGAATCTTGATGTTAGGATTTTGTGATTTATTGATTTTAGGAACTCAATTTGTTTGAAATGGTTGATTTACTGAGTTTAGGAACTAATTAGTGATTTGGTGATTTACAATAGTACTAATTGATCGTTTGCTGGTAAAAGCTGCGAAGTTTATCATTAGCTGACACAATTGTGAGAAATTTCAGGTTTTTTTACTATGCCTCATTAGATTAGAAAGTATGATTCTGGATATGAGAATTGTAAGAAAAAGAAAAAACTTGAAGATTTAACTCAATCTCAAGCAAACGCTCATGATAATGTTCTTATAAAAAACCACTAATTTCTGTTGATAATCATAATGTTGATAATATTGATGTTGAAATTCTTGATAATGTGCCATTGAAAATAAAGATGTTGATGTTGATAATGATAATGATGATCATGGCAATGTTGATAATGTTCATTGTGGTGAATTTATTTGAATAATTCACTTGATAATGTTCAGTGTGAATTGATTCTGGTTCTACATCCATGTCTTTGAATACCTTGCAGGGTCTGGCAAGCCAAATAAGCAAACCGCTTCCAAGTAAACAAGGCATTCATTCAGGTAGCAAGGTGTGTTTGCATGTGGAGGCTAACGTGCAATTTAATTTTAAGTATTGGCTTTGTTGTAAATTTGGAAAAGACATTTTATGTTCCAAGTTTCGCTAGAAATTTAATTTCTATTTCAAAACGTTTACCTTTGAGATACTCCTTTAATATTTATGAAACTTTTATCAGTTAATTTTATAAATCTAAATATGTTAGAAATGGTGTATTATCAGATAGTCTTTTCTCACATAATTTCCAAAATAATGTCACTAATGATGTTATGCATGTTCACATTGGAACAAAACGATGTGTTATAAATGATGAATCCTCCTTTTTTTGGCACCGAAGATTGGGATATATTTTCATGTAGAATAAAAAGATTAGTGAATGATCGAGAACTTGGGACTTTTGACTTCAATGATTTTGAGACTTATGTAAACTGCATTAAAGGAAAGCAGACTAACAAGTACAAGAAAGGTGCACAAAGGAGTACTAAAATATTAAAAATCACACATTCATATTTATGTTGTCTAGATATGGGCATACAAGTTCTGAAATATTTCATCTTCTTCATTGATAATTACTCACTAAATATGTATATCTACATGCTTATAAAATATGAAACATTGGATTCCTTTAAAGTTTTTAAGGATGAAGTAGAAAAACAATAAGAAAATAAAGATTGTCAGAATTGATAGAGGTGGAGAATATTATGGTTGATATGTTGAGAGTGGACAAGCCATGGTCCATTGCAATGTTTCTTCAAGATAATTGTCCAATCATCATGCCTGGTTCTCTAAACCTTAATGAAGCAACAAAAAGAAGAAACTGAACTTTGATCATTATGATTATGCGCAATAACTCTGGACTTCCCAAGTCATTGTAGAGCGAATCTCTTAAAATGATAGTGTTTATATTGCATGTTCCAACCAAAGTTCTCCCAAAGACGCCTTTTAAGTTATTCAAAGACTGGAAACCGAGTTTGCGACATATACTCATTTAAGGATATTCGTATGAAGTAAGAGTTTACAAACAACAATAAAAGAAACTAGACCCAAGAACTATTAGTAGGTATTTTCTTTGGATATGGCAAAAAATATAAAGGGTATAGATCCTATATTAGACAACCAATCATTGAAGTTCCACGAGAGGCTGATGATAATTTAGTAGATAAAGATGTTCAATAAATTCCATAAAATGTTTAACAAATAGTTGAACAAAATGATCCTCTAGAAAATGTGGAGTCAACATTAAGGAGATCTACGAGAAGAGAGAGAGAGAGAGAGAGAGAGAGAGAGAGAGAGAGAGAGAGAGAGAGAGAGAGAGAGAGAGAGAGAGAGAGAGAGAGAGAGCAACTACACCTAGTGATTGTTATAAGAATCTAGCTATAACATTGGTGCTGAAAATAATCCCGAAACGTTTTCACAAGCTATGATTTGTAGAGAGTCAAATTTATGGTATGATTCAATGAAAAACGAGATGAATTATATGGCATTAATGGAGTATGGGATCTTGTTAAGTTTCCTAGTGATTTAAAAGGCATTGGTTGTAAATGGATCTTTAAGATTAAGATACACTCATCAGACAACATTAAGAGATATAAAGCAAGATTGGTTGCTAAATGATTAACTCAAAAGGAAGAAATCGATTACAAGAAGACTTTCTCTCATGTGTCTTAGAAGGATTCTCTTCTTATCATCTATTTATAATATATTGAAACAGCCCCACAAGCAATTCTATTGCCATCTGATTGTCAATTTTGCCACATAGCTCTATTTTTACAAAGTCAATTATATGTTTATGTTTCACTCCAATTTTACTTGTAGACAAGCTCTATTTGTAGCTCTGCTATATGCTTACTCATCCATCCATTATCCTTCAATTTTGTAACCGACTCACATAAATAATAACACATTTATTTAGTAAGTGATGATCCAACCAAAATATTTTTCCTTCCTTCTACACTATTTTCCATTATTAAATACTTTTTTCTAAAAGTTTCATATGTCTACAACATGTAATGATATGGCGAAAACCCTGACTTTGTTCTCGTCGCACGGCGCCGTTGAACGACAATAACTACCATAGTTGGAGCAAATGCATGAAACAAGCATTATCATCAAAGAACAAGCTTTCCGTCATCAATGGTTCCCTTCCTCAAACTTCTTCAATATATCCAGATTTCGAATTGTGGGATCGCTGCAATGATATGGCTCTTTCGTGGATTACACGAACCCTAGCTCTTCACATCACACATAGCACAATTTGTTTCGGCAACGCAACTGAATTGTGAACGGACCTTTAAGAACGATTCAACAAGAGCAACCATTTTATGGTTTCCGATGTGTTAAAAGATTTGCATTCCATCAAACAAGGTGATCGTATTCTCTCTGCTTACTTTAGTAATTTGAAAATACTATGGGATGAGTTGGATTTTCTATGCCCCATCAAACAAGACCTCCAAGCTGATTTCGCTGCACCAGATCTGATCTACTGTTACTGTCAGTTTGCCAGACACAATGCAACTAATTCTTCATTTCACTAACGACATATAGAACTTGATTGCCACCTTGTTCGTGAGAAACTCTAACAAAAATTATTTCATCTTCAGTGTGTCAGTTATGTCCATTAGTTGACTGATGTCTTTGCCAAAGGTTTAAATCCCAAACAGTTTTAGAATTTATGCGCTACAGTTTGAGGGAGGCTATTAGATATAATTAGGTTAGTAGACTTAGTCAAGATTATTGGTTGATGACTTAGTCTTCTTATTTTGTAAGTAAGAGTAATTAATTTAGTTAGACTAATTACATCAGTTACATCCCCTTTCCTCGTATACTTTTCCATGCATATATAAATAACTTGTATTAAACAATTATTAATTAATAAAAATAGAGTGCATATATAAATAACTTGTATTAAATAATTATTAATTAATAAAAATAGAGGTAATTCTGTAATCCATCGTATGTTATTCATACGTAATAATCCTTAGCATCCTTCCATGCCTTCACAACAATTCTTAAACGGAAAATCATCTAAAAAAATGCCCTATGCATATCTCTTCAATTCAGTGACCACCGATTCCAACCCATCCACAACATATCAATCGGCGTCAAGGTGATCAACATCGAAAACAATCTAATCAAATTACAATTATGGGACATATCGGGTCAAGAAAATTTCAGATCAACCACAATTATGTGCATTACATGTTTATGATGTAACAAGGAGAGAAACATTTAATCCCTTGTCTAATTGGTTAAAAGATGCAAGGGAACATGGTAATGAAAATATATTGTAGCATTTATCTCTTTTTAATTTAATTGATTTTTTAAAATGTTTTCAATAGTTCTCTAAATTAAAAAGATTATAAATTTGGTTTAAAATTTATGGATAACTTTTTTAGTTTAGGTATTTGAACAAAAAATCCTATTAAATCTCTACACATTTAAATAGTTTCAAATTATGACTCTTGTAAATTTTAATGAAACTAATATTAATCCTTGAACTTTTCAAAAATAATTTAATTGGGTGCCAAACATTATAGAGACGATTAAAAAGTTATCTATAAAAGTTTAAAATTATGTAATTAAAAAGAATTGATTCAATGATCTAAATACAAATTAGTTATTATGGATAAGTTCAAGATACAAATTTAACAAATATATATCAAACAATTTATTTTAAAATTTTAAATAGATAATTGAATTGGGTATGAGTCAAACGAATTGAAATTGAGATGATCAACAGATTCAACCTAAGCCCAGTTTGAACCTTAGACTCAATTCAATGGCTCAACCCATATTAACAAGGAGAATTGAACTCTAATTACTAACTACTCGAGTCTCAAAGAGACTTCGTAAGTTCTCACTTAAAGTCTAGCTAAATGAACATATCGATAACAATTTCCACACATCAATAATTAATATATCTATATATATATATAAATAAGTAAGATTTTCTTATGTCGCTTTCATATTAATTATCATTTTTTTTATTTTATATTACACATTTTTTTTTATCAAAGTAAAACTTAAAGGAAAATCACTAGTAAAAATAGATAAATGCAATGGATAAAAAAAATTTCTCTACATATCATTACGAAAATTAGGGTTTATTAGATTACTTTGTAGTAATGATTAACTTCTGATGATGAATGATGATCAGGAATGTTGTTCTATCGATAACGTCTCTACGTAGTCCATAAGAACAAAACTCGAACGAGGGTAGTGCTAACTGATGAATAGGGCAGATGAAGAGAACAACTAGGGTTTTCTTTTCTGTTTGCTTAAAAAAAGGAATTCAATATAAGGGTTCTATTTATAGGCCCTTATACTGACCTAGCGCACCTTATCTTAAGGTGTTATGCGTTTAATTGTCTCATTAATTTGTTCTTACGTGTGTGACCCCATAGGTTCTCGTAATGTTGCTAATAATATTAAATCATCTATTTAATATTATAAACAACAAACAATATCTAGCAACAAATCACTGCTACCCAAGTCACGAGAATGTCACGTGATTTGACATGACCTTTCTGTGATAATGATATTGCGTATAATCTCCCTTTTACCCTCGTATCTAAATCAAACTCTAGACAAAAAATGTGTCACCCTTGTATAGTTTGATGCCTCATTCCTTGATACTCGAGTATACTTTACATCAGTCAATATCCCATATTGACTTATCTCAGCATGACAATGTATTTAAAAGTCATACTCTATCAAGGGGCCTCATAGATATTACATTACTCTTGTGACGTGGGAGGGGAAAATCTGATCTAGGTCACCCATGTCCCTCATCATGACTCATTGAATGTCCAGTTAGCCGACTTTGTAATCGTCTTATTATAGACAACGTTTGACGATAATAAAACAATCAACTCCTCCTCTAGAGATCATAATGATTTCAGGTCTAAGGATGACATACACTTACATAACAACGTTATGACACTTACATAACACACTATGTAATATTCTCTAATTTTTTAAATACCGGATCAGACTGATCGATTCGACCAGTTCAACCAGACCATGTCTAGTTCGGTCAACATAAACAAACTGATGGTCAGTAAATACTAGAGACAAATCGGGAAAACTGTGTTGAATCAGATTAGATCGAGCGGGTAACTAAATCGTACCCAGTTTTGAAAAATCGTCTGGTTTTTTAAAACACCTGGATTTTTTATTTTTGCAAAAAAAAAAAAAAAACTCAGTTTTTAAATTAAAAAAAAGTTTATAAGTTTAACTTTAACAAAAAAAAACTTTTATTTCACTCACACCATTATTCCACTTAATCCTCAAGGCATCAGTGGTTGATCGATTGATCCATATAAGATTTGATGCTTGGATTTATATTATGAATAATTCTCTTTGTTGTGAATTTTAATGTATTTGTTATAGAGATTGAGTATTTGTTATAAATTTTATAGATTTTTACTTTATAAGTTATAAAGTTATGGATATTTTAATATATTTAATGTATATTTTATTATTTATTTACTGAACGATTTGACTATTTGAAACAACTGAACCATGACCCAGAGGTCTCGTCTTTGACCTCCGGTCTGATTTTTAAAATGTTGGTATTCTTATGGCGGGTCAATCCAATATTCATTCATCTTATATGGAGAGAGAGAGAGAGAGAGAGAGAGAGAGAGAGAGAGGGGAGTAGAGATTGAGTGGCTAAGTGTGGCAGCGCTAAAAAGTATGGTTGTCGTTCCGACAATGACTTCGAAAGTTTGAGTTTTTGGTCTTATCTCTTTTCTATTTTCTCATTTGTAATGCTATCTTGTTTTTACTATTACAAATCGGAACATTATATTTTTATAACAATAGAGTGGTTATAGGAAGACAATAAAGAACAAATACAAGAGAGAAAAAAAAACGTTGACTACTTCCTGTTTGTTTTTTCCTTACGGCTACTCTCTTTCGTTTTCTTCTTCTTCTTCTTTGTATGTGTGTTTTGTTAAGATAATTAGTATCAGATGTCAATCAAAAAGCCTCATTTTTTGAAAAAAACAAAGGTGTATTTATAGAGTTTTCTTCACTTGTTTAGTTGTTTTCCTTCCTTGAGCTTCTCCATTAGTTTTCTTTTTTATGTTTCATTTTCTTTGTTCATAATTTGAGTTCCTCTACACATCTGAGCCATTCATGTTTCTAACTTATTTGTTTTTATCTGACTATGTTTATCCTCTTTTTATGTTTGAGAAATAAAACTGATTTTGGATGAGTTAAGACTTCTCTACATTTTTAGCTCTGGGTTGCAGTATATCTGATAAGTTTTTCTTGTTGTTTTTGTTTCAAACTCAAAGTTTTGTCCTGTTGCCTTTGTATCATGCGAATAACCACCAAAGGGCAAAGGGCATTGTTTTCCATTTTATTAATTAATTAATTCATTCATTATGTACTATTTTGTATTATCTCCTTTGACGTTGTTATAATTGTAATTCAAGAGATAAAGACGTAATGAATATCAATATTTATTATTTTTTTGTTATAACACTTTTATTTCCATTTTATATTTTTTATTAATAATTATGAATGCAGAAATATATATATATATATATATATATATATATTTGAAAATTTTAAGATTTCATAAAGAAAAATAAAATAATGGCAAATATAAAATTTAATATATTATGACTATTATAATTTCGTTTGTCGGACAAAATTAGAGTAGTACATTGCACCCATTAACATTGATCCATCATACATGATTTTGCATAACATTCATTTACTCCAAAATCAATAGTATTATTATTTTACTTTCTAAACAATTATTGCAAATCTTCTTTGGAAAAACTTTTCTCAAAAGAATTTATGCTATATATAATTAACAAAAGCATTATTTTCCAATCACCACCACTATAGATAATTTCTTCTTTTTCATACTTTGAACGGTCTATGGAGGGGGGTTAATCTCAATACTTTGTCCAAACTACTTCAAGAAATCGTCATACTACAAACATACTAACTGTTGAAATCTTTTATTGGATAAATTTTATGACACTTAACTTGCGATTTGATATTGAATCAACGGACTCTAATACCAAAATGTAACTCCTAACTTTAAATAAAGTTTTAAATAATATAAAATAATTTTTCAAATTTCAAAGGTTCTTAAAGAGTAGTACAAATAAGCTATGAAATATTAAAAAAAAAATTGAATAGAATGAAAAGTAAGCAATTGATAGAATGGTATAAGGTTAATATACACTAAAGAATAAACCAAATTTAAAAAACTTCTAAATCTAAGACTCTAACCGTTATCTGCAGCGGAACCAATCAAATTTTTAATTCATTAATTAATAATCTATAAAAAAGTTTTAAAAAAGTTCAATCAAATTAATCTATTTAATATAAAAACCATCTAATCCATTCATTAATATATTTTTAATATATGTATATCCATCCAATTACTTTTTTTTTTTAACATTTTAATAAACTAATTATAATTTTTTTGAAGGAATTATAATATTTGTTATTATTTTTAAAAGTGTGTTTTTTTAATTATTATTTTGAAAATTTTATTTATTATTTTCCAAAACAGTTTGTTTCTACGTGAAATCTGAAAGAGTTAATATGAATACTTGTTCTAAAAAATAGAGATAAGAATAAAGAATATTTTAGTAAAATGATAGAATATCCAATATAGAAAATTGGGTGCTACATAAGCACCTTGCGCCCATTAACATAATACACCTTGCATAACAACTCCAAAATCACAGTACTATTATTTTATTTTCTCAAAACTTAGTGCAAATCCTCTTTGGATCGGAAAAACTTCTCTCCAAAGACTTTATGCTCTTTGTAACACAGTGATTCACACTTAAGCAATTTAGTAATAGTATATGAGTGTTTGAAAAAAATACTCTAATCATATATATTTATCAATTTATAAGGTTAATTATATGAATCATGTTAATAATTAAAATACGAGTTTAATTCTATTGTATAACGAGTGAGTCGAATAGTTACTGATGAGAAAACTTTTTCATACTTAACACACTGAGTATCATTGAAAATATCTTAGAATTGTTTTTCTTATTATATCTTAGTGAGCTTTATAATTCACTACGTTGGTAGGATAATGTTTCTAGATATTTAACATTGAAGAACTAAATAATATATATTCATATTGTTCATCAGCTTTAAATCTAAAGCGAAGTCGTGATGCCATATCACAATCAAAATCCTAGATTTAGAATTTATTTATTTTACTTTATACTAATTAAATTGCTTATATATATATATATATAAATATATATA
>JBBPBP010000003.1:24037256-24096999 GCA_037974735.1 Cicer chorassanicum
TATATATATATGTAACTTTGCAGTCCGTTAAATTAAAACATCGAGTATTTAAAGATGGATTCCTTTGTATTTTAAAGTAGAAGTTTTTTATTTTATTAGTTCTAAATTAATTTTAAACTTCACAATTATTTTACTTTAAAAATTTAGTAATGTTTTGTTTTAATATTTAAAATTAGGGGGTCACCCTATCTATTAATACTTAATTAACATGAGCATTATTTAATTTCCTAACACCCCCTCTGTAAATAATTTCTTCTTTTTTCCATACTTTGAGCAATTCATTGAGGAGGATAGCCTCAATATTTTGTCCAAAGAACTTCAAGAAATCATCACTACGGACACACTAACTATTGGCATCTTAGATTGGATCTCTTCTAGACATTTGACTTGACTTGCAGTTTGATATTGAATTGACTAATGATACCAAAATATAATTCTTAATCTTTAAAATGGAGAAGTAGGTAATTGATAGAATGGTATAAGGTACATATACGTTAAAAGAATAAACATAATTTAAACAATTCTTAAATTTAAGACTTTAAATATGATTAAGGGCAGAACCAGACTTATACTATAAGAGAGGTATCAAATGAAGGATAATACATTTTTGGTTAGTATCAAAAAACTTATTGCATAATACTTTTGTGATTGTTTTTCATTTATTTATTGAGTATTTATGTGATTATTATGACACAAAGATTAAACTATTTTTCTGATTCAAATGGACTAATAATTGTAGTAATTATATAATTTGATTAGACTCATAACTAAAATTCATCATATTTTTTAATAAGAAACTATTTATGTTCAAAGGGATAAACTATTATAACAATTTTAATTTCAAAATTTGATTTGGTTATAACTATGATATTTTAATTTTTTTATTCAACTATTTGTGGGAAACAGATTTTTTTTTTAGAGATTATTTTTTACCATTTGCAAGACCAATTTGGCATTAGATTAATGAGATTTGTAGATCAAAATCATAATCTGTTGACAGCGGAACATTAGTTAGCTAGGGACATACAGTTACTATCTAGGACCCTTTTGTATATAGCAAGCAAGAGAAATAAAATATATATTTTAAGATGTAGAGTGATGAATTTGGAGTATTATTATATATTACTTTTGAAAACTACAGCAGGGTGGTCCTTGCAGGACAAAGAGTATTTCCGCTCTGACTATGACGTTTAACGGCTACTTCACTCTACGTTACAGTGCTGAGTGGCAAATTGGATTTGCACTTTAGTTATTCGATGCTAAAACTTATAATATAGTTAGTTACAAAATTTAATAACTTTTTGAATAAGAAAAATAAATTTTAGGTTTAAATATATTTTTGATTTTTATAAATATATTATTTTTTAATTTTAGTCTCTATAAATTTTTTTGTTTGGATTTAATTCCTGTAAAATTAGAGATAATCGATTTTAGTCTCTAAAAAAAGCCGATAAACCACCATAACTTGTGGGTCTATAAATACACATCAAAACATCATTTTTTATGATATATTAAAAATTAAAATATTTTATATTATTAATTAATAAATTTATTTATTGATCATTTAATAATTAGTGTTATTTAGGAGTTTTTGGAAAACTCGTTATTCTTTTAACGTTGATTTGATATTAGAGACTAAAGTCGATCGTCTATGATTTTATAGGGAGTGAATCCAAATAAAAAAACTTACAGAGACTAAAATAAAAAAGTGACATATTTGAAAGGACCAAATACATATATAAACCTAAATTTTAAGATATTTATGACTATATTTATTGCTCTAAGTATTAAAAAATTCTCCCATTAACAATCCTTTATGAACTTGATCATAACATAAAAAATTAATAAGACTTGTATTTTTAGTTAATAAGATAAATTATATATTTAACAATATATTAAATTTATGAATTTATATAATTATATTTAAAAATCTTTAAAATATGTGTACTAGATCACTCTATTGTAAGATATATTAGACATAATTGACTACAAGAGACTCACACTTACTTTTCTTTTACCAATAAATTTTTAGAGTTTATAAAATTTAATTTTTAGTTCTTATAAAAAAATTTCAATTTTTAATGGATAAATAAAAGTTATTCACTTTTAATCTATATTTTGAAAGTTTTTGTAAAAAATTAATACTTTAGATACCTCAAAAAAATCCTTCTAAAATATCAAAATAGAGACTAAAAATGAATAGAAAAATCTTAAAGACTAAACTTGAAAGCTCATAAATTTTATTGACTAAAAACATAATTAATTCTTATATATATATATAAAAGGAAGGCTTATTGGGCGTTCTTGGTATCAGACTTGGGGGTGTAAGTTTTATAAAATTAATTAAACATAATTAAAAATATTTTGATTTTTAAGTTTGAAGAATAATAGTTTCTGGGTTGTAAGTCCCGTGTTAAGTCAACGAATTGGCGTTTAGGGCAATGAATCATTTGAAAGTTTCTTCAAAATTAAAAACCAAAATTTCTTTAATATGAGTGATTTATTTTGTAGAACTTCTTCTTTTTTAAGTCTTTCTACCCCAAAACTCCTCAGGACAAAAGAAACCTATCAATAGTGAGGAAATTACTATTGAAGATTTCCAAAAATCTATTAATAATTGGCAAATCCCAAAAATTAAAAAGGATCAGGTTTATGAATATGGTTTTTTCAAAAATCTTCTCAAAACTGAAGAAAGGGATGTTCCCTTAACAAACCCCTTTGAAACTATAAATCTTCTTTCTAAAAAGACTTTACAAAAACACCGTGACAGGAAGTATAATTTTATACACATAGGTCTTGTCTAGGTTGGCATCAAACCTTTAACTAGGGAAGGTTTGAACACATCAATCCTTTGTGTCTTACGAGATGCAAGGTTCTTGAACTTGCATGATTCAATTATAAGTTCAATTGAATCTAGTTTATGTCAATGACCAATTTCTTTTGAATGTTATCCAGATTTTTCATTATCTCTAAAAGACCCAAACATACTAAAATCCCTTATTCTGAAAATCAAAACTCATAATTACAAAATGCTACCAGAATCTATTCCTCTAGCAATTATATATAGAGTTCATTACAAGACCATCTTTTCAGCCTTTACGGCCACAAAAAACATTGAAGTTAAAAAATGTGAAACCTTATTTTTACAAACAGATCTATCAAAAGCAAACTGTTATTCCAAAAACCATCCTTTGGAAGGACATAGATCTTCCTGAAGAATGGATACTTGAAGGAGCGGTTAAACCTAGGTCTCCTGAACAATCGATACCAAATACTCATTTGAGGGATATCATCTAGTACAATGATGGAAGAGTAAAACTAAGCTTTTCAAGAGCCTCCAGTGTCAGGCGATCTGATGCTGGTTCCTCTAATAGTGCTGTTGACCTTGAAAGAACCTCAAGGTTCCCCTCAATAATACATTTACCTGAAAACTTTTCAAAACCACGATTTTCGTGTTTCAGTATTCCAAGTGCCTCTTTTCAAAATGTTGACTATTCCACAAACGTGCCTCATCAAATCTATACTGCACCTCAAACTACTAACGAAGAACATCAAAATAACTTACCAAACACTTCTCCACCAACTTCACCATCTTTTTCTGGTATAACTAAAAATGTTAATAATGAATTAAATGTCTTAGAAAAAGAATTTTAAGTTGATAAAACAATTCTTCATAATGATTTCTATGCTTCCAAAAATACAGAAAAAGAACATGGTTCTTCAAAACCTTTCTGAAACAAAGAAAAAAAAATTCAAAATGAGTTTTATGAATTCGTTTTACAAAACGAAATTCATATTTTATTTTTTGATTGGTTTGAAATTTATACAACACAAAATCAAATTTTCTATCCATTCAAACAAAACCAAAATTCTATAAATCCCATAACAACTAGAAGTAAAATTCCAGAATGGGAAATGTCGAATGGTAGAAAAATACAATTTGAACATCCACCATTAAGACAGATCAAAATAGTTCATCTAGATCAATTAGTAGATGCTGCACCTTACAAAACTCCAAATTAAAATTCTGATAAAGATATTAAGAATATCATTATACAAAATAATTTTACAAATGCCCATCTTAGCACAATTGCCAAACAATTAACTAAGATAGAAGAAAAGCAACAAACCACTGTTGTCTCTCCTATTGAGAAAACTGGGTTAAAACTAAAAAACCCAGTCTCTAAATCTTTTCAAATTTCAAAAACAAGTCAAAATTTGTTTAAAGATGGCAAATCATAATTTACTCAAGCCTTGAGAGACCAACTAAGTAGAGTAGAACAATCTTCTATCTCTTCACCGTTAATAGTTAAGGACTCTTTAGAAAAAACAGTCACAACTTTAGATCAAGTCTCTGAAGTTGAATAAGAAAAACAAAACCTATGCAGACTCCAATGGCAAAAGGGTCAACCTTTAGCCATGGTTACAACACCAGACCTAGGAATTGAGAACAGACCTAACGTCATTTCTCAATCTAAATTCAATGCCAGTACTGTCTATGAATGGAACATAGATGGTATGTTTGAATACAACATCCTAAGTCTCCTTCCACAAATGTTAATGGCATCAAATGCCTACAAAACCCAAGCCAATACACCTGAAAAGCTATAGCAGAACTCCTAATAGCAGGGTTCTCTAGACAGCTTAAAGGATGGTGGGATTACCATCTCACACCTTCCCAACACTTAGAAATTTTGAATGCAATCCAAACCACAGAGGAAGGAATTCCCATCCTCGACGAGATAGGAAACCCAATACCTGATGCAGTTGCAACACTTATCCACACAATTAGCTTGCACTTCATAGGTGATCCATCTCACTTAAAAGACAAAATTGCATAACTTCTTTCAAACCTCAGATGTAAAAAGCTATCTGATTTTCAATATTACAAAAACACTTTCCTAACTAGAGTTATGCTTAGGGAAGACTCAAACCAACCTTTCTAGAAGGAGAAATTCCTTCCAGGACTCCCAACCCTTTTAGGAGAAAAAGTAGGAAACAAAATTAAGGAAGTCTATGGGGTAAACCAAATTCATATAACCATTTAACTTATGGGGAATTGGTTAGCTTCACTCAATAAGAAGGTTTAAAAATATGTCAAGATTTAAAACTTCAGAAACATCTAAAATGGGAAATGAAAAGAACTAGGCAAGAACTAGGATCTTTTTGCAAACAATTCGAAATACCCACTACAAATGTTTCTAAAGACTATGGAGGATCTTGTTCAAAATTTTATAAAAAAAACCTCACCGAAAGTCTTTCTCAAAACCAGGTAAACATGAATTTTATAAAAATTCCAAACCACAAAATTCTTACAATCAAAGAAAACCTAATTTTCACAAAAGATAACTTTTTCATAAGAAGTTCGAACCTCAAACTTCAAAACAAATAACTTGTTATAAGTGTGGCCAAACAGGACACATCTTTATATATTGCAACAGAAATAAAAAACTCCATGAGTTACAAATTGATGAACAAATAATGCAAAAAATTGAGGCAATACTTTTAGAAACCTTAGAAGAAGAAATATTTACAGATTTTGAAATAAGTTCATCAGAAAATGATAAACCTTTGCAGTTTGATGAATTAGAAACTTCTGAGTCTCCTAGTGATTCAGAATCTAGTTCAAAATCAGTCAATGTTTTATCAACAGATCAAGAATTAATTCCTGATATAATAAAGAAAGTCGAAGACATAAAACTTCAAAAGGAAATAATAGGAAAGCTGCTAAATACTTTTGGGTCAAAACAAAGTCAACCTTCCACATCTTCATCAAAATTACTTCCAAGAACCACCTATCATTTAACAAATATCTTAGGAGCAAGAAGAAAATCCCAGAACCCTGTTACTATCCAATCTCATCAAGAGGAAATTAAACTTGTAAAACAAGAGTTAAGAACTCTTAAACAAAAACAAGAAATTGATTCAAATATTCTCCAAAATCTTCTTTCCCAAATTCAAAACCAAACCTCTTCTGACCCAGAACAGGAAGGAGAAGAAGGAAAAAATAAAGATTTTTCACTACCCTTAGAAAACAAAATTGAAAACTTGGAAGAAATCCCAGAAGATTTCTTATTTGTTTTAAGATGTATAACTACAAGAAAATATTTAATCAAAATCACTTTAGTTTTTTCAGAGGATTTCAAATTTGAAACAATTGCATATTTAGATACGGGAGCAGATTTAAACTGCTTAAAAAGCAGCATTGTTCTAGACAGATTCCTGGAAAAATCTAATGAAAAACTTGTTGCCGCAAATAACTCCAAAAGGATTATAAAAAGTATAATTGAAGCTTCCATTAAAAATGGTAACGTTTCAATTAAAACTCCTTTTGTTTTATTAGAAAATATATCTCATAGTGTCATATTAGGGACTCCTTTCATTAATATGATAACTGTCAATTATGATAGTATTTCCTGCAAAACTAAAGAAACCAAAATTGTTTTTCCTTTTATTGAGAAACCCAGAACAAAGAATTTAAATCTTTTAAAAGCTTGTTCTGTTTATAAAAATGAATTGAATTGTTTAATTCAAGGAAAAGAAAAACATTTATGTTTTCTAAAACAAGATGTTTCCTTTCTTAGAATTGAACAACAATTACAAAAGAATTTTATAAAACAAAAAATATCTGAACTACAAAAGAAAATTGAAAGTGAAATTTGTTCAGATATGCCAAATGCTTTTTGGGATAGAAAACAACACATGGTAGATTTATCATATGAAAACGATTTTTCTGACAAACAAATCCCAACTAAAGCCAGGCATATCCAAATGAATTATAAGCTTGAACAACATTGCAAAAAGGAGATTCAAGATTTAGAACAAAAACGTCTAATAACAAAATCTAGATCTCCCTGGAGTTGCGCAGCTTTCTATGTTAACAAAAATTCAGAAATAGAAAGAGGAACACCTAGACTGGTAATTAATTATAAACCCTTAAATAAAGCTCTAAAATGGATTCGTTATCCAATTCCAAACAAAAAAGATCTTTTGCAAAAACTGCATTCTGCATTTGTATTTTTAAAATTCGATATGAAATCAGGATTTTGGCAAATACAGATTGATCCAAAAGATAGATACAAAACTGCATTCACTGTTCCATTTGGACAATATGAATGGACTGTAATGCCCTTTGGATTAAAAAATGCTCCTTCAGAATTCCAAAGAATTATGAATGATATTTTTAATCCATTTTCAAAATTTTGCATCGTCTATATTTATGATGTTTTAATTTTTTCCGAAACAATTGAAGAACATTTTAAATACCTTAAAACTTTCTTTATGGTTGTTAAGAAAAATGGACCGGTTGTTTTAAAGTCAAAAATTTCTCTTTTCCAAACCTAAATCTGTTTTTTAGGACATTATATTTCTCGGGGCACCATAACCCCTATTGAAAGGTCCTTATTATTCACGGATAAATTTCTGGACAAAATTATTGACAAAACCCAATTGCAAAGGTTTTTGGAAAGCCTAAATTATGTCTTAGATTTCAGACCAAACATCAATAGAATAGCAAAACCACTACATGATAGGTTAAAGAAAAACCCTTTCGCTTGGTCAGAAGAACATACTAGAACCATCCATTTAATCAAAAAACAAGTTAAAGAAATACCTTGCCTATATCTAGCAGACCCATCAGCACAAAAAATTGTTGAAACTGATGCATCAGATATAGAATATGGGGGAATGCTTAAACAAAAAATAAATGACAAAGAATGCATTGTTCAGTTTACATCTGCACACTGGAATGATTGTCAAAAGAATTATTCTACCATTAAAAAAGAAATTCTTTCAATTGTCGTGTGCATCACAAAATTTCAAAGTGATTTACTCAATTAAAATTTTTTACTTCGCATTGACTATAAATCAGCAAAAGATGTTTTACAAAAAGATGTTCAAAACATTGCATCAAAACAAATTTTTGCCACATGGCAAGCTATCCTTAGTATTTTTGATTTTGACATTGAATTTATTAAAGGAGACCAAAACTCAATTCCAGGTTTTCTAACCAGAGAATTTCTCCAAAACAGGACTTGAGCGATGCCCAGAAAATCCAAAAGAATTGAGGTCCAACAGGACCAACCAGAAGAAAACCCAAAACCTATTTCTTCTGCAAAACCCATCAAGTCTTGGGCAAAAGCAGTTGAAGAAGAAGAAGAAGAAGAAGAAGAAACCCAAAATGAAATCAAAAAATGGCTTAAAGGCCAACAGCTTTTGAGACCCTAAAATTTTGAAGCACTCAAAGGTTTAATAGCAGAAGACATTAACTCGCAAAAAGCCGCAAGGCTTCGGGAGCTCCAAAAGGAGATTGAGTGTCTCTCGATGGAACTGCCATTTCCACGGATGCTTGAGAGGGGAGAATCTTCAAAAACCCCTTCTCAAAAGATTATTTCAAAACCTTCACAGGAGGGATCATCCTGTGAATCTCAGATTGCTGTAGCAAACTTTAAACCAAAATCTGAGTATTTCATTAAAAAAGAATTTCAAAATATTTGGACAATAGAGGATCACTATTATAATAAAAATCCTCAATTGGTCATCTAAAAAATTTTCCCATAAGGCTGGTTTTTCAAACCATGGGATTTATCAAAACCACAGCCTTACTATAAATATATTCTTGAATTGATGGGTTCTGTAACAATTCAAGACAACCCAAAAGAAGGCCCAGTGGACTACTCCACTACAAAAATCCATAAAATAATCCCACATTCAGAATGGGGACCAAACCTTTATACCCCAAAACAGTTCTCGCTTGACTTCAAAACCACAATAAACCATTGTAGGACATTCAATTACTGGGACTACCAACAGGTCTGGTACAATGTTTTCCTCATCAAAAACAAGAAATTTAGTCATACCTGGCTATTTTTCTTTAATCTTACCATGGATGCCTAAAAAATCCCTCAATGGTTTGCCCATTGGTGGAAACTATAGGGCTTCATCCCTGAAATTCTAAAACCGAAAGTCCAAGATAGCTTCTAACTTTACAAAACCCAATACAAACCCATAGACAAAGAACACATTTTTCACCCTCTCATGTTGTTCTCTACAAAATTATTTTTACCATGGGTCTTAGCATGGTATTTTGAAATTGACAAAAAGGACACCCACACAATCCTAGTTCGAAAATTCAAAGTTAGACGGTGGACGAAATTCTCCATTCCACCAAGTATCAAAATTCAAGTTGTTTCAACATGGCTTCAAAAACAAGGATTGACGAAACCACACCCAATGTAGACTCAATTCTTGGCCCAAAAATCATTTGCCCAAATACAGTTGGCAGCTGCAAAAATTGAAGATGAATTTTTTGAGATTATGGCTCAGCTTCTAAAAAGCAAGACCAACTCCTCAAAATTTTCCTTAGATACTACTTTAGAAGTTTCCATGAACTTGGAAGACGAAAATGAAGACGAATGTTTTGGTATCTTCACCCCTACAAAATAAATTAAAAAATTGGTCCAAATTTAAGGCCCAATCCCAATATGTAAAATAACGGGCCTAGCCCAATATTGTTCATAAAAAAAATGCAAAAAGGGCAAAATTGGAATTTAAAAAAAAAGAAGAAAATTCGTGGAAATTTATCAGAAGCAGACAAAACCAAGGAAATTTCATGGAAATTTCATCATAAGACAAAAGCATGGCACTTGTCTGCCACCAAATTAAAAATTCAAAATGTAGAAGGAATATCATTATTTCCTCCACTACACAAGCCAAAAATAGAGGACATCTTTGGCTATAAAAGGAAAGCTTATTGGGCGTTCTTGGTATCAGACTTGGGGGTATAAGTTTTATAAAATTAATTAAACATAATTTAAAATATTTTGAATTTTAAGTTTGAAGAATAATAGTTTATGGGTTGTAAGTCCCGTGTTAAGCCGACGAACACGCGTTTAGGGCAGTGAATCCTTTGAAAGTTTCTTCAAAATTAAAAACCAAAATTTCTTTAATATGAGTAATTTATTTTGTAGAACTTCTTCTTTTTCAAGTTCTTCTACCCAAAACTCCTCAGGACAAAAGGAACCTATCAATAGTGAGAAAATTAGAATTGAAAATTTCAAAAAATCTATTAATAACTGACAAATCCAAAAAATTAAAAAGGATCAGGTTTATGAATCTAATTTTTTTAAAAATCTTCTCAAAACCGATTTTGTAATCAAAACTGAAGAAAGGGATGTTCCCTTAACAAACCCCTTTGAAACTATAAATTTTCTTTCTAAAAATACTTTACAAAAACACTGTGACAGGAAGTATAATTTTATACACATAGGTCTTGTCCAGGTTGGCATTAAACCTTTAACTTGGGAAGGTTTGAACACATCAATCCTTTCTGTCTTACGAGATGCAAGGTTCTTGAACTTTCATGATTCAATTATAAGTTCAATTGAATCTAGTTTATGTCAAGGACCAATTTCTTTTGAATGTTATCCAGATTTTTCATTATCTCTAAAAGACTCAAACATACTAAAATCCCTTATTCTGCAAATCAAAACTCATAATTACAAAATGCTACCAGAATCTATTCCTCTAGCAATTATATATAGAGTTCATTACAAGGCTATGTTCTCAGCCTTTACGGCCACAAAAAACATTGAAGTTAAAAAAGGTGAAACCTTATTTTTACAAACAGATCTATCAAAAGCAAACACTGTTATTCCTAAAATCATCCTTTGGAAGGACATAGATCTTCCTGAAGAATGGATACTTTCAAAAACCATCCTTGGGAGGACATATATATATGGGTGGAGATCCGTTGACTCCAATAATAACTTTTTGGTAAGTTATTCTACTTAATAACTCAATATTAACGATAAATTTAATAATCTCACCGTCAAATCAAAAAAAATTATTGATTAGATCAACTCCACAAATTTTTATAAAATTTTAAAATTATTTGATACTTCATTAAATAATTTCAAATTAACATATAATAAACTTTTAAAAATATAAGTAAATATCAATGACTAGATTACATAACTACAAATTTCAGATTTATATAAAACTTTGTGTGTTTGATTATCAATATATTAATATATTGAGTTATTAAGAGGAATAACTCATCACATAATTAATCTTATAGTCAACAGATCTCCACATCTTTACCAAGAGGCTACCAAACTATCATTCAACTCATATATATTACATTAATTTAAAAACATCATATATTCATCAAACTAAACATCGTTCAAACAAATCTCAATATTTAAATACAATTCAATAACGGCGAAGAGGTTATTATAATGATACTAGGCTGATAATTTGAGTACAATATTTTATCTGCAAAATAGTTAAAAATAGAATATAATCCTAAACTGGGTGAAATTCACTTAGTAGGAATCTAATTTTGCTCAACGAATTTGAAATAGTGAAGTCCTTATTCCATTATTGGAAAATTGGCTCCAAGAAGCTAAATTCACCTAGCAAATTTGAAGGGATGCAAAATATTTGAAGAGTTGTATGCAAATTTTGATAATTTTAATGAAATACCAAATGATATGGTATTTTAGTGAAAGACAACTCATTGGAAAATTTATGATGTCTAGTTTTCAACAAAATGAAAATCCTTTTAAAATAAGATATAGAGAAAAATTTATAAGCAAAATAGATAACAGATATCCATATGGTTTTGATACATCAACAACTTAAAATAGTCATTCAATAACTCTTCTCCTACTCTAAAATTTGCTATAACATTGACCATAATAACAACAACACAATAGCAAGACAACATCAAAATCAATATGAACAACACTCAACAATAACGAAGAACAACAATAACATCAAGAATAAACCTTCAGTACTCATATGTCATAATTATCAACAACACGATCAATTTAACATAAAAGACATAATGATAATTATAATATCATTCTTAGATGACCAAAATCAACTTTAAAGAGAACTAATGATCAAATCCCTATTTTTCTTTAACATGCAAGAAGTGAAAACAATTTAGAATTCATATTTATTAATCATATAACTCAATAAAACCTAACACGCCCTAGAAATGTATTAAGCTGGGGTTTTCCATTTTACCAAGTGAATCCTAGGCTTGATTCTTGATCCCCTCAAAGAATTAGAGGTTTGCTCTTCATCTCCTACATGCAAGTTGGGGTAAACAATAAGTGGTTCTGGTTAAATACGGGTGAAAATTGCCAATCTACCACTAACCGAAGGCTATAAAATATGAACCATCTCCGACTGTTTTTGTCAACGAGTTTATTCGGCGTTAGGTTTGTTGGACATCAAGTTCGTTATATGGGTTGTTACAGATTGGTAGTCTCAAAGCGAAGAAATTTGTCCAGACTTCAAAATGTTAAAGGTGGGAAGAAAAAAGAAAGAACACGATCAATGAATGGCAGAAAGGATAGCAGGAATGTTGTGCATTTTGGCCACCACTTTGATGATTGTCGCCTTGAGCATGGGGTTGTTTCCCTAAAACAAGTTTATCCTTCATATGTGGTATATCAATATCCTATGAGCCATAATTCAGCATCCATGTTTTTGTGCATTAATATTCTTATGATGACTTCATTAGTTCCTCCTTTTTCAGCTTCTTTCTATGTCATTAAATTTTAATAATGGCAATTAAATAGGACTTATATTACCAATATAAAAGATGTACTCATAAATTGCTTCATGATAAAGTAACTTTTCAAGACTAGCCTAAGCTCAATCCAACTTCTTATCCAACCCAAAATAGTAACTAATCTAAAACAATTAGGGTTTCCTCCTCAAGGGCCACACCTAAGTGTTACAACCTCAAAACAACATATCGCTGAATCTGTCGATAATAATGGCTATTCATTGCCCTTGTCCCCCTCCATGTTGGGACTCACTTATTTACAAAAAGTCCCCCGACACCTGAAAAGACACACACTTTAACCCTATAAAGAATGTCAACACTACCGTTCAACATCCAGAAGATGGGGCCACAACGTCCCCATCCTAGGAGCTCTCCGTCAATAACAACGAGTCTAACACGAACACCAACCTTGAGGTGGTTTGAAAACAATCTTGAATGATTTTGGAGTAGAACTGTCATCTCAACGTTGTAGAGAACCGACAGCCAACCACCACTACGGTGGTAAACATCCCAAGAGACACCAAAATTCAATGAAGGTTCTATGAGACGACGTCGTCTCAAAACTCTTCCTAGAAGACGAGGCTCGAGATCACCGACTTCAAAACACATGAGGTGTTCCCTGCGAGAGTTACTAGATCAACAAACTGCAGAAAGTCCTATGAGGACTCCCCGTCTAGGGAGATACAACAACATCTACATCAATCACGATCTAGGTCATGTTATGTTGCATTCACAGTTTATGAGACTCATTGGGAACAACACAAATCTCACAAATCTCAAAGACCCTTCACAATAAGGATATGAAATTCTATAATACTGAGGGCATTGGAGAAACCCCCACATATGGACTCCTACATCGGAACCACTGACCCCGACGAACACATTGAAAACGTGGAAGCCATCCTCAATTACGTACCATGGAGTAGAAGAACCTATCAATTGCCATCTCTTTGTGCTCATGTTGAAAGAAAGTGCAGAAAATTGTTTTACGAGTTTACCCCAAAAATCCATCGATTCTTAGGAGGAATTTTGCAGGCAATTCTCCACTCAGTACACGACATTTTGAAAACAAACCAAGACGATTGATACCTTATTGGAAATTATCCAAGAAAGTGATGAAACTATCTGAAACTTCATTGAATGCTTCAACAAAGAAGTCGTGTTCTTCAAAGAAACTAATGACAACATGAAGATGTACCCAATGAAGGAAGGCCTCCTCGCTAATGACATTGGGTTGAAGAAAACTACAACCCTGAATGACTTCCTAGCCCATGCACAAAGCTACATCCAAAACGAAGAAGAGATCCACGCCCGAAGGGTACAAAGGGGAAAATCTGATAGGGGCAACAAGACTACACATGTCGACACATACCGACGATCTCCTATTGAACGTAAGCGACAAGAAAAGCCGCAAAAAGATTCAATGAACCGAGGGGGCCGACTTGGTCGATACCTCACATATACCCCTCTCAACACCTCTAGGGAACATATATCAGCCAAATACGCCAACACAGAATTAAGGAGGGGGAATCCAATTCCTTCGGTAGGTCCCTCTAAGACCAGGGGTCAACAAAAGCAAACCAGTGTAATGGGCATAACATCGATGATTGCATCCACTTGAAGGACAACATCAAACTTCTCATTCAAAAGAGAAAATTGAGGCAATACACTACCCGAGGACGCAACTCCTCCACACAACAAAGAAAGGCATGGTCCCCATGCCCTGCCAACAACTTGTTAGCTAATGTCATCCACAAAGACGAGGACATTCCATAAGAACTCCCAATCTCTATGTTTATCGCAAGGGGATTCCCCACAACATAGCATTCCTAACAATGATGTCCATCAATTGTTCTTTCAGCTCATGGGGAAACTTCGCCACTGCTTTCGTCGTATCTGGCAGGTATTCGAATGTTAATTTATTTAGTATCAGTTTTGTCAAGAGAAATCTAGAAGACACGACGTCTAAAAACCCACTCAGGATCACGATTAGCTATGAATGATCCAAACCCCCTTTATCTTTTTACGATAACGAAATCATTGGCGAGGTTTCAAACTCCAAAATCCCACTGCCAGTATGAGCGTACATGGCCAACTTAGAATTTCATAGGGTCCTAATCGACCAAGGGAGTTCATGCGACATTATGTAATCTAGGACCTAATTTACAAGGCTTCAAGAAATCGACCAACACACCTTGGATCTACATCATGCAACTTGTAACTTTCAGAGAAGACAAATCTAGGAAGACAGTTAAGACCTAATTCTTAGTTATCGGTTGCAAGTCAATCTACATTTGCATTATCGATCGTCCAACCATGGTCGAGCTAGGTGTAGTCTCCTTGATTGTCCATCTGAAGCTGAAGTACCACGTAAAATCGAGAAAGGTAGCTACTATAGACGCTGAAATCGAAGTAGCAAGAAGGTGCTTCATGGTGTCCTTCAAAAGCTAGGAAAAATGCACGAAATCTGGACAGCCAAACTAAAAGAGGAGCCATGTCTTCACTATCACCAATCTGACAACAACTAAACTTGATGAAAGACTTGACGAGTTGTAGATAGAAGACAACGCCCCTACTACGGCAAGCCCATGAAAAGACCTACACAAGCTGGAGAATTTACCCTGATCCCGATAGGAGACATTCAAGGAAGAACCATAAGAATTAGAGTAGATGTACCTGATGAAGCTAAGGACTAGTCGTCCCTTGCCTTAAAGAATATGTCGACATCTTCACATGGACTTCAAGCGAAATGCCCAACATAGATCCTAAAGTCACCTGTCACAAACTAATTGTGCACTCGGATTCTCAACAAATTGTCCAATGTTGTCGCAAACAATCTCCAGAAAAGGTTGAAGCCTCTAAAAAGTTCGTTTCCAATTTACTTGCTTCAAATTTTATTTCTAAAGCTAAGTACACCAATTGGCTCTTCAATGTTGTATTCGTTAAAAAATATAATAATAAGTGGTGTGGCAGTGATTATACTGATCTTAATAAAGTGTATCCCGAGGACGTGTACTCCATTCCCAATATCAATATGTAGATAGTTCATCTGGTTTCAAACTACTTTTTTTTTATGGACACTTATTCAAGATATAATCAAATTCACATGCATCTCATAGATCGTAAGTAGACAACATTCATGACTGAGTCGGGGAACTATTGTTACAACATAACGCCCTTTGGACTCAAAAACGTTGGCACTACCTATTAGCGCATGATGAACAAAGTGTTCAAAAACCAAATAGGGAAAATGCTAGAAGTATATATGGACGACATGATAGTCAAGTATAAGATGAGTTCAACCACGCGTCCCACCTCAATGAAAGCTTCAACAAAGTTTGAAAGAAAAACATGCAGTTGAACCTCGAGAACTGCGTTTTCGCAGGTGCGAGCTGGAAAATTCTTATGACTTTACCTAACTGAACGAGGATTGAGGCATACCCGAATAAGTGTTAAGCATTCACGGCAATGCCAACACTATACTCCAAAAGAAAAATCCAAGTCCTCAGCGGTATGCTCGTGGCCTTATCAAGATTCATAGCAAAATCTGAACAACGTGTTCTCCCCTTTTATAAGTTATTAAGAAAAGAAGTGGTGTCCCAATGGATAAACGATTGCGAGTAGCCATAACTCGTTTGAGAGAAATCATCTCCCAATCGCCAGTTCTATCTCGACCAGTCATAAGAGAAAAACTCTATTTATATCTAGTTGTTTTATCAAAAGCAATAAGTGCAACCTCAATATGAGAAACAATCGAAGGACAAAAACATGTCTACTTCGTCAATAAAGCCTTACAAGGTCCCAAGCTAAGGTATCAATGGTTGAAGAAAATCGTTTTGGCTTTACATGTTGTGGTTAGAAGGCTAAGACAATAAAGACCAACCAATTCGACAACTCTTCTACAGACCAGACCTTGGGGGAAGAATGAAAAAACGGTAACTAGAGCTATCTGAATTCAATCTTGCCTTCGAGTCGAGGAAAGCTATAAAAGCCCAGACACTCGCCACCTTCGTCGTTGAAATGACACCAATGCCCCTCTGAATCAAGAGTCAAGTGGAACATCTTCATCGACGGATCCTTCAACACTAAGGAAGTGGAGTTGGTGTCCTACTTGAAAACGACGAAGGTTTAGCATTTGAAGCCTCCCTTACATTTTTGTTTCCATCATTGAACAACAAAGCAAAGTACGAGACCTGCATTGTTGGGTTGTGATTGGTGCATGAACTGGGCGCCGATGAGGTCACGTTGAACATGGATTCACAACTCATCGTCTCCCAAATCAACGGGGATTACTAAATTCTCAAAACATGAGAGCCAACATCCTATCAAAATTAGTTAGCATGAGAGGCAATGGAGGCAACAAGTTTATTTCAAGAGTTCATACCTTCTCCCAACATAAAAGAATTTGTGATGATAACTGAGCTCATGGAACATTTTCCCGAGTATAATTGGAGGACGTTGACCGCTAGTCCTACTCCTAGTCCCTCATCGTAGGAAAACTAAAGAGAAGGGGAATATCATCCTCCTTATTGAAATTTTAGCTAGTGAAAATGCCAACTAGTGCTAAAAGAAATGCATGAAGGTATATACGAACACCACTTATGAGGCATAAACCTAGCCAAAAAGGTCTTACGCGCGAGATACTATTGACCAACCATCCAAGAATATACCAAAACTAATGTCTAGAAATGCAACAAATATCAGTGTCATGGGGACCATCACTTAGTGCCACCTATCGAGCTCACCACACACACCTCACCATGGCCTTTCGTGTGGTGGGGAATGGATATACTTGAACCTTTCCAACTAGAACAAGGACATCTAAAATTCCTACTAGTAGTCATCGATTGCTTCACCAAATGGATCGTAGCGGAACCACTAACAAAAGTCCCAACAAGAAGTGTAACAAAGTTCTTCAAGAAAAACAAAGTTTCACGTCCGTCGAACATCCTCAAAAGAACGAACAAGGAAAGCTGCATACTGCGTCATCCTTCGAGGGCTAATACGGAGGTTGGACAACGCTAAGGGGAGATGAAGTGAGGAACTCCTCGCAGCTTTGTGGGCCTACCGAATGACATCTCACTCCACCACGAGCGAAAACCCATTCCGGCTAACGTTCGAAGCTGAGGCAGTTATCCTTGTTGAAGTCAGAGAATTGAGTTGGAGAACCACATACCCGTTAGATTCTCAAACAAATGAGGACGAACAACGTAACACACTCGATTTTGTTGAAAAAATTATACACGCGACTGTCTTGAAATTGCTCTCCATTAAGCAGAAAGTAGCCATCTAATACAAAAAAAAAGTACTCCAACGCGACTTCAAAGAAAATGACATTGTACTACGCAAAAATCTTAAAGTTAACAACCAAGGAAAACTATCTCCTAATTGGGAGGGCTCATATCGAGTCGTCACCAAAACCAGAAAAGGGAAAACATCCAAGAAACCTTTTTTGGTGATCTTGTTCAACGAACTTGGAATGCATCTAAATTGAAAAGATACTACAGTTAATGGACACAAATATGTTAACACAACTCGCGCAGTCGAGTATAAACAATTAAACAAATTCTAAGTCAGTGTACGCAGATACGTTAGCACAAACTTGCGTAGTCGAGTATAAACACTTAAAAAAATTCTAAGTTAATGTACACAGGTACGTTAACACAAACTCCTGCGGTCGAGTATAAACACTTAAACATATTATAAGTTAATGTACACAGACACGTTAAAAACAAACTCACGCAGTTGAATATAAACCCTTAAACGAATTCTAAGTTAGTGTGCGCAGATACGTTAACACAAAGTATACGGACAAAGAAAAAATACATAGACAAAATTCCACAAACAATAATTAAATAAAGTATTATACTTATCCTATTTCAAGGTGTCGATCACCTTCTTGGTTCTTCCTTCAACGACGCCACCTTATGGCTCTTCTCATGTAACTCGGTGTCAAGGAAATCATTTCCTTGTTTCGAGTTGGCTTGTTAACCTTCTTCTGAGCTAAGCATTTTTCGAAGTCACCTATACAAAAACCTTGACCTTCTTAGATAAGTCGGTGATCTTGGTCTCGTAACCAATCCTCCTTGCCTCATCCTTGTGCGCTTGCTCCCAAAGGTCTTCAATCTTCTTGGTGTGGCCTTCTTCGTCGTTCACCACCGCATGGGCCAACGATAATACTCGGATAACCACCGTTAGATCAACCACTAGAGCCTTTATTTGACCATCGGGTTCGAGATCCTTTAAAACCGCTAAATTCGACGGCAGAACGAAGATGATTTGTTGACCCTTTGATTATGATCAACCGACCTTGGACGCTTTCTCATAACATTAAGATTGTTATCAAAGAGCTTTTTTATGTCATCATCCTCATGAGTTGTCCTCACCAGTGTGGGGTCACCACGACTACCTCTTATTGGTTCGATTGAACTATCTGAATAGGGAGGGCGGAAGCAAGAGTGGAAGATGACCCCTTCTTCTTCCTCCTCTTCTCCCCAAAGCGATTGTCCTCTATAAAGCGGCTATTTTTCTAGAAAACAAAGAAAGAAACACAAATAAGAATAAAACCAACAATGCAAAGGAAAACAAAACAACACACAAAAGGACAACATACAAAGACAAATGTCAGCCTCCCTCTAGGAATAACATGCCACGAGATTCGGGTTTCAATGAATATTTGTTCGACAAAAATGTTCATACGGGTCCAACAACATTCGACTTCAAAGAAAGGACGAAATGCCAAAGAGCATCCCAATACCTCTAATTCTCCTCGAATCAATATTGGCTTGACCATTGGAGTGTCTGTAGGTATCACCCCCTTTTTTTAGCGGTTTAAAGTTCTGATTAGTCAAACGAAGTCGGTCGTCGTCCTCGGTCAAGCTCGAATTAGTAACTAAAAATATGTGCAATTTGTAATAAAGCATGAGTGGCTGTATAGGTTGGTAAGTGAAAAGTCATACCAAAATGACTGAAGAGTGCAACTAGTACTAGACTACTAGTATGCTAGTAGTATACAACTGGTCGATTTGGATATTGATGGTTCATTTTATGAGACCCATAACAGACCGTAATTAGCCTTCTTTAACTGTTATCTTTCACCCGTAAGAACCCACCCGTTCTCTTGTATGTGGTATCTCGATTTCCGTTCGGGTGGTGGTCCTTGTTCACCCCCTACATGCAACTCTTCACTCTTTATCTTCTTCCTATTCTCTCTTGGCCAACTTCCTCTCTTTCTAACTCAAATTGTGATTTTGGGATTCCTTCTAGGATTAGGAAAGGAATGAATGGGTTTAGGATGAGGATTTTGGTAAGAGAGGTGAAGAGTTTTTTCTTTTTTTTCCTCACTCTTTATTCTTTCTCGGTTATCCCTCCTTCTCTCTGACTCCTTTTTCTTTTTTTGGTTACTAAAATTAGTGGAAAAAGAGGAAAAAGTGTCTAAGCACTATATCGAATAATAAGTAGTGTGGTTCCAATTAAGTTGATGATTCTAATTTCATCATTCTAACTAAATTGTGCACTTGCGGTGCACAAGAAAAAACTATGAGATCAATATATTTTATTCTTATTTTAAGAGAATTTTTTTTAAAACAAACAAAATTGAAATTAAATTTTAGTTTTAATAATATTTTCATATTAAATTTGAAATTAATGAAAAATGCAAGGTCAAAAGGTTCAATTGAGTATCTCAAACAAAGTACAAATAAGTTGAAGTGTCTATGAAAAAAATGAATATGACTAAGTTTCTTTAAAAAAGGCTTGGAAAAAATTGAAAAACATGTATAGTAAAAAATCCTAAGTTAGCATGAAGAGTAGTCGAAACTCCTAAGTTAGCAAAAAATCCTCCCAGAAAAGAGTCATAATGATCTCTAAAAAGTCCCCCACAAGTAAAACTGCCAATGAAACTCCTGGAAGCACCATCAATATTGCATTTTACCCAAGATAGTGGAGGGGCTGCTATATCACTTCTTTAATCAACAAAGCATTTGGTGCATCACAAGCAATGTTGATTTCTTGAAAGACCCTAAATTCATGCATAGAAGATCTCATGCAACCCTTTGAGTTAGTATCTAACGATGAGTGAAAACACAATATTCTTAGTTTGTGTTCCCCAATCTATGCTACAAGTTTCCAGCACTGTCAAGGGATCGAGAGATTTACCTTGCAATTAAGAATTACTTCAAGCCATGTCTAGAGATGTCTAGCAAAAAGGCATTCCAAGAAAAGGTATTGAGTGTTTTCCAAATTATGTCCATATAGGCTACAACAAGAGCCCATGGAAGGCCTTTTTTAGCTAGATTGTCATCAGTTGTGATGACATTTAGAATGATTCTCCAAAGCACCAATGATTTTGCAGAGAGTCCAAAGCTCCAACGATTTTGCAGGAGGGATAATGAGACTTCAAATCAATTTTCCTCAAGAAACAACATTTTGATGATTGACTTGAGCATTATAAGCATTCTTGAAGGTTAACAAACCAAAAGTAGTATCATTATAGACAATACAATCGACTAGGGACAATAGGAATAACAATATTTTTTATATCAATAGCAAGAGTTAGATATCTCAACTCAATGTCATTAGAAATGACCCATTTACCATTATGAATAAAATCAGTCTCCTTACTTGTGAGCAAAGGAACATCATCATTAGAAATTTACAAGAAATCATAAAATTTGTATCCAAGCCAATTGTCTGACTAGAAGTTAATAGACTCACCATTCCCAATTTTCCAAGTTGCGATATGTTGAATTCTATCATACATACAATTCATGTCATGCCAAATGGAAGATGATATATATGGTGTTTAACTAGTTTACCGTATCAAAAAAATGCCCTTTAAGACCATAGCCCATTGGAAATTGGAATTAATCATATCCCAACGAAGTTTCAAACATCCTACTTTATTCATATTTGAGATGATTGTAATACTAAGCCCTCCTTTGGTAAGAGGAGAGAAAGTTTTGCACCAAGAGCAAGTAATTAATTTTTGGCCATCAATGCTACCTGTCCAAACACAGTTTCTGATACAACCATCCAAACTTTTTATGAGACTCATAGGCCAGGAATAAATTTGGAAGCTGTAAATTAACATACCATGCACAATTGAGTTTAAAGTTGTATTGTCCCCATCATTGACAAGAGATGACCCTTCCATGTTGATAGTTTGGACTTAATTTTATCAACTATAGGATGAAGATGGGCAGACAATAGGCTTTACCTTTGAATATTGGAACTCCCAAGTAATCAAAAGATAAAGATCCCATAGATTAACCAAGAATATTAGCAATATGGTGAAGTCTAGTATTATTAATAGCATTTGACATAATCTTGCACTTTGGAGAAATGATCTATTAACCAAAGTTACGCCTATACTCATGGAATATATCACTATGTCTCTAGCATTCTTAATAGTTCCTTTACAAAAGACCATAATATCATTAACAACAAAAAACATGACTAAGAATAGATAGACCTCTAGGTCCTGTCATACCCATCAATTAGTATAAGAAAAATGAATATTTTCAATGAGACACCTAATATGAGATAAATGAAGTATTAATTAACAAACACACTTTAATAAAAATACATTACTTCCTCCGTCTCAAAATAATTGAGTCATTTTATTATTTCACATATATTAAGAAAAGTGTAGAAATAAAAGTGAAAGAAAAATAGTTTTACCAAATTATTTTTGTTAGGTATTGGTGCAATATCAATGTCATATATGAATAATAAAATATATTGCATTGAAAATGATGCAAATATTATTAATTAAATGATACATTTGAAAATAAGTGCATTGAAAATTAAAATAGTCAATTATCATGAGACAATTTTTTTTGCAAATGAAATAATTATTTTGGGACCGAGAGAGTCATTTGTTATGGAAATAAGTATTATTAATACCTTTTTTTTAATGTGTGAGTATTACTCCTTCTGTCCCTTATTATAAGATCCTCTAACATATTTCACAAATATTAAGTAAAGTGGGTGTAATAGTAAATTTGGCAAAAAAAAAAATGTTTCTTTTACATATTTACCCCTATAATTATTGATTAAGTAAGAGAGAGAAAAATAAGTTATATTTTTCAATGGTAAATTAATTAAAGATATTTTTTGTAAAGAAATCATCTATGCATGTTGAATTTTGTGAAGGGTCTTATATTAAGAGGAAAAAAAGTGAAAAATTGTCTTATAATCAAGGAATATTATTATTATGATTGACAAGATGTGTGTATTATCTTGAATAGCAATAAATAATAGAGTAAGTATTTGAAGTGCCACAAATAAGATACAGAAACGTGCCTGATCATGGATAAGCTTTGATAAAGTAATAATCGTAAAAGAAAAAAATATGACTTGCTCATTAAGATAAAGTGAAACTTCCTAACTACTAACTAGATAGGTACATAACTGAATTGAGAAGTGAATAAAAATTATTGACTTTTAAGAAAATTGTAAATGTGCAATCATGACACAACAACAACCTATGTTGCATTTAATACACTCAACAACTTCTACATGCTCACCTCCCCTTTTCAATCAATCCATCAAACCTTAATTTCCCTTCTCTTCTTATCACATTACATTTTATATCGTTGAAAGAACACTTTTAGATCACAAAACCTTTTTTTTTTTTTTTGAAGAAATTTCAACTATGTCTTCCATTCAGATGGTATCTATTAGCAAATTTGGTTACCAAAAGCTGAGACATGAAGTTGGTTGTGATGATGATGAAAGGGAGAGAGTGGTTAAAAGACCAAAGAATTTGTTAAGGTTTAGAAGGATTCCTATGAGGAGAAGGTTTAGGTTGAAAATACCAAGCTTGAGAAGACTTTGGAAGATCAAGAAAACCAAGGTGGTGTCTTCCATGAGAATTTCTTGTGCTAAAGTGATGAAAAGATTCAAAGATGGACATGTTCATTTTGGTGATCTTTTTGCTGGAAACTACTTGTTCATGCAAGTTAACCCTTCTTCCCTCAAGTACCTTGCAAAGGAGTTCTCTCTTTCCAAAATTGCTTAATGCATGGTTGGATTTGCGGTGAGTTTGGCAAATCACAATGCCACTATGGGTGTAGTTTTTGCTAAAATCGCAGCAGTTCAGCATGAAACTGTAAATCTCACTATCAATTGAAATAGCGTTTCTTTAATTTTTTTTATGCACCTTTGTTTAAGAACATATTGGTATTCTTGTCTCTCTTTTTGCTATATAGCAAAAGGTTCCCAATTGTGCAAAATGTTCTATTAGGTGCAGGCAATATTACTTATGTTTCATGACTGCAAGGAACTCAGATCCTTTTAGTTGTTAACTAAAAATGTTTACCTCCTGGTAATTATAATTTATTGATCCATCAATTATAAGTATACTATTAATTATTCTCCCGCTGGCATTTCCAGAAGTGTTTATTTTTTTATACATAATATGTATAAAGTTGGAGCTATTTTCTCTGGTTCTAAATCTAATTGCACAATGAAGCAGAGTACTCGGTGAACCTAACTAATGTTCTGTGTTGGATGGATTTCATACTGTGACAAGTTTTCATTAGTTAACAGTTAATCCCTCATTTCAACCTTGTATCATTGCATGCCCTCTTTTTAATTAGCAATGGTTCAGAGGAAATCAAAAACCACAAAACAATGATTCAGAACCCATTTTTCTAGCTCCTTTTCTTGTTTTCCACTGGTTTGGTGTGGATGGAGAGAGGAGGTCAATGTAGAAGGGTGGCTGACTGCAAAGGTTGAGCTTTGTGCGACAGCCGGAAATAATGGACTGTTTAATAAGGACAATCGAGGATGAGAAGAAATAAGAAAATGCTCTGGTGTGAGAAGTCAATGAAAACATCATGTGGAACTTCTTAATCGATCGGAAAAATTTGGTCTCCCATCATGAGAGACTTAATAAAGTCAAGCACACCTACATTCACCAAAGAGTCGGTGCAAAAGACAAGTTACAACCTTCAAAAGTGCTCGAAATTTAGGGCAAAGGAGTCTTTCATAATATCTCAGTAAACAAACTCATACAGCCAAAATAATTTAGACTAAACTACAATTTTAATCATGCGAAACCTAAATAACATGCTAGGTAATTTGCCATGTCTTGCTACTTGCTAGGTAATTTGTTGTATATTGTTGAGCAATTTCTTAGAGAAACATGGAAATGAGATGACAAAGAGACCTTCCAAATGATGAAATTTTTTGTTAATAACTTGCAACAATCTAATGAAATTATAAATTATTTTAGGTAAATAAAAACCAAGCTTCTGAAAGTACAATTACAAATATCACAAGCCCTGCACTAATCAAGTTTCAGACGCAGACCAATTTCACTACTCTTCCATAGCATCTCCTTCAATTACTTCAACTTTCTCCTTCAATGGCGTAATCTTTGTTAAGAGAACCTCTGCAACAAGTAAAATATAAATATTTGATATCATATATCAAAATAAGTAAAAGAAATGCACTTAAAACTGCTTAATCAGCGAGAAAAAAAGCAGATAAGTAAAGAGGCAGGCTACATCAATGTCTGATTACCTTCACCAAGTCTCAGTAGAAGTCTGCTTTGTTTATAAATAATAATGTGATGCGTTGTTAGGGTATAGAATAATGGATTTAGAGTAGTTAATATAGTTAAGAGTTGCTATAGTTAGGTAGTTGATGAAGTAGTTAGGAGTTAGGACTATCATGTATAAATAGGGAGGTTTTGGGATTAGAGTATCTTTGAATATTATAAAATTATGAATAGATTAGAAACTCTATTATGAAGGGAAAACCCTTGGAGAAGAGATTTCTCTCGTATTTCTTAATAAAAGTGTTCTTTCTTTGGAAATTGGAATTCAATTCTTGGGTTCCTAACATGCATGTATATCATCTAGGCTAACTATACAAGACTCGCCAACATAGGGTTAAGTACGATTAGCATCCTCTAGCTTCAAATTAACCCTCGAAAAATATAAGATTGAATAAATCATACCAGCAATTGCTATTATTATGTTTAAATAGTTAATGACATTGTGTATATGACAACACGAAACTGGTTGCACACCCAGAACTTTATGTGGCTGTGTATTGGGCAACACTTTTTTATTGTCAATGAAACCAGATGAAATACTGCATAGCTTACTAAAGAACTTTTTTATTTTCAAAAAGCCTTTCCAAGAACTTGTATTGAAGCTTCTTGTACAACATGATTCTTCATAAGCTGAATTGGAGTATATCCTCCTTTATTCATTATTTGGAGAAACAAAATAGCTCCAAAAAGAATTTTGGTTATGTGCATCCTTGACTATTTCTACAGCAGATAAAGGATATACTAAATGAGATGTGGACAATCTGCTTGATGGTGATGGAGGACTTCTTGAACTGGCAAAGTTGTCTCTTGATACTAGACTTAGAAGCTAAGCCTTTTTAGATAATGATGGTTGGTATTAGATGATAAATACCAAGAAGAGACGCAAGTTCTTTTAAATAGGACAAATATAGGCGCCTGCTTAGTGGCAAAAGGGTTTCACCAACAGCTGGGGTTTGATTACACAGACAATATTCCCTGTAATTAAACCTGCTGACTCTCTCTCGCAGTTGGGCCTCTAAGCCAAATGGATGAGAATAATGCTTTCCTAAAGTGTTTTAGATGGATAAGTGTATATGGAGCTGCTCCAAGGGTTTGAGTCTGGTCTGCATAAATTAGATATTTACTATAAAGATCTAACATGGCAGGGGCAAAAAGCATCTCCTCTCCAACAAATGTAGCCTGCACTGTCTAAACAATGAGCTACATCACCAGCAAGCATCTACTTCATTTCCTCTGCTATTAACAGGCTTTCCTGTAGCTGATTGGCTGTCTGACCTTGATGACATGTGATCAACTTCAGGATCTTGCATATATTCTGGTCCAAACATAGTCTCTAGGTGGGTTAAAAAGCAAACTGTGGTAGCAAGATCTGAGTACAAAAGCTGCGCACCAAAGTCTAACTGCCACAGCAGAGATAAAATCTTATGGACTCAAACCCATGCGTGAGCTGAGTCACAGTGTCAAGATTTCCCCTTCAACAATCTACAGTGACAGAATCAGCACTGTGGCTCTTTCACGTAATCCTATTCTAATTTCTACAAGCAAACAGAAAAGATATGGAGCTTGATCTTTACTTTATTCGAGAATAGGTCATCAAAATAGTTTGAAGGTGCTACACATTCCATCCTAAGGGTAATCTTAGATCTGTTAAATAAAGTCTTGTCTCCTACGAGATTTCTACTTTTAGAGGGTAGAAACTCAGTTACTTGATTTTCACTCTATAGGTCAAACCACCTTAACCTCGAGGGGGTATGTTAGAGACAGTTATTGACACTGTATTCCCTCTCAGTTAGTTAGTGACAGTTATTGACAGCTGTATCAGTAACTAATTCAGTTTTACAGTTGTCAGTGGTAAACTTGTGTCAATGTATTTAGGCAGCTTCATATCTAACGCTTTTAATCATTTCTGTTTTTCCTTTTTTTTTTTGCTGAATAATAATTTCTCAATACCCTATATTTCTGCCGTATCTAATTAATGTCGTAACTCGTATCAAGTATCTAAGCTCCGTACCCTAAATCCTTGCTTCCCTTTCCTGTCTTCCAAATATATGCATTGTTGGTTTCAAGTTCAAACTAGACAAACTTATTTCCTCTAATAGTAAAGAGAACAGCCAAATCTACGATCCGGACAATGTGACAAAAAGACATGCAGTGGCATAGAAGTTTGACGTAGCGGCCAAAGCCTCTGAAATAGCAGTTGTCACAGCAACATAGAAACGCACCTCATAATGAAATTGAAAATTCCAGAAAAGCCCTTAAGATTTAAAGGTTAGGGCTTTTAATTGGGTATTTTAGGAATTTCACATTTTAAAAACACTGTTTCATTCTTGCTCTTCGTTATTCAGTCAAAGCTAGATGTTGAGCTTTTACATATAAATTTTATAAAAATATCATAATGGCAGCCTTCCTACATTATGCTATCCAGCTATAGCGTTTTTGGGGTTGTTCCCTGCATTCTACTATCCAAGATTGATAACATTGCTTTAAAATATCATTCTTTAACTTCAACTATTATCTAATTCACAACACGATTTTCCTTAAATCATAATATTTTGTGTATGGTGACATAATATATTCTGCTAAATTGCTAATATGATCGCAAAATATGGACACACAATGGTAAGCAAAACAATATAGTTTTATTGCAATCTCAAGTGTAATAAAATAAGTAAAGTTCGCAACAAACCAGTCTTTTTGGAGAAGGTAAAGCCTTTTGGATTGACAAATGTGCGAGGATTTGGCAGGAGGTGATTCCTTAGATATTCCTTATGCCCCTGTGCAGCATTAACAAAGAATTTGTACATCAATTAGATTTATATGCATCCTCTCAAACAACTTGAAGGATTGGGCATCAAGGCACTAACCTTGGTTATCACACAAACATCAACATTACTTCCACTTCCCAAGTCATTGAATATACCAGCACATATTGCCTCAACAACTATCTTAATTCCTTCATCCCTCTGCACCACATCAAAATGTTCATAGCAAATTAAAATCTCTACTGAATTGCAAAACTTAGACATGATTGAAGTTACAAACACCATCAGCACCAATTACTACTTACATATTAATGATGATAGTTAAGTTCATTTAATCCATTCCAATAAAAACAATCAGTTTTTCCTCTTTTCGTTTTTTTACTTTCTATTTTTGGTTTGTTAAATTGTTAGCTTTTTGGTTCAGTCGTTGTGGTTTATATTGGATTGATACGGACACCCATAATTAGAAGTGCAGTAAACATTTTGAATTGGATGAACGCTTTTCGTTTTCTTTTCTGTACCTAATATGCTTACTATTAACTCAAGCTTTCCTAGTTATTTTAACAAAAAGCTCAATTGAAGCAGGCATGATATCTTAGCCTTAATATGTTTACTTACACTCAAACTTTCCTTGTATTTAGACTCAAATACAGACATTGCAGCAAGTGAACCTGATCCCATTGTAGCAAATGGAAGGGTGTCAGTTGACCCATGTGGATAGATCTGCAAACCATGAACTCAAATAGTTATGAGAAATCCAACTATATTCCAAACAGGAAAGGTTTAAACAATAAACTAACCGTATGTAAATGTGGTCCAGTGATGTCAACCCCACCAAGGACTAATGCAGCTGAGACGTGACCTTGGTAACTGCACATAATTTAAGGAGTCAGAATCAGTGGTCGATACAAGGAGAAAAGTCACTTAGAACGGACGGAAGTTCTGAAACTCAACTTGAAAAGGTGTCTCTTAAGAAGAGTCAGTGCAGTAACAACTCTTGATTCTCGACCAGTATGGTAGCGATGTAGTTGCAGCTGTGAGCTAACCATGTCTACAATAATAAATAACAAACATCTCATTTTCAATGATTCTACTATATTAAATATTAACAAGCTCAAAACCTAAAGACTAGACATATGCAACATTTTCTAAGGAATGAAATAAAAATGTTCAACAAGAAACATGCATTACGAAAGATACCTGTTACAGCCTCTGTATCAGCAGCAGTGCCCGCTCCACAACAATATATGTTGGGTGCCATATAATGAATTTTCTCACAATTTTTATCAGCGACTATAGGTCCTTCAGTTGCCCTGGTATCTGCTCCAAGAATGATACCATCCTAAGACAAATTTATTTGTGGAAATCGTCAACATTCAATCAAACTATACAAATTGAACATAAACACACACAGCTACAAACAATAATGTGGAATGGGTGACCAGATGTGATAGGACTGTTGGGCTTTATGACACACATGACCCAACTATCGCAACAAATCCTAGTAGGCCCATAATTAGATAAAGTTACACGAGGAAAAGGGGCAGTGGGGTAGTGAGATGTTTGCTACTCCAGGGGATCAGTTATGAGAGAAAGAGGAATGGGAGAGTGGATATTCATTCAGAAGTTTGCTAGAATTGGTTAGTGAGATTTCTCTCTAGATAGGAGCACCTTGCTCTGGTTAGGAGTTCTTGAACTCTGGTTTTATCCTTTATTTGCATTTCCAACATTGTAAGAGCTCTTGAGCTCATCACTTTTGCATAAATAATATACAATTTCATTGATTTAAATTTTCGGGTTCTATTAAGATGTCAAATAATACAATTCTGTATTTGTTGAACCATTGCGTAAAAAAGCAATCAGTAAACAGAGGAATTCAGTTTCAAATTTATGCAACAAAAAGTGTACATCAAGGTGCCCAAAGTTCAATTACTAACATGAGATCCCCCATTAACCAAATTATATAGGCAGTTCTCAAACCAACCAAATATTCATTACCTTTTTAATAAACTATGCATGAGTTTTACAACTTCATTTATCCTTCATATGTTTTAGAATAAAATTGTACAAATTACTACGCGTTTAATGGGCATGCATTGACATTGTAAAATAATTTTACAGTCATCCAATAAGAAATCATCTTTCTGCCATGTCATAAAATTTATTTCAAAATATCTTTGTGATTTGGCAGAATACAAGATGCTCTTTGTGATTTGGCAGATTTTACACTGACAGTACATCTTCTATTTTCTCAATTACTATATGGCAAGACATTTTTAGCATCAACAAGCAAATTTGTTAGATTCAAAGAGTAGTCCTACTTCCCAGCTAGTAATTGAGTCCATAAAGTTGTTATGAAAGGTTTCCAGCATACTCTCCCTCTCATGACATAATACTTCATAATGTTAGAACCAACAATTGCTTTATCATCATAATACTTGAACATACAACACATCCTAAGAAAATTCTCCTTATCACTAATACCCAATTTAACTTAACTTACATTTGTTTGCCTTAACATACACAAAAATTTTCTGTTAAGTTTAATTTAACATACAACATTTGTTTGATTTCTCTTATCATACACAAATAATCCCAAGAAGACCAAAACATTTTTCATGTCACTCTAGAGTCCAATCTGAGACTTAACTTCACATTCAATTAGTATCTTGATCCATCATTCAAAGGCACACTATTGATTGAAGGTGTGTCCCAATGTCTGACATGTGTTGGTGCTGGCACCGCTACATTGATTTCATTCAATTAATTCATTTTCTTAAATTATTACCAGTGTCGCGGTGACAGTGTCGGTGTCGTGACTGGTGTTTGTGCTTCATTGTTCAAAGGTGTTTTCTTTATTACATGAACTAATGATAAAGATACAAGCAAATGCGTAGAAACAAATTGTTAAGAAAATCGCATAAACAACATATAACATTAATTAAAACTATTATTATTATTCAGACCTGGAAAACTAAACCAACAATAGTGGTTCCAGTCTTCAAATAAGAAGGGGGTTTAAGACCCTTGTTTTGGAGCATAGCATTTCTTCTGCAAAGATCGAAACTGAAACCACCCTTAGGAGGAAGATCCAACGACTTAGACATACTCACGAATTTGAATCGATCCTGAGGAAACGAAGTGAAACTAAAAGATTATAATCATAATCGTTATTAAAATTCAACAAAAACTAGGGGCAGAAAAGAACAATACCCTAATTGCGGTGTTTTGAAAATTGAAGTGTTTGATTAAGAAAGTAAGTATAACATAAAACACAGAGAGAGAAAGAGGCTCACAAGTAATGCGATGTGCGGAAAGGAATTGTATAATAGAATGGAGACAACAGGTTGGTTTTCACTTCCCGACTGTATATCGTGGAAAGGAAGTAAAGAGAACCACAGTTAGCTCCTTTTTTTTATATAAGAAAACACTGGATATATAGAGGATTTTTTTTCTCATATATTCTTTTCTTGATTTTTTTTTTCTTCAAAAATACGCTATTTTAAATCTAATACAACGAAGATAAAATATTAAAATAATAAATAAATAAATAAGCAGTCAGAGTCAGTTTTTTTCATATATATATATATATATATATATATATGCCTTTTTCTAAAAAAAATTAACTAATATACCTTATATTAAAATTTATATACCAAAATATTCTACTTTCTTTGACTTTTAGGAGGTCGCATCTCTGTCCTGCGACCACATGAAGGATGATTTTTTTTGTTCCACAGTAGGTGATGGCATTCTCGAGATGCAACCATCTATAACTTTTTTAAACTTTTGTGCGGTTGGAGGTTATAGATGGTCGCATCCCGGAGATGCGACCTCGTATAGTAGAAGAAAAAAACCATCCTTCAGGTAGAAGAAGGGCGGGGATACGACCTCTTGAAGGTCAATTGGTATATAAATTTCAATGTAGAGTATATTAGTTAGTTTTTTTTTAAAAAAAAAAAAAAAGAGATATACATGCAAAAGTTCCTCCAATGTCAGCTCTTTATTTTTATAAACAATGAATATATTCATGAGTTAATCATTTAATTTAAAGCATCTTGTAAAATTAATGATTTTTTTAACCTAAAAATTTATATTAAAATTAAAAAAAAAATTACATAGTAAGACCTAATTTAAGAAAGAAAAAGTGTCAAAATATTTCTCAAATCATACAGATTTTTTTGCTTTTAAACAGAAATTATATAATGTAATTTTCTTTCTCATATTCTTTTTTTTCTTCCCTAAGAAATATCTTTCTTAAAAAAGATTCTTCAATGGCATTAAAACGATGTATTTCACTAGCATCTATATCTTTAAACAAACTTAAATCCTTCAATATCTCTAAGTCATGGATTTAACTCCTGTAAAGTGAGAAGTTGGTTAAGTTAGTAAATGAAAAGCAAATATTATAATTATTCATGATTGGTCAAACACGAGCATGTAATATCAACCATTGATTTGTTTATCAATGGTTGAGACTACTTACTTTATTATCTAAAATGACGAGCATGTAATATCAATCCTTGATTTGTTTATAAAGAGTTGATATTACTTACTTTATTATCTAAAGTGAGTTGTTTAATTAAGATGAGTCCAATCCCTAAGTCATGAACAAATTTTGAGATGTAAATTATCGTCAGTAGCAATAACATTTGGATATGTCGTACTCACCATCATAGCCTTTGAGTGTAAATTGATTTTTAAATTAAAAGAAATTTGATAGTTTTGAACATCGTTCTCCTCTTACACTGCATCGATTTGCATAGATGCTATGTGGTAGCTGAACTAGATCTCATGAATTACATTTCAAGGACTTCATGTAGTTTAGACCTTTAACTTCAACATTGTCTGGATCAGTGTTTTATTGAAAATACTTCTTATTCAACTTATTTATTGTTGCAACATCTTTTTGAGCTTTTATAAATTTCTTTTTGACTCCCGAGTCGTTAGTAGAGTGAGCTTGTAGAATGCACAAAACAATGACCATTTTTATAATCATTGTAAACAAAAAATGCACACATTTTACGTTCAATAATAATGCAATCTTTCAACTCTTGTATCATGTCCAAATTGACCAAAACTCAGGCAAAATGTCCCAATGTTTTTGAATTGTCTATTTCATTAAGAGATAAAAAAAAAAAAGGGTGTCATTATTTGAAGTGATTGCAAAAATAATCTTTGACCTCCAATATTCCTAAGATAGATTGTAGATATGATTCAACATTAGCCCTTTTTGTTTCTTACCAAATTAGCATTCTTTATTGAACATAGTCTTAGTGGTGGGAGTCAACCAAATTGATAATCGTCTTCTCCTCTAATCCAACTAACCCCATGACTAGCCATTTAAAGAATTGCTCACTAATGGACGAAATCGATCAAGAACAAGTGTAATAAGTTCACTTTAAAAAAAAAACTAAGGTAATGAGTTAAAACTTGTGATTTTGCAATTTCAACCTGTAATAAAACTATATTTTAATTTAAAAAGGCAAGAAAAGTTATTTATTTTTTGCAACCAAGTCCCTTCTCCTCATTTTTTTCTATAAAGTTCTAAATTCTAACATTCAACTTTTTGGATGCTACTTCTCTTACTCAACATAATATTATAGGTTTGGAAATGTTTATCTTTCTATGATAATGATCTCTTTCTTGAAATAAAATATGGGTAAAAAACATATTTTAAAATCCGCTAACATTGCACAAACCAAGTAGAATCCATTTTTTAAAATCACTTGAATTTTAAATTATGCTAAAAGAAATTAATTCTAATCACTACCATATTTCCCAACCCATAACTAAACAGAAAATACAATAAAATAGTGAATAAGTATCGTTTATCCAATGTAATTGAAATACTACATATCTAAAAATATAGTAATTCATGTCTCGAAAAGACATCTCGATAAACAGATATGCAATTGATTACTATTACAAAATAAAAGTAGCTCCACAATAATACAAAAAGTGTGGCCACCTTCGTTATCCTAAACCTCTAATCACACCAATATCCTGAGTTAGTCACATTCTCTAACATTTGTTGGAAGGCTCTCCAACATAGTTTGCCTCGTGAATGCCTTTCGGGGGAGCTCTCTTTCCTCTCTGTCACTAGTTAAATCAACATACTCATTGGTCTTCAAATTTGACGGATGCAATTAGGGAATATCCTTCTAATTGCATATTGAGACGAAGAAAAAACGTGAGTCGAAATAAGAGCCTTTGGGTAAAAAGTAGGTGTCTCTACGACGAGTGACTCTTGGAATACAAGAATGGTCCTCCAAAATTGTTTGTAGCAGTAGACAATGGAGCAATAGTAGACGAAGAAACATCTATTGTGTGTACTAGATTGTGCCTTCTCCCTCACTGTGTCAACTATTTGGGCTCCAATTCTATTTTAAGAAGAAAATGTAAAGACAGATAAAAATAAAGTCTTTAATGTATTATAAAGAGGAAATAAAAAAAATGTTTTTCTTATCAACCAGTGGAGAGAATTATCAATAGGGAAGACGTGAGGAGATGTAGTTCTTACTAGATTTCTCTCATTTTCTCTTTTCCTTCTCTCTAGTTCTTTACTAGTAAAACATGTTAGTGCAAAAATGTTTTAGCTACAATCATCTAGTTGAGGTTTTGATGATAACAAAAACAAATAAATTAAGAACAATTGTCCCTTAACTGTATGTGCTGAGTGCGCAGATTAAGTCATAACACAAATAGTTTTATTAATGACTATCCATTTTAAGAAAAAGTAGTATGACAAATACAAGCGTATCAAAGTATGCATTATGATATAAGAAATATCCTCTGATAATTGGACAGACAAAGAAAACCAAGATCTTGCATCTGCTCTAAGTTGTAAGTCTGTTGAACATGCGCCCTTGATGTTGCAAGCTTTGGTTGACTCTGAAAAAGCAAGCAAGCTTCAATTGACTCTGGTGATGAGAGCAAGGTTGTGCCTCAGTTGCCTCTAATGAACGCATATATGTTCTATTACCTTTGATGATTTCAACAAGCATATGTTCATCTGCCTCCAATGAATTCAACAAGCATTTGTTCATCTGCCTCTGATGAATTCCACAAGCGTCTGTTAGTCTACCTCTAACGAATTCAACAAGCGTCTATTTGTCTATCTCTGATAAGTGTGACAAGTAAGTGATTGTCTCTGCCTCTGACAATCAATGATTGCCTCTGCATCTGATAATCACATCAAGCTTCTTAACATTTGACGCTGAGTTAATATGTATCATCTGATGAAAGTCAACGCTCCAAAGAAGACATTCTCTGATGAACATTTTGAATCTACTACTTATCTAAAAGTCTTTAAGATATGATATGATCATAGTATCATCTGTCTCTTTGTCCTCGATACCAAGATACGTAGAATCAATTACGGAGATATATATGGATACATATTAAAGACTGATATGCCTTAAATGATGATTAAAGATTTCCAACAGTAATATTCTCAACGTACATCATCTCTGTATTTAAGAAGAACTCACTCAGATTTAAGAAAAACTCACTCAGTCCATTAAAAAAAAGTGTGAGATAGAAAATGAAAAGGCTATGTGATAAGAAAAAAAATCTGAAAAAGCCAAGAACATATCAAAAGAAAAGAATGAAATATCCTCTCAATAGAGAGTTATTAAAGTTGATGTAAACCAGTCAAGGTGTTCTCACACACTTGTATTGATATAGGACTTAATCTGTAACATCCTCTCAATGAGAGTTAGAATCCTTGAAACAATCTTTTTGTCAAATCAGACATAAACTAGAACTAATGTAATTCAGCCCGATATTGGCATCAACCCTCTCACCCATAAGAGATACCTAAAAAAGGTACAACGAATCTCATGAACCTCAATGGCAAGATGCTAGAAAGTTGAAGAAGGTTCTGAGAACGACAACCTGGAGAGGCTAGAGAAAAATACTCAAAGCTTGAAGCGGTAGAGTAAAGAATACTTTTATTTTATTTATGGAAATAGTGGATTAAGTCTTCAACTGTATTGAGGCAAAATCTTTCTGTAAGGGGAGAACTAGATGTAGCAACAGTTTATTGTGAACTAGTATAAAACATCTATGTCTCTTTTATTCTATTCTATTTCGTAGTTTTTATGAATCAACCTACTCTTTCTAAACCTCTATTAAAAGTAAGTTGAATGTTTTGATAAAGAACAATTCTTGTAAAGAAATTGAAGTAGCCTTCAGAAACGATAAATACAATGCCAACCCCCCCCCTTTTTTCTTGTGTTTTCCAACACCTTCAATTGGTATTAGAGCTCAGTCTCTTGATTGAGCACTTTATCGTGTAAGCGCAAAGATCCTTCTATGCTAGAAATACTAGGGAAATGGTTTGAAATAATGTATGCTTTTGAATTTTTTTTAACTTAGTTTATCACTTTCAAAACCAGGTTCAACAAAGTCTGCTCCCAAGAACTATAATTGTTATTTGAAAATAGATAAAACACGCTTTTGCAGAACATCTATTTCTCATATGTCAATTTCATCTCCCTTCCAAAGCTTTTTTAAATTAAGGGGTATTTTATCTACTTTAGGGAAAAGGTTTTCGTGTTAAAGTTGCCCTTATGCAAATCACTCTTCAATGACATTTTGAGTGATAAAAAAGAATATTTGTGTTGAGATAAGTGAACACTCAAAGAGAAGAAAAGACACAAATAAGAATTTTTATCGTGTCCCTTTAAACATAGTAATCATGTCAAAGTCATGTCTATATGAGATATACTTTCTTAGATTAAAATTATCTAAGGAAACATTTCATTGTGTGGTTAGTTTTCTTTAATAGCATAATGAAACTCCTTGTTTTTTTTCTTCCTCTTTTAAGATTTGTCTTTATAAGTTCTGATAAATTCCTTCCAATCTATTATCTTTTATGGTTGTGTCTTTTTGAAACTCTTCAATGACAAACTGCTCAAAACTCATATGTTTCTCTAAGGCATAGTGAATTAATAAGTGAGAAGAGTCTACTTAATAATTTTGATTTTTATCCTCTAATAGAAAGAAGTATTAGTAACTTCAACATAAATGTTATTGCAAAATAATGGAAACATTATAATGCATTTCAACATTGTATCTAACCAGTTAGAGAGAAGCTTTCTAAAAACTTCTATGATTTGGATGTATGTTCAAATGTGCAGATAACCCTTTTGAAGAAATGGCGAGTAATTCAAACTTTTAATCAACAATTTTTTTGGAACGTTGAATGGAAAACAAGTCAAAGATCCTCGTTAGAACAAAGATAATGCACGTGAAATAATTATGTAACTTGATTATCTTCAAAGAAGCCTGCACTGCATGTAAATGACCAAAACTTCTTATGGAAGATCGTCATCTGATCTCACCGCTAGAGATGTTTATACAACAAATGAGTTTAGTCATCTCATCATCTAGTCAAACTCATGGTAACGTCAAAACCTAGACTGAGCCACTTTGCCAATCCTCTGGCTACAATATCTGAAGCTTTTCCTCTGTATGCTTAAGGACAAAGTCTTAGCCTCTGATGTATTGCGTACTTGACTCATTATCTGAGACTCATATATACAAAATCAAAGCACTAGTACAAACGAATTTTTTATTTTACTCTAGTATGTCAACGTCAGGTACCTTATACTTTATTTCATTATTTTATGTGCACTTTTATCTTACCTTACATATCTTTGTTTTGTGTGCCTTTGCTTTCCTATATGTCTTATCGTGTGTTTGTGTTGTCTCTTTTGTTTGCTCCATATTGTCATGTCCTTGTTCTTTTTGCATGTGATCTTTTTGAAAATTGTTCCTTGTTCACTCTCGTGAAAATCTATATTTTTAATCCTTCTTCAATGCTTATTTAATTTTTTTTTCTACTCAGTGTTTTTCAAAATCATCTTTTTCCATAAAGGTATTTCTCTGTGAAATCTTTTTTTATCCAAAACGTTTTCAACCTGAAACCTCTAGGTGAAACTAGTTTTATATGTTTTTCTATATTAAGTCTTCATCTTCCTAAATAATTCTTTTCTTGCACTATACTCTCATAAGGACTTTAGGATTTTATTAAAACATGAACTACTCAACCTGAATGGTGAAATGTTTAGGAATCTTGAATTCATTACATCTGTGATCTATAGTCAACAAGATGGATTGTACAATAAGGTTCACATAATGCATTGAAAGGTTTACTTTGTGGAACTCTTGGGAATCAATGTCTCCTTCTTTTACTAAGTATCTTGTACAATAAGGTTCACATAATGCATTGAAAGGTTTACTTTATGGAACTCTTGGGAATCAATGTCTCTTTCTTTTACTAAGTATCTTAAGTACATGGAGGAAGTAAGAAAAACAACATTGAAAGGCTTAAATGCAAATGTCCATTATTGATGTTTTGATGATAACAAAGCAAAAGAACAATTATATGTTTACCTAATTGCTTTTAAGTGTGCAAGATATATATAGTTGAGTGAAAAACTTTGTTATAGCTATCTACAATAATAACATAAGTAAATGAGAGTTAGTAACTATTATTCATGCGTTATTATTAATCATTAAGAATAAACATTATAAATACTATTGACTAACAATCAATTAACTATGAGTTTCTAGTAGTAAAGTCAACTATAACTTTGTTCGAGTGTATTTGATCAACGGCTTATCCATATGTTGTTCCATAGAATTAGTATTAATATATTATGATGACATCATCATCTTGCCAACTTGATTGAATAGATAAAACACAAGAAGTGCTGGTAATAATGATGAGCTTTGAATCAAGAGTCTAAAGTCAGATAGCTTGAAGCCGATGATGAAGAAAAATAAGAAGCACCGTTCAAATACTACATATGCCTCTAGAAAATAGTATTTGAATCATCTAGTATAATGATCATCAATTGCAATGTGAAGTTTCCTCTTGAATGACACTTACTCAGGTGAAGTATTGCCATTTCCTCGTAATCAAGACGATAAAGCAAAAAAGTACAAAGATAGAAGATAAATGGAAAATCCTTTAGGAAATTATAAGATAGCCATCAAAGCTACACATTAAAGTGTGTGAGCTTGAAACGGCTACATGTACGGTTGCAACAACTTTCTATATGTCTCAACGCCTATATCTTCAGAAGTACTTAAGGAGCAACACTTGAACTGAAGAAAGTGAAGATGATTATCACAATTATCATGTGGGGATGAGATGGTTCAAACTAAACATCCATGGTAGAGAGAACAGAGATAAAAAGAAAAGGTCAAAGTTCAATTGAAAAAACTATACTAAAAAGAACCTATAACAAAAAAAGAATTAGATTGTAAATGATTTCCACTCTGAGTAATCTTCTTGATGCAAATCAACCAAGTTCTTATGACTTGGTTTGATATAGGATTTTTATTTTAATATCCTCTCATATAACAATTGAATCCTAGAATGACTTTATGTTCACAATTGACAAAAACTCAATCTTTTGTAATCAACCTGATAAAGGCTACTACCTTTGACAAAAAAGTAAGTATGGAGAGACAAGTAGTCACTTTGTTCCTCATCAGCACAAAGGTCTTGCCAAAATTATAGACAAGACTAAAAAGCTTTTAAAGGATACCCTAAGAAGTTAGTTAGAAGAATACTTGATCTGGATAGACAATTAAATATTTGGTTCCTCAATAGCACAAAGTTTGCAAAAGTGTTGGGAAAACTAGAAGATCTCTAGTGGGTAGCCTGAAGAAGAATTTAGAAGTTAGTATGGATAGACACTATATGTGTATTTTCTATGATGTGTTTATCTGTACATATTTGACTAAGTAAGTGATATAAATAACAAACATTATATTTTATTATTTTATATATTTTTCTATAAATAATAGTATTTTAGTGTACATATTTTAAGGTATAAGATTTTAGGCGATTCTACGTGTATATGTGCGTTTGTAGTTAAAGCGATATTTTGTTGTATGTTTGACTAATGTTAAGTGTACACATAATTATATTTAATTTTTATAAATATATCCTATTTTAATTATTTATTTTACAAATAATTATCTTGAGGTATTAGTAATATTGATATTGAGTTTCTTTATTTTTATACAGCTGTTATGGTATGATGATGTATTTTTATGTGATTATTTTGAAAGAATGTTATAGTAATACTTATAGTTATTATTTTGAATATGAGATTTTGGTTAAAATTAGATTTATCTATGTTAATTATAAATAATATTATGTTAAAATGAGTATTTTGGAGAAAGAGTTTCTAGAAAAGTAAAATAAATTATTTATTTATTAAGAGCTTTTAAATACTAGAAAATTAATTTTGAACCAGACGACTGTTTACGTTTTCTACTTCTGCATATTAATTTGGGTTATTACTGGTTGGACTTTTCTTTCCTACACCTGCGAGTTGCTCATTACACCCCTATTTCTGCTTCAGACTTAACTACCCTGTGTTGGGCCTTACAGTTTTACTCTTGTATTTGTACATCTGTTATCTGCACCCATCCTTTTGCAATTAAAAAAATAAAAAAATAAAAAACAAAATTAGCCTAATGGCCGTCAAATCGCAGCAAATACTTTTTCTCTCAAATTCACTCCCACCAATTTTTTGCCATTTGAATCAATCCCAACATCTATCCCACACAAAATCGGCCATTTAATCCATTTTAGACGTCAATTTTATCGACTGTGGCTCCGTTTCATCAGAAACAACTGTCTTTCTTTCCTTGGGCGAGCTGTTTTTGCCCGATTCCGATCACCACATTTGTCGTCTCAAAAAACTGATATCATTTTTAGATTCCTCTCGTCGAAACCTTCAAGAAGCACTACTCATTTGCATTTTTTTGGTGAAGTTGATGTCGGACCCTTCCGGCGCTCCGACGAGTCGTTGCGATTGAAAACTTCCATTGATTTCAGTGTTTGAGAAAGCTTCTAAATAAGGAAAGGGGTGATGGAGCATTTGAATTCATGAGTATAATATATTGTGAGATAAACGGGAAAACCGTATTTTTCAACGATTCATCAGGGGCTCGCTACGTACGGCAGTAGCCCTTTGAGTGATAGATTAATTAATGTGCTAAATGAAAATTGTGAGATTAAAATGTAGAATAGAAATACTTATAAGGTGTTGATTGATTCGTTAAAGGTGTGGTATTTAATATTATTGTGATATTTGATTTAATTTCGTTAAATGTGTGACATTTGATATTATTGTGATATTTGATTTAATTTCGTTGAATGTGTGACATTTGATATTATTGTGATATTTGATTTATTTTCATTAAATGTGTGATATTTGATATTATTGTGATATTGGATGTCAAAAAAATTTGGTGCATATGTTTGATTAGATGAGTTTATGTGAGGTATTAATAAAATATAGATGCATTGTGTGATATGAGTTTATTTGATGATAATGATGTATGATTTATGATAGTGATGTTATAAATTTGTGATAAGTGTATGTGATGATGATGATTTATGATAGATGATAGTGAAGTTATAAATTTGTGATAAGTTTATGTGATGATGTTGATAATGATGTTATAAATTTGCGATGAGAATTTTGAAGTAACCCCAAAGTTGATGAAATAGTGATGATTCCAACTTGTGCTTAAAGATGATGCTCTTAATGGAGTATCATAGGCCAACGGGGGGAGAAAATAAATATTGAGAATTTGTGAAGTGATAATTATTTTGTCATCATATAGGTAGGGCCTGACAAGCCTAGTGATTCCGGGGAAGTACAACTAAATGAGTCTGATCGTGGCAGTCTGCTGTTGAGTCTTAAGGCAATATTGTTAGACCTTGGAGGTATTTGGGTGGGGAATTCCTAGGTGACTTGGAGGTAGCACTCCAAATATCGGGAGCTAATGGTCGCATAGTATCAAGCCTCCTAACCAAGTACTTCAGAGTTAAAATGATACCGCATTGTGAAGTAGAGTCTAAGCTCATGCATAACATTGCATTTTCTTGTGATTGTTTTGTTGTGATTAATAAGTATCGTGTGTGATAATAATTTCTCTTAGACGATTTGATGTTATAGTAAAAGGTATTGACTTTCCTTGAGTGATTTTGACTTTTTAATGTGATATTTTTCTTGAGCAATGTTTGTGTAATGATACGGTTCTATTATGATTGTTTACATGTTCCTCTTACTTGTATTATACTATTAACATGATTTCAAAACTCACCTCCTTTGTTGTTTGTGTTTGACTGGCTTGGCCCTGCGTTTGCGAAATCGCACTTGTTATAGGTTAATGAGTCTTAAAGTTCAAGTTTGGGAGAAACCCCGCTATGATAGGTGATACCGGGAATAAGGTTGTAATTTGTATTTTACTTATTTAATTTGAAATGAATTTTTGTATGAAAACCTTATAAGTACTATTAAGTTTTTAGAATTAAATTAAGTAATTATACTTAAATCAAGCTTATTGAGATTGCACTATTATATAGGGGAAAAAGTTTAAACTGTTTCGATTGTATTTTGAGAAATGTGATATTCTAAATAACTTGTAAAAGTTTTGTTTCCCTTTAAAACAGTTTTTATCTATTCGCTCAAAAGTTCTATAAAAATCTAGTATAAGTTATTATATATATTATTTTGGATTTATGGTGTCACACTTAACTTCAAGAAGCGGGTAATGTAGGGATTATTTAGGAAATCCAAAGATCGTGTTTCTGGTAGGTATGAAGAAACCTTGAAGAATACTTAGTTTGGAGTGACAGAGAAAAAAATACTCAACTCAAGAAGCAAGTGAAGTCAATAGTCTTGAGGAATCCCGAGATTTATCTTCTGGTTACTTGTCGAGGCATCATGTTACAGAATGTTCTAGAGAGCTTTGATAATGCTTAATGTTTGGAGAGGAAATGAAACAATACTTAACTTGGAGATGCTTTAATTATAATCAAAGCTTGAATATGTGGATTTAAGAATACTTTAGTGGATTAAGTCCCAAATTGTACTAGGTGAAATCTGTCTGTAAAAGAATGACTAGATGTAACAACAACTGTTACGAACTATTATAACAACAATTGTGTGTCCTTAACCGTGCGAGAGTAAATGTCCTTACCACTAGAATATCTTGATAGTTGGGTTGACTTGTCTTGTGTTGTCAACTCATTCCTATGTTTTATTTCTTACTTCAAAACCTCTTTTAGTTTTCAAAGAATTAGTAATGACCAAAAGAATTTTGTTATAAGTTAAAGTTTTATAAGTGAATAAATGCATAAGCACATATTCTACTTTATAAATTCAATTTCACAACAAAAAACATTTTGATTTTAAAACATTTTTTTAAAAGAATTTCAAAATATTTATTTTCTTTTGATAATTTTTGCTTAATTACTTCTCCATAATATTTTGAGAAATGACTGAAGTATCATCACTAGGAAACTTAAGATACTCAAAGAGAATAATAGAATTGGAAAAGAACTGAACCACATGTACTACACATATTTAAAGTTCTGATCGATATATGGATGGTTATTACTAACATATGCAATATAAGGAGTTATTTAAACTTGTGATTGGTTAAAATTTTTGCCAGAAGCTTATGTAAGCACGGGAAAGCATTCCAACATTTTTATGACTAACAAGGTAGAGAGAAGTTTTTATACACTTCAATAATCTACGTTTATGTTATATTTGTAGATGTAAATGTAGATAAACATTATCAAAAGAATCTTGGAGATTCTCTGAAAAGAAGTCAAAGACGTCAAGATGTAGTACACATGTGCCTCTAGCCATGATCCAATGCATTCAAGGGAAAATGTTGGATTCATTATCTGATGATCAGATCCAACGAATAAGCCATGCAATCATTTGACTCTTGAGAAGCAACCCAAATAATCATCAAGTAATGATACATTGTAAGTCTAGTCCTTAATTTAATTTATTTCTTTTGTGTCAAAATGAGTTGTCCTATCAATATTACTTTTTGGCTTTTCGTATCTTATATGTGTCTTATCATATCTCTTGCCGAATCCATAGGTTATAGTTTCTTTATGGGAATTAGTAGTTTATTTGTGTATCCGTCCTTTTTGTTTTGGGTGGCATGATTAAATTTTAAACTTACTCAAAAACTCATTTTAAGTTTTGACAAGTTTTCAAATTTACTAATTATGTTAGCAACAGTTGCATTGAAACTGTACTAATGTTAGGTGAGCACGTACTGCTTGATAAAACCAAAGATTCAATCTTCATTTCGTACATTTCTCTTCTTTCTATTTAAACAAAATCCTTCTAAAATGTTTTGACCACCTCAAAACTCTTTCAAAGTCTCGTTTTACACACAATCCCATATTTTACTGCCAAAAGCTTTCAGATAAAAGCCATGTAGGGAAACCAAATCTAACTCTCATTCTTTGTTGAGTCTTCATCTTTCTAAATGACCATCTTCTTACCCTGCACACTTAGGAAATATTTAAGATGTTCACAAAACATGAACCGATCAATATCAATTTTGAAAAGTTCATAAATCTTAAATTCATTACATATGAGAATTGTAGCCAACAAAATGGATTATGCAAGAAGATTAACAAAGTAAATTTAAAGGATACCATATGTGTAAACCTTTAATGCCAATGTCTTCATCTCTTACTAAGCCCCAAGGAACCTGCCCCTTAATTCACCTTTTCACATCCATTTTCACTTTATCCACCTTCACCATATTCAAACATCCCAACCCTTAGTAAAGTCTTACCCTACCCAAACAAATTCTACAACCCAAGCCATCCTACTTCCTTCTCTCTTTCTAAATCTCATCATCCACCCTATTTCCCCCTCCAAGCTTGTTCCTAATGTAATTTAATTATTGCATTAAAGAGAAAAGTATAAGGGATGAACCCCATCCTCACCTTCAACCCCATAAGACCACCAAAAAGCCCCCAACTCACCTTCAATGCAGCAGCAAAAAAAAATATTGTAAGATCATCTAACTCACTATGTTCTAATTCTCTTGTAATAGAAGTCTTGTCCAAGTTAAGATGGTTGAAGAGAGATGAAGCACCTACAGTCTTATCAAAGATTCATATCTTTGTAAGATTACATCACCTCTCTGTATTTCAACATAAACTTCTAAACAAGTCTGAAGCATTAACACTAAAGAAAATCTTTTAATTTTTTTCTCCTTCTTGTTTTTATATAAAAAATAGAGTGTAAATGCATCACACTGCATAAATGGCATCCTAACTAGGTTGGTATCCCAAAACCACCATCTATCATTTGCAACACCCTAATAAATATTATTAGTAAATTAAAATATAACAAACTTAGGGAAACTAGTCTAAAACCCAAGGAAATAGATAAAAGGACAAGCAATTGCTTCGTTAAAAATCTTACCAAGAAAACCTAGAGGGATAAAACCATGGTGAAGAGAAAAAGAGTACAATGCATAGTAGTAAAAAAGGCAAAACAAATTCCCAAATCTAAAACAATTAGGGGAATCAAAAACCAAATATTTCCAAAACAAATCAATGAAACCTATTGTTGGGAACACTTAGCCAATTTCTAAAGAAATCATCGTTGATAAAGGGATGAATAGTATTCCACCAAGTAAATCCTTGGGTATTGAAAGTAGAATTTGCAAGCTCATCTACATAATGGTATTCTTCTTGATAGATGTGAGAAATGATAAAAGGAGTATCCTTTAAAATATTCAGACAATAAAGCCAATGATTATGAAGCTGCAAAGGATCAATGAAGGGATTTGTAGGCCAAAATAAAAACCTAAGAGTCTGTCTCTAACCATAGTCTCTACCAACCTCTAGATAAACAATTTACTAGAGACAACAAAACAACCAAAGGTAGCACCATTATTATCTCTAAAGATGCCATCGCAAGAAGCTAGACCAGGAGTACCTTTAGCAGCCCCATCAAAATTATATTGTATCCAACTACAACTAGGAGGGTGCCAAACAACCTCAACAATCGAAGGACTAGTTTGAGACCAACAACGAGGATTAAAGCCTTTATGATATTAAACCCAAGCATCTAACAAGAGGAGTAACCTTTACTATAGTTTGTTGATTATACAACTTTTGTAAAAAGTCTTGGATCGAAGTCCTCAAGAAAAGAGATAAATCATTGACAAAGGTGATTTCTACAAGAGGTATAGTATTAGTTTTGGTGATTCAAATCTAATATGTAGTTTACTATACTTGTAAGGTATAGAAAACCCTAAATGAGCCTTAGGATGTTACTTTTATGTAAACCCATTTTATTTTTCATTCCTTTTGTGATGAATATTACATTTGTAATATTATTATAAATTAAATACATTCATTCTTCTAAAAAATTTGGTTTACATTATTTTGTTGGTGATTTTGTTTTTCCTTTTGTTTCATTTTATTGCTATGTTTTTTTATTGATGATTCATTGATAATTCAAATTTGCCTAGATGTCTTGGGACACAAAGAAAAAGCTATGAGAAATCAAGTTTCTTTGTCTGAACTATTTATTTCTTTTTGTGTGTGTGTGTGTTTTTTTTTCTGTTTATTTTTCGTTTACTATTTGCTTATGTTGCATCTGATAGTTCGGTATTTTCTATTGCTACTTTTTTTTTATGTATACTATGATGGTGTCTTTAGTTAAATCTTTTTTATAGCCAATATTGAGTAATATCTTAACTAGGTAGTTTTAATTCTTAGTAATTATCTATTTGATTGTGTGTTCCTTTTATCTACCGACTTCTCCCCATTCATCTTCATCCTTTCAATTTCCTCTGAGTGACTTAATGACTAAGTCGTTATGCATACCCATTTCGCTCTGTTTACATTTTCAAAGAAAACGCTTATTTTTTTTTTTTTGAAATTCTAAACTAACCGTCAATTTACGTTTAATGAGTTAAATTCTTCGCTCTATTTAAACCGATCTCCTTTGTCCTCTATATCATCATATTTCATCCTTCAAAATCCACTTCTCTTCCATTATGTAATTTTGCTAAAATCTATTAAATAGTCTTCATGTAAATGTTTGAATCTCCAACTCCTTTTTTCACCTAAATTTAAAAGATATTTTCGTAATTTTTTAAATTATTTCTCCACTTATTTACTTAAATGGATGGTAGACATGTCTTTTCTAGGAGTTAATAGGATTTTTCTCCATTGATTCATCCAATACAACTCATACACCATATAGTAGTTGAATTATTTTTAATTTTAGGTTTAATTGCATACGTGATTCTTTAACTTAATTTCAGTTAACGTTTTAGTTCTTTATCTTTCTTTTTTGTCCGATTTGGTCATTTATTTTAGTTTTAAATGATAATTTGATCTTTTATGTTTTAAAATATCAACAATGTTATCTTTTCTTTTTTGGCAAAAATTCATCAAAAAATTTTAAACAAAACCCATAAAATTAATTATCATCTTCAATATAATACAAATTTCATCAAATTCATAAGTTAAATATTTAAATAAACTCATTTTCATTTCTAACAACATCAAATAAAGACTAAAGATCAAATAAAAAAAATAAAATAAAATAAATGACTAAAACGATAATAGAAATTAAATTAAGGGACCATATGTGTATTTAACCTTAATTTTATTATTCTTTTCCAATGCTATCTTTTATACTCTTTTAAATGAAACTTTAATATCTTTTAATATTCTTTTCTTTTCTTTACTCATATTTTCTTCTCTCTCTTATTTTATTTGAATAGGATGTTTTAATTTCATTGGCTATTTTAAATGTAGATTTTCAATTTTCAATACTCAGCTTAGATTTTCAATGCATTTTTTTGGAAATTTTAAAAAAAATTCTTTTCTCTGGCGCATCTTCACTCAAAGATTATATAGATACACTTTTAATGCAATTAATATTTAATATTTAACCAAGTTTAATTACAACCCTTATTTTTAATATAACTTACATTTTAGAACACAATGTTTCAACGCACCCATAATTTTAATATGAAAGTCACATTTTGTTATTTTACTCAAACTAATGAGATTTATAAGTGAAAGAAATAAAATAATTAGGTTGTCAAATTAATCTTATAAATGTTGTATAAGATTAATTTAATTATTTTATTTCATGCATTTAAAACTTCTTATTAGTTTGTGTAAAGTAGCAAAATGTGATATTGATATTAAAAGTTGGAACAATTGTGTTTTAAAACGTAAGTTACAATAGAAATATGTGTTGTGATTAAACTTGGTAAGTTACTAAATATTAATTACATTAAAAAGTGAATCAATATTTTATTTGAGTGGTGGAGAAAATATAATGTTTTAAAAATTCCAAAAAGTGCATGGGAATCTAAATTGAGTATTGGAAATCGAAAAGCTACATCCGAAATATAAAATGAAATTAAAACAACTCATTCACATAAAAATAGAAAGAGAAGAAAATAATATTATATGAGTAAGAAAAAGAATATTAAAAGATATTAAAGTTGCATTCGAAAGAGTAAAAAATTAGAAGACAACAACAAAATCAAAGACAATTCAAATAGTATGTGTTATGTGAATTGTATTGGGTGAATGAATAGAGAAAAATTGTATTAACATCTTGAAAACACGCGCCTGCCACCCATTTGAGTAAATAAGTAGAGAAAGAACTTGAAAAATTATGAAAATATTTTTAAAATGTAAGTGAATAAATAGTTGGAGATTTAGTTCCCTTAATTAATTATTACTTATCATAATAAGATATGATTTAACTTTAAAAAAAATTGGGTCTTTTTGTTAAGAAAATATTTGTTCTTGTATACTCTTTATGTAACGAAGTCTTCATTTTTTACGTATTTTAAAATATATTTATGTTTTTATATTTCATAACAATTCACTCTTATATAGGAGTCAAAATATGTCAAATCTTTCTATTTTATTTCATGCATTTTTTAGTAATCTTCAAGTAAATGTTTGGTTCTCCTCTCATCTCTCAGATATAATAAATTTAATAAATTTATATTTTTTAAATTTAACTTATATTTTATATGAATTTTGGAAAATTAATTTCACTTAATTATATTTTTTAATATATGCAAATAGATATATTTTTTTGTTTATAAAAATGATCGGAGATAGTATTTAGTGGTTGCTAATCTCTTTGTACATGACTAGCGTATGTCTATACTTTGATGGTTGATGGACATGATAAGATAGAGACTATAATAGGATAATGAGCAGATAGAGACATAATAAGATATGAACATGATAAGGAGTTATCGTGTCATATGTTTGATGTACACATCATAACAAACTTGATAAGATTAGCTTATTATATTCAGTGTTTGATACACAACAGATAACCAAATGATATGATTTATATTTGTGATAAAATGACAAATTTGTCCTTAATTTTTTTTCTTCAATGATTAAATAATTTGAGCTTAGTGATGTTAGTAACATGAATAACAAGAAAAGGAACCAAACTTCAAATTTTTTGCTTCAATGATTAAATAATTTGAAATTAGTGATGTTAGCAACATGAATAACAAGAAAAAGAACCAAACTTCCAATTTTTTAATATGGCTGAAATGCGCGTGTGTTAATTAGAAAATTTGATTTTTAAATGTGTTTGAGTAACATGATTTGTTTTTAAATAAATGAATTTGAATTGATGGTAGAAAATTTTATTAAGTAGTTTGAATCGGTAAAGTTAAGAAAAAATTTGTATTTGTGCTTACGTGATAACTTTTTTAAAAAATAAAAATTTGCATGTTAATGTTTGGGGACCAAATTGGTGGATTTTTTTAAAACTCAAAGTTGTGAAATAAAAATTTCAAAGTGGCTGTGATTTGAAAAAAAAAATCAATTTAGATCATTTGAATTGTGAAATTGAAAGTTTAAGTATGTAATTTTTGAGAAAAAGATTGTTTAAATCGTATTTTTATGTAATTAGTTTCTTAAATTTCAAATAAGAATCGAGATTGTTAAAACCAAGTTAGCGGTGGAGAGTGCTCCGAATATTTATGTTGTGTGAAAATTTTTGGGAAATAAAATAGAACTTTGAATAGTTAGTGTGTGATTTCAAAGTAGTATATACTGAAACTTGATTGATTATGATCTTACGATTTCTTTAGAAGTTGAAAAAGTCCTTTTAATTTTTACAGGATGAAAGTTAAATTGGATTGGATCAAATATTTAATCATATCAGTTATTGTCTTTGATTAATTTTTAGTTAAGATTATTTTGGTGCGTAAAAATATAATCTATGGGAATTACGAAAATTGATCAAGTTAGTGAGGTAGTTAAAGTCTCAAGAACTTATGTTGACTAAGTTAAGAATTATTAATTGACTTAAATATAATTTTGGTCATTTATTTTTTTACCTAACATTCATTTAGGTTTTTTATTTTTATTTTTATTTATTTTCGTCATTTATCTTTTATATATAGTGTAGTTTAGTCATTATTACAATCTCAACAAAAATTATAACAACATTCAGTTATTGGAATCCCTTCTGACAATTGCCAATATATATCCTGTATAATATACTTTAAAAAAAACATTCATTTAACCCAATAAAAGGCTTGCACTTTAAGAAATTCTTTTTGCATGTTTTAAAACATATGCAAACTCTTTAAAACGAATAACATTTATTTATCAGAGTTTATTGTATTTTCACCGCATCCTTATTAAGATTTCACACTTAACTTTACAATTAATCTAAGATTTGATATTAATAGTTCATAGCAATAATTATACAATTTTTTGAAAGAGTTACGATGAAAACAACTAAAATATACCACTTATAAAAGGTATAGGATCAAAATAAATAATATAAAAAGGACCAAAATGAATATTTGATAAAAGGTAAATGACTAAAATTATATTTAAGCCTCATTAATTTGAAAGTGTTAGTTTCGAGCAAGAGCAACAAAGTGTTAACAGCCGTTGAGATACTAACAAAAGTTAAGGGCAACTTTCATTTTTAGTATAACATGGTTAGGTTATACAAATTATTGGTGTTTTGTTAATTGATAATTGTTTGGTGTTGTGCTTTATGATTGGCTAGGTGTAGTGCTACTTGGTGTTTAGTTATGTTAATTGAATTATGGTGTTAAGTGGAATTTGCAAATAAATTTAATTAATTCATATGATGTTATATGAATTGGTATGGTGAATTTAATGCATGATATATGGTGAAAATATGTTCATGCATAAATAGGAGACGTGAACTATCACGTGGACGTTCACAAATTCCTAAGGGAATAATTGGTGATGTATTGTCAGATGGACTTCACTATTTCATTTGAGAAAACCCTTGCGGTGGAGGTGATACTCTAAAATCATATACATTGATATGTAAGCATTGAATTAGGGTCTTTGATACCATAATATATGTATTTATATATTCATGTTTATTTATTGTTATCAAGTCATAACTGTTTAATGTTACTTGTTAATTTTAGTTATTGACTATTTACATTTATTATGAATTTTGGGTGATGCCCTCAAGTGATGTGGACCCATACAATTCCCAAGATCACTGTCACAATGAAGACGTTGTCGGGATTTGACTCATTCTCTATTAGGGCAACTTATACAAGTAGGGTTGTTGGGACCTCGTTGAGAGAAGGAGCGACATATCATGTGGGAGTGACTTTGGAGCATGTGCAGTTTCATGTACCATCACATATGATATTAGAGGCACATCGAAGCAGTCAGCTAGATGGTCATGGGCTAGCCACTCCTAAGAGGGAGACTCTGACACCACTTTCTGCACCACCGAGTATGGTGAATCCTGTCATCCCATCAATATTCGAGGTCAGAGGACAATCCCGATAGATGATGGATGTTCCCTATTGACTTTGAGGTTTTCTCTCTAGTTTTTGTTTTTGTTTCTCTTTTGCTGGTGCTGATTCCTCAATCGATATCTGGAGTCAAGATAGAGACATGTTTTCGTGTGTGGACAATTATTTTCTCTTTTACATACTTGATTCCTATGGAAGACAATGATTTCTATGAGATACTCGGGGGCTAAAATATCAGTTGTGGACCTAACCAAATAAGAGTTAGACCTGGAAGAGTTAGAGGGACGTGCATAGGTGTCGTCATGGGAGGCTATGTTTGTTTTGACTTACATTGAGTGTGGGGTTGTCCTTGCTATTGTAGTGTTAATTCATTATCAGTAGGTTTGGGTGTGTTGGGTCTTCTATGCCATTTTCGTATTTTAATGTGATTATCTTATACTTTTGGAAGAATGCATTTATTATGACTAATTCACTGAGTTGATTGATGAGATCCATGAATCATATTTTTTGGGCATTCATGGCGAGGTTTAATTCTTAGGAGCAGTGCTTCTACATAAGTGACTGTTGAGAATACCCTAGGGGTATGAGTGGTGGCTAGTCCGACCTCATAGCCTAATGTATTTTAAAGTGTATATTTTGGGGATGCTTATTTTTAGACTAATTTTGTCGATGGACACCTGTATTATAAATTATTATTTTGAGAGTTTAATTTGATTGAGCTTCCTTTAAAGGTTCTTTATTTTTGAACTGTGTGTGAGACGCCTTTGGTTTTATTTAATCTTTAAAAGAAAAAAATTACAGGTATTTTTAAGATAAAGGTGGTTTATTGTATTGTATTCGTTTTTTTTTTTAAAAAAAAAGAAAATACGTTTTCGATGTTAAAAATTAGGGTGTTACATTGTCGTATCGGAGTTAAGTTAGATTTTAAATCGACTTGTAGGTCAAGATTCATCTATCTGATTATGTGTTAGGGTAAGTCGTTAGGATTTGTCGGTTGTTCCTTGTTATTTGTTGTGTGTTGGAAGTAGTGATGTAGCTAGAAGTTGATTTTATTGAAATTCTATTAAGTTGGTACTAAGATTTCTACTTGATGATGGTTTTGCAGGAAACAATTTCTTCAAGAATGAATAATATTGTTCCCAAAGCTAAGAATCATGGGGATGATCAAATGGATAATGCTATGAGTAACAGGTTTAAAGACGCCTTGAATAATACTTAGCCTAAAGTGGCAAAGTAAACAATATTCAACTCAAGAGGCGAGTGAAGCCAATAGTGTTGAGGAATCCAGATATTAAACTTTTAGTTGTCATTTGAAACATTATAATACAAAGGGCATAGAGAGGTTTGATAATGCTTAATGCTTTTAAACATTACTTTGTTTGAAGAAGCTTTAAAATACTCACTAAACAGACAGATATAAGAATACTTTAGTGAGTTAAGTCCCTGATTATATTAGGGTGGAATCTCTTTGTAAAGGGAGGAGTAGATTTAGCAACACTTGTTGCGACCTAGTATAAAAATAACAAGGTTTTCTTCTCCCTTATCTTTTTCTTTTGTGTCTAAGATCTTTATGTTTTATCTTCAATATGTGTTTTAAGTGTTTGTGTCTAACCAAAAATATGCTTTTGATAAAGAACTTATAATGATAAAAGAAAAAGTTTAAAGGATTGACACAATTCAAACCTTCTTTCTTGTACTTTTCAGTACCTTTAGAGTGTTCTTAAAGTCTCTCCAAGTTAATTATTTTGTCTTGCCTCTCCAAGCACTAGAAGTACTGTTTTTGGATTTCTCAAGATTCGACTTCACTCACCTCTTGAGATGAATAATATATGACTCTCCAAGCATTGAGTATTCTATTTTTACATCTCCAAGAATTGAGTATTCTAAGGCCTTTCCATGACATTAGAAGTACAATCTTTGGACTTCCTTATGATTCGGCTTCTAATGTCATGGAAAGAATGAAAAACGAATGACAGATAAAAGAATGAAGGGGATGGTGTGTTTTGTAGAGAAATTTGGTCTAATCATTTTCAAATAACTCTAATCCTCACAAAGTTTCAAATTTAAAATTCAATTTCCCGCTCAAATGTTTGCAACAAACTTCTAAAATTCAAATAACATTTTCCTCTAAAACGTTTCTACGGACGAATATTCTTTGTAAATTTTAAAATTCAAAATAGGCTATCCCGCTCGAAAGTTTTCTAGGAACATTGTTCCTTGCAAATTAATGAATTTTTTTTTAAATTTTTTTAATAAAATGTTTAATTTGAAATAATTATAAAAAATGAATAATTTATTTAAATTAATTGAAATAAATTGTAAAATAAATAGGTGCACAATTATTTAAATAAACACAAATAAAATTATTCAAATCTTTCATAGTAAAATAAAATTATCCATTAATAGCAAAAATAAATTATCCAAATTCAGCATGATAAAATTATACATCAGATCTTGGTTGATTCTACATCATCTCATACATATTTTTGTTGTTGCTCCATCATTTGTCTTTCACGTTTCTCCCGCAGCAGTTGGACCCTCAATTCATGCTCCCTCATTTGTCTCTCGCGCTCCTCCAGCATCTAAAGTTGTGTCATTTGTTGATTCATTTGTTCTGTTATGTTGAGCATTTCTGGAGTTAACTCTTGGGGACGAGAAGACCCTTCTCTATCAAGAATTTGTTGTTAAAGACTTCATAGCCATAGACTTTGTTTGCTTTCTCCATTCCAACAACAGTCTCCCAAAGTCTATTTGTTGTAGCCTCGTCAAGTACGGAAGTAGAATTCATTGATGGAAATGATGAGTTGCCAGACTGAGATAATGTTTGTTTTGCAAGCTCATGAAATAGCTTGTGTATACACAAAAATAAATAAACAAATTAAATAAATTAAATTGGGTGAAAAAATAGAAAAAACAATTTAACATTATAAAGATATAAATTAACCTGAATCTTCTCAGAGTGAGCATCAACAAATGAATCGTCTTCTCTAACATCTATGTGGTAATGTAACTCACCCATATTTGGAATTCTTCTTGTTTTATTTTTCTATTTTAACATAAAGATGTAGAACAATTATATATTTAATTAGAAAGCTATATATATTAAATATAGAAAAATTATGATTTAAATAAATTTTTTACCAAATTAACATAGTGTTGTGCATTCCTGATGCAACCTCCTGTATGTAAGCAACCTCCCTTATCTGAAGCTCTATTTTTTTTTACCAATCTCTGATTTCTTTAAAAATGTTTCATCATTGGCCCATTAGTGTTGCAATTGACGCCATAATGTTTCACTATTCCAATCTGGAACAACATTGCTTTGGTGAAAGTGTCGTCAAACATTCATCAATGTATCAGATAGACGGGCTTTAGCTTTGAAATGAAAATTCTTTTATATTTGAGCTTCATATTCTTTTTTCACACATATTTAGTCTGCAAGCAATGTATATAATTATTAGTATATATATATATATATATATATATATATATATATATATATATAATTTAAAAGCTTAAAATTTATTTCAACTTACCCTAAATTTTTTGAAAAGCTCCTCCCTATCATCCTTATTCACTTTCTTGTAACTGGGCCAAAAAATTTGTAGTTCATCTTTAAGGTGTGGTAAAAAACCTAAAATGTAGGTCAAACCACGAAGTATTTCCTCAGAATTTCAAGCTAAATGCCTTTGAATGTTTCCCACCCAAACAACATGGTGTATGTAGGAAATTTGTTGATAGTCCACATCAAAACTGCCCTCATTGTGAAATTCTCTTGGCAGGCAATATCATATGTCCATCCTCCACTAACCCACAACCTCTTCAAATCATCAATCAAGGGTTGTAAAAATACGTCAATATCCACTGCTGGATTCAATAGTCCCAGAATAAGACAAGTCAAAAATATGTAAGGTTTTGTCATGCACATCTCAGGAGGGAGATTGTAAATGGTGACAATAATTAACCAACAAGAATAAGGTGACGTCGACGCTTGGATGTACGGAGTAAAGCCATCAGAGCATAATCCAAGTCTCACAGTTCGTGTAATCGCTCTAAAGTCAAGATGTATCTGATCAAAGTGCTCACATGCCACACCATCAAAAGGATGTCGCAACAAGCCCGAATTTGATCTATTGGTATAACGCCATGTCATTTACACAACAGTTTGCATTGATGCAAACATTATCTACAATTTTAGAATTTTTGGCAAGTAAAACATTGATTTAACTAGATTTCACTTTAGCTTACGATCAACGACCTTATTGCGAACACAATATCTTTGTGCATTACAATATTTATAAGCCTTTAGCATGCCATCATTTGTATCGAATTAGTTGTCATAAAACAACATGCACTCTTTAAAGCAACACTCAATTTTTTTTTAAATTCTAATACCATCTCCAACTTCTTAGCATCATAATAACTTCTTGGAAGATTAACTTTTACTGGAGTCACATCCAACATCATTTTCAAAAAGAACTCCAAGCACTGATCAGGAACATTCTGTTTTGACTTGGCAGCTAAAAGTCTCACACACAGAGATAATTTAGAGTCAGACGACTCTTCAAAAAACGGTTTATTTATTTATTTTAACAAGCAATAAAAAACTTGTGCTTTCTCTTTCAGAAGTTTTTCCTCGCCGTATTAAGATTCATTGTTAGACACGTTCATCTCAAGAACATCACCAACCATATCGCCAATCAGCTCAAACTATTCATGACCATAATCAACCATCGTACATGCTCCACCACTTTGAAAACGACGTTGGTATTAACATCTAACGTCTCAGAATTAATATTCGACAATTTTTCACTATGATTAACCCAAACCCAATAATTCGCCATTAAACCAATCTCTAAATGTTTCCGGACTTCCTCGTGACTCTTAATACTTATAAACTCACATTTAAAATAGAGACATCTTACCTCTCTTTCATATTTATAAATATCTTATCATATTGCTTATGCAATAAATTCTGTCGCTCCTCCCACAAAATATGGTTTAAGTCTTGTTTTTTCTCGAAGGTTGCGCCTCACATATTCCAAATTAATAAAACAATTCTCTATTGACAACATTAATTAACTAGCTAGTTGTCAATAACCCTCTAATATAAATGTTCTACAATAAATCTAGATATAATTTTATTTTTTTAGTTTATAATCTTATTATTTACAAATTCATCATACGGATTACACATACTCTAACATGTATAAAAAGTTACACTGAAAACATGTTTTTTTCGTGCACTAACTAAAAATTTGCTAACATATTTTCAACTACAATTCTTTTCTAATATTTACTGCCACGTGTTTTTAACTCACTAACACTATTTAAAATATACACATATATTTAAAATGTTAAAATTTTTTATAACAAATAAAACATATATCTAAAGTCTATACCAACAAAAAAAAATCTAAAGTCAATAAATTACAAACACATACTTTTTATAAAATAGTATTTACTACAACAATTTTTTTCTTCGTATTTACACTTTTAAATAATATTTAAAATCAGCCGTATTTCTATATGACTAAAATTTACTACTAAGTATTTATTTTGTAATAATATAATAATTGCTAATACTAGAGTTAATTAGAACAGATTATATATTTATCAACATTAATTTTATCAGTGTAAAAACAACATTAACCTTATTTGTATATATTCTTTTAATTAGCTACTCTATATATACTAACACATATTCATCTAATTTTTTTATCAATCTTCATGCATATTTTAATCAATAATTAAAGTTATTTAACAAAATTTATTTATTTTTATCAACATTAACTCTACTTATTCATATATTTTTTATACTAACACATATTCAAGCATATTATATGAATTGTTAAATTAACAACACATAGATAATAATTAAAAAGTAAAATAATTTTAATAACTAACCAGTTGTAATAAGTAGAAATAATTTTGCCAAAAATGACAACAGCAACAACAAGAGCAGTAGAAGCGGCTCTGGCACTGAGTGGAGGTGGTTGTAGACCAACAAAATAAATTATAGAAATGGAGATTAAGAAGTGTCAGTTAGAAAATAAAATGAGAATTTGTAGTTGTTTTTACAAGAATGAAATTTTTCACAGCGGTACAGATAAAGCATGCGTTTGCAGGTAAGGGTGGCAACGGTCACATGCAGACCATTTGTGAGGAACAAGTTCCTCTCAAACTGCCTTGGATTTTGTGAGGGTGTCAAGTAGATGAGCGTGTCAAGTAGATGTAGTGTGCGTCAGGATACCGTTTCCTAAAATATAGTTTCTCAAAAACTCTATTTATTTTTTTGGAGGAGTATTTTTTCCTTAAAAAAATGAAACTTTTTTGTAGTGAGATGTGAGTTTGTATCTTATGTGATTCGAAGTCATTTAGGATCTTACTCTCTAAGTCATTTAGAATCTTAACTCTCCTAAGAGAGGATATTATAATTTATCTTATATCAATTCATGTTTTATAGCTCCATTACAGGGGATATAATTTTATCTTACTTGGATGATTTACTACAAGATCTAATAACTCTTAATATAGACGATTTTATTTTGTTCAATGACTTTTTCTAAATATATTTTATTCAATTTGAATTTAATTTTTTTATTTTCTCTCCATATGATCTAAAATTTACCAACTGTAAAATTTTGTCCCACTATTTGAATGATTTTAAAAGAAAATAATAATAAGTAATAATATATATTTTGCAATTATTATTACAAAATCTAAAAATCATCACCCAATTTTTAGTCCATATTTATATAGATGTTCTCATTACATTACTAAAAAAAAAATTAAAGTAAAATAAAATAAAAGCAAGCAACAAAAACAAAAATGTTTCTCTACTTTTGCACGTCTTTGGTGACTTTCTTTTCCTTCCTCACACACTTCCGTGGAAACACCCCATTCCCTTTTATTTCTATTTTTTATTTCTTAGGTTATTATTGTTACTACTTGTACACTCAATCAAAAAGACGAACCATCTCTTTCCCTGAGATTGTTTAATATTTATTCCAAAATAATAAAAAATCTGAACTCAATTTTATCTCATAGACACACATATTCATCTTTTTAGCCTATAAATTGAGACAAAAAATCAACCAAAAAAGAAGAAGAGAGGGGGAAGCAAAAATAAAAAAAGAATCGAAAAGATATTTTTCTAAACAAAATTTAAAAAACCAATAGCAACCTTGTTTTATTTTCTTTCAATACATCCACAAATGCATTTCACCATGAAAATAAAAAATCCAGAAAAATAAAAGATAGAAATCAAATTCAATTTCGTATCTCACCAAAGAAACCATTTTAATCAGAATATTCAACAAAAATTAAAGAAAAATAGAACAAAGAAGGAGATAAAGAAAGAAGAGGAACTGTAACCATCACCACCATCTCCGGCAGATCAAATACCCAACACGGTTGTGCACGGTTGCTTCTTCTTTGTCGCTCCATCACATATCTTGGTGAGTCACTCTTCCTTTCTCATGTTTGCTCCCTCACTCTCCCACGTGATTCTCTCCTTTCTCTTTTATTTTTATTTTTATTTTTTTATTCTCTCTTCCATTCCCTTTTCATTTTTTTCTTGCTTCCGGTGGTTTCTTTCTTTCTATTTTGCGTTTTCTTTATTTGCCCGGCTGTTTCCCAGTCTCCCTTAAGTTTCCCACTCTCCCTTATTATTATTTTTTTGATGTTTTGCTTTTTTTAAAGAAAATATTGGTTTTTGGGCTTTGGGCTTTAGTTTGGTCGTAGGGGTCCAAGCAATTTAGTTTACATTGGGTCTGTTCATTTTAAAATCTTTTTTTAAAAAATAATCTTTATACTATTTTATCTTTATGTTATAATATTTTCTTAAAAAATAAAGAATTTTAAAAAATAAAGCTGTAAATAAAAAATTAGTGTAAACACTTTGTCTTAAAAATACAATTAGATAATTCATTTGTTTTCTACAACTTTTTTTATCTATGATAAAATTTCAAAAAATGATTACGATGAGAAACTATTTTGAGAAGCTCTTCAGAAAAATCATTTTTTTGAAATATACTTTTTTTTAAAAGATGTGATTTTTATCATATTAAAAATCTTTAATAATGAATATCTTAATTATAAAATGTCCAAATTACTTTTTGATAGCACGTGAGTCTAAAAAACTTTTGTTATTTTCAAATAAATTTT
>JBBPBP010000003.1:24097108-24130311 GCA_037974735.1 Cicer chorassanicum
TAAAAATTTGAAGTAAATATCATGTTTTTTTAAAAAACATCTTAAACCAATGAGCCTATTATTTGTTTTATTTTTCTAGTGATTTTATCTATAATTAATTTATTGTTTTAAACGAATCAAATTGTCTTGAATGATTAATTCGATACTACTTTTTTTAGTTCTTCGAGTTATTAAGACATAGGACCATTTAGTTTTAAAAACTCCTTCTATATTAAACAAATGAAATTTACCTTTTTTTTTTAGATATGACTATCTTATTAATATTTTAGAACGTATGTTGTGACAATTTGATAGTTCTAATATTCATTTTTTTAATAAATTAATCCAAAATCATTCATTAAATTTGATTAAATTAGATGTGTCATCTTTTTAATGTTTGAGTATTTAAGATACAAGTGGTACCACTTGGCAGTTTTAAAACTCGATTTTAAAACCAAAAAAATAATAAAATATTCTTAAAAGGATTAAATTAGATGTGACATCTTTTTACTCCTTGAATTTTTGCGACACGAGTTTTACAACTTGATAGTATTAAAACTCGCATTTTAAAATAATTATTCAAATCAAACAAACTCGTTTTTTCAAAACAACTTTTTTTTTAATTATAACAAAACACTTTTCTTTAAAGCAATCAACACATCCGCATTTTCTATCCAATAACTACATAGCTCTGATTTCTCCTTTGCACTGGGAGATACATAGGAGCAAGATCACACTCTTGTCAAACGCATTAATAATTTTTTTTCCTTCTCTTTTTTAAGCACACATTTATTTCAAAACCACATTCAAAAAACAATTGATATTCATATTTATTGATATTCATATTTAATAATTAGGAGAAATAAGTATATTTAAGTTAATATTAATTTTGCACAATTAATTATAGATAACCGTATTTTAACGGATGTCGTAGGGTGCTAATACCTTCCCTATAATAGACTCCCAGACTCAAAATTTGGTTTCAAAGATAATTTTTTTTTTCTTTTTTAGGGTTTCCTAATGTTTTTCCTATTTTAAAATAAATTTTGGTGTCGACCTCATTGAATTCGAGAAACACTTGAAATTTTAGGCCGTGACACCAAGTCATATTTATTCTTTCTCTCATCATGGACATTATTTTGAACTTTCCCATTAGGACTATGTTATTGTGGTACAAATGTTAATCAAACTAACAATATATCCATTGATGTATGGACGTTCATCGACTTCAATATTTGAATTGAAGTTCTTTTTATAGAACTTGAGAAAAAAGTTTTTGAGAGATAGTCGTTGATGTTGTAAACGTTGTATCACTTAAGTTGCAGGACTGACCATACTTTACAGGTAGTCATTGTACGGTCAATTGATCCAAATTCTTTATTAGTGATTTAACTTAAGAGCTTGAACTCATATTTTCATAAGTGTGTATGATATGTCATATTCCTTTCATTTGATACTTTACTCATATAAGTTGACATCATTACTAGATGCAACCGTTTAGGTTTAGACACTCATTTGACTTTTTTTTACTTTGCTTTGTTGAATAGATTCTCTACACACTTAAGTAAATGTTAGATGATAAAGTTGTACAACCCCGAATTTTATCATCAAGAATGTATTTTTAAAAGAACAATAACTTGGAATTTATACTTTTAAAATTATTATTCTCAAAATAACTGATAATCGTATTTTTAAACAACTTTGAAATAAGTAATATGCAACATCAAAGTAATACTAAAAAGTTGGATGGTGCTCTTACCTTCTTTTGTTCCCGCAATTTTCGTAGTAATAACGTTTCAGCAAGTGTACTGAATCGTTGCAAGTAATAATTAAAACGGTAGTACCGAGTGTCGAACTCAAGGATTGCGTTTCACTATCGAATTGTGTTTAATTACTAAAATTGAACAAAAAATTTCTGAATTGATTCAAATAATATTTGAAATTAACAAGAGTAATAGAATTGAACTTTTATAATAAGAAAAATGTTAAGGATGAGTTTCACTTCGAATCTAACCTTGGTTTCTAATTTGATCCTAGTTACTAAATTCCTTTATTGAACTATTGCCAAATTCTCTTTATTATTCTTGCCCTAATGTCTTAGTGACAGAACCTTTAATTCCAAAGTAACCCCTAATTCCTTAGTGGATTTAAGATTAAAATTAAGCCTTACAGTACATAAATTCTCTTATTAAATTTCTGCCTTTGCAACTAATTTAATTGGTTTCATACATGTATCTATACCTAGACTGCAATATCATAAATTTATTATCTCAAGCATTCGTAAAGTCCATTTGCGTTTCAAAATTTGAATTGTAGAACCTTTTAAAGTTGATCAAGTCATAAAAAGCATTAAGCACAGAGATGAGAAAAGTAATTCAATAAACTCATTCATATAACTAGTAATCAAATCAGAAAAATAAGGGTTTCATCTTGTTTCACTCATCCCTAACAAATAGGGTTTAGTTACTCATGATAGAGATACACAAGATAGAGATTAAAAAAGAATTACATTAAAGACTCATGAATGACTCTTGATAAAACTCCTCCAATGGTGTTAGAAATAGCCGTCTTTGAGTTTCTCTATTAGGGCACAAATCTTCAAACTTCCAAATAGTCAAAAAGATCCATAGAAAGTGAGAAAACGTGTTTTAATGTATTCTGATGCGTGCCGCGCGCCCCAGTTGCGCTTCAAGCACAACTTGGAAGATCCAATGGTGCAGAAATGCGCCCCAGGCGCAGGTTTCGCGTTACAAATGCACAACATCTTTTGTCTAGCGTTTGTGCATGTTTCTCCTGTTTTGAGTCCGAATTTGGTTCCGGTGTCTATATGAAAGTTGTAGCTATGGATCTTAGCTTTCATTTGCACTTGGTTTGACTCCAATTGGACATCGACAACTCTAGATATGGCTGACATACTCCACATAGGTCATGTTGATTTCTCACCAAAATTCAACATTGCACTAAAACAAAGAAACAACGTAAAACTACGAAAATCCCTACTTTATCAAGGAAATAAGAACATAAACATTTTATTATCTCAAAGAACTAGAATCAATAAGATATATCAATTAACTCCTCAAATTAACTAATAATCACATATAGATAAGACTAAAAACAATAAAAATTATGCATATGATGAAGAGTCATCATGTAGCATGGTCTAACTTGGATTCTAGGACACCTTCAATCAGTAATTCACTTATATTAGTACTAAATCAATCCTAAAGTAGTAATCCAAATAAACATGATAATTAATTTAGTCTAGCGTTTGCTTTCTTTGTAAGAATTGCCATGAAGCATGTTTATGACACATGAGTACTTTTTAGAAAAACTTCCTCAATAAAATGTTAAATATTTATCTAATAGCACTTTCACTATCTTAAGAATATTTATAGGATTTAAGTATAAATTAGGTTTTCTAGAATTTTAGTAATTATTAATGTAATGTTTTTAGTAATATTGAATTAGGATCAAGGGTAAAATAGGAAAATAATAGCATGAACAATCCCTTGTGGCAAGGAGAAGACATGTCCCATTTGTTTTCTCCTTCTCCTTCATTCGCAGGTACTAATCCATCCTCCCTGCAATTTTCTTTCACTTCCAGTTGCACATTTCCACAAACATTCTAGAACACCAATATCCGATTACTATTCATCGCCTTCTCCATTAATCCATTTTTCTCTTTTCCCAACAGCCATCTAAAAGTCATTTACCTTCAATCCAATCCTTGCATGTCCCTTTCTTCCTCTTCAAAACCCATCAATCAACCAAACCAATGCTGAGGGAGATGAGGAGCAGATTGGAAAATCTCCAAATCTGAAACATAACATAAAGTGTAGGGAACAAATAGCTAACATGGCAAACACCTTTCACAAACCCAGCTCAGGTTGAAGGGGATAATTTTCACCAAAACAGTGAGTTTTGTTACATTCATTTATTTTAGTATAAGGGTTATGGGAGTTGTTCGCTGACATCCTTTACTTCTTGTTAGAAATTCTTTTGGGATTTTACAGGTTAGAAGAACTTAGAGGTGTGGGTGGAATGAAGCTTTTTAGCATATAGGTGTCTTTAATCTGCACTCAAATCATCTTAAGTACCATGCATGTTGCTTGATTGTTGTGTTAGTAATTTAGGAAGTCTCGTAAATTTTCAGAGAAGAATTTTAGTTCAATACGCGAATCATGCCATTGAAGGCAAATGCAAGTGCTTTTGACGCTTTTCCACTCTTACCACTAATTGGTCATTCTACCTCTAATTGGTCATTCTAAAATTCTAAGTGTTTTTGCCTCTGATGCTTGTATTTCTTTATGCCTCTGATTGGTCATTCTAAAATTTCTACGTGTTTCCTCTTAAACATCTCAAGTTCAACGTTTTCTCAGTAATCAGATCATGCATGGCCTTATTCATGGTGGGGAAGTTCAAGTTGTTCCAAGTATGGTTCAACAGGTAAAGGAGAACAATCAGGATGTTGATTGGGGTTTGGCCAGACCACCTTTACCACTGAGGACTCAATTGTCTTGGTGATCCACATTGAGATAATTGAGCGACTTTTCTTTGTATAGTTTTTAGAATCATTATAAAAGTATGATTTTTGTTAAGTTTTATAAAAATAAAAAATGAAAAAACTGAAATGGAAAGCTTCTACTTGAGTTGCATTAGGATTTCTTGTTTTTTGCATTTTATGAAAGAAATATTTTTTTAAGTAACCCTTCCTTTATTTTAAAAACTCGCTGAGATTTTATCTCACCCATTTTATTTTTATATTAGCAGCTGGTGGAAACCAATGTATGGGTTGAGCACCAGAAGATTGGTCTATGCTTATTAGTCTTAGAACTTTGATCTATTAAACTATGTGATGTAACCAACAAATTTTTTGTTAACGACTTAAATTAGTTGAAGTTGTAATATTATATTATGCATCTACCAAAACAAGTTGTAAACTATATTTTAAAGGTAGTTTCTAGTTGTGTTTTATGATTCCAATTATTATTTCATTATATTTGCCTTTGTTTTATTAAGGTGTATGGATTCATTTGCCAAGTTCTAGACAATTGGTAGTGGGTCTTAGGTTTTGGTACCAGAGCCATATCGATTCAATAACATTATGGGTTATGGGTTAGGAAGTAGGAGAATATTTCTTTTGCTATATGTTCTAAGTATCATTTCACCAAATATTAAGCCTGATCAACTTAATATTTTGTGTTTGTCATACAGAAATATGGCAGGAAGACCTTGAATGCCAAGGTGCTTAGAAAAAGCCCACAAGAGCCACTTGATCATTCACCCTAAAGCCACCAAGATGTATCAGGATCTTATAAGGAATGATTGGTGGCCAGACATGAAGAATGAAGTGGATACCTTTGTTGCCTAGTGCTTGACTTGTCAAAAGGTAAAAAAAATAGAACATTAGAGGCCATAAGGTCTACTGCAGCCTCTGGCCATACATGAATGGAATATGATTCCATTTGGGTAACGTATTAGAACCAAGTTGGTTTTATACTTAGAGTTTTAATGTTAACAAAAGTATTTTATATTAACAATATATTTGACCTCATAAAGTATGAAAGAATATTCATGTTTTTGAAGAAAATCTAAAAGAAGATTTGATTCAAATTTATGATTGACGAAAATCTTTGAGCAAGTTGAAAAGAAGATATAGTCAAATGTTTTTGAAGAAAATCTAAAATAAGATTTGATTCAGATTCATGATTGAAGAAAATCTTTGACCAAGTTGAAAAGAAGATATGATCAAATGTTTTTGAAGAAATCTACAATAAGATTTGATTTTGATTTATGATTGAAGAAAATCTTTGACCAAGTTGAAACGAAGATATGGTCAAGATTTGAAGAAGATTTGATCAAGATTTATCTACAACAAAATATGAACAGTGTCAATCTGAAGAATTTACAAACTCAATCTGAAAAAAAAAATGAACAAAATAAATCTGAAGAATTTACAAATTCAATCTGAACAAAATACGAACACAATCAATATGAAGAATTTACAAAATCAATCTGAAGAAAATACGAACAAAATCAATCTTGAAGAACACCTCATATTGTATTTAGAAATAAAGAATTGGCTAAAGAACATATTATCAAAAAGCATCTTGTTTAGAATTATTTTTGAATAAGATGATTGCTGATCAAGCTAGAAAATGAAGATACAATTTAGAATTAAACAAGGACTAAATTGAATCCCTAATTTTATCTATAAATAGATACTCAAGGTTGAAGAAGAAGATCATCGAAAATCAGAAATGAGTAGAAGAACTCATAAGCTCAAAATATCAAATACATCTTAGAGTTCAAGGAGAGAAACACTTGTTAAAGTTAGAAATATTTTCTAAGTTTTTTTTTCTTTGAGTGTGAGGGTTATTATTATTGTTATCAGTTTTGTTAGAAGCAAAAATTTAAAGTTCCAATCTTTTTTATCCAACCAGATAGTGGTTTAGTTCCTTATTAAATTTGGGGTTGTCAGGTTGTTACTAGAAGACTTGGCTTGTAGGGTCTAGGTGGTTAGTTCCTGAAAAGTCTGGGTTGTTAGACTGTTTGGGAAGACTAACTTGGAGGGTTATGTGCTTTGTAATTCAAGGTATTTGAATTAGTGGATTAAAGCCTTCTGAATGAGGGAACTAGATGTAGCCAAGTTAGTGCTAAACCAGGATAAATCTATGTGTCCAATTATTTATGCTTTCATTGTTTGCTGCCTTTAAACCCGATTCCTTCTTATCTAAGTAATTCATAAAAACCAACCAACCTTCATCAATTTAGTAAAAAGTTATCAACTTTGTAAAACGTAATTCAACCTTCTTCTTGTGTTTGCACCTTCATAATTGTAGATAGATTGACTAAGTCAACCCACTTCTTGCCTACTGTGACAACTTTTAGTGACCCAAAATTTACATCCATAATTTGGAAAGCCTTCAAAAAGTCTTTGGGAAATAGATTACCCCTTAGTACAGCTTATCATCCCCAAACTGATGGCCAAACTGAAAAGACCATCCAGACTTTGGAAGATATGCTAAGGGCATGCATATTGGAGGATGGAGGAAGTTGGGACACAAACTTGCCTTTGGTAGAGTTTTCCTATAATAACAATTATCTTGCTAGCATGGGTATGACACCTTATAAGGCCTTGTATGGAAGGAAATGTAGAACACCTCTGTGTTGGTCAGAGGTAGGAGACAAGGGGATTTTAAGGCCTGAGGTTATCCCAGAAATCACTGAGAGAATCATGATCATTAAGGATAAGTTGAGGATAGCCCAAAGTAGATAGAAAAGTTATGTTTAAAAGGAGACCCATAGAGTTTGAGGAAGGTGATCACGTCCGTTTTGTTGGGCCTTTCCAAATTTTGTAGAGGACTGGTCCCTCTGCTTCCATGATGATTTTCATGTCTCTAAATTATATAAATATATTCCAAATCCTACACCATGAGTCTCTCAAATTTAAACCCAACCTCACATACAGTCCAATGCTAGTTCATACTGTTGATAATAACATCAAGGCATTGAGGAACAAAACTATTCCCCTAGTGAATGTTGTTTGGGGAGGATCATATTCAGAGGAAACAACTTGGGAGACAGAGATTGATATGGAGAAGGAATATCCTTATTTCTTTCAATAGGTAAATTATCAAATTTTGAAGATAATTTTTTTAAGGTGGGAGGATGTAACAGTCCTCTCACTATCTTAGAAATATTTATAGGATTTAAGTATAAATTAGGATTTCTAGAATTTTAGTAATTGGTAATGTTATGTTTTTAGTAATATTGAATTAGGATCAAGGGTAAAATAGAAAAATAATAGCATTAACAATTCCAAGTGGCTAGGAGAAGACATGCCACCGTTGTTTTCTCCTTCTCCTTCATTCGTGGGTACTAACCCATCCTCCCTTCAATTATCTTTCACTTCTAGTTACACACTCCCACGAACATTCTGAAACACCAATACCTGGTTACTGTTCATCGCCTTCTCCATTCATCCATTTTTCACTTTTCCCTATCTAAAAGTCATTTACCTTCAATCCGACCCTTGCATATCCCTTTCTTCCTCTCTAAAACCCATTAATCAATCAAAACAACGTTGGAGGGAGATAAGAAGCATATTGGAAAATACCAAAATCTAAAACAGAGCATAAAGGGCAGAGAACGGACAGCTGACAAGGCATGCACCTACCAAAAACCCAATTCAGCATTACATTAATTTATTTTAGCATGAGGGTTATGAGAGTTATTCGCTTACATCCTTTACTTCTTGTCAATAACTATTTATGGATTTTACGGGTTATAGGTGTTTTAGCATATACGTGTTTTGAATATAATTATTTAGAGGTGTGAGTGGAATGGAACTTTTTAGCATATAAGTGTTTTGAATATGCACTCAAATGATCTCAATTACCATGCATGTTTCTTGATTGTTGTATTAGTAATTTAGGAAATCCCAGAAATTTTGAGGGAAGAATTTTAGTTCAATATGTGAATCATGCCACTGAAGACAAATGCGGGTGCTTTGGACGCTTTTCCACTCTTACCACTATTTTTTGCCTCTGATGCTTGTATCTCTTTCTACCTCTGATTGGCCGTTCTAAAATTATAAGTGTTTTTGCCTCTGATGCTTGTATTTCTTTCTAACTCATATTGGTTATTCTAAATTTTAAGTGTTTTTGCCTATGATGCGTGTATTTCTTTCTACCTCTCATTGATCGTTCTAAAATTCTTTGCCTCTGATGCTTGTATATTTCTTTGCCTCTGATTGGTCGTTCTAAAATTTTAAGTGTTTTTGCCACTAATGCTTATATTTCTTTTTGCCTCTAATTGGTCATTCTTTTCTACGTGTTTCCTCGGATTCTTCCACGAGACTCGTTTCCTTTTATTCTTTCACGGGATGTGTAACATCCCAAATTTTATAATCAACTATTTTATTAATTAAATAGAATTTTAAAGAAATTAATTTGGTGTTAAAATTATTTTAGAATATATGATTACTTCTCCTTATATGTGTGAGTTTCTTATGGTTTGATAATCGTATATATATTTGATTTAATGAGTAATATAAATTATAAATATTATGTTTAGCTATTTAATTTATTTTTTAAAAAATATAATGGTATTTTAGCAAAAGTACTTTAGAGAATAAGATTTTGAGTGAGTTTACATGTAGATTTGCATTAGATATTTGTGGTGATATTTTCGTGTACATTTGACTACATGATAAATGCGTGCATAGTTATATTTTAATTATTTAAGACTATTCCCTATTTTAATTATTTGTTTTATAAATAATTGTCTTAAGATATTAGTAATATTGTGATTAATTTCTTTATTTTTATATATTTTCTATGATATGATGGGTTTATACGTATTTATGGTGATTTAGTAATAAATATAAATTATTTATGTTATATTTATTTATTTTATCGTTTTGACTATTCTATAAATATTGTAGTATTTTTATGTGATTAGTTTGTAAAATATTATAGTAATAACTGTAGTTAATATTGTGAATATGAGAGTTTTTGTTATTAATGTATTTTAAAATAGTAATTACTTTAATTACTTTTTATAAATATTAGTTTTGAAATATTAGTAATACTTTAGTAATGAAATTGTGTTAAAAAAATAGTTTTGGTAATTGTTGGTTTTATTTTAAAAAAAATAAAAGAAAAGAGTAAAATGTAAGGAAGGAAAGAAAAGTAGGATTATCATTGGCACCGGTGATCGATAACTATCCCAGATGACCTTATCTGTTTTCGTCCAAATTCCAGTATATTGTTTCACTCATATAGTTAGTCAATTAAACATATTTTCTCAGATTTTTAACCATCCAAATTTCTCTCTAAAGTATCCGACTTCTTCATTTATGAAATTTGCTATTTTGCACCGTTGTTCTTCACCAACGCCAGAAGGACAGTGTGAACGGTGACTATATTACCCTCTGGTTATTGTTTGATTTAGGGTAAGTTGACTTGATTCAATTTCGAAATTGACATTATTAGAGTGTGTTTTCATAATTTATTTTTTACTATTACCTATAAACTGTCGAGTTAGATTGATTGAAGGACAATGAGTCAAAGAACAAAGGCTTTTTCTTGCAGACTCTTATTCGCATGTGAAAGCATCGAAAAAAGGTAAGGGGTGAGAGGACATTTGATTTTATGAGTATATTATAATGTGAGATGAATGGGAAAATCGTATTTTCCAATAATTCATTCGGGGATTGCTACGCACGGCGGTAGCCCTATTTAGTAATAATTGAATTAATACGACTAATTAAGGTTTGTAGGATTAAAACATGTATTAGAAACTTTTATTAGGTGTTGTCTAATTTAAATTCTGCAACTGTGTGGTATATGTGAGGAAAGTTTAAGTTTTTATTTTTAATGTGTTAAAATTCTTATTTATGATATTTGTGATAAAATTTGAATTTATATATGGCATATATGAAGGTTTTAATTCCTATATGTATGTGATGAAAGTGTAAATTTTTATTATGTAACCGATTAAATTTTTAATTTTTATGATACTTTTATGAATATATAATTTCTTGATATGTATAGTGGAAACTTTGATCTTTGTGATAGTTGTTTATGAATATATGATTTTCATGATAAAAACGTGTATGTATGATCTTAGTGATATTTGAATAAGGTGATGATTTCGTATAAGTTATTTTTGGATCATTTGACCTAATCTTAGTAGGTTGTGTGGGAACGTTTGATTTTGATAATACATCATCATGTCATGGCATATGCATCTTAGTGGGCTGGGTGGGAATATTTTATATTGATAATGCACCATCATGTCATGGCATATACATCATCGTGGAAGTTTCCATTGTGGCAGATTTATTTTTCCCCATTTGTATGAGTGATTTTCTGTATGGAAGTTCCCTTAGTGGCATGTATTATATCTGGATCATATAGTTATCAGGAGCATGCATAGCGTTGCACCATCTTGTGATTGTTTTGTTGTGGTTAGTGTGTATCTAATGTGATAATAATTTCTCTTAGATGATTTGATGTTATGATAAGATATTGATTTTCCTTAAGTGATTTTGACTCTATAAGATGGTTATTTCCTTGAATGCTTTGATATATTGTGATGTGGTTGATATGGCTCTATGTTGATGATTTGCGTGTTCTTCTTACTTATATTATACTATCAACATGATTTTAAAACTCACCTCCTTCGTTGTTTGTGTTTGACTGGCTTGGCTCTGCGTTTGCGAAATCGCAGTTATTATAGGCTAATTAGTCTTAAAGTTCAAGTGTGGGAGATGCCCCGCTCTGTTAGGTGATATTGGGAATGAGAGTTATAAGTTGTATTTTACTTATTTAATTAGAAATGACTTTTTGTATGAAAACCATACAAGTAGTACTAATTTTTTGGAGTTAAATCAAGAAATTATAGTTAAATTAAGTTTGTTGAAATTGCACTATATTATTTTGGGGTTTAGGGTTTACTAATTATTTAAATGAATAGTGGTTTAGGTATTCTTACATAAAAAAAAAATTGTTGTAATTTTTTTAAGCAATAAGTATTTTTAAGTAATGCTTTGGATCAAAAATTTAGGGCGTTACATTGCATTTCCTCTTATTCTTTCACGAGACGCATTTTCTCTTATTCTTCTACGGGACACGTTTCCTCTTATTCTTCTACGGGTTGCGTTTCCTCTAATACTTCCACGGGACGTGTTTCCTCTTATTCTTTCACGTGACACATTTCCTCTAATTCCTCCATGGAACGCGTACCCTCTGATTCCTCCTCTGTCCACGTATCCTCTGACCACACTGCCTCTGGTCCATGTATCCTCTTGTCCATTTATCCTCTGGTCCACATATCCTATAATCAAAATCTACCTAGTGTCAACATGCCTTGATTCACATATACTGTGGTCATACTGACTCTGGTCATGTTGCTTGTGACTATGTTGCCCCTGAGCTTTATGCTTATGAATAGGGACTTAGGATTTAATTTCCACTTGAATTTCGGTACATTGCTAAGTTGTTTATAATTGTTGTAGATGAAGGATGCATTGCATACATGACATAATATATACATTGCATAAGAAACATCTCAAGTTCAACATATTCTTAGTAATCAAATCATGTATGGTCTTACTCATGGTGGGGAATTTCAAGTTGTTCCAAGCATGGTTCAATAGGTAAAGGAGAACAATCAGGATGTTGATTGGGGTTTGGCCAAACCACCTTTACCGTTTATGACTCAATTATCTTGGTGACCCACGTTGAGATAATTGAACGATTTTTCTTTGTTTACAAAGAAAATATTTTTTTTGAGTTCATGCATAATTTTTAGAAACATTATGAAAGTATGATTTCAATTAAATTTTATAAATAAATAAACTGAAATGGAAAGCTTCAGCTTGAGATGCATCAAGATTTTTGTTTTGTGACTTTTATGAAAGAAATGTTTTTTAAACTATCCCGCCTTTTATTTTCAGAACTCACTAAGATTTTATCTCACCCATTTTATTTTTATAATAGTAGTTGGAGGAAACCAAGGTACAGGCTAAGCACCAAATGATTGGTCTAGGCTTATTAGTCTTAGAATTTTGATGTATTGAACCATGTGATGTAACCACACAAAAAAAATATTTGTTAAGGACTTAAATTAATTCAAGTTGTAATATTAATTTATGAATCTACCAAAACAAGTTGTAAACTATATTATGAATGTAGTTTCCAGTTGTGTTTTCTGATTTCAATTATTATTTCATTATATTTACCTGTTTTTATTAAGGTGTATGGATTCATTTGCCAAGTTCTAGACAATTGGTTTTGGATCTTACAATTTAAGTCCTCAAAATTCACATATTCTAAACTCATTATTAAAGTATCATTAACCCAAAATATCTTTATTTCAAAAATGGATTTATTTTATGACTTCTTTAGAAAGGTAGAATATTTTGTTTTGTGACTTTTATGAAAGAAATGTTTTTTAAACTATCCCGCCTTTTATTTTCAGAACTCACTAAGATTTTATCTCACCCATTTTATTTTTATAATAGTAGTTGGAGGAAACCAAGGTACAGGCTAAGCACCAAATGATTGGTCTAGGCTTATTAGTCTTAGAATTTTGATGTATTGAACCATGTGATGTAACCACACAAAAAAAATATTTGTTAAGGACTTAAATTAATTCAAGTTGTAATATTAATTTATGAATCTACCAAAACAAGTTGTAAACTATATTATGAATGTAGTTTCCAGTTGTGTTTTCTGATTTCAATTATTATTTCATTATATTTACCTGTTTTTATTAAGGTGTATGGATTCATTTGCCAAGTTCTAGACAATTGGTTTTGGATCTTACAATTTAAGTCCTCAAAATTCACATATTCTAAACTCATTATTAAAGTATCATTAACCCAAAATATCTTTATTTCAAAAATGGATTTATTTTATGACTTCTTTAGAAAGGTAGAATATTTTGTTAGTATACAATTTTAACATTTTTAAGTTTCAAAATTTCAGCATTCAACTCCTAATTTAACGATTTTTATTAAAATATCAATACTGATTTTTCTTCAGAATCAACTATAAACAGGTCAACGATGCATTAATTTTTAGAGGATGATAACAAATTAGATAAATTATAAACAAATTTGTGTTAACAAATTTTCCTTCATTGAAATGGGTTCACTAATTAACAAAGTTTCTCTACATTTACATCATTGTTAACATATTGATTCATTCCAGCAACACATGCACACTTTTTTTAACCAAACTTCTAACTTCAGATGAAAGCTAAAAATCATAGTTTTTTAATGATCAAGTGATGAGTTCTTAAAATATAACTTGGTAAAACTTTGATCAAGCTTTAAAATCAACATGCAAGGACTAAATTGATACATACACATCTTGAAAAAACTTAAATGGAATTCTAATGAAAATGCATGCTCTAGATCATTATGATAAGAAGAAAAAGTGAAGCTTTCTCAATTTATCTAGCTATTTTTGAAAGGTGCGGTTCGGCCCTCACTAAATAGGAGGGAGAGGAAAATTTTGTTACAACAAAAATTGTTTTTTAGATTGGTGAGGTTGAGAGGAAAAAGATTGGTATTGAGTGTTTTAGGGTTTGGGACATAGATCATGTACATGCAAGATTTTGAAGTAGATAATGTATTTTTGCTGTAGCAATTTTTGAAAGTGGTATTATGATTAGTGGCTTTGGCCACTTAGGTACTTATTGGGAGATTTTTTTCTCTCTTAACCAATTTAATAGATACTAATCTAACCTACTACAATTCTAATTATTATTCATCTAGTATCTATCTCATTATGAGGATGTCAAATTTTAATTAATTTAGATTTAATCCGGTTGCTTATGTCATTCCATATCTCCCAGCCAATTATCTAACATCAATGTAAACTTTGTCTACTAGCGAATCTAAGTTTGTCTACCTTATTAGTTTATCAAGAAATAAGACTTTGTTAGGGTAAAAGTTAAAACTGAAGTTTTCATGGAATCAATGACTAAGAATTAAGAGCAGATACAAAACACTGTATAACTTATCGCCTAACCAATCCAAACCCTTAGGATTTATTTTATATTTTATTTGTAAAGTTTCATACTCTCTACCCTTTGTTTTATGATTATATCTTTGTTTTCTTCTACTCTCCTTTTTTTTTATTGTTATATCCTGTCATCTTTTTATTCCTTTTTTTTTTTGACTAAAGGGGAGAGACATTTTTTCTTAGAAAACCTATGAACGTTCTTAACTTTTCAAAAGAAAAAGGAACAGATGTTAAAGAATTCCAATGCTCATATATTAATAAAACTCACCCCTGCTCTTACTTAGGGGGAGCATTGATCTGTGTTTACTTTATTTATATTTAATTTTAAAAGGAAAATTATTCACAAATATAAGTGTTTGTTGTAACATCCTCAAAATTATTATTTAAAAATAATTAGAACCTATCAATATTATTCAATATTAAATTATGTGCGATAATTATTTGCCTTGTTCGATTTTTGTAGTTGATAAAGTTATTAGTAAGAATTATTTAAATGGGGAGTTTAAATATAATATATATATATATATATATATATTTAAGTAGAGATATATTATATGTAGATGTGTTTTCCTAGTGCAAGAATAATTTGGGCTAAGGGTTCGAGGCTTAGTGTGATCCAACCCACTTGAATGAGTATAAATTTGGGCTATGTGTTTGTGGCTTGGTTTTTATGATCAAGATTAAAAAAAAAATGATATTTCATCCCTCTTATTCTTCATTTAGGCCCAACATTATCTAACCAACAATTTCCACTTTAAATTTCCCTAAGTCCACAATTTCTGTATACTCACTAATAAGAAACAAAAAGAATTCCGAAACCCTAGCCACCATAACCTTCACACCTCATTTTCTTCGTGTATCCAAGCTTGAAACTTCTTTTCCTTGTGAACAACTCCGTGGGACTTAAAGCTTTGTACTAGGAAGAAAAGCGGCCAAGGTAAGGGCTTTTCCCCACACAAATTAGAGTTAGGCCATTGGTTGGATGACATGAAATAAATAATCGTGATTGCTTCTATTTTAAAATGAATAAATGTAGACTAATGGATTAAAATGATAAAACCCCATTTTTTATTGAGATTGAATTGTAATATATGACTTATATGGTTAAAGTATGAAATTTTATGTTATGTGTGATAAATTGTAGTTTTACGATGAATATGAAATAAAGTTTGAATTTTTACCTTATATGTGATAAAGTTTTAACTTTTATTATGTATATGAATTGGAGTTTGAATTTTTCTTGTCATATATGTTAAAGCGTTAATTTTTATGGCCTATATGATAGAAAGTTTCTATTTTTATGTATATGTGGTGAAAGTCATAATTTTGTGATTATTTGTCTATGATTATGTGCTACTCATGATAAGGATGTGTTGTATGTGTTCTTAGTGATATGTGGATAAGAGATGATTTTGAAAAGTAATTTTGAATGCATATGACATGATTCTTAGTGGGCTGTGTGGGAATATATATGTTTGATACTATATCATCATGTCATGACATATGCATCTTAGTGAGAGTTGCCTTAGTAACCCCTAATTCCAAAGTAACCCCTAATTCCTTAGTGGATTTAAGATTATAATTAAGCCTTACCGTACAGGAATTCTCCTTGTTAAACTATTGCCTTTGCAACTAATTTAATAGGTTTCATGACCTGCATCTATCCCTAGACTACAAATTCATGAATTTCTCATCTCAAGCATTCGTAAAATCCACTTCCATTTCAAAATACGAATCGTAGAACATTTTAATATTGATCAAGCAATAAAAAGCATTAAGCACAGAGATGAGAAAAATAATTCAATAAACTCATTCATATAACTAGAAATGAAATTAGAAAAATAAGGGTTTCATCTTGTTACAATCATCCCTAACAAATAGGGTTTAGTTACTCATGACAGAGATACAAAAGATAGGGATTAAAGAAGAATTACAAGAATGATTCATGAATGAATCTTGATAAAACTGCTCCAATGATGTTAGAAACGACCGTCTGTGAGTTGCTCTGCTAGGGCACAAGTCTCCCCACTTACCAATAGCCAAAAAGATCCCTCAAAAGTCATAAAAATGAGTCTTAATATGTTCTTCTGCGCGTCGCACGCTTCAGGCATCAGCGCGAAATGCGCTTCAGGTGCGCTTCGGGCGTGCTTCCAGCGCACAACATCTTATGTCTGGCGTTTAGTACACTTGTCTCCTATTTTGAGTTCGAATTTGGTTTTTCTGGCTTCATGAAAGTTGTAGCTATGGATCTTAGCTTTCATTTGCACTTGGTTTGACTCCAATTGGACATCTACAACTCCTGATATGGCTGAAATACCCCACATAGGTCATGTTGATTTCACACCAAAATTCAGCATTGCACTAAAACAAAGAAACAACGCAAAACTACAAAAATTATCTACTTAATTAAGGAAATAAGAACATAAATATTTCATTAAATCAAAGAACTAAAATTAACAAAATATATCAAATTACTCCTTAAATTAACTAATGAATAAAAGATAAATAAGACTTCAAACAATGAAAACTATGCATATGATGAAGAGTCATCACAACCCCAAACTCAATCTAAATTAAACTCAATTTCTCAAATAAAATCAAACTCAATTCTCAAAGTCTTAGCTTATACAAAACATTCATCATGCTCCATGGTAGCTTACAAAAAAAACAACAACAAAATTTTTACACTTTAGCATTCATTCATCAAGTTCAACTCTCTCTTCACACAATCTCACCAAAATTTCTCTCAAGTGATTAGAAGGGTTTTGAATTTATCACTCAAATCCTAGAACATGGATCACTCTACCATAGGCTTGAAAAAATTCTAGTTAGCAAACACAATGCAACAAACACATACACTTTTGGAGGACTTTTGGGTTGTAATGGGGCTTAGGTAAGGGTAAGATATTTTGGGATAGAAGGCTTTACTACTTGGAGTTAGGTACACATTTTCAAATTATTCTACCATTTTTTTTCTTCACATTTTCAATGTGGAGATTCTCAGACATTGACAAAAGAACCAAGATGCTATTTATCAAAGTACACAAACTGATTTTTTTTTTTTTTGATTTTTTATTTATTTATTTTATTTTGATTTTTTGAGAACCACCACCCCAAACTTAAAAGGTTGCTATCGCATGAGCAACCCAAAACTTAGAACTTTACCAAGACGAGATTTTTTTTTTCTACCTAACTCCAAGTAAAGTGATTTAATTAAAGTAAGGTATTTGGCTTGTAATGTGGCTAGTAACCGAAATAAAAGGGCAAGGCTCGAAGGGGCTAGGAAATAATAAAATTTGCATAGGGTAGTTAGAAAGGCTCAAACGACCAAACAAAATTGCCTCAGTGTATGCATAAATCACAAGTGATGCAAGTCAGAATTAGTGCAAGTTCTGAAGGGATAACACATGTCTATATAATCACACAACAAAGAATTAAAGTGTTTAGGCCCAAAAGCTCACAGCTAGGATAATAAAAGAGAGTATGAACTGTCAAAATAATGCCTAACATGTCACTGAAAAGTTAGACTTCTACAACCACAAAGTAATCAACAATGTATGCATTAGTGAAACTAGTCGAATTGAGCAATGACATGAGCCAAGAAATAGAATTTAATTTTCAAAATCCCAAACAAAAGCTTAAGATCAACTTGAAGTTGTTAAAAATTCTTCATCATAGTACACATTAACACACAATCAAAAAGAAACAAATTCAAATAACGAAAATAAGATTGCAAAAATAAAAGTTACCTCTACCTATAGGTTGCCTCCCACGAAGTGTAAGTACAGATGTGCACCTAAGAGGAGGGGTGAATTAGGTGTTTAGGAGTTTTCCTTGTTTTCAGCAAATTGGCAATCGATTTTTGTGCTTAATGATAGTAAATGATAAAGTAACTGGCAGTAATGTAATGAACCTAGTAATATTATCCTGGTTCCCCTTATGACCAAGGGGTACATTCAGTCCTCTTGCACACCACAAGAGATTTCTCCACTATTTTCAGAAAATATACAACTTCCACCCTAGGATCTCTGCTACAAACTTCTAACAACACTTCTAAGATAGCACACCATTATCTTAGATAAGACTACTTAAAAAAAGTACTACTTTCTTTTCACAAACAATGTGATTTCATAAGGATATAAGAATAAAAGAGAGGTAGAATGATATCAATCCAATATTGCTTCAAGTACTTTGAGAACCTTTGTCAAGGATATGAAAATGAAATGCAAGTACTTGAATTATGAAAAATGACTTTGAGAAAAATCAGAAAAGTTGTTCAAAGTCTTTCAAGTTGTGTAGTAGGATTGTGTAGTGTATAATCTGAAGTTATGGTGTATTTATAGTCCATAAACATCTCTTCAGATTCGTGGCCATTGATCTAAGAGGTTTGATGAACAAATGCAATGATCTAGAACCATTTCAGATATGAAAAATTGCATTGCTTCCAGTTGTATTCGAATACAGGATGTATGTATTCGAATACACCTCTTTGTAACGTTCAAATTTATTCAAAATTTAAACCTTGTATTCGAATACACAGGCATGTAGTCGAATACAGATTTGTCAATTTTGCCACTGACTTGCTGGTTGTGTTTGACTACAATAGGTCGTAGTCGTATACAGATGCGAAGCTTTTGCTACTGACTTAGCATCTGTATTCGAGTACACGTATGTTGTATTCGAATACACCTTTGTATTTTGTCAAAAATATTAATTTTAACACTTTGTAAATGTAAGTTTGACTTTTGAAAATACTTTTTATGCATATGTAAAGATATGGTTCTCATGTATTTGAGCTATGGGTTGTATCATTTACCTTTACATTGATTAAACATCTAATATGTTTTGAATTAATTCTGAACTATAACTTTTGACTTGTTTTTGAGCTTTGATGCATTGGTCATAGTTCTTCGTCTTTCCCTTTGTCTCCTTTCTCGAACCTCTTTTCGATTTGCTTTCGCAGTTTTTTCGATTTCTAGATCAAAGAAAAGTTCAGTTGAGGATTGGCCTCGCGTACAAGGTAAGACAAATTGTGAGTAATGAACAATTTCAAAATAAAGAAAAATAAATAATTAAGTAAAAATAAAACAGTTTTAAAACAAATTTTTTTTTCAAAATTAAAAATAAAATAAAAGCAAAACTTTTATTGCAGAGCAACAAATTTCAATTAAGTAAATAAATCATACTCAATAGTGATATGGCAATCCCCAACAACAGCGCCAAAAACTTGATAGCGTTTCAGCAAGTGTACTGAATCGTTGCAAGTAATAATAAAACGGTAGTACCGAGTGTCGAACTCATGAATGATTGCGTTTTACTATCAAATTATATTAAATTACTAAAATTGAACAAAAAGTTTCCAAATTGATTGAAGTAATATTTAAAATTAACAACAGTAATAAAATTGAACCTTTATAATGAGAAAAATGTCAGGGATGAGTTTCACTTTGAATCCAACCTTGGTGTCTAATTTGATCCTAGTTACTGAATTCCTTTATTGAATTATTACCGAATTCTCTTTATTATTTTTGCCCAAATGTCTTAGTGGAAGAACCTCTAATTCCAAATTAACCCCTAATTCCTTAGTAGATTTAAGATTAGAATTAAGCCTTACCGTACATGAATTCTCCTGTTAAACTATTGCCTTTGCAACTAATCTAATTGGTTTCATGACCTGCATCTATCCCTAGACTACAATTTCATGAATTTCTCATCTCAAGCATTCGTAAAGTCCACTTCCGTTTCAAAATACGAATTGTAGAACATTTTAATGTTGATCAAGCAATAAAAACATTAAGCAAAGGGATGAGAAAAATAGTTCGATAAACTCATTCATATAACTAGAAATCAAATTAGAAAAATAAGGGTTTCATCTTGTTACACTCATCCCTAACAAATAGGGCTAAGTTACTAATGATAGAGATATAAAAGATAGGGATTAAAGAAGAATTACAAGAATGATTCATGAATGATTCTTGATAAAATTGCTCAAATGATGTTAGAAACGACCATCTTTTAGTTTCTCTGCTAGGGCACAAGTCTCCCCACTTCCCAATAGCCAAAAAAATCCCTCAAAAGTAAGAAAAACAAGTTTTAATATGTTCTTCTGCGCCTCGCTTGCTTCAGGCGCGCCACAACAGTGGCATCAGCGCGAAATGCGCTTTAGGCGCGCTTCCAACACACAACATCTTCTGCCTGGAACTTAGTGCATTTGTCTCCTATTTTGAGTTCGAATATGGTTTTGATGTCTTCCTGAAAGTTGTAGATATGGATCTTAGCTTTCATTTGCACTTGGTTTGACTCCAATTGGACATCTACAACTTCAGATATGGCTGTAATACTCCACATAGGTCATGTTGATTTCTTACCAAAATTCAGCACTGCACTAAAACAAAGAAACAACGCAAAACTACGAAAAATATCTACTTAATCAAGGAAATAAGAACATAAATATTTCATTAAATCAAAGAACTAAAATCAACAAAATATGTAAAATAAATCCTTAAATTAACTAATGAATAAAAGATAAATAAGACTAAAAACAATGAAAACTATACATATGATGAAGAGTCATCACAACCCCAAACTCAGTCTTTTGCTTAGTCTAGATGGTGCTTTGAGTGTGTGATTTGTTTATTCTCCTTCTCTAACTTTTGCATAGACCACTTGATCAAGAAAGACTGCATAAGATTTTTTTTTTTTTTATAATGCATAAGCTTATTTACTTGTGTTTTAGCATGCATTAAGTTTGAAGCATGATCATATTGCATTGGTAACATTTGAAACTCATTTCAAATAATTTTCTAAGTGAATCGACTTACACACTTATGAATCGACCCTTGAACTTCAAGAACTCAGTTCTTGAAGTTCCAAGATTGTGAATCAACTCACAAAGGGTGTGAATCAACTCATCAATAATGCAATGAGTTATTTGAGTCGACTCACAACTGTGTGAATCGACTCACAAAACTTCATACTTAAAATATAATTTTTCAATCAGTGTGAGTTGTAAGATCTGATAACTTTTTTAATCACTTATCTATTAGAAATTACATTTTATCAATTGTTGGTGAAAATTTATTATATTAATCAACAATTATATATATATATATATATATATATATATATATATATATATATATATATATATCTTCGATCATGTCTTTATTTTATTTATAATTTAATATTTCTCTAAGTATTTGATGTTGAAAAATATATCCAAGTGTGTGGCTTTAAATGATTTATTTATATTAAGATTTTACTACTTTAAGATATGCAACATACAGAAATAAAATAAAATATTATATTAAATTAATTAAGATTACGAATTATAGAAAGTTAAAGGACGTTATAAATAGTATGTTATATTATATTTAATTTCATTAAATGAATGAACGTTTGATGATGTTATCTAAGAGATAGATGAATTTTATATATAAGTAATTATGTAGTTCAGTTGGTAAAATGAATTAGTTCTTTTAGGGAAAGGACCAGGTTTGAATCTAAGGTGGGAGCATTTTTTTAAGAATATTTTTGTTGTTTTAATTCATATGATGAGAAGTCTCACATTGCTTGTTTACAAAACCATTGAAAAGTGTTGTGTCCTTTCTCTATTTAGTGGTCTTGAGACCAATGTTATTTTGAGCATGTAACGTGCTCGGTCAAAACGATGTAGAGAATTATGTGAATATGGTAGAGACATCTTAGAGTCTCGTCATTACAAGTATGGAATTTTTTTATGGGGAATAAACACAAAAACACAATAACAAATAATAAAGCTTACAAATGAAAAGCAAGAAGAAGTAAAACATATAAAAACCTGCTACTGTGCGAGCTCGATTTCTCCCACTCCAGACGTCTTTTCGCCGATCCGACCGTTGAAAATGTAGCCCTGAATGTTGCAAACCTAATGTCCAAATTTCAGCCCGATCCAACGGTTAACGAATGCGCAATCGATATTTTTCTGAGACTGATTTAACAAAATCGGGAATAGGGTTTACTCTTCTCTTTTCTCTTTTGGTGGCTGCCTTTTCTCTCAAAATAGTCTCTCTCTTACAACTCTAATTAGACCACTCTCCACTTAAATAAGTGAGACATATGGACTACAATATTTGGGCTTTTCTCCACATAGGAAGGGAGCCAAATATCCAACACATCTCCCCATCACAACTATGTGGAGATAATTGCCAAACCGGCGATATCACAACAAGTTTCAAACTTCCCCCTTGGTAATGCTTTAGTCATCAAATCAGAACCATTATACTCAGTATGAACTTTAGCCAACTCCAACAACTTAGCTTCCAAAACATCACGTATCCAATGATACCTCACATCAATGTGTTTAGACCTACTATGAAACGTCGAATTCTTACCAAGATGAATAGCACTTTGACTATCGACAAATAATACATATTTATCCTGAATAAACTCAAGCCCAGCCTTAGAATTTTCCATTTGAAACCTTTGCAACACTCTCTCAATATAGTGTTCTTGTGACATCCAAAGTTTATTCTCCTTTATGTCACGCATGATTCTTATGCCAAGAATTTGTTTAGCTGATCCCATGTCTTTCATGGCAAATGACTCGCCCAACTGCTTCTTTAACCTATCAATCTTGGAAATATTTTTCCCAACAATAAGTATGTCATCAACATATAATAACAGGATAATGAAATCATCGTTAGAAAATTTTCTAACAAATACACAATGGTCAGAAGTAGTCTTCATGTATCCTTGGTCACACATAACAGACTCAAACTTTTTGTACCACTGCCTTAGAGCTTGCTTCAAACCGTATAGACTCTTTCTTAGTCTACACACATAGTCTTCCTTGCCTTCAACAAGAAAACCATCAGGTTGCTTCATGTAAATCTCTTCCTCCAAATCACCATGAAGGAAAGCCGTTTTTACATCCATTTGCTCTACCTCTAAGTCAAGAGTAGCTGCCAAACTCAACACGGTTCAAATTGACGACATTTTTACCACAGGTGAGAAAATCTCATTAAAATCAACACCCTTTCTTTGACGAAAACCTTTCACCACTAATCTGGCTTTATACCTCGGAGACTTTGAGTTACTCTCAAGTTTCACTCTATAGATCCACCTGTTTTCCAAAGCCCTTTTGCCTTTTGGCAACTTCACCAAATCATAAGTGTGATTATCATGCAAGGATTTCATCTCATCATGCATTGCATCCAACCACTTTTGACTTTCTTCACTTTCCATGGCCTCTCGAAAACACTCAGGTTCCCCTTCATCAGTCAAATTCACATACTCATCAGAAACATACCTTGTAGATGGTTGTATGTGCCTCTTAGACCTCCTGAGTTGGGTTAAAGATGATTCAGAAGCATCATTAAGATTCTCATCGTGTGACAACTCATGATCTTCACTAGTTGGAATATTTACCTCATCTCTAAGTCGATGATCATCAACACAACCATGTGGCTCATCATTCTGATCATTACCATCAGTAGTATCCAAATCAGGAACAGGTGATTGAACTGGATCACCATCAGATAAGACGTTATCTCTCTCAGGTGTAGTCTTCTCCACCTTATCAATGTCTTCAATAGTTTGGTCTTCCATGAACACTACATCACGACTTCTAATAACCTTTTTGTTTATAGGATCGTACAACTTGTAGCCAAATTCATCCTCACCATAACCAATGAAGATACATTGCTTTGACTTTGCATCCAACTTGGATCTTTCATCCTTCGGAACATGCACAAAAGCCTTGCAACCAAAGACTCTCAAGTGATCATACTTGACATTCTTCCCAAACCTTACCTTGTTTGGTACCTCACTATTCAAAGTGACAGTATGAGTAAGATTAATAACATGCACCGCCGTGTACAGTGCCTCACCCCAATAATGTTTAGGCAACTTAGCTTTAGAAGTGTCTGATTCATCCTCTCTGCTAAACCATTCAGCTGAGGAGTTTTAGGAGGAGTTTTTTCATGTGCTATACCCTGTTGTTTGCAATAGACATCAAAGGGTCCGCAATACTCACCACCGTTGTCAGTACGAACACGTTTCAGCTTCTTGCCTGTCTGCCTCTCAACCAAAGCATGAAATTGTTTGAATTTCTCCAACACTTGGTCTTTTGTCTTCAGAACATAAGCCCATAGTTTCCTGGAACAATCATCAATAAAAGTAACAAAATAAAGTGCACCACTAAAAGATTTTACCTTTAAAGGGCCACAGACGTCAGAATGCACCAACTGAAGCAACTTTGACTTTCTAGAGGGAGGATGCCTTTTGAAGGATAATCTAGTTTGTTTACCAATTATGCAGTGAGAACATTTCTCCAAATCTACATTTTTCAATCCTGGAAGCACATTCTTTTTAGCTAAGCAATTTAACCCATTTTCACTGATATGGCCAAGCCTTCGGTGCCACAAAGATGATTCCGTATCCACGGCATTCACACTGTCTTTTGCAACTAAAGCTTTTGTCCGATACATTTTACTAATTTTCTCCCCTCTAGCCACAACCAAGTTACCTTTACTGAGTTTCCACTTTCCAGAAGCAAAATGATTATCAAAACCACTTTCATCAAGCATATGCACAGAGATCAAATTGAAGCGAACATCTGGAGCATGTTTGACTCCTTTAAGCAACAATTGCATTCCCATGTTGGTTTGCCAGCATACATCACCAACACCAATTACCTTAGATACACCATCATTACCCATCTTCAAAACTCCAAAATCACCTGAAGTATAAGATGTGAAGAACTCCTTCCTCGGTGTAACATGTAGTGTAGCACCATTAACAATTATCCACATGTTCTCATCAGATACAAGATTAATTGACTCATAGTCACGGAGAATAACAAGATCATCACTAGTAGCAGTAGTAACACGGTCATCATCACTATCATCATCACGACCCCTTTGTTTCTGCTTACCCTTCTTGCCTTTGTTCTCCTTTTTCCACAGAAAACAATTTTTCTGTATGTGCCCTGTTTTATGATAATAATGACACTCCACATTTTTGTATCTAGACTTGGACTTGCTTCTGCTGTTTTCTCTACCACCCTCCGGTTCTTTTTTCTGACTTCTCCCCCTATTTTCAATGACAAGAACTTCAGATTGAGATGAAGAACCCTGTGCATTCCTTCTCATCTCCTCATTCAAAACACCACCCTTAGTCGTTTCCAAAGAAACAACACCATTAGGAGCTGAACTCGTTATAGAAACCCGAAATGTCTCCCAAGACTCTGGTAAAGATAATAGTAAAAATAGTCCCAATAGCTCATCATCAAACTTGATACTCATTCCAAACATTTGATCAAGGAGCCCCTGAAATTCACTCAAGTGGTACGAAATAGACGTTTCCTTCTTATATTTCAAACTTATGAAACTATTCAACAAGAATAATTTATTATTCCCTGATTTAGAGGCAAACAAAGTATGTATCTTATCCCACATAGTTTTTGCATTTGTCTCATTAGCAATATGATTATAAACATTATCTTCTACATATTGCCTAACAAAACCACATACCTGTTGATGTTCAAATTCCCAGTCTTCCTTAGATTTAGTATCCGGCTTTTTAGAACCAAAAATAGGAAGATGCATATTCTTCACAAATAACAAATCTTTCATCTTGCCCTTCCACAAATGGTAATTAGTATCATTCAAGCATACCATCTTTATATTCATATTTGCCTCCATCCTTCAAGCAAGTCAAATAACCCTTTAACCAAGAGCCCTGATACCACTCTAATGGGGAATAAACACAAAAACACAATAACAAGTAATACGCAGCGGATATAAAATTCCCCCAACTTGCAAGAACCCGTGAGGAGCAACAACAAATCTATGGCAGCAAATTAATCAAAATAAAAGAGCGTAAAGATCACCGATATTTTAACGTGGAAAAACCCTCAATGTAAGGGTAAAAAACCACGGGTCGTCCAGACCAAAGAAATAGCTCCACTATAATCAAATAAGGGTACAAGAGAGTCTCAAAAAGATGCACCAAGTGTGCCTACAACCAGCCAAAATAACAAAGCACTAAAACTTACAAATGAAAAGCAAGAAGAAGTAAAACATCTAAAAACCTGCTACTGTGCGAGCTCGATTTCTCCCACTCCAGATGTCTTTTCGCCGATCCGACCGTTGAAAACGTAGCCCTGAATGTTGCAAACCTACTGTCCAAATTTCAGCCCGATCTAACGGTTAACGAATGCGCAATCGATGTTTTTCTGAGACTGATTTAACAAAATCGGGAATAGGGTTTACTCTTCTATTTTCTCTTTTGGTGGCTGCCTTTTCTCTCAAAATAGTCTCTCTCTTACAACCCTAATTAGACCACTCTCCACTTAAAATAAGTGAGACACATGGACTACAATATTTGGGTTTTTCTCCACATAGGAAGGGAGCCCAATACCCAACATTTTTTACTACTTTCATTGTTTATTTTGTCACTTTCGTTATTTACTACATCTTTATAGATATGGTTAATTGATTATTATTTTGTTGTGATTGTATTATTAGAATTGAGTTAGTACTAAATTAAATTTTTACTATTTTCTATGGAAAAATAATATGTAGGTAGAACATGATTATTTTGTATAGTGTTCAAACTGTTAGTAGAATTTTGGTGGTAGTTTCATGATAGAAAGTAATGTTATTTTATTTCTAATCAAATAGATTGAAAATGAAAATAAGTTAATTCTGAAAAATTAAACAAAACAGTTAGAAGATGTCTTTCTTTGTACACCTAAAGTCTTTTCATAATACTAAAACACATGATTTACGGTTTATTAAATTCAGAAATATTTTTGAAAACTAGACATCCTAAGTCTTTTAGAGAGAATTTGCTTTTTAATTTCTAACATTGTTTACCATTTTAATCAAATTAGGGAGGTTTTATTAAAATGCATAAATTTATTGTTAGAAACATAAACTATAAATTTTGGCGTTAGTGGTTTGATTTCTAAAATAATTTTGAATATAAGAAATATAATGATATATGAATTCTTTAAGATTATGATAGATTTTATATGGGGTATTGATATTTATTTAGAGAAATTATTTTGATTTAGAACTTAAATATTATTTTTAACTTGTAATAAAAAAGAGTTTAAGTTAATTATTTAGTGACGTAAACTATAGGAAATCTCAAAACCTTGATTAGGATTAAGAATAGATGAGTTAATTTGTGAAGGTATAGAGTATACAAAATCAAAACTATTGCGTGAGGATTTTTATAACGCTACCCCGAATGATAGAGGCATCACTCCAACTTTTTATTGTCTGATTTTCCTATGTGTTTAATTATTGTGTTTGTAACTTGTGTATTTGACTATGTCTGCTGGTTGTTGTTGAATTAAATATGAAAGTGGTCATGTTCTAAATGTTATAAATTTTGATTTACTTGATATGACTTATATGATATGAAACATACTTTGAAAAAGATAACATAATTGATAATGGTGGTTATCATGGTGATTACTATTGCTTTTAAATCGGTGGGTTTAGAGAAAGGTCGATTTTAAAACTTAGATATTCCTTAAATAGGGTGCGTTTGTTTCATATTTTTTCATGAAAAAATCTATTTTTTTAAACCAAAAATCATTTTGTAGGGTTTGAAAGGCGTTTGTTTCAGATTTTTTAAAAATCATTTTGTTAAAAAAATCATTTTTTGGATAAAAATGAAAAGCTAAAAATAGTAGCTTCTCAAATTCGCTACTGCGATAGATGAGAGAGAAATATGCCAAAAATTTTAAAAACACGGAACTTAACCCACTAATAAGAGAAAATAATTTAATTACCCTTACCCTTTTTGAAAAATCCAAAATTACCCTCCATCAATTTTTACTAGGTTTTCTCCATATTAAGTCTGCATGGGTTATTTCTTCATACTGCGTCTGCATGGGTTATCTCCATACTGCATCAGTTTTACGCCCTCAATTGTGACAGTTTTTATCCTTCCAAGAGTCTCTCATATAGGTTTTTCATCAAATAAATTTCCTTCTCCTTTTCAATTTTTCCACATAGTTTTTTTATTGTTTCTACGCCTTTTATTTGAATCATTTTATTTTTACATCATTCATATATTGATACTATTTTTGTTTTCTTTGTTTTTTTGTGTTTATTTATTGCTTTTTGATGAGTACTTAAGGTACATTAATCAATTTTAAAATGTGTATAAGAAATGGATTAAACTTATAAATTTTGTAGGATATTATAAAAGTCATGTCATTTATGGTAATTTTGTAGTTTAAAAAATCACTTTTATAAAATTGTATACAAACAGATTAAAAATCATTTTAAAAAAAAAAAATCATTTTTATGATAGTAAACAAACGAAAATAAAAAAAATCATTTTTAGACAAATCTCTACAAAATAATCTCTAAATTTTTTGAACTAAAAATCATTTTTATTTAAGCTCAAACAAACGCACTCATAGTCTTGTTTAGGTTATTAACAAATGTGAAGCATTCATGCATACATGATGACTCTAAATTTAGTGTTGAGTAGGTGATGATGATTCCTTGTAACGATTATGTGTCTTAGATAAACGTTCGAAGAAAGTTACTTCACATGAAACTCCAAGAAGGAGTAATTGAGTAGTCTAGGGGGCACAATTTGTCATTGCGAAGGTGTTGAAAATTTCGAAATCATGTGCGTATATAGTCTAACCAATAGGAACATGTGCATATGATATTTATAGTTTTCAACTTTGGTGTATATATATATATATGTGTGTGTGTGCGCGCGCGCGCGCGCGCGTGTATGTGTGAATGTCTATTTATAATGTGTTTGTTATTTGAAGATGACCTTTACTTTTAGACAGATGACTGTTGATTCATATTTCCTCCTTGGCGGTGACACTAAGGGGTAAGTTGATATAGTAGATGAAGAGGCATCTAGAATAGTGGTATGTAGTTGAACTAGCTTTATTGAGAGAATTCGTCACAAGCATTATGACTAGCTAGGTTTTGTCTTGGGTAGGATTTCGTTCTTTTTGTTTACACAACCAATTACTTGTTTGTAATTGTAACGAGTTTATTTTTATTGAGGAAGTTAATAAAAGAAATTTTATTATTCAGTTTATTGTAAATGAGTATTTTACTTTAACATTGCTTTTAAAAACAATAATCCACATTTTTCTTGCTTAAAATATCTTTAATTAAGGTCCGAAAAATTGAGATGTTACATTGTGAGTCGACTCATCTGTCTTATGAATCGACTCACACAACCTGCAAATTTAATTTAAATTTTGACAGTTTTAAGGTTGCTATGCACAATTAGAAAGTGATTATTTTTCTTAGAACTCTTGTTTTTCATTTGGTTACCTCTTCCATGCATCGTATAAAAGATTTTCTCATCATTTCTAAACACAAAAGTAATTTCACGCATTCCTCATACTCAAGCTTTCAAGATTATATCATAGATTGAAAACTCTTTCTTGATGAAATCGGATCTGCAATCGAGTAGTGTAGCGGTAAACTACAATGAATGATATCGTTCGTTTGAGTGTCTATTCCATATACCAATCATCAAGGGGATATCGGTGGATTGCAGATCGAGGGCTGAAGACGAAGTTGTTCTTCGGATAAAAATTTTCATTTATTCAACTATAGTTTTACTCGTATTCATATTGTAATTAATCTAAATATTATCATTTGTTCTTTAATTAAAAGTGAGTTGGCCTCAATAATTTTTTTTATTAAAATTGATGCGATTATGCTTTTATAAAAAAATGATTTTATTGCTCAAAATAATTAAATTGATAATTTTAAATGTTATTAATTATTTTGAAGATATGTAACTACAAATTCATATGACCAGGTATATTTTAGTTGTAAAACTATAATTGATTAAAAGATATAAGTAAAAAAAATCCATAAAATATAGAAGAAAAATACTATTTATGAAACAACTAATATATGAAAAAATTCCAAATAAAAATTATTATATATTAAAATGGTATTTTTTTTCTTCTTATATTAACTTGCCTACAAGATATAGTTTGTACATATGTATTATAATAAATTAATAGAACAAGAAGAATTAAAATTTAAATATGTTTTGATTCAAATATTTTTAATGGAATATGGAAGAATGTCTTAAGTAAAAAAAACTATTCAAATGCTAACCTCTCAAATTTTTGAACTCCTCAAATTGTTACATCTCGAATTTCATATTAATTTTTATATCTCTTAATTTTTGAATCCTCAATTATCATTAAAATATTATTGAGAGTGATGTATTAAAGTCTTGATTTTTTTTTATATTTATTAAACAAATTGGTGCTTACTTATACAATTAAAATACACAAGATTTTTTATTTATGATAAAAAGATTTATTTGGAACTTCTAAATATATAAGTAGAATAAGTATGAAAACACATCCACACAAAAATGGATAGTTAATAAATTTTTCAAATTTAAATCTTGAGCACAGTTGCAACCAAGAAATGCCGGAGTTGAAATTTCAAATTAAGTAGAAATTTTGCTCCTTTTCAGTTGCAACCAAACACAAGCACAATTCTTGGATAGTTGATAAATTCTTCAAATTTAAATCTTGACAAGCATCAACCAAGAAATGTAGGAGTTGAAATTTTCAAATTAATCTTCTCTTGCATATTGAAATCCACAAGGTAATATTTTTCAACTAGAGTGCAAATTTTTTCAATGTTAAAAGCTTTATAATTATCCTTATGAGTCAAAGCACAACTTAGAGTTAACAAATCCATTGCTTGCTCACTAAATCTGTTATTCAACTCTTGTAATTGTTGGTCAATAGCAATAAAAAAATATTTGAACTCTAAAATAATGCTATATTGTAACTTGACCTTGTTGAAGTCGAGAGCTCCAAATCTTGTTGTTGAATGAACATCGCTGAGATCAAGAATCTCAATATCATGTTTTTCACAAAAAGTCTTTACTTCATTAAATAATACATCCAACCATCTTCTCTCAAGGCTTGAATAAGAGACTTTGGTTGTTCCAACCAAACACACGACATTAACTATATCTTGAGATTGTTGTTGTAAGGCTTGACAAAGTATATCAGTTATCCCCATAATATCTTTCATCAAATGTAAGATAAATATAAAATCAAACGCCTTCAAATAATTATAGGCACTATCATCATGCCCACGTGTAGAATAACTTGTTCTTTCATTTGTAATTTTTTCTAAAACAATACAAGTTACCTCATACATATTTATCAAGCTACAAATAGAAGAGAAATGTGATCCCCAACGAGTATCCCCAGCTTTTTTCAAAGTACCAATTTGATTTGTAACTTTACTAGTTACAATTTCATCAATTTCTAGCAAATGTGCAACTTCCTCTAATTGAGTAGCTTGTAACTCATCATGACGCTTAGTACAAGAACAAACAACATTAACAACAAAAGTTAGTTTCTCAAAAAATTTATGAATTTGGAACAACTTCTCCTGATGCAGTAACCAAAGCAAGTTAGACTATTTGAGAATTTTCAACCTCTTAATTTTCAACTTCTTAATTTTAGTCCCTGTAAAATAAAATAAATAAATAAATAACTTTTAGTTTCTACAAAATTATCATTCATACAGTTTTAGTCCATACTATTAAGTCAACATATATTTTTGAATAAATTATTGCAAACATCTTTAAAAAGTTTCTTTATAAAAAATGAGTTCAAAATTCTATTGCTACTTCCATATTTTTGTCACTTTTTCTTGAGTTTTTTATATTTAAAAAATTCATATTTAATCTATCCTAAGTTAAAAAATCTAAATTTTTGTGGGGGAAACTTTTAATAATATTGTGAACATGCTTGCAAAAATCGTTAAAAAAATTTTAAAGTTGAAGAACAATTAAAATATTTTGTTTAAGATCTGACTAAAATGACTTACTGGATAGTTATGGTGGGGCAAAAAATTGAAATTTTATATTATAGGACTAAAATGAAAGGTTAAAACTTATAGGAATTAAAATATATTTAATATATTGCGAATTCGATTTCAGTTAGTGTCATTGGAGGGAAACAAATATAAGTATATTTGTAAGTGTTCAGTAAACTGTAAGATCGTTTCTACCTTAGACTAAAATACAATCACGTTGCCCTATATATATATATATATATATATATATATATATATATATATAAACTTAAATTACTGTAAACGTGGGGTAATTTACACATCTTACACATTATCTAAAACAAATTCTACTATTATAATATGAATAATAAGAAGAGTTCAAAGATAAAAATATATTATATGCATATTTTAGTTTTTTTCTAGTATAAAAAATACTAACTTAAATTATTAATACAAAATAGAAACAAACTCTTGCAGCGCAGCGGTATCATCTCTAGCTAGTATAGACATAATTGGAGTTCGAAAGAAAAAGGGGGAACATAATTGGAGTTCTAAAGAAAAAGGGGAAATAGTGGGAGACTTATGCTCTATTTGAATTAGTTGATAACTCATATTTTATATTTTATAGCTGATGGTTATTAAATTAATTGTAGTGTTTAGATTATTAGCGGTTCAATTAGTTTAAAAATATAAAATAACATAAAAAATATTTTTAATTAAATTAATTTTATTTATTAATGTTCAAAATATTTTAAAAGTAGTAATTTAATTTTTTTATTAAAATTTAAATTATTGATATATAATTAAATTATAATAAATAAATTATTAATTAATCTGATATATT
>JBBPBP010000003.1:24133392-24181594 GCA_037974735.1 Cicer chorassanicum
TAGGTTGAAGAAATATTGTCTCGTCAAATATAAATAATATCTTAGAGTTTACTAAATACTTATAAAGATATTCTTCTTTGTCTCTAAGATGTCATTCAAACTAAACAAAACACAAATATTTTAATGTTTAAATAAGATGATCTTTTACTTTAAAATCAATCGCATCACATATATTCTTTAAAGTAATTACTCCATCCGTGTCACATATTAAAAAGTATAATAATTTTTACATATATTATTTAAAATATGATTTAAATTTTTTACACATATTAAAAAGTATGATAATTAAAATAACAAAAATAATTCATTTTGTTGAAGTGTTGTTCTTATTATAATCAATACCAAATTCAATAATATTTCAAAACAATTTTTTATGGCTTAATTGCACTTTTGGTCCCCCTATTTTAGGTGAAAAGCGAAAGTAGTCCCCCCATTTTGTTTGTCCCCAGTTTTAGTCCCCAAATAGATTTTGAGTCCAAATCATGATGAGTTGTCATTTTTTTATGACGTGTCAAAAAAACGCTGACGTGGCACATGTATATGTGGATAAAAAATGATTATTATATCAATTCAAATTAAAAAATCAATTTCATCTATTATTATAATTATTGTTATAATTTTAAAAGAAAAGAAAAAAGTAAAAAGTAAAATTAATTAAGTAAACCCTAAAATCAGGATCACCCCCAATTCATCCAGATGAAAAGTAAAAAATGTTCTTCGTGTTCTTCTTCTTAAAAAATCAGCCCCAAATACACATTGACTCAAATACACAGGAAACTCAGGGGTAATCTTCACCATACCTGACCCGGTGCTCCCAGATTGATTTTGAAGGCTTGCCATCACAAATTTCTTGATCTGAAGACAACCAAAACCTGTGGGATCATAACCAAATACCCTGTAAAACGACGTAATTATAAAATTTGGCCGAAAAAGGGACAAGCCAAGCGAATCCATGTCCTTGGGGCCTAACGACCCGACATCAAGCAAGACATGTCAGTTGTTCTGCTGTGCCAAGGCCATCCACTGGTATGAATACTTAGCCCCAGTTACTCTAGACTGAACTGGGAACACAAAAAGACCGGTAGCTGAATCCTTCTTCCTCTTCTTCTTATTGGAAATCTGTTTTCTTAAATCAATAGAGCAGAGTTTGAGAGTTGGCCATTTAAACCATGCACTATAGACTTTCGCTCCTTTGTTTCTGGCGCACTGAGCCGTCCAATTAACAGACTGGCTATCATGATTGAACATTGTCAATAGTTTTTTGTTCGTTTGAAAAGGGTATGATTTTTTGCGATGAAGAACACGAACACGTTCATTTTTTTTACTTTTCATCTGGATAAATTGGGGATGATTCTGATTTTAGGGTTTACTTAATTAATTTTACTTTTTACTTTTTTCTTTTCTTTTAAAATTATAACAATAATTATAATAATAGATGAAATGGATTTTTTAATTTGAATTAATATAATAATCATTTTTTATCCACATATACATGTGCCACGTCAGCGTTTTTTTGACACGTCATAAAAAAATGACAACTCATCATGATTTAAACTCAAAATCTGTTTGGGGACTAAAACTGGGAACAAACAAAATGGAGGGACTACTTTCGCTTTTCACCTAAAATAAGGGATCAAAAGTGCAATTAAACTATTTTTTATTTATTAAAATCACGTACATTTATGGTAAGAGAAGGGAATACTTAGTTAATCAATTAATTAGGAAGAAAAGTCACGACAAAGTGTTTTTTTTATTAAAAATCCAGAAAACCAACCAGCCACCGCACACCAGCTAAAGGCTGCATGATGTGTGTAATGTACGCCCATAAGCCATCCACCAACGCTCTCTCTCTTGCTTCTCTCTTATTACCTCATCTCACCCCTTCATCCAATTCAACCACCATCCTTCACAGATTCAACCAAAACCAATTTCTTTTTTATTAATTTACATACATACATAAACCCTATTCCAATTCCAATCCAAATCCAAATTTCACCCACGCATAAAAATATAACTAACTCACTTTTCATTCTCAGTTGTTTCATCAAATCACTACCATATAATTCACATATTCCAAGATAAATAGAAAAACAAAAAAGAGTGTTGTTAGAACTGGGAGCGAGCAAGTTGTTGTGTTGTGAGAAATGCCAAGTGTGGCTGTGAAGCTCTACAGCGTATTCTTCAAGTTCCTCTTGAAGCACCGTTTACAAAATCGGATTCAAGCCCAACCCGACAACAATAATAATAATAATTCTGACCCGTTTGGCGTCACTTCACGACCCGAAGAATCTGTCGCTAATTCTAATCCTTCTTTCACCGACGGCGTCGCCACCAAAGACATTCACATCGATCCTTTCACTTCTCTTTCCATTCGAATCTTCCTTCCTCAATCTGCACTCTCCCCACCCGAACCTCATTCCAAACCTAAGTCCAAACCTAAACATGATCCCGAACCTGGATCTGTCACTTCTCGACGCTATAGTTATGGTCCTCCACACAAGGAAGAGCTTCGAGGGAACATCTTCGGAGCTAGTAATGGTGTCGAGGGTTTGAATTTGATGAGCGCCGGCGTTGGTACCGATGCTGGATTGTACCGTGGATATGCGCCGGCGTTGGATAATCGCCGGAGAAAACTTCCGGTGATGTTGCAGTTTCATGGTGGTGGTTGGGTTAGTGGGAGCAATGATTCTGTGGCGAATGATTTGTTTTGCCGGCGGATCGCCAAGCTTTGTGATGTGATTGTGGTAGCTGTTGGGTATAGGCTGGCGCCGGAGAGCCGGTATCCGGCTGCTTTTGAGGATGGGTTGAAGGTGTTGAATTGGTTGGCGAAGCAGGCGAATTTGGCTGAGTGTAGTAAGTCAATGGGGATTGGAAGAGTTGGAGGAGGAAGCCATGGTGGTGGTGGTGGTGGAGTTAGTGAGTTTAACAAATCAGATGCTCATAGGCATATTGTTGATTCATTTGGAGCTTCAGTGGTTGAGCCTTGGTTGGCTACTCATGGAGATCCAACAAGGTTTTCACTATTTCATTGTTCTAATCAATTATTTTTAGAGTTTAATTTTTGTACATTGTTAAGGTAAAATGTTTGACACCGTCAACAAATCACTAACAATCATATTGTGTGACTTTATAATTAGTTATGATTAAAGTCAAGCGTTTTTAACGATTGATGATGTTTATGATTGATTGAGAGTGTAAAAACTCTTAACACATATGGTGTATGTGATTTAAATCCTTATTTTTATGTTAATTGGCTTGATCCTGCTTTGTTAGCCTAATCCTTATAATTAAATCCTTAGATTTTTAGATTGAGGAGTAGTTTTTTCTTACTATTTGCTTGTTTGTCAATGACATGTCTTCTATTATTGTTTTCTTTTGTGGATATTTTTAGTGATTCACTAGAGAGTGTCATTGAGTAAGGTAGGTCAAGGGATCCCTGAGTTTTGGGAGAGAGGGGGAGGGGAGTAAATAGATGAAACTGTTATTATCATTTGGATGGGTGGTGGTTTAAGTTGACATCCAAATTTTATGTCTTATGCAATGGATTGATTGAATTAGATATGCGGTCTGATAAACTACTAGTACTAGCAGGCCATCTTGAAAGTTATCTTGGCACATTGTTATATGTATTACTATTTGATAACCCACATGTTTTGGCAGTTTCTGAATTGGAGCACATATTTTGCTATTTAACCTATTTTTGTTTATACTGATGTACAAATTTTCATTTAGTATGTAGTCTTTGTCTAACTCTTGCCTTTCTAAAATCAAATTTTGTTGCATATGCTTGTTATAAACATATAGATCTGGTTCATATTTGGGGTTGGGATACTCAGTTGTCATAAGAAACTAGAGAGAATTGATTACTCTAATGTTGTTTAAAATGGCGTTATGCTTCCCTTTCAATTTTAAATAAAGTGATTTTGCTTGATGATTTCATTTTGGTATTTGTCTTTAGCTCTTGCTAACTTATTCAACCACACACACACATACGCGCACACACACACGCACACATATATTCTGAAAAATACAAACATGTTGAAAGAAAGGTGGTAAAGTGATGATGGAATGCCAGGTATTCTTCTGGTGGAGTGGTTATGTGTGATGGCTGGCAGAGGTCATTCTGCACTACTGTGTGTGTGTTTATGGAAGTTACAGGCTTTTCGTTGATAAAAGAAATGGACTAGTGGATCCATAGTTCTTTCATTCTTGCTTTTGTCTGATTGTTTTATTTTGCTTTTACTTTTTTATTTCCATCTACCTAGTATGTTTATGTTGTTTTTTAGTCGTGCCCACTGGGTATCTTTTTAACCGGCCCATAGGGGCCCATAAAGAATGATAATGATATGCTTCGTATTAATTTTTGTTGTTGTCATTCACTCTTTTAGAGTTGATTCTATAACCATTTTGGAGTTTTCTAGTTTGCTTTTAGTTGTGATGTTTGTGAATTGTGATGCCCTCTTTAACCTTTCTGACTGTGGCTAAAGAAAATTATGTCTTTAACCTTTTATCTCTTGTATCTTGCCATCCTATCTCTACTACCTCTTCTATATTAAGCTGGTTTTTTGTATCCCTTTGTTTAACAACCCCACTATTTATAATGCAAAGTTTGATTACGGAATATTTAATAATGTTGATGATCAAATATCAAATTTTTTACCTTGAAAGTAGTGCTTTTTAAATAATAAACCACTTTTTATTGGAACACATATTTGGCTATTGTTTAAGTGATTAGGTGAATTAAGATTATTGTCTGACCAAGACTTTACCTAGTACCTTGTTTGGGTATGTGGTGGAACGTATTGTGAAACTGGTAGGTAACTCCCATTATCTAGTCAGTTAATGGATTAGTTAGTTGGTGAGGAAAAGTGAGTCATGAAGTATATAAATAAGAGGAAGGGGTTAGAGGTAAATATCTTGTCATTTGGGAAATAATTGGGGAATTAGGGCTTTTGGGAGGTAGGCTGAGCCTCAAATGTCTGCTGTATTTTTTTCTATCCTGGGTAGAAGGGTATTCTTCCCTATTTACTCCCTTGTTAATACTCTAGTTAGTTTTATAACCATTCATATAAAATTTGATGAAAATTTTTATTTGTTATCCATCATGCATAGTTGAGTATATGGTGCCACGCGTTACATTCTTAGTGGAGTGGTATAATACTCTCGGAAACATGGAGTACCTAAGAGTCTCTCTTCTAAGTGTGCAATTGTTTGTGTGCATTAAAAACTATATAATGACATCATTAGTTGTAGAGTGGCATTTTTATGTAGATGCTGTTATATTGTTTGTCATTTCTCCCTGTCATGCTTCCTTTTGTTCTAGTTGTAAATTGTAATTGAGCTCATGGAGTTATGTATTGCTGCCCTTGTTCCTGTGCTTAACCTTTTTTATTTCTTTAATATTGAAACAGATGTGTTCTTCTTGGAGCAAGTTGTGGTGCAAATATTGCAGACTATGTGGCTCGAAAAGCTGTGGAAGGAGGCAAGCTTTTCGAGCCTGTCAAGGTGGTAGCACAGGTCCTGATGTATCCATTTTTTGTTGGAAGTGTTCCCACACGTTCTGAAATAAAATTAGCAAACTCCTACTTTTATGACAAGGCTATGTGCATGCTTGCATGGAAACTTTTCCTACCTGAAGAAGAATTTAGTTTGGACCACCAAGCTGCTAATCCCCTGGTCTTAGGCCGGTCTCCTCCTCTAAAGTTTATGCCTCCAACATTGACTGTAGTGGCAGAGCTTGACTGGATGAGGGATCGTGCCATTGCTTACTCAGAGGAGCTCCGGAAGGTGAACGTTGATGCACCTGTTCTTGAGTATAAGGATGCAGTACATGAATTTGCAACACTTGATGTACTTCTCAAAAGCCCTCAGGCCCAGGTTTGTGCTGAGGACATTGCCATCTGGGTCAAGAAATATATTTCACTTCGAGGTCATGAATTCTCGTATTGAGTAGGATATAAAAAATTATGAAGATGATTCTCTGGAAGAGAATTTACCTTCCCTCAACTTCGAAAATAGCTTCAGATCACTCCTTTGCTGATATTACCCAGGATCAGTTGTATTATTTGATTGGTTTTGATGCTTGATAAGGTGTTGATTGTTGACCGGTTCCATGTTTGTACCACCTGCCAGTTCTTTTGTAAGATAGACTTGTCTGAGATAGTAGGATTAGTTCAGCCATTGAGATGCATATATGTCATGCGTACCTTTTGACATTCCTGTGCCATTTTTTCATGTGTATTATCATGTCATATTCCTCATTGAAATATATAAAATTTATTTGCCGTTGGTTCTTTTAGTAAGTGGATCTCATTTACCATGAACTACTCATTTTATATTTTATTTGTTATTGCATAAGCTCTATCACTCCTCGAAATGGTAATCATATGCATGAAGAGCTCTGTCCTATAATAACTGGCCTCGGTCTTGCATGGTATTTTGGTTTGCGCAAACTGTACATGGAGTCACACTCTATGGAAGGGTTAAACCTCATCCACAATGACTTCATTCTATTTTCTAGCCATTTTTTTATTTCATTTTTTTTCCTGAATCCTAAATCCATATTTGTCCTTCAATGTATGGTCAAAATTGAAATTAAGATTCTAGTTCTATATTGAAAAAGACTTATGCTACTAAGTTACCATTTAGTGAAGTACTAAGACGATGTAAGGGCCTATGCTTCCTTAGCATAGGTACGTGCATTGTTGGGCACAATTTTTTAGCTCCCTTAGGACAACTGTTTCATTATTATAATTCTTTTCCTTGTTGATTGTGCTGTCTAGCATGAATTGGCATCTACAAATATGCCATGGACTTAGACATTATTGCCTCGGTGCTATTATCTCAAACCTTTTGAGAAGATTGCCCCAAATAATCAATGCCTGGGTGAGGGATACATATGGAAGCTAAATCAAAATAGTGAAACTCTCCGAAAAGATATAATCTTTATGCTTGTTATTAATTAGCATCTTCTTGCCCAAGACTACTTTTGCTTGTTGTCCTTAATACTGGAAGCACTTCGAGGGTTTTTTTTTGTCGATCAAAAAGCACTTTGAGGGTTAGGGTACCAACCCTGTAGTATGTTCTCATGTAACCATGCTGATCCCTCTATGATTTTCTGAGTGTGTACTATAGGTGTAAAGGTTATTCCTCTATCGATTGATGTGAAACCATTTATTTATTTATTTTTTTCCAGAAAATGGATGAATATTGTAAAACAATCTAAACACATCATGTAATGTAATAATGAAATATAACTTCCGTAGTGTGTCTATTTTATTTTGTTAGGTCTTAGAAGAGTGATTTGTTAACTTTCATATTAGTTTTTATAGTGGTTTCCGTAGAATATAGTAGATAAACAAGTAAGTTTGTTAAGTGTAGATATATCATCAATTTGTTCAGATAAAATTAAGTTGTTATACATATATGATAAGGTGCTGTTTTTGAATTAGTGTATTAGATAAGATCTATTTGACAGAGAAAAGGTTGTTAGACATTGACTAATCTTGTTAATGTTGTTAGTTGATTACAATGCATTGACTAAGGTCTATGAATTGTGAAAGAAGGGTTGAATAGAGTCATCTTTTTTCAGAGATTTTTCGATCACGTAGCGGAAATAATTTGATTGTGATATATTCGCGCATGTATTCATATGGAAAATATCAGTTTTAGAAATTTAAAGGTATTACAATCAATTTGATCCAAATAAAAAATGACAATTTTAACACAAGAAAAAGTGATTTGATTGAATCATTTAAAACAAACTTAATTCAGTCAAATTTAACGATGCACTCATAATGGAAAAACAAAGACAACAGAAAGTTTAATTTTTGAATCAAATTTAAAATTGTTGCGATTAACTCAACTCAGTTTTGTTGCTCAACATTTAAAAACATGAAATTGGTTCAAAACAGAATATTCAATGTTTCAATTTTTTTTATCATTCAATAACAAAAAATAGAATTTTTGCGTCATCGAATTCCAAAAACCAAATCGATAAAGGACGAAAATGCATAAACCAAACGAGATAAGAAAAAAGAAAAACACACAACGATTTATAGTTGTTACTCTACTTTGTCATCACATGTAGAGTACATTCAATCTCCATTCATAAAATGAAAGTTTCTTCCTTTATTTTCAATTAAAACGTCTACAAGATTTTTCGGTAATTGTTACTGTTAAAATTTAGTGTATGTTTTAATTATTCTTTGATTGTGCAACATCCTAGGCTAATTGTTAGTAGTCCTAGTCAATACAATTTTCTAGACATTGAATGTAATTATTGCAGCATCATTATAAATAGAAAGATGTGTGATCTCATTAGAGACACAAGAAACACATAAATTACTCATATTTTACATGGTATTAAAGCAGGATTCTGTGACCCATCTCAGTGCTTCACCTACCGCGGGAAACACCACCTTTCAGTTTTTTTTATTTAATTTTTGGTCACATACAGCCGTCTGTGCCCTTGTTCTCTGCCACCACGCGTTTTCTTTCCAATGTGCCACCACTATCAACTCTGCATTTTTACAGCTGCACCGTAATCAACATTTTTCCATAGTACTATCCTTTTCCAGTGAGACCCACCATCCAAATCCAACAAACACCGCTGCGCAATCCTCCAGTGAGCACGACAATGCTTTTTCCGTCACCAATTGACACTACACGCGCGTCCATCTTCGCTACGCGTGGGTCCCACGCACCTCAACCAAATCTGCGTGTGAGAGAGCATGCACTTGTCTCCGGCCACCTTCTGCAGGTCTTTTCATGATTTGGTGATTTTTCAGCAACCTCTAATCTTTCAACTTCCCATTCCGCACTGTATCTGCTGTTGTGAGAACTTAGTTTCAAAGACAAGGTACCATTTGCTCTGACAATCATTTTATTTCCACCGACGATAAATCCAGTGATGACTCTATTCCCACATATGAATCATATTAGTGGCACCTTTTATTCCGAATAACGATCAATCTAGTGGCGACTCTATTCCAACATATGAATCATATTAGTGACGTGTTTTATTTCCACCGATGATCAATCCAGTGGTGACTCTTTCACACATGAATCATTAATGGTGCCTTCTCGTCCAACAATTGTCAAACTTAGTTTCATTTTTTTTTGTGATAAATTTTTTTGATATAACAAGCTTAAAGCATAGTAAGCTTTAGTTTGAGGGAGAGTGTTAAAATTCAGTGTATGTTTTAATTATTTCTTGATTATGCAATATCCTAGGCTAATTGTTAGTAGTCCTAGTCAATACAATTTCTTAAATATTGAATGTAATTATTGCAGCATCATTATAAATATGAATGTGTGTGATCTCATTAGAGACACAAGAAACACAAATTACTCATATTTTACAAGAAACACATAAATTACTCATATTTTATAACTACAAACTCATACATCAATTCCTCCTTCCCTAAACGCTCTAGACCATGCTTTTTGAAACACCCTCTAAGACAATCTGAACCACTATCTTCAAGAAGAAGACACCTCTTCCATTCTTGCAAGATAACACTTAGAAAAAATCCCTCTTTAGAACATTAAGAGATCCCTTCTTCAAAACCTCAACACAATGTCGATCGATATCCCCTCAATTTTTTACGTCTAAAATAATTCCTCCAACAAAAGATATATGTTTTTTTGATGTTCTTACTCAGTTTCAATCGCAAACTCGACTTGAATCAGAAAAGAGTTTAATCTACGTTATGATCTTGAATTCATGAAATATTGGAATAGGTGAAAGTTTTTTTTTTTGAAGTTGGTTCAAATCAGTATATAAAGAGACATGAGTTGGTTGACCAAAGTACAATGCATTCTAACTGAAGTAATCACTTTTTAATTGTAAAAAACTGTAAAAAAAAAAAAACTATGCAGGTCGTGTGAATCAATTTATAAGTCAAGTAAATCGATTCATACGAGTCTCGAAAATCCAAGATTTCATCCTGAAGTATTGTGAATCAATTTTCATGTGTGTGTACAATCTCAAGAAAGTGTGAGTCGATTTACAACATGTCTAAGTTGATTCATAAAGTCTAGAACATCAAAAATGAGTTCAGGATCTCTGTATATCGATTTAAAATCTATGAGTTGATTTACAAAGTTAAGCATATTATAAGCTAAAGAAAAGTCTGAGATACAACAAAATAATATGAAATAAAGCATAAAATATAATAGCAATGGGTCAGGCAAGGCTTAAGTCACTAAGGTGGTGGAGGAAAATGGGTGGAAAAGCAGGCATACAGATAACAGACACACCTCCAAGGCAACATGTTAACTCTGGTTTCATCTGTCAATGTAGCATAATTCTATCAAAGTTTAATGCAGAAGTTCTCAAATTGATAAAACACTGTTAATTGCCTTTTCAAAGGAATCATTTTCCATAGTTAATCTTCGTATGCCCAAATATTAGCCACGTTAAAAATACATCAGACTCAGTAAATCTAGAAAAATTATGAAGCAACCTATATTAAGTTTTCAAAGTTCCAGCAAAGAATGTTTTACCAGTTGGAATTTCATTCAGATTTTCCAAAATTCTTTGAAGGAAAACAATCTTGTTATACCCTTCAAAAATTTTGTAAGCTTTTTCAGTAATAATCAATCCATCACTCAGACAAATCACAAACTGAACATCAACTTTCATGCAAACATCCTTGCAATACAAAGTACTTCCTTTTCTAAACAAATTGCAGTAAAAGACCACAGTATTAATTATAAAGACTGACAAACTTAAATAATCCTTGATATTTCAACCACCCAACAAATTTATATTCCCTTACAATAGTTGAGTCTACATCAACGAATTGAGGAACTACCAAATTCATATTAAAGAATTAAACATTACAATGTTTAAACTCATCATCTTGCGTTAATATTCTATACTTGCTTCTTTATTTTACCTTTATTGTTATTATTATTGTTGTTGTTATTATTATTATTATTGTTTATCATACTTTTGTTATCTTTTTATCTTTTTTGCTAAATATCATCTTCTCTACGTGAACATTGTTTTTATATTAGTTTAATTTTAAAAAAGAAAAATTTTCTTTTATTATTTTGTTTCTCTTAAAAATTTCATTTTTTTGTTCACACTAGTTTCTCGTAAGATAAACTTTTCCTGTGTTATCTACATTGTTTGATATGAGTACTATTTTTATCTTTTAATAATTTTATATTTTATCTTTCAAAATGTAGTAACTTATCTTACGAGACTATTATTCCATTATATGAACATATATCATGAGATAATATATACTAAATTTTAAGGATCCATTAAGTCTTGGGTACCAAAATTATTTGTATCTTTTCATGTAGGATTACTAGTTAAATCTCTTGAATAAAAAAGAGGAAGAAAAAAGTTGCTAAGGAAAGTCAAATTCTTTGAGGCATTTGTGAGAAAAATCGTGAATAAGATTATGAACTTGTTCAAAGGGAGCATACTAAAAGATCATACTCAGAGAATTGTCGTGAGGATGAAGAAAAATATCATTATGAAGATCAACAAACTATGAAAGTTGAGATTGCTCAAACTCATATCTCCTTGAAAGGAATCTCCATAATCCTCAATTGAAAATTTTAAAGAAGATAGAACCACAATTGCTCTTACTATGATGATGAGTCATAAGTAAATTGATATGAACATGTCTCTCTCTCTATTCTCACCACCTCAAGCAATTATTCAAGAGGATGATCCTCTCTAGTGAATATTTAAGAGGATAAATATATCCAACATTTGGAAAATGCTACAAAAGTTGAAATATCCATTCATATCCATCAACAAGTGTCTTCATAGTAAAAAGAATGAGAATGGGGAGAGACCAAAAAAAAAAAAAAATTAAAGATTCTCTCATCATTAATCCTCAAATGAGGAAAGTCACTAAAGGAGGTACACTCAATCTTAATTGTTATGATGTTTACATAGTATTAATCTTATGATGCAATCATATTATGTGATTGATTGGATGATTTTAAAATTAAAAATACATGCTAGAAATTTTGATGCAATTATATAAATTTAAAGATAAATGTATTGCATCACTTTTTTTATCATGACTTAGATCTATGTATAATGAAATCCATTTGCAAAACCTCTAATGCAGTCATTCTTATATTGTTATTCAATGCATAAACAAGAAAAAAAAGTTTGTTTGATTATAGCATGGTGCTTTAATAACATGTTAAGAATGCATTTCAAAGGACTATTTTGTTAAGCATAATTAATTGCATGATATATTCTCACACATTGCAAAATAATCCATGATTTAATTATCATGTTATCTTTGCATAAGCCTTAATTGTAGTGAATTCTTTATGACATATCCTATTTTTGTAAGTCTTTTGCAAGTGCATTTATCTCAATATAAATTTTGGATGAATCCAACTTGGCATGCATATCTTGATTAACATATAATTTACTTGATGCCTAAGTATGAAATTTTTATTTGCCTTTTCGAAAAATTGAGATTCTAATATGCATTATTTATCAAATATCCTTCTTTAACGTGTTTTAAATGGATATCCTAATTTAGGATTTATATTTTTAAAAGAAATTCAACCAAATGATATATGATTGACCTTTATGATTATAATTGGTGTTAATTGTCTATTCAATTCAAATCCGGTCCAAGAAGCTTGAAGTCTTCATATTGTGGTCTTAAACTTATATTTGACTCATTCTTAAGTATGAAGATGTGTTTTGAATATTGTTAGATGATTATCTCATTACATTTTCTTGTTATGAACTCAAAAATAGAGATGTGAGCATCATAATGTATATTAATATATATTTTTGCATAAAATGAGCATGGTTATGTCCTAAAGGAAAATGTGGTTAGTTCCTCAAAAGTCTGGGGTTGTTAGGCTGTTTGGGAAGATTGGCTTGGAGGGTCAGGTGCTTTGTAATTTAAGGTAATTGAATTAGTGGATTAAAGCTTTCTGAATGAGGGGACTAGATGTAGTCAAGCTAGTGTTGAACTAGGATAAATTTATGTGTCAAATTAGTTATGGTTTCATTGTTTTCTACCTCTGAATCCGATTGCTTCTACTCCAAGTAAGTCACCAAAACCGAACTTATTTTTTACTTATTTATAAATTATCAAAAAGTTATCAACTTTGTCAAACACAATTCAACCCCCCTTCTCGTGTTTGCACCTTCACAAGCCACTTCAAATTGTTGGGAAAAGGAAAAGCATAAAGCATCATCACATGAGGAAGAATGAAAGCTTCATCCTCGTAGTGACCATATCTTAGAATGGCCTACCACAATCATTCTCTCAGCATACTTAAACGAGGATAAAGGCTTAATGGAAACTTTACAAATAAGAACATGTATAAGGAAACTTAAAAATAGAAACTATAAATAAAGAAGTATTATTCATCAAACATTAAGAGAATCATCTATACAAAAATATCTAAGTTATTCAAGCTTATCGTCATTCTCTTCAGTTTACACACTCTTCCAAACTTAAACAAACTTGAGGATCATTTTTATTGAGTGTGTTATATACAACATCACATCACTATCTTCTCTTAGAAAGTTTTAATTTGATCCCAAACAAATCAAACACATTACTACTTGTATATCCTCAAGTTGATATAAACATGAATTATTGTGTAAGCCGACCGAGGCTAGTAAAAATACACTGTTGTAAGCTTGGTGAGGCTAAGAAAATACATAGTTGAAAATGTGTGGATCAGAGGACGTGTTTCTAATCACTAATGAAAATCTCAAAAAGCTGCGAGGATTGGAGTAGTCTATATTGGGTGAACCAATATAAATTATGTGTGTGAATTTTCTTAAGCTCTACTATCTTTATATTTGTTTTACTCACATCCTTAACACACTTATGACACATATTTCAAACTCATATTATTCTTCTATAGATCATCCTCAATAAGAGGAGGATTATTTTTCATCTTACCATCCTCACTTTTAAGACCACTCGAGAGGATAAAATTAGTGTAGGAACTAAATTTTATAAAGGGTCATAATTCAACCCATTTTCTCGTGACATTTACTTTTACTTCAATTCGTATCAAAGCTTTGCCTCTAAGATGTGAGCACTTAGTAGTGTAAGAGGAAAAGATCCAAGAAGAAGTGATGTCAAAAATTTGAAAGTATATACCTAAAGGAAAACATCACATAAAGGGAAAGATGATTGAACTTAAAAGAACTCAAAATCCTCCAAACAAAAATTCATCCTCAAAATTAGAAAAGGAAGAAGCTATCATGTGTCTAAACTCAAATTCAGATACTATTGAGGTAATTGTTTATGAATCTTATTCTTTATGTAAAATCCTGATAGTTGAGTTAGATAGCCTCTTAAATGACTCAAACATTTTATCTAAAAAATGTACATTTTTATAAAACCAACTTTCTGAAATAAAGAAACTAAATGAAGAGCTATAAAGTAAGAATGATGAATATGTTAAAATCATTCAAGATTTGCAGTAGTCTCATTTAAAAATGTGTAAGTAACAAAAAGCGCTTAATGAGAGAATAGTCGAAACTCATCCCCAACCTCCATAAACTCAAACAAAAAACATTGTCTTAAAAAATAAAGTTGAGAAACTAACAAAAAACATAACTAACTTTGTAAAATCCCCTAAGACATTTCAAAATATTATCTGATCTCAAATTGGAATATTTGACAAAGTTGGATTAGGTTTTGAAAGTTCTCAAAAACAAAAACTTTATAAAAATTTCTTTTTACCTCAAAATATTGAGATTAAAAGGAAATGCTCCCACTACAAAAAAATTGGACACCTTTATAAAGATTTCTATTTCAAGAAAAAGGTTGAGAAAGTAAAAAGAATATGTTCTTATTGTGGGAAGAATTGACATTTTGAATCTACATGTTACCATAAGAATAAAAACTCTTCAAAGAGAAACACTAACCATCAAGGACCCAAATCACTATGGGTGAGGCTAAGAAATCACTATAGGAATGTCCTTTATAAGTCAAGAAAAAGCCTTGATACTTGAACAATGGTTACTCAAGACATAGGACTGGTGATAGATAGTGCTTCATCACATTGAAAAATATATGGAGGATCTATAACCTTTGGAAATAATGACAAAGTTCAAATAAAAGGTACATGTATAATTGGTGAAAATAACTTTGCTAAAATTGAGGCTATTCAATACGTGAAAGGTTTAAAATATAATTTGTTCAACATCTGTCATTTATGTGACAATGGCTTTTATGTTAAATTCAAACTCGACAAGTGTGAGGTAAAACAAATATCCTCACGAAATATTATTTTTCCTAAGTTTAGAAAAAATAACATCTGTGTTTTATACACAAATGAATTATCATCCAAATCATGTTTTATTTCTATTGAAAGTGATAAATGGTTTTGAAATTAAAAAGAGTTGGTCATGTAAGTATGAAAAATATTGAAAAATCATCCAAACTTATCTAGTGAAAGGTCTTCCAAAAATTAGTTTCGAAAAGGATAGAAGCTTTTGAGGCATTTGTGAAAGGAAAACAAGTATTGGAGCAAAGAAATATGGTCTTAGAAAGTTTTTAATTTGATCCCGAACAAATCAAACACATTACTACTCGTATATTCTCAAGTTGATATAAACTTGAGTTATTGTGTAAGTTTGCCAAGGTTAGTAAAAATATAGTGTTGTAAGCATAGTGAGACTAAGAAAATACCTAGTTGAAAAGGTGCATATCAGAGGACGAGTTTATGAGCACTAGTGAAAATCTCACAAAGCTGTTAGGACTGGAGTAGTCTATATTAGGTGAACCAATATAAATTATGTGTGTGAATCTTCTTAAGATCTACTATGTTTATATTTGTTTAATTCACATCCTTAACACACTTATCACACATATTTCAAACTCATATTATGCTTATTTAGATCATCTTCAATAAGGGAGGTTATTTTTCATCTAACCATCCTCACTCCAAAGACAACTTGAGAGGATAATATTAGTGTAGGAACTAAATTTTAAGAAGGGTCACAATTCAACTCTCCTTCTCGTGACATTCACTTTTACTTCAATACAATGATCAAGTATTCAACATGTTAACATATATAAATGTGTCATGCATAATTTACATATGACAAATATTTAAGATGACCAAACACAACTACAAAGAAAATCCAAGTATGACATAAGAAAAATAATGAGTATCATTATACCTTAAGATAAAATCGGCTAACCATTGATAAAAGAAATCTATGCAATTAATTTTTTTACCTTTATAGAGAATAACTTTGGAGATCAAACATTTAAACTTGATGTGAAAAAGAATTAATCATCATAAATACATGGAGCATATCAACGATTAATGATGCTCACAAATTTTCCTAAAACTAAATCATTTGATCGTTATAGGTACACAATTTAAACTTGCTTTGTTACCCACACATTTCTTCAGCTTGGTCCTACAGCTTTTTCAATATAAAATTTTCATCAATCATGTAAAAATCAAGAAAACGAAATTGCTTCAGGCTCTTGCTCTGCCAAAATTAAAGGTCACAAGCAAGAGCAAAAAGGTGATCATAGTTCTTGCAGCGCCCTTGTTGTTGATAAAGAAATTCCTCTCTTCACCGAGGAAGATAACATGAAAGCTATAAAGGAATTCATCCAAGTTAAAATGGTTGCAAAGCTTGCAAACAAGGATGCTAGTATGTCTTCAATGGTTCCTCTTGTTGAAGGTGCAAACACGAGAAATAGAGATTGAATTGTGTTTGTCTAAATTAGATTCTTTTTAATTATTTATTCAAGAACTAGTTTGGGTTTGGTGATTTTAACTAAAACAGAGGTAGTAGCAATCAAGCTTAAATAATTAGAGGCAGCAATAAAGTAATGAGTGAGGAAGTAAAGTGACACAAACATATTTATCCTTGTACACCACCAACTTGATAGATGCATCCAATCCCTTCACTTAGAAGGATTTAACCACTAATTCCATAACACCTAACTCTACAAGTTAGTCTTCTCAAAATAACTTGACACCTTGACCCCACAAGTTAAGTCTTTTCCACTCAATCTAAAAACCACATATTTTTGAAGGCAATTACACCATGACCCAACAAGTGAAGTATTCTTAACACAACCTGAAAATCACAGATTGTTTGAGGAATTATTAAAGCCACTATTGGGTTGGGTTAAACAAGTTTGAAATGGATTGTGTTTTTCTTCTACTATGTAGATTGTTACAATTGATTTCTCACACTAAAACACTTAGAAAATATTTCTTTGAGCAAGTGTTTCTCTAGAACTTAAACCTTTGAACTTTGCATACTTAGCAAATTTGAGATCTCAAAAGTTTTTTTGAATTTGATGGATTTATGAGTTCGTGCTTCTTCGACCTTGAGTATCTATTTATAGAATAGATTGGGATTTCACTTTTGTCCTTGTAAAATAAGGATTAAATATTTCTTGTGAACAAATTCTAAATGTATCTTCTTGTGAACAAATTATGAGTGTATCTTGTTGTGAATAATTCTAAGTGTTTATTCTTGTGAATAATTATGAGTATATCTTCTTATGAATAATTATGAGTGTATCTTCTTGTGAATAATTATGAGTGTATCTTCTCGTGAACAAATTCTGAGCAAATCTTCTTGTGAGAAAATTTTGAGTATATATTCTTGTGAACAAATTATGAGCATATCTTCTTGTGAACAATATTTTGACCATATCTTCTTGTGAAAAATATTTTGACTATATCTTCTTGTGAACAAAATTCTGGCCATATCTTCTTGTGAACAATAGTTTGACCATATATTCTTGTGAACAATATTTTGACCATATCTTTTTGTGAACAATATTTTGACAATACCTTCTTGCGACTAATATTTTGGCCATGTCTTCTTTTTACCCTGGTCAAAGATTTACTTATAATTCTGAATTATATCTAATTTCAGATTATGTTCAAAAACTTATTCATGTGAATCTTCCTTCATATTCTTGATTGATTTTTAAGTCCTTCTGAAAATCAGGCTTGTTCTTGAATATTCATAAATTCTAATTCGGCTAAGTGTTTTCTTCATAATGAATTCTTTCAATCAGAGCCATTGACTTTCCATTAGAGCCACTGACTTTCTTGCTAGAGTGAGATGTTGTGTTTCTTGGATAATAAAAGTCAGAGGCAGAATTGCGTGATCTAGAATTAGTGGCTTTGGACAAATCACTTTGTTGAATCATTAGAGTCAACGTAACATTAGAGGTTGCATATTAGATGCTACATTTTGAGTGTGGTGCAACTTTTGAAATGCATGTATTGAACAATCTCTTCATAGTTAATGATAGCTTGATATAAACTCTTTAGAGGCATGCCGAGTTTGTGTACATCAGTGGCACACTCGAGCTTTAGAGGCTTGCTTCAAATTCAGTCTTTAGAGGCATTCTTCAGACCTTGTTTTCAGAGCCATTCTTCAAAACTAGTTAAAAGAGGCAGTCTTCAGACCTAAAATTCAGAGCCAAACATTAGAGGCAATCTTCATAAACTTCATAGGCAAATTGTTTTTAGAGGCATACAATTAGAGGCAGACGCGTATGCTTTTGTGTTCCTCTGATCTCATCCTCTGGTGACTTCCTCTAGTCACTTCCTCTGGTCGTTTATGCTGGTACATTCCTCTGATTTTCTTGTTCTAATTGCTGCCCACATAATGAAACCATTAGTCCAAACAAATTGTACTCGTAAAATACCTTTGTTAATATCAAACTCACAAGAGGAAAACCAACTTGGTTCCAACAATCTCCACCTTTTTTATGATGACAAAATTGTAAATTTTTATAACAATTTATTGGGTTTTATTATTTTACACCCCCTGATTTAAGGTTCCCCCTAAGTCTAAGTAGTTTTATAGTTATTTTCTCCTGACATGGATACACTTTATATCTTCATGTAAACAGATAAAAAAAGAAATTGTTCTCAAATATCTTTCTCCCCCTTTTGTTATTAGAGAAAAAGACTTGAAAGTTTTATTTAAAGAGAACAAAAAACAACATAATTTACATACTAATATGAATCTAAACTAATCTAGGCATAACACAATATTAATCAGATATAAAGGTAAGGTTCAAATCTGTCTTAATGAATTCAAATCTGTCTTAATGAATTCAAATCTGTCTTCAACTAGTGGTTTGGTGAATATGTTAGTCCATTGGTGTTCAGTGTCTATAAACTGGATATTTAATACTCTTTTTTGAGCAAAGTCCTTGATAAAGTGATGTTTAATTTCTATGTGTTTAACTCTAGAATGCAGGATTGGGTTCTTTGTTAGGCAAATAACATAAGTATTATCATAGGGAATGTTACTCTCAAGGATTTTGTAATCTTCCAGTTGGTCTTTCATCCTTAGTAGTTGAAAGTTGCAGTCATCTATTGAAATGTACTCAACCTCTTTTATTGACATTGCAATTGTGCTTTGTCTCTTACTTGACCAAGAGAATAACTTTTCACCAAGAAATCTGCAATTTCCAATGGTGTTTTTCTTTCAAGATTTTCTTTAGCATAATCAGCATCACAATAGCCACTTAATATGTACTTACTAGACTTCTTATAGAACAAGCCAATGTTGGAAGTACCTTTTTGGTATCTAAGGATCTTGTTAATAATAGCTAAGTGAGATTCCTTTGGATCGGCCTGAAATCCTACACACAAACACACACTAAATAAAATATCCGATCTGGAAGCAGTAAGATACATAGGTTTGCACGTAGGGTGCATTGGTGTACCCATAGGTTTGCAATCATTCATCTTAAACTTCTTAAGAAGCTCTTTTGTATACTAGTTTTGATGAATGTATATGCCCTTTTGGATTTGCTGAATTTGTATCCCTAAGAAGAACTTCAATTCTCCCATCATGCTGATTTGAAATTCAAGCTGCATCAACTCAACAAATTCTTGATAAAGAGTGCCATTAGTATATTGAAAAATAATATCATCAACATAAATTTGAATAATAAGAATGCCATCTCCTATTGATTTTCTAAACATGGTGGTGTCTGCTTGTCCTATTTCAAAACTGTTTTAAGAAAGAAATTACTTAATGTATCATACCATGCTCTAGGAGCTTGTTTTAGACCATACAATGATTTCCTAAGTTTAAACACACAGTATAGAAATTCAGAGTTTTCAAAACCGAAAGGTTGCTTACCATAGACTTCAATTATTATAAGCAACAAAGAAAAGTAGGATACAAATTGCCTCTAACCGGGCCACTGAAGCAAATGTCTCAGTGTAATGAATACATTTTTGTTGACTATAATCTTGTGCAACCAGTCTGGCCTTGTTTGTGACAGATTCTCCCATTTCATTTATTTATTTTTCATAAAACCCACGTGGTTCCAATAATGTATTTCTTTACTTTGGTTACTAGATCCAAAACACCATTCCTTTCAAATTCATTCATCTCTTCTTGCATTGTAAGGATCCACCCATCATATGCTAGTGCTTCATCAAAAGAGGTAGGTTCAATTGATGATAATGGACCAAACAAGGTTGTGTCCTTCAGTGATGATCTAGTCTTCAAAGGATCATTGTAATTTCCAATAATCAAATTTTAAAGATGGGATGGTTCGTACTTCCATCTATATCTGACTTCTAAGTTATTTTGACTGCTTCTGACTTGGTCAGATTCATCTTCTGATGTTTTGTCATTTTACTCTGATTTACTTGCATCTTCTAATTTTTTGGGTTCTTCTAGTTTGTCTGCATCTGGTTCCTCTTATTCCAGTAAACTTGCAGTATCCTCCACTTGCTTTGACGTTTTAAGGCCATGCTGTTTGTCCTCAAATTTAACATGTATTGACTCCTCCACAATTTAGGTTTGGCTATGGAACACTCTATAAGCTTTGTATCTTTCGGAGTATCCAAGTAAGGTACACTTTTGTGAGCGGGGATCAAACTTGCCAAGGTTGTCTTTATTGTTTAACATATAACAAATACAACCAAATTGCTTAAAGTAAGAGATATTAGGCTTTTTACCCTTCCATAATTCATATGGTGCTTTATTCAATATTGGCCTTATTAAAATTCTATTCTGAATATAGCATGTATTGTTAATTGCCTATTCCCAGAAATGTTTTGCAACATCCATCTCATTTAACATGGTTTTAGCCATTTGTTGAAGGGATCTATTCTTTCTTTCTATAACTCCATTTTGTTGTGGTGTTCTAGGAGAGGAGAAGTTGTGTGAGATTCCACTCGCATCACAGAAACTTTCGAAGAACTTGTTTTTAAATTCTCCTCCATGATCACTTTTAATTGTTATAATCGTAAGACATTATTCATTCATTACTTGTTTGCAAAATGCGATAAACACTTTGTGACAATCATCTTTATTTGTTAAGAATTTTACCTAAGTCCATCAAGTGTAATAATCTACTATCACAAAGCCATATTTCTTTCCATTTATTGAGGCTATTATCACTGGCCCAAAGTGATTTATATGCAAGAGCTCAAGGGGTTTGGAGGTAGAGACTAAGTTCTTAGGGATAAATGAGTTCTTAGTTTGTTTTCCCTTTTGACAAGCTTTACACATAATTTCAGTTTTGTAGATAAGCTTAGGTAGACCTCTAACAAGTTGAAGTATATTCAATTTTGAGATTAATCTTAGGTTTGCATGACCTAACCTTTTGTGCCAACTTAATTTTCCGACATTTACTGACTTGAGACACCTAACATCTTGTTTCTCTAAGATCTTATATAGGTCATTTTGCCTATGACCTGTAAAGAGTACATGTCCATCTTTCTGACTAATTGCTTTGCATTATTTTTTGTTAAATATAATATCATAGTTATTATCACTTAATTGACTAATACTTAGTAAATTATGTTTAAGAACTTAAACAAATAAAACATCTTTAATGGAAGGAGAAATGCCATTACCAACTTTGCCGTGTCCAATTATTTGACCTTTCTGCTTTCCTCTAAAATTTACCATGCCTTCTTTGATCAAAGTTAGGTTTTGGAACAAAGACTTTTCTCCCATCATATGTCGTGAGCATCCACTGTGCAGGTACCATGACTGGTGTTTCAACTTGACTAATGAGAACATGTGCAACATAGATAATTTTGTTCTTAGTTACCCAAATTTTGTTCTTGTTTTTTCTTGTGTTTATCATGGGACACGATATTTTGGAGTGACCTTTCTTGGTGCAAACAGTTACTGTTTCTTGGTATCCTAGACCTCTTTTGCCATTTCTACTAACTCCGTAAATCATATAAACATATTTGCTTCTTTCGATACTGTTAGCAAAAAAGTCTTGGAATGCTACTTTGTATTTATCAGAATTACATATGACATTTTCTGAAGGTTTTGAGACATGATTGTCTTTCAGGTTTGTATTTACTATTTTACGCTCAACACTTTCATTTTTTTAAAATATTAGTTTCTTCAGTCAGGTTTGCATTTACTTTCCTAAGTGCTTTCAGTTTTAGAGATAAATTGTGGTTTTTATTAAAGAAATCATTTATGACTTGAATGAATTCAGGTCGGGTTAAGTTAGAGAGTACCTTAATTTCATCATCTGCTGATTCACTTCTAGAGTCAGAATCAGAGTCAGAATTATGATCAGTGTTGGATTAAGAGTCAAAGTTAGTATGAGCTAATAAAGCCAAATCTGCTTGCTCTTCATTATCAAAGGTTTCATCTGAATTTTCCCATGTAGCCATCAAAACCTTTTTCTTGGGTATGGAGTATTTCCTTTGATGTTTCCCATTTTCCAGATTTGGACATTCAGACTTGACATGCCAAGGTTTATTGCATCCATAGCAGACGGTGCTTTTCTTATCAGACTTATCATTCTTTCCTCTATTGGACTGTTTGGAATTTCTTTGAGGGAATGGCTTCTTTCTATTATGCCACATTCTGGTCATCTAAATTATTATCCTTTAACTCTATTGTTACCTTCAGAGCCTTATTCTGCTTGGACTTCAAAGTGAAAATCTTCTACTTCTGCTTGGGCTCATCATATGCAAGCTCGATTTCATTTGATCTCAAGGAGCTAATCAATTCCTCCAATTTAAGAGTATTCAAATCCTTTTCTTCACATGATCAACATTAGTATAACACTTTTCCGGAATCTTTAATCTTGAGACCATAGTCTAAAATATAGAAAACATTGTCTCAATGTCTTTATATTCTTCGATCTGAAATAGTTCATATTTTCTAACTAGGAGATTGGCCTTTGCTTCTTGAACTTGCTTGCTTCCTTCATATGTCAGGACCAGATTGTCATAGATGTTATTTGCGGTTTATTTTTCATTGTATTTATCAAACACCTTAAAGGTGATTGAAGTTATCATGAAGGTTCTAGACTTGTGATGCATCTTTTACATCTTTTTCTGTTCAACATCCATCTATTTCCTTGGAATTTCAATGTCATCAGTATTTGTTGGAGCAATATAGCCATCTTCCACTAAGTCTTATAGTTTAGGATCTTGTGAGATAAAGAAACTTCTGAGTCTATCCTTCCAGTACTCAAATCTTTCTCCATTAAACAAAGGTGGTTTGTTGATGTTTCAAAAGGTGCAAACACGAGTATAGGGGTTGAATTGTGTTTGACTAAGTTGGATTCTTTTTGCTAATTTATTTAAAACGGGTTTGGGTTTGGTGACTTACTTAGAATAAAAGTAGTACCAATCAGGTTTAGTGATCATGGGCAGAAGTAAAACAAGAATTGAAAAATTAAAGTGATAGAGGATTTTGTCTTGCTTCACCACCAACTTTGTAGCTACGTTCACTCCCTTCATTCTGAAGGATTTAATCCACTAATTCAAAACTTGAATTACACAACACCTAACCCTATAAGCCAGTCTTCCCAAAACAAGCAGACACCTATAAAAAATTTTAGGAACATAAACACCTCGACTCTACAAGCCAAGTCTTCTAAACAAAACCTAAAAACCTATAGATTGCGTGAAGAACATGAAAGCCAATATCGAGCTGGGTTTCAAGAATTTGGAACATATAGGTTTGCTTTTAACTAACTGATTGTAACAATGACTCTTACACCAGATAACACTTAAAAAATATTTCTTTTGAGCAAGTGTTTCTCTAGACCTTAACCTTATGAACTCTAATGACTTAGGAAATTTTGTGCTTATGAGTTCTCTTACTTTCTTCTTCATCCTTGAGTATCTATTTATAGAATAGGTTAGGGTTTCTCTTTTGTCCTTGCAAAATCTGAATCATATCTTTGCAAATAATAAATATATCTTCTTGTGAGTGTTTCTTCCTGTAAATAATTGTTGATCAGATCTTCTTGTAAATAATTCATATCTTTTGTAGATTCTGATCAACTCTTCTTGTAAATAATTCATATATTCTTGTAGATAAATCTTGTTCAACGCTTTTTGTAAATAATTCATATCTTCTTGTGATAAATCTTGATAAAATCTTCTTGTAAATAATTCATATATATTTGTAGATAAATCTTGATCAGATCTTCTTGTAAATAAATCTTGATCAAATCTTAATGTAAATAATTCAAATCTTCTTGTGATAAATCTTGATCAAATCTTCTTGTAAATAATTCATAACTTCATATTGATAAGATCTTGATCACATCTTCTTCAATTCTTGATCATATCTTCTTTTCAACTTGGTCAAAGATTTTCATCAATTATAAATTTGAATCAAATTTTATTTTAGATTGTCTTCAAAAACAAGAATATTCTTTTATTCCCTTGCTTGATTTGAGCTTGAATGGATTTAGGTTGTTCTTGGATCATCACAAGTTTTTGATTCGGCTATGTCTTCTTTTCATACTTAATTTTGTTAATTTCAGCCGTTGACTTTTATCAGAAGCATTAACTTTATTGTTGGAGTGAGATGTTATGTTTCTTGAATAATTATAGTCAGAGGTAGAATTGCATGAATTAAAACTAGTGGCATTGGGCAAATCACCTTGTTGAAACTTCAGAGTCAGTGCAACATTAGAGGCTGCATATAAGAGGTAGCATTTGGAGGGTGTTTCACTATTTTGATCAGTGGATTGTGAGTTTTGAATTTATAATTTGAAAAATCTCTTCAGAGTTAATGTTACCCTGATATGAACTCTTCAGGAGCATGTTGAGTTTGTGCACATCAGAGACATGCATGGGCTTTAGAGATATACTTCAAATTCAGTCTTGATGTCATTTGAAAGTGCAAACACGAGATGGAGGGTTGAATTGTGTTTGTCTAAGTTGGAATATTTTTAATTATTTATTCACGAATTGGTCCGGGTTTGGTGATTTTACCTAAAATAGAGGCAGTAGCACCCAATCTTAAGTAATCAGAGGAAACAGTAAAGTAAAGAGTGCAAAAGTAAAGTGACACAAGCAGGTTCATCTTGGTTCACCATCAACTTGGTAGCTACATCCAGTCCTTTCACTTAGAAGGATTTAACCACTAATTCAAATAATTGAATTAGACAACACCTAACCCGACAAGTCGGTTTTCTCAAAACAACCTGACACCTACAGACTTTTTAGGGAAAACAAACATGTTGAATCTACAAGTCATGTTTTCCTCACACAACTTGAAAATCACAGATTGTTGAAGGAAACTACACCTTGACCCTACAAGTCAACACTTTTCAACATAACCTGAAAAACCAAAGATTGCTGGAGGAACACTAAAGCCACTATTGGGCTGGGTTACTAAAATTTGGAACGAATTGTGTATTGCTTCTACTTAGAAGGTTGTTACAATTGATTTGTCACACTAAAAAACTTAGAAAATATTTTTTGAGCAAGTGCTTCTCTAGAACTTAAACCTTTGAACTTTGAATACTTATCAATTTTGAGCTCTCAAAAGTTTCTCTGAATTGTATGAAATAGATTAGGGTTTCACTTTTGTCGTTGTAAAATCTTGATATATCTTTCTTGTGAACAAATTTTGAATGTATCTTCTTGTGAACAAATTATAAGTGTATCTTCTTGTCAATAATTATGAGTGTTTCTTCTTGTGAATAATTATGAGTGTATCTTCTTGTGAATAATTATGAGTGTATCTTCTTGTGAACGAATTATGAGCATCTCTTCTTGTTAGAAAATTATAAGCATCTCTTCTTGTGAACAATATTTTGACCATATCTTCTTGTGAACAATATTTTGACCATATCTTCTTGTAAACCATATTTTTGCCATATCTTCTTGTGAATAATATTTTGACCATATCTTCTTGTGTACAATATTTTGACCATATCTGATGTGAAAAATATTTTGACAATATTTTGAATTGTATCTTATTTCAGACTGTGTTAAAAAATAATTCACGTGAATCTTCTTTCATACTCTAGATCTATTAGGGCGGGAATGGATTTTGGCTTGTTCTTGAATGTCCAGAAATTCTAATTCAGATAAGTCTTTTCTTCATAATGAATTATTTCAATCAGAGTTATTGGCGTTCCCTTAGAGCCATTGAATTTCTTGTTGGAGTGAGATGTTGTGTTTCTTGGATAATAAAACTCAGAGGTGAAATTGCGTGACTTAGAAATAGTGGCTTTGGGTAAATCACATTGTTGAATCAATAGAGTTAGTGCAACATTATAGGGTGCATATCAGAAGCAACATTTTGAGTGTGTTGCACCTTTTGATTAGCGAAATATGAGCTTTGAATACCTAGCTTGAAGAATCTCTTCAGAGTTAATGATAGCTTGATATAAACTATTTAGAGGCATGTTGAGTTTCAGCACATCAGAGGCACACAAGGGCTTCAGAAGCATGCTTCAAATTCAATCTTCAGACCTAGATGCAGAGGCAGTCTTGAAACCCAAACATCAGAGGTAGTCTTCATAACCTTCAGAGGCACGTTGCTTTCAAAGGCATATGTTCATAGGCAGACGCGTATGTTTTGTGTTCCTTTGATCTCATCCTATGGTCACTTCCTCTAGTACCTTCCTCTGATTTTATTGTTCTAATTGATGCACCCTTAATGAAGACATTAGTCCAAACAATTTGTTCCCATAAAATACCTTTGTTAACATCAAAATCACAAGAGGAAAACCAACCTTTTGCTCTACCTCCTACTGTCTCTATTGATCCTATAAGGAATTGTCAAGATTGCAAAATTTCCTTAAAAGAAACAGAAGGTAATAGATACTCTGCCTCTAACCCAATTTATAAGTTCTTTACTTGAGACGTCACCCAACCATATTCGAGAACTAAATGCAAATACTCTAAATCCTTATGAAGTTTATATGCAATTGGATAACTTTAGAACCTTCATGGTTGATTGGATTAAAGAAAACATGGAGTCTAGACAAATTTTTGATGAGAAGAATGTTCTTGAGTTTCAATGAATTTCCTAGTAATTTTATCTTTGGCCGCTTTAATTTAGACCAACACAAGAATCACGGACGGTCAAACTGACTATTGCCTTTGTCTATGCCGAAGAACAACAATCTGCTATTTCTACTTTGGATTTTGGTTTGGTTTCACCATATGTGTCTTTTCCTTCCTTACAGTTGCCTATTATCTTTCCTTCATTTCAGACTTCAACTGGTGAATCATTCTCTTCTCCTAGCAAACCATGTCATAAGAGTAATTTGTACAAGCAAGGAAGACATAGACCAATTGGCTAAGGAGACTCATGCATTCATTGAAACATCAAATGAAAGGCATGAAACTTTGGTGGCAACATAAGTAGAAATTCAAAGATCACTAGCCCAAACCCAAAACACTCTAGATGATTTACTCTAATTTTTTTTATTTGTTGTTTTTAAATTTAGTTTTGTAAACTTTGTTTCTAAAAACCATGATCATTTTATATATGTGCTTTTGTTTTTGTCACTTTGCTGTTTTTCAAAATATTTCTTTTTCAAAGATGTAGAGTATCAATAGAAGCAAAACTAGCAGAGATATCACACGTATCAACAAAACTAGAACTAACAGAAGTATTAGAACTACTATCAATTCCGGAATTTGCAAAGGAACCTAATACATTAGCAGAAACATAAGTGTCTAATGAATGATCAGAATCAGGAGACTTCTTTGAACATTCCAATCAAATTCATCAAGACTACAAACCTTGATGGAAATTCAGAGTAATAGGGTTTTTCAGAGTAATGCAAAAACAAGATGATTTATAGGTGGTATTTCTCTAATCTTTATTTATCTAATTGATATTATGTTTACTATGATAACAAGCAACTTGATCTTAAAAAATCAAAGCTAGATAAGGATTCTGGAGGTTCTCAAAAATTTAGAGGAACCAGAAAAATCACAGAAAAGAAGGAGAATACAAGTTTCTTTTTCAGAAACAAGCAGAAACCACCAGAACAAAACTAATGTTTTGACTGTGTTATTTCATTCCTTACTTATCTAATTTATATGAAAAATAGCATGACTCTAAAAAGAACTTCTCAAGAAGGCATATACATTCAACAAACCAAACATACAAAATAGTTTCTCAAGATGTTTAAAATGAATGATTGTAAATCTATGGCTACACCAATGCACCCTATTTGTTCATTTGAAAATGATGAATCGGGCTAGAAGGTTGATCAAAAAAAGAAAATAGAGGAATGATTGAATCACTGTTTTACCTTACTGCCTCCAGACCTGATATAATGTTTAGTGTGTGTGTGCACAAGATTTCAGGCTGATCCAAGGGAATCTCATTTAACTGTTATGAAGAGGATCTACCAACCTTAGCTTGTTCTATAAGAAATCTAATAAGTACAAATTAAGTGGCTATTGTAATGATGATTATGCTGAAGGCAAACTTGAGAGAAAAAGCACATGTGGAAACTGCACATTTCTTGGTGAAAACTTGATCTCATGGTCAAGCAAAAAACAAAGCACAATTGCAATGTCAACAGCAGAAGCTGAGTACATTTCAGTAGCAGAATGCAGTTGTCAATTGCTATGGATGAAACATCAACTGAAAGATTAAAAGATTATTGTGAGTAACATACCCATATTTTGTGACAACACTTCTACCATTTGCCTAACAAAGAACCTAATCCTATATTCTAGAGCCAAACACATAGAAATCAAACATCACTTCATTAAGGACTTTGTTCAAAAATGAGTACTCATATCTTGTTTGTAGACACTAAACTCCAATGGGCCAACATATTCACCAAACCACTAGGTGAAGATAAAGTTGACTTCATTTGGAGTCATCTAAACCTTACCTCTATACCTGAATGATGTTGTGCCAAGCTTAGACTAATTTAGATTCATACTAGGAAAATGATTTATGTTTTGTCCATTCTATTACAAAAAAAGGGCAACTACAAGATTTTTTGTCTAAGGACAAAAGAAGGAGAAAAATATTTTTAAACAATAATGTGTGGAGGAAAGGACCAGAGGATACCACAAAAGGAAGTGATCAGAGGAAGTAACAAAGGAAGTAAAAAAGTTAGAGGAAACGAAATCAAAATGGTGAATGTAATCCTCATAATCTGACAAATGCACATTTTAGAAAAGAACACACATTTGCCTATGATTTTTGCCTCTAAAGTTTGAGTCTTAAGACTGCCTCTGAAGATTCTGTGTACTTTTGGAAGCTCAACATGTTTCTATAATTTCCATGCCTCTAATTAGTAGTATTTGGGCACCCTATGATGAATAGTACTTTCGCATACTCTGATGAACAGTATTTCTACATTCTCTGATGAACAGTATTTATGCATGCTTTAATGAACAATATTTCTACATGCTATGATAAATAGTATTCCTACATGCTCTGATGAACTGCTTTTTTTGCATATTCCACTAACTCTGAAGACCGCAACAAGTTTCAATAATGTTGCCTCTGAAGTTGTAATCATTCTGAAGATTGCAACACATTCCAAAGTACTACCTCTGATACGCAGTACACTCTGAAGTTGCACTAACTTTGGTAATGAAACAAAGGTGAAGTTGCCTGTGCCACTAATTCTATGTCATGCAACTTTACATCTGCCTCTAACTCTGATTATTTAGCAATATAGCATCCGAGTCCAAAATAAAAGTAAATGATTCTGATGGAAGGTCAAAGATTTTGATAGATTGAGCAACATATTGAATTGGACTTTGTTGTATCCTTACTTCTGAAGGTCCAAAAACTAAGCTCAGTTTTGTTCCCGCCCAAATCAAATTAAGCTTATGAAGGAAGACTCAAGTAAATTAATTTGCAAATGCAATATGAACAAATACTCACAATATCCTTGTAGAAAAATTGCTCAAGATTAGATTTGAAAATAAAAGAATTGGCTAAGGGTCATATTATCAAAACATATCTTTCAAATTTTTTTTGGAAGAAATATTTGTTGACCAAGCTGGAATGAAGATATGATTTAGAGTTATATTTGAAGAAAATCATTGTGGACCAAGCTGGAATGGAGACACGATTCAGAATTATTTTGGAAGAAAATTATTGTTGACCAAGCTACAATGGAGATAAGATTTAGAAACTCAGCAAGTAATTCACAAACCCTAACTACTCATACTTCTCTAAGTACTCAGAATTCAAGGTTTCAGTTTCACCAAAGGCACTCGTTCAACTTTATATTATTTAGTGCTTAGTGCTTCATTGTTAGTGCGAGAAAATCATTGTAATAAATCTGCTAAGTAAAAACAAAACCAAACTAGTTTCAAACTCTTTGTAACCCAACTCAGTAGTGGCTTTATTATGCCTCAAGAAATATGTGGATCTCAGTTTGTATTGAAAAGACTTGACTTGTACGGTCAAATAGGTAGTTTGCCTCTAGCAATCTGTAGATTTCAGGTTGTTTTGAGAAGATTTGACTTATAGGTTCAATGTGTTGTGTGCCTTCAAAAATCTGGGCCATCAGATGGTATGGAGAAGACTTGGCTAGTAGAGTCAAGGTGGTTGTGTTCCTCAAAAAGTTTGGGGTTGTTAGGTTGTTTTGAGAAGACTAACTTGTAAGGTCAGTTGTTGTGTAATTCAAGGAGTTGAATTAGTGAATTAAATCTTTCTAAGTGAGGCGACTGAACGTAGCTACAAAGTTGATGGTGAACAAGGATAAAATGCTTGTGTCACTTTACTCTTGCATTCCTTAGTTTTGTTACTGCTTCTAATATAAGTCATCAAATTCGAACAAGTTTTAATCAAATAATTAAAAACAATCCAAATTAGAAAAATACAATTCAATCCCCCTTCTCGTGTTTGCACACTTTCACAAACAAATTGTTCTCATAAAATAACTTTGTTAACATCAAAATCACACGAGGAAAACCAAATGAGTTTCAACACTTGTTGTGTTTGCTCTACATCCTTCTGTCTCTACTGAGCCTCTAAGAAATTGGCAAGGTTGTAGACTTTCCTCAAAAGATACAAAAGGTAATAGATACTCTGTCTCTAACTCAATTTATTACTAATTTTATTTCTAACTCTGGTACGAGTTCTTTACTTGGGGAGTTCACCCAACCAAAAATTATATCAACCTTCACTTAAACCTCATCCACCACCTACCTCACCCTTAGCTGAATTTTTTTCAGTTAATATTTGATTTGTTTTTTAATTAACTCTTACCTTGACACCATACCTATATCTAGCCTAATAGAAAGAAGTTGTAACTTTATTTCTAGGGAAATTAAGAAAGTAGCAACCCCATCTCAACCATCATCACAACCTGTACCTTCACATTCACACTCACCTCTATCTAAATCTCAACCAATCTCAAAACTTGCATCTAAACCTGAATCACAGTCTTAACCACAATCTCTAATTGAACTAGATATAACCTTTTTCTGTTATATTAATTCATTTTGCTGTCATTCCTTGAAACTTTCCATTTCTTGATGTTTTTGTGCAAGATGTAACAAATAAAATCATACATATTCGAGAACTAAATGCAAGTACTCTGAATCCTTGGGAAGTTTATATGCATTGGGATAACTTCAGAAGAGTGTTCTTTGGCTACACAAGCAAAAATTCAAAGATCACTAGCCCAAACCCAAAACACTCTGGATGATTTACTATAATTCTTTTTATTTTTTATTTAGTTTTGTAAACTTTGTTTCTAAAAACCATGATCATTTTATACATTTGCTTTTGTTTTTATCACTTTGCTGTTTTTCAAAATGTTTCTTTTGCAAAGAAAACTCAATTTCCATAAAGCTAAGCGATTTTCAAAAAAGGGTTGAATCTCTTTAGCTCAAAAAAATATTTGGTTCTATGTTTTATTTACACTTTTTTTTTTCTTCTGATGTAAAGTGGGGTGAAACAATATTAAGGTAAAATAAATGAGAAGTATCGTAAAAGAATGTTAATGCATACAAAATATATTTATACTCATATCATTTCAATTAAAAATATTCTCGCATTAGATTTTTATATATTTTGATAATTTTTATAATTTTTGCGACAAATTGTTCAACAATATATTTGATTGTCATAATGAAAAAGAGAAAAATTATTAGAACCATGTTGGTTTAAAGAAAAATAAATCCTAGTTATGTTTTAATGAAAAAATATATATAAAAAAGAATAATTTATTTTATGACGTTTATTATAAGTGTACAAATCCTCTAGTGACAACCTCTGATGGTTGTGTAAGTGCATATGGTAATGGTCCTCTAAATCCTTCAACAACAAAATGAAAAAGTTTTGTAAGTGCATATGATAAACACTTAATGGTCCTCTAAATCCTTTAACAACAAAATGAAAAAGTTTTGTAAGTGCATATAATAAAAAGTTTTGTAAGTGCATATTATTATTATTATTATTATTATTATTATTATTATTATTATTATTATTATTATATTATTATTATTATTATTGTTATTATTATTATTATTATTATTATTATTATTATTTTATTATTATTATAGTGGCATTCAACACAAAGGATAATATAAATGTAAGTATATAAAATATTAAAATAATAAAGTAAAATAATATAATTTTAAAAAGTAAATTTGGTCTTTTTTTACTAGAGACTTTGACTTAAGAATAAAAAATACAATTTCTATTAAAATAATTCAAATCTTATATTGTTTGTCATTAAATTAAAGTAAATATCCATATGTATTTTTTTTTTATCTATTTTTTTATAGGATTAGTATACAAAATTTTATTATGAAAACCTTGGCATTGGTTCTTCTATTCTCAACTGGTATGTAGACAATTTTCATAATATTTTTTAATTTTTAACATATTAATTCTCTTATAGAGATATTAGGCTTAAATACATGATTGGTCTTAATAATTATGTGTTTTTTTTTTAGTTTTAGTCCGTGTAAGTTTTTTGTTTGTTTTTGGTCATTACACTAATATTACGTTTCTCAATAGGTATGGCCATTGAACTTCCGATAGAAAAATATTTTTCCAAATGTAATCAAGTACATGACTGTAAATCCTTTTGCACCAGTCAAGGCTATTTACAAGGGCTCTGCGTTCCAATCGATAATAAATTGTTTAACTTGTTGCTGTGCCAAATTGATTGATAATAAACTTAGAAGTTAGAGCATTTCTTTTGTTTGAAGAAAATATTATGTTTACTATATATATATATATATATATATATATATATCAGCTTCAATAAAAGGAAATAAAACAATGAATAACTTATGCACAAGATTTGGCGAAATAACAAATGTGGACTTCCATTATAGTTTCGAAACTAAAAAGCAATTCAAAATTTGAAATAATATATTTTAGGTAAAATTACGTTTGCGGTGCTTTAAATTTGATCCTTTTTATGAGTTGTACTTTTAAGTTTTTTTTTTCTCCAAATTAGCCCTAGTAATATCCAAATGTACATGCCGTGGTATTTTTTTTAATTTACATTTAACACCATTGAAAAGACACATGTTTGTTCATATGGTGAAGTGTCCATAATATTGTCGTGGTCGCACATGCAAAACATCATATTATATATCATTTAGTTAATTTTTATTAAAAACTAAAATCCTAAATTTTAATTGTTAAGGTTCTTCATCTTCTTCAATACTAAATACCAAATTAAAACCCAAATTATAATCAATAAAGTTTTTTAGGTTTCATCAAACTCATAAATTTGAAACCCATAAATGCATATGTGTTTTGACAAAGGTAAGCTCATATCATTTTATTAATAATTAATTGTTCAATATATGTCGGGATATTAATAAAAATTTGGATACTAGCTAAAGATGGGGATACATGTGCTAGAGCATGAGCTGCCATTATGAAACTTATCGACAACCACTTTGAAGTCTATCTCAAAATTGACATTCTCTAGTTGTAGCTTATGGACCCATTGCGAAGTCATCAAATAACCACTCACTTCTCCTATTTCAATAGTTCAAATAAGAGAAAACCAAATGTTTGTCCAATATTATATTATTGTGTTGCTTCCATTCACTCCAAAGCATAGTAGTGAAGCTGGAAACAACATTTGTATTCAGTTGTTGCAGCACTGTGAAAATAACAATACTTGTGTTGTTTGTGCGAGATGATGAAAAATTTATCCTAATACACAAATCGATTTGTTGTCAACATTGAATGCCATTAGGACAGTGAAAAAATAAGTGATAACTTTCCTCCATAGCATTGTCACTAAAGTTGCAGTTCGATGAACAACCAACACCACACTTATTAAAACTGACCCGTTTAGGCAAACTGTTACAACATAACTGCCACACCTGATTTTTTACTTATGTTGGAGCTCTTATTATCATTATTAAATCCCATCAACCATTGACCTTTAAGTGAGAAATATCAATCGCCTCATTTACACATAAAAGGTAGGCGCTTTGCACCAAATACAAACAATTTTTCTATGGCTTGCAAACCTTTCTATCTTCTTCCACAGAAGCAAACAAAGGAGTGTTAGTATTGATGTTAGCTTTGGTATCATAAAAAGGGAATGCACAACATGGTGATCAAATTGGCTATATGGGCTAGAGCATGGTGTGACTTTAATAAAAAAGACATGTCATTGAGCCAATTTTCCTCAGAAACAAAGATTGTAGTACCTGATCCAATACTCCACCTATTTTCTTCTTTTAACAAAAATTTAGTAGTGTGTATACTTCTCCGAACATAGCTTGGGTTATGACCAACTTGATGAAGGTGCTGAAAAACACAAGAAAAATGAGTTTAAATTGTATTTTTCCATTTTTGAAAATTATTTGAATTGCTCATAATTTATGCTGCCTTAAAATAGATAATCATTGATATTAATATTTATCTTCTAACTTAATATGCACACTTAGCAAAAGGTTAGGGAATACTTGTTCATATTTGTTTTGTTGTCAATAAAACATCAATCTGAGTATTGTAGCTAAAATCACTTTTGCACTATCACTTGAGACCCAAGGAAATCACCATTTGCAAAATATCTTGCTTTGAATAGCCTATTGACAAGAGTATTAAGGCTATTCCTAAAAACCCAACCTTGTACCAAGCATAGAAAGGTTAAAAACACTAATAATTTTAAATCCCATTCCACAATCATGCTTGTGCATGGAGTGTTTGTCCCAAGAAAGCCAATGAATACTTTTGGTATAATGATTATTATGGCCCCACCAAAAATAGTTCATCATTTTCTCAATTTCATCAACCAATGGGGATGGTATGTGGAAGATACTCATTACATAAGAAAGAATATCTTGAGCACAACCTTAATAAGCATTTTTTCCCTCCCATAGACAAACATTTGCTACTCTAATAATTGATTTTCCTCCTCACCTGGTCTTTGATAAATTAGAACGTTGCCTTTTTACTTCAACCAATAACCGAGGGCCTCGTCAAATAGTTACTAGTATTGAGTACTGCTTGAACTCCCAACAAATAAGCAATATAATTTTTGGTTTCCCGGTCCACATTTGGAATACATAAAATTTCCAATTTTTGCAGACTGATTAATTGTCCAGATGCAGCCTCATATGTGGATGTTCTTCATAATTGTGGATTTGTTCATTGTGACCCTAAAATATAAGAAGCAATCATTTGCAAAAAATAGGTTAGAAATGATCGGTGCATGTTTGCAAATTTTGGTGCCATGTATATGGCCTCTATTTTTAGTTTGCCTAACCAACGCTGATAGCCCCTTATTCCAAATGATGAAGAGATATGGTAAGAGAGTTTCACTTCTATGAAGTCTCATCCCAGGGATTATAGTGCCAACTATATCATCATTGACAATCATAGAATAGTCCACAATTTAAACACACAACATAATCCATCTCACCCAATTTTCATGAAAACCAATAGCTAGCATAACCTCTCGAAGGTTATCCCAGTCTATATGATAATAAGCCTTACTAATATAAAGTTTGATACCACCAAAGGATACCACCAAAGAAAGTCACTAGGGGATATCACCAAAGGAGATGACTAGAGGATCATTTAAGTAGAGGAAAACGATATAAACAATGATTAATATACAAAATTTTATTATGACAACTTTGGTTGCAGTTCTTCTATTCTCAACTGGTATTTTCATAATAAAGTTTGAATATTCCATAATAACTTTGGTTGTAGACAATTTTCATAACTGGTATTCTCAACTTTGGTTGTAGACAATTTTCATAATAAAGTTTGAATATTCCATATATTATTTCTCTTATAGAGATATTAGGCTTAAATACATGATTGGTCTTAGTAATTATGTGTTTTTTTTAAGTTTTAGTCCGTGTAAGTTTTTTGTTTGATTTTGGTCATTGCACATATTAATTTTTTTTGTTTTTGGTTTTTTATTTTCGTTTTAATATCTGTAAAATTAGTTTTTATTTGAAGGAGTCCTTACAATATATTTAATATTTGATTTTAATCCCTCAATTATTAGAGATTAAATAATTACAGGTGTCAATTTCAATAAAAATAAATTTTGCAGGGACTAAAACGAAAGAGCAATGACCAAAAACAAAATAAAAATATTTACCAGGACACAAATCAAACAAAAAAATTTACATGGACTAAAATAAATAAAAATAGCATATTGACAAGGACCAATCATATATTTAAGCCTATATATTAACTAATCATTACACTAATATTATTTTTCTCAATAGGTATGGCCATTGAACTTCCGATAGAAAAATGTTTTTCCAAATGTGATCAAGTACATGACTGTAAATCCTTTTGCACCAGTAAAGGCTATTTACAAGGGCACTGTGTTCCAATCGATAATAATGGTTTAACTTGTTGTTGTGCCAAATTGGTTGATAATAAACTTAGAAGTTAGAGTTTTTTTTTCTAGTTTGAAGAAAATATTATGTTATATATATATATATATATATATATATATATATATATATATATAACAGCTTCATTAAAAGGAAATAAAACAATTAATGTTATTATGATGTATGGTGGACAAATCAAAGCAAAAGTATGATTGAAAATCTAATGAGACGTAAATGTGTTTTGTCTGCATAAATTATGCACAAGATTTGGCGAAATAACAAATATGGATACTAGATAAAGATGGAGCTACTTGTGCTAGTGCATGAGCTGCCATTTTGAAACTTATCGACAACCACTTTGAAGTCCATTTCAAAATTGACATTCTCTAGTTGTAGCTTATGGACCCATTGTAAAGTCATCAAATAACCAATCACTTCTCCGATTTCAATAGTTCAAATAAGAGAAAACCAAATGTTTGTCCAAGATTATATTATTGTGTTGCTTCCATTCACTCCAAAGCATAGTAGCGAAGTTGGAAACAACATTTGTATTAAGTTGTTGCAGCACTGTGAAAATAACAGTACTTGTGCTGTTTGTGCGAGATGATGAAAAATTTATCCTAATACACAAATCGATTTGTTGTCAACATTGAATGCCATTAGGACACTGAAAAAATAAGTGATAACTTTCCACCATAGCATTGTCACTAAAGTTGCATTTGGATGAACAACCAATACCACCATAACTGCCACACCTGATTTTTTACTTATGTTGGAGCTCTTATTATCAGTATTAACTGCCACACCTGATCATGAATGTTCTGGATTTGTGATTCATCTTGTACATCTTCTTCTGTTCAACATCCATCTCTTTCCTTGAAATTTCAATACCATCAGGATTTGTTGGAGCAGTGTAGCCATCTTCCACTAAGCCCCAAACTTTGGGATCTTGTGAGATAATGAAACTCCTCAGTTTGTCCTATCAGTACTCAAATCGTTCACCATCAAACAAAGGTGGCATGTTGATGTTTCCTATAGTAGCTTCACCAAATCAACACATTGTTGAATCCTTGGATCTTTATTTAAACACTGTAAAGTGCTAATTTTTGAAATCGGGCTCTTGATGCTCAAACGAGAAGGGGGGTTGAATTGTGTTTGCTAATTTATTTAAATCTTGTTCGGATTTGGTAACTAAAGGTGCAAGCACGATAAGGGGCAGAGGATGAATTGTGTTTGCCAAAGTTTACAACTTTTTGATAATTTATAAATAAATAAAGAACTAGTTTGGTTTTGGTGACTTACTCGGAGTAGAAGCAATCGGATTCAGAGGCAGCAAGCAATGAAAGCATAAATAATTTGACACGTAGATTTATCCTTGTTCACCACTAACTTGGCTACATCAAGTCCCCTCATTCTGAAGGCTTTAATCCACTAATTTAAATACCTTGAATTACAAAGCACCTGACCCTCCAAGCCAGTCTTCCCAAACTGTAAGACCCTTAATTTTAAACTCTAAATTATGCAATTTAGTATATTTATTGTTAAATTGTTGCTGCATTTAGCCCAATTTTAATTCATTTTGCGAATTAAATACCAAAAGCATATTTTTTTAGAGTTTGTTATATGTGCATTATATTTATATTTATATATATATATATATATATATATATATATATATATAGATCCGGTTAAAATTATTCGTCGAAGAATAATTTAATTACGTTACGGAGAATTTATTATCGGACTGTTTTGTTAAAAATATCTTAGGTTGCTGAAATTTTTACCTGTCAATTGAGTTGCAACGAGAATAGATATTTTTATTAAAATAATTTGTGATGTGGATAAGAGTTTTAATTATTGTTAGTTTCATATATATATTATTTAGTGAGTTAGTATATATATATATATATATATTGTTTAAGTTAGTAAGGCATATATGTGTGAGAAGGCAAGGAATGGTTAGGAAACAGGGAAGCAAAACACTCCTTCCAGCTCGCGTTCATTTTTCTTTTCCTTTGTTCCTTTCCAAAACAGTGTTAGTGGTTTTAAAAACCTTTCTTTTCCTTTGTTCCTTTTCATATGTGTATTTATGCAGTTGGAATTTGGTGAAATTGATGTGTGATTTTGTATAAATTGAATTTAATTGATTTATGTGTGTTTTGAGGAAATTAAATTTAAGGTGTTTGAGGTGAGGTTTGTGGGAAATAAATTTGGTGAGATTTATGTTTGAAAATGTGCAAATTAATGGGTGCTTTATGATTGAACTTGGTATGGATTTTGTAGAATTCGAATTAATTGAATTCAATGTGGTTTGTGGATTAAATTTGGTGTGTTTGAGGTGTAGATTTGTAGAAAATGAATTTAAGGTGTTTAATGTAGAGTTGAGGAAATTAATTTGATGAGTTTGAGGGATGATTTGTGGAAATTATTTGGTATAAATTTATGTTTGCAATTATGGAAATTAATGGGTGTATTGTGGTTGAAAATTTTGGAGTTTTGAATTTGGTGATTTATGGTTGAAAATTTGGAGATTTAAACTGGTGATTTATGGTTAAAAATGTGGAGTTTTAAATTTGGTGATTTATGGTTGAAAATTTAGAGATTTAATTTGGTGGTTTATGTTTGGAAATGTGGAGTTTTGAATTAATGTAGATTATTTGGTAGTAAAAGTTTGGTGTGTGAAAAAGATATAATTTTGGGAATTTTGTTGTGGTTGGATAAATTTTAGTTGTAAACAAATTGTTATAAATATTTATATTTTTGTAGTTAGCTCCTTGAATCTCGAAAAGGAATCGAGACCGTTGGCACCGAGTTAGCGGTGGGGAGAACTCTGATATATTAATGTTTTAAATTTGGTGATTTATGGTTGAAAATTTTGGAGATTAAATTTGGTGGTTGATGTGTTCATAATTAATATTATGAATTTTTGAGATGTGTTTTATGTGTAGATTGGTGGAAAATGAATTTAATGTGTTTATGGGTGAAATTGTGGAAGTTGAATTTAATGTGTTTGAGGTGTGGATTGTGGTGATTCATGTTTGGTGTGATTGATGTGTTCATAATGAATATTATGAATTTTTTAGATGTGTTTTACGTGTTGATTTTGTGGAAAAATGAATTGGTGTGAATTGTGGGATTATGAGTTATATATGTTTTGAGTATGCTCTGTGTTGAATTTCAAAAATCATTAATGTTAAATGAGTATTAAAAATGGGGAATCTTTTAATAGCTGCATTTACGTAATGATTGTGGTGAAAGAATCAGAGTATGCTCATACATTCATAGTACATGGTGACTGCGATGGTGCCATGGTAATAGTGGTAACCATGATGGGCCACGAGATGATGCCATGTGAATAGTTGGTTCATCTTATCCTTGCGGGGATTTTTGAGTCGTGCTGATCTGTGAGTGATTGCATGCATAGAAAATCGTGTTGGTCTGTGAGAGGCTGTACGATAGTAAATCATGCTGATCTGTGAGAGATTGCATTCTTGTAAGTCGTGCTGATCTGTGAGCGATTGCACGCGTAGAAAATCGTGCTCGTCTGTGAGAGGCCGTACGATAGTAAATCGTGTTGATTCGTGAGAGATTGCACCTTGATAATTAGTACTTGTCTGTGAGAGGCTGTACAATTATAATTTACACCCATTCGAGGAGGGTTTTGGTTTGGAATTCCGGAATCAAGCGCATTAGCATATACGCATCGCATTAGGGTGCTTGGCACGCGAGTCATGTTTGATATACTGTGATGGTTGTATATACATACTCGGTTGTTGTTTGTAATTATGCCGTAATTGATGAGTGTGATTGATTGATTTTGTGTGGTAAGTGTTGAATGATTGCAAAACGTTTTCGAAACTGAAATCTGCAAATTTTAGCAGTTGTATTTGGCTACAAGTAGTGTGTAGTCGAATACAAATATTCAATTTTGCTACTGACTTGTGAAATAGCACTATATTCGAATACAAGGATGCTGTATTCGAATACGACAGTGCAGTTTGTTAAAAACTTCATTTTTCAGCTTTGTTTATGCATGTTTGACATATGAAAACCCTTTCAAGGTGTATGCTAAGATAAAAAGTTATTTTATGCATTTGAAATTTAAATGCTATGTGATATTTGTTAATTTCGGTTGGTGACCCTTTACATTATTGTGGACTGGGCTTACGCCCCAGGTAAGAATTTTGAGTCGTGCTGGAATTACAACGACGTCGAAGGCATGGCATAGCGATGAGTTTGGATTTGTGATCGAAAGCAGAGGGGCTTGATGTCGCTTGTGGATTTCTTAGTACCCAGTCACCCTCAGTTAGATTAATGATCAGCTTAGGGTTGTGTTTTAGAATTTTATTTATTTTCCCTTTCTTATTTCAAGGTTGTTGTCGCAAAGGAAACTTATGTATTTAAAACAAATTATTTTACCCGGTGTATTTTATATTTGGATAAATTAGATTTTCGTTCCAAAAACTATTTCCGCTGTTTGTAATTATTGTTGACTTTGTCATGGTGTTACGACTTAAATGTTTTATCCAAAAGTATTTCTCTCTTTATTTATGGATTTGATTTCAGTTATTTAAAAAAAAATACACCCGCGCTGTTAAAAATCGGGGTGTTACACAAACAGTCTGACAACCGTAGACTGTTGAGGAACTAACCACCTTGACCCTAAATGCCAAGTCTTCTCCTAACAACTTGAGAACCCCAGATTGAAAAATGAACTAAACCACTATCGGGTTGGATACAAACATTGGAACTTGAGTAGTTGCTTCTAACAAAGCTAATAATAATAATAATAACTCTCACACTCAAAGAAAATAACACTCATAAAATATTTCTAACCTGAACAAGTTTTTCTCTCTTTGAACTCTAAGATGAATTGAGAACTTTGAGCTTGATTTCTTCTACTCTTTTCTACTTTTCAATGATTTTATCCTTCAGCCTTGAGTGTCTATTTATAGGGAAAATTTGGGCTTTAATTTAGTCATTGTTTAATTGTGAATTGTATCTTGTTCATATTGAGTTTGTAAATTCATCAAATTGATTCTATTTATATTTTTTTTAGATTGAGTTTGTAAATTCTTTAGATTGATTCTCTTTGTATTTTGTTCAGATTGTGTTTGTAAATTCTTAAGATTGATTCTATTCATATTTTGTTGTAGATAAACCTTCATTAAATCTTTTTCAAATGTTGATCAAATCTTCTTCAAATCTTCTTTCATACTCTCTGAAGTCAAATATACTGTTTTCATAAAATACATGTGTTATCATCAAACTCTAAATATAAAATCAACTTGGTTCCAACAATATTCCTAGCTTCTCTAATAAATGTAATCTTAGGTGTCCACCTGCTTGGCAGACTCTTAAGAATTTGTCCACTTGCTTGTTGTTTCTTTGTCAGTGCACTTATGAAATTCCTTGAAGGTAATTGCATTGATCATGAATGTTTTCGATTTGTGATTCATCTTGTACATCTTTTTTTGTTCAACATCCATCACTTTCCTTGAAATTTCAGTACCATCGAAATTTGTTAAGTAGTGTAGCCATCTTCCACTAAGCCCCAAAGTTTGGGATCTTGTGAGATAAAGAAACTCTTCAGTTTGTCCTTCCAGGTTATGTTTCCTCTAACAACTTCTTTACCAAATCAAGACATTATTGGATCTTTGTTCAAACACTGTAAAGTGCTAAATTTTGAAATCGGGCTCTTGATGCCAATTGAAGGTGCAAACACGAGAAGGGGGTTGAATTGTGTTTGACTAAGTTGGATTCTTTTTTCTAATTTATTAGATCTTGTTCGGGTTTGCTAACTTACTTAGAATAAAACATGAATTGCAGAATTAAAGTGACACAAAATTTTTGTCTTGGTTCACCACTAACTTGGTAAATATGTCCAGTCCCCTCACTCTAAAGGATTTAATCCAGTAATTCAAAATTTGAATTACACAACACCTGACCCTTCAAGCCAACGTTCCCAAAATAACCCGACACCTATAGACTTTTTGAGGGACACAAGCACGTTGTTGCTACAAGCAAAGTCTTCTCAACACAACCTGAAAACCTATATATTGCTTGATGAACACGAAAGCCACTATTTGGTTGGGTTACAAGAGTTTGGAACAAATTGGTTTGCTTCTAACAAGCTGATTTTAACAATGCCCCTCACACTAGAAAACACTTAGAGAATATTTCTTTTGAACAAGTGTTTCTCTAGACCTTAACCTTATGAACTATAATCACTTAGGAAATTTTGTTCTTGTGAGTTCCCTTATTTTCTACTTTAGCCTTGAGTATCTATTTGTAGAATATGTTAGGGTTTCTCCTTTGTCCTGGCAAATAATACATGTATCTTCTTGTAAACAATTTTTCTTGTAAATAATTCATATTTTCTTGTAGATTCTGATAAACTCTTCTTGTAAATAATTCATATCTTCTTGTAGATAAATCTTAATCAAACCTTCTTTTAAATAATTCATATTTTCTTGTGATAAATCTTGATGAAATATAATTGTAAGTAATTCATATCTTCTTGTAGATAAATCTTGATCAAACCTTCTTATAAATAATTCGTATCTTCTTGTGATAAATCTTGATCATACCATGTTGTAAATTATTCATATTTTCTTCTGGATAAGATCTTGATTATATCTTCTTTAATTCTTGACCATATTTTCTTTTCAACATGGTAAAAGATTTTCTTCAATTATAAATCTGAATGAAATCTAGTTTTAGATTGTCTTCAAAAACATGAATCTTCTTTCATACTATTGTTTGATATGAGCCATAATGGATTCAGGGTTTTCTTGGATCTTCACAAGTTTTTGATTCGGCTAATTCTTCTTTTCATACTTAATTCTTTCAATTTCAACAGTTGACTTTTTATCAGAGGCAATAACTTTCTTGTTGGAGTGAGATGTTGTGTTTCTTGAATAATGATAGTTAGAGGCAGAATTGCATGACTTAGAGTTGGTGGCATTAGGCAAATCTCCTTGTTGAAACTTCAAAGTCGGTGCACATTAGAGGTTGTATATCTGAGGCAAGATTTGGAGTGTGTTACACCATTTTGAATAGCAAATTTTGAGCTTTGAATTTATGATTTGAACAATCTCTCCATAGTTAATTATACATTGATATGAACTCTTCAGAGGCATGTTGAGTTTGTGAACAACAGAGACATGCTTCAAATTCGATTTTCAGAGGCAGTCTTGAGAGCCATTCTTCAGAGGCAGTCTTCAGAGCCATTCTTCAACTTGGAAGATACATCCAATCCCTTCACTTAGAAGGATTTAACCACTAATTCAAATCCTTGAATTACACAGCACCTAACACTACAAGTCAGTCTTCTCAAAACAATCTAACACCTGCAGACTTTTTTGGGCAAACAAACACCTTGACTCTACTAGTCAAGTTTTCCCCACACAACCTAAAAACCACAGATTGTTGTGAACCTACAAGTCAATTTTGACCATATATTCTTGTGAACAATATTTTGACCAATATCTTCTTATGAACTATATTTTGACCATATCTTCTTTTTACCTTGGTCAAAGATTTTTTTCAATTATAATTATGAATTGTATCTAATTTCATATTATGTTCAAAAACTTATTCATGTGAATCTTCCTTCATACACGTGATTGATTGGAGTGAGAATGGATTTAGGCTTGTTCTTAAATATTCAAAAATTCTGATTCAGCTAAGTCCTTTCTTTAGAATGAATTTTTTCAATCAGAGTCGTTGACTTTCCATCAAAGTCATTGACTTTTTTGCTGGAGTGAGATGTTGTGTTGCATACCAGAGACAACATTTTGAGTGTGTTGCAACTTTTGTTTAGAGGAATATAAGCATTGAATGCATGGCTTGAGCAATCTCTTTAGAGTTAATGATAGCTTGATATAAAATATCAAAGGCATGCTAAGTTTGTGCACATCAGAGGTACATAAGACTTTAGAGGCATGCTTCAAATTCAGTCTTCAGAGGTAGTCTTCAAACCTTGTTTCAGAGACAGTCTTAAGTCCTAGTTATCAGAGGCAGACACATATGCTATTTTGTTCCTTTGATTTCATCCTCTAGTCAATATCTCTGGTAGCTTCTTCTGGTACCTTCCTTTGATTTTCTTGTTCTAATTGATGGACACTTAATGAAGCCATTAGTCAAACAAATTGTTCTTGTAAAATAACTTTGTTAACATCAAAATCATAAGAGAAAAATCAACTTGGTTCCAACACTTGTTGTGTTTTCTCTACCTCCTGCTCTCTCTATAAGGAATTTTCAAGGTTCTAGACTTTTCTCAAAAGAAACAGAAGGTATTAGATACTCTTCCACTAAATAAATCTATTTCTAATTTTATTTCTAACTCTAGTACAAGTTCTTTACTTAGAGACTTTAGCCAACCAAACATTATTCCAACCATCACTTAAACCTGATCCACCACCTACCTCACCCTTAGCTGATTTTTTTTCAATTAATATTTGATTTGATTCTTAATTAAACTCTTACCATGACACCATACCTATTTCTAGCCTAATAGGAAGAAGTTTTAATTTTATTACTAGGGTAATTTAGAAAGTAGCAACACCATCTCAACCATCATCATAATCTGAACCTTTACATTCACACTCACCTCTATCTGAATCTCAACCAATCTCAAAATTTGCATTTGAACCTGAATCACAATCTGAACCGCAATCTCAAATTGAACTAGATATAGACTTTATCTGTTATAATAATTCATTTTGTTGCCATTCCTTGAAACTTTCCATTCCTTGATGTTTTTGTGCAAGATGTAACCAATAAAATCGTACATATTCGAGAAATAAATGCAAGTACTCTAAATCCTTATGAAGTTTATATGCAATGGGATAACTTAGAACCTTCATGTTCGCTTCAAGTTATACAAACACAAGAATCAAGGATGGTCAAACTGACTATTGCCTCTATCTTTGCTGAAGAACATCCATCTACTGCTTCTATTTTGGATTTTGAACTGGTTTCACCATATGTATCTTTTCCTTCCTTACAATTGCCTCTAGTCATTCCTCCATTTGAGACCTTAACTGGTGAAGCATTGTTTTCTCCTAGCAAACAATGTCAATAAGAGTAATTTGTACAAGCAAGGAAGACATAGACAAGTTGGCTAAGGAGACTCGTGCATTCATTGAAAATCAAATGAAAGGCATGAAACTTTGGTGGCTACTCAAGCAGAAATTCAAAGATCACTAGCCCAAACCCAAAACACTCTAGATGATTTACTCTAATTATTTTTATTTTTTATCTTTATTTATTATTTAGTTTTGTAAACTTTGTTTCTAAGAACCATGATCATTTTATACATGTGCTTTTGTTTTTATCACTTTGATGTTTTTCAAAGTGTTTCTTTTTCAAAGAAAACTTAATGTCCATGAAGCTAGGCGAGCTTTAAAAAAGGGTTGAATGGTTCTTAAATCATTCAACTCTTTAGCTCAAAAAAATGTTTGGTTCTATGTCTTCTAAAGATCTCAATGGATTCTCAAAACATTCTTCTTGAACTTTTTTTTTATCTCTTTTTTTTTTTACCGTGATATGTTTTATTTAGACCTTTTTTTTTCTCAGATGTAATGTGGGGTGAAACAATATTGAGGTAAAATAAATGAGAAGTATCGTAACAGAATGTTAATGCAGAAAAAATAGATTCATATTCATATCATTTCAGTTAAAAATATTCTTGCATTAGTTCAAAGGAGACCTTTGAAAATTTTAATATTTTTTGTGATAAATTCTCCGACAATACATTGGATTGTCATAATCAAAAAGAGAAAAATTGTTAGAACCATGTTGGTTTAAAGAAAAATAAATCCTAACTATGTTTTAATGAAAAGATATATATAAGAAAGAATAATTTATTTTATGACGTTTATTATAAGTGTACAGATCCTCTAGTGACAACCTCTGATGGTTATGTAAGTGCATATGGTAAATAGTTCATGGTCCTTCTAATCCTTAGTGTCTAATCATCAGGTGAACATATATTTGTCTGATGTAGTATTTCATTTGGTAAAATGTATCCTCTGCTAATGTGTTTCGTCTTGAAGAAATTAGGCAATAATACAAGACATAATCCTTTATAAAAAGGAATGTTCACAAATCATTTGAATCATCATAACTCTCCGTATCAATGCTAGGTCAAACAAGATCATTAAGGCTGCTTGACAATCACTGGGTAACGATTTGAAATGTGTTGAAATCCATGCAATTGCTTTATTATCGTGCTACTGTAAAAAGTACATTTCCACGTTGCAGAAAGGATGGAATATTGCAATGAATTGATTCAACACACAAAAAATCCTTTACATTTATGGTTGTAAAAACTCAAGTGAACATTTGTTCAATTTTTTTCTTTTGAAAGACCATTTACTAGTGTTATGCACCAAAAAAATCTTTATCCTCTTTGAAAAGAGTTATACTATTGTAATTTCATAAAATCTTATCATTTATCTTGTAACTAGCCCAATAGTGGATGTCTCCTCAAAAGGTTAACTATAAAAACATCCATCAACAACTTTATGTCTGTTTGCGAGACCCTCTTGGTATTCATCTTTAGAATTATTTATAAATAAATGATAATTCTTGACAAATGTTTAGGAAATTAATTTATTGAGATTGCATACGAATTTGACAAAGCTTGGACGAAAATCTTTGAACCAGCGTTGATCGGAAAACAATTGTAAGCAAGAAGGAAATTTGTGAACATGATGGATAATATCAAGAGATGGAGAACCCAAACAAAGCCACTTAAAAATGACAGGATCATCCATTCTGGATATGAAAACCCAACTAGAGAAATTTTTTCTCTTATTCGAATTACTCAATTATTATTATTATTATTATTATTATTATTATTATTATTATTATTATTATTATTGTTATTATTATTATTATTATTATTATTATTATTATTATTTATTATTATTATTATATGGAATGGAAAAATAGCACAGTGCCATTCAACACAAAGGATAATATAAATGTAAGTATATAAAATATCAAAAATAATAAAGTAAAATATCATAATTTTAAAAAGTAAAGTTGGTTTTTTTTTTACTAGAGACTTTGACTTAAGAATAAATAATACAATTTCTATTAAAATAATTCAAATCTTATATTGTTTCTCATAAAGTTAAAGTAAATATCCATATTT
>JBBPBP010000003.1:24181673-24195936 GCA_037974735.1 Cicer chorassanicum
TTATAGGATTTTATATATATATATATATATATATATATATAAGTATGAAAATTGTACTTATCAACTTACAGAGGATTATTGAAGAAGAGGAAGAAGATATAAACAATGATTAGTATACAAAATTTTATTACGACAACCTTGGTTGTGGTTCTTCTATTCTCAATTGGTATGTAGACAATTTTCATAATAGAGTTTGAATTTTCCACATATTATTTCACTTATAGAGATATTAGGCTTAAATACCTGATTGGTCTTAGTAATTATTTTTTTTTTCTTTTAGTCCGTGTAAGTTTTTTGTTTGATTTTGTTTGTTTGTTTTTAGTTTTTTATTTATTTTTGTTTTAGTCTTTGTAAAATTAGTTTTTATTTGAAGGAGTCCTTACAATATATTTAATATTTGATTTTAATCCCTCAATTATTAGAGATTAAGGAATTACATGGGTCAATTTCAATAAAAAACAATTTTGCAGGGACTAAAACAAAAGGACAATGACCAAAAACAAAATAAAAATATTTACATGGACACAAATCAAACAAAAAAATTTACATAGATTAAAATTAAAAAAAATGCATATTTTCAACAATCATATATTTACGCCTATATATTAACTAATCATTACACTAATATTACTTTTCTCAATAGGTATGGCCATTGAACTTCCGATAGAAAAATGTTTTTCCAAATGTGATGAAGTACATGACTGTAAATCCTTTTGCACCAGTAAAGGCTATTTACAAGGGCACTGCGCTCCAATCGATAATAATGGTTTAACTTGTTGCTGTGCCAAATTGGTTGATAATAAACTTAGAAGTTAGAGGTTTTCTTCTTGTTTGAAGAAAATATTATGTTTAACACACACACACACACACACATATATATATATGTATCTAAGCTTCATTAAAAGGAAATAAAACAATGAATGTTATCATGTGTATGGTTGACAAATCAAAGCAAAAGTATGATTGAAAAATTAAACGGTATCTAATGAAACGTAAATGTGTTTTGTCTCCATAAATTATGCACAAGATTTGGAGAAATAACAAATGTGGACTTCCATTATAGCTTTGAAACAAAAAGTCAATTCAAAATTTGAAATAATATATTTAAGGTAAAATTATGTTTGCAGTGCTTTAAATTTGATCTTTTTTATGAATTGTACTTAAAGTTTTTTTCTCCAAATTAGGCCTAGTAATATCAAAATGTACATGTCATGGTCTTTGTTTTAATTTACATTTAACACCATTAAAAAGATACATGTCTGTTCAGATGGTGAAGTGTCCATAATATTGTCGTGGTTGCACATGCAAAACATCAGATTATATATCATTTATTTTTTTAAAAAAATTTAAAATCCTAAATTTTAATTGTTAAAGCTTTTTATCTTCTTCAACATCTTCCTCCGATATAAAAATTAAAACAAGGAAAATATTAAATTAAAACCCAAATTATAATCAATAAAGTTTTCTAGGTTTCATCAAACTCATAAATTTGAAACCCATAAATCCATATGTGTTTTGACAAAGGTAAGCTCATATCATTTTATTAATAATTTATTGTTCAAAATATGTTGGGATATCAATAAAACTTTGGATACTAGCTAAAAATGGGGCTACCTGTGTTAGTGCATGAGCTGCCATTATGAAACTTATCGACAACCACTTTGAAGTCCATTTCAAAATTGACATTCTCTAGTTGTAGCTTATGGACCAATTTCAAATAGGAGTAAACCAAATGTTTGTTCCAAATTATATTATTGTGTTTCTTCCATTCACTCCAAAGCATAGTAGTGAAGCTCGAAACGACATTTGTATTCAGTTGTTGCAGCACTGTCAAAATAACAGTAGTTGTGCTGTTTGTGCGAGATGCTGAAAAATTCATCTTAATACACAAATCAATTTGTTGTCAACATTGAATGTCATTAGGACACTGAAAAAATAAGTGATAACTTTCCTCCATAGCATTGTCACTAAATTTGCAGTTGGATGCACAACCAACACCACACTCATTAAAATAGACCCTTGTAGGCAAACTGTTACAACATAACCGCCACACCTGATTTTTTACTTTTGGTAAAGCTATTATTTTCAATATTAAATCCCATCAACCATTGACCTTTAAGTGAAAAATATCAATCGCCTCATTTACACATAAAAGGTTGGCACTTTGCACCAAATACATACTATTTTTGTATGGTTTGCAAACCTTCCTATCTTCTTTCACAGAAGCAAACCAAGGAGTGTTAGTATTGTTGTTAGCTATGGAATCATTAAACAGGGAATGCACAACATGGTGATGAAATTGGCTATATGGGCTAGAGCATGGTGTGGCTTTAATAAAAAAGACATGTCATTGAGCCAATTTTCCTCCCAAACCAAGATTGTAGTACATGATCCAATACTCCACCTATTTCCTTCTTTTAACAAAAAATTAGTAGTGTGTATACTTTTCCGAACATAGCTTGGGTTATGACCAACTTTATGAAGGTGCTGAAAAACACAAGAAAAAAGAGTTTAAATTGTATTTTTCTATTTTTGAAAATTATTTGAATTATTTGAATTGCTCATAATTTATGCTGCCTTAAAATAGATAATCATTGATATAAATATTTATCTTCTAACTTAATATGCACACTTGCAAAGTATCTTGCTTTGAATAGCCTATTGACAAGACTATTAAGGCTATTCCTAAAACCCTAACCTTGTACCAAGCATAGCAAGGTTAAAAACACTAATAATTTTAAATCCCATTCCATAATCATGCTTGTGCATAGAGTGTTTGTCCAAAGAAAGCCAATGAATACTTTTGGTACAACTATTATTATGGCCCCACCCAAAAGAGTTCATCATTTTCTCAATTTCATCAACTAATGGGGATGGTATGTGGAAGATACTCATTACATAAGAAGGAATATCTTGAGCACAACCTTAATAAGCATTTTTTCCCTCCCATAGACAAACATTTGCTACTCTCATAATTGATTTTCTTCCTCACTTGGTCTTTGATAAATTGGAACGTTGCCTTTTTACTTCAACCAATAACCGAGGGCCTCGTCAAATACTTACTAGTGTTGAGTACTGCTCTAACTCCCAACAAATCAGCAATATAATTTTTGGTTTCCCGGTCCACATTTGGATTACATAAAATTTCCGATTTTTGCAGACTGATTAATTGTCCAGATGCAACCTCATATGTGGATAAAATGTTCTTCATAATTGTGGATTCGTTCATTGTGACCCTAAAAAATAAGAAGCAATATTTAGCAATATTTTTCCTAACCAACGCTGATAGCCCCTCATTCCAAATGATGAAGAGATATGGTAAGAGAGGCTCACTTCTATGATGTCTCGTCCTAGGGATTACAGGGCCAACTGTATCATCATTGACAATCATAAAATAGTCCACAATTTAAACACACAACATAATCCATCTCACCCAATTTTCATGAAAACCAATAGCTAGCATAACCTCTCGAAGGTTATCCCAGTCTATATGATAATAAGCCTTACTAATATAAAGTTTGAGTGCAAATTGTACAACATGTTCCTTCTGAAAGAGTTCATCAAAATAATTTATAGCTAAAGTATACAACTCAATAACCTTTAAGACTCTTCTCCCATTTTGGTCTTCCAAAAAGGTAATTTGATTGACCTGTTGTCTATCAAATGCAGAGACACGAAAAAAAAAGGAATATTTAAATCTCCATCCTGCACAATAATTTTTAGCATGTTGTATCCAAAAATCATCATATTTAACCAATAAAGTAGCAATTTTCTTCTTCAAAAAGTCAAAATAATTGAAGTCTGATGAATTACCTCGAAGATGGGCACATTCAAGGTCTTTTCGACACTTTACTTTAACCAATAAAGTAGCAATTTCTTTTTTTATTTGGCAAAATGACGTTTACTCCAATGAGTCATAAGTTCACTGCATCTCTCAAAACAATGCAGGAATCCCATCCAATCACCGGTTATCCACTTATTACAGATAAACTGATCAAATGCAGGTTCCACACTATGCATTCTCAAAATTAAATCTCCTCTAGGATCTTCTATGTTCAGAAATAGGATCTTGTATCAAAAGAATATGGTAATGATTTTTTTCCAATTTATCACGTGGAAATAAATTGTACCTTTTTGAACCAATTTGATTTCAGGAATAATTTCTCTATGTAGTTTTGACGCTAACCAAAGTTCTTTGTGAGAACAATTTATTGCACTAAATATTTCACAAATTAGGCACAAATTAGAATAGAAAAATCGGAGGAAACGACTAGAAGATACCACAAAGGAAAGTCAACAGTGGATACCACCACTAGAGGATATGACCAGAGGTGGTGACCAAAGGATACCACCAAAGAAAGTCACTAGGGGATATCACCAGAGGAGATGACCAGAGGATTCCATCACCAGACGATACCACCCCCAGAGGATATCATCATAGGATACCACCGCTAGAGGAACTGAAAAGGTTAGAGGAAATGAAATCAAATCACTCAAATCCACACGCTGGAAAAGTTCACGAATTTGCCTTTGATAGCGTGTTTCTAGTAAGTCAGCGTGTTTCTGTGACAAAGGTAAAGTTGCCTATGCCACTAATCCTAAGTCACAAAACTTTGCATCTGCCTCTGACTCTTATTACTCAAGCAACACAACATCTGATTCCAACAATCAAGTTAACAACATCTTATTCTAATGGACAAAAGTCAACAACTGTGATGGAAAGACAAAAGCTCTAATAGATTAAGAAAAATACTGAATTGGACTTACCCGTATCCTTACTTCTAAACGTTCAAGAACAATCCCAGAATAGTTCATGCTCAAATCAAATCAAGTGTATGATGGAAGACTCAAGTGAATTAATTTGCAAATGTAATCTGAATAAATACGTATAATATCCTCCTAGAAGAAGCTGCTGGAGGAAACATCAACATACCCACATGTCTGGATTTAGTGAAGAAGCTGTTGGAGGAAACATCAACAAACCACTTATCTTTGATGGTGAACGATTTGAGTACTGGAAAGACAAGATGAGGAGTTTCTTTATTTCACAAGATCATGAACTTTGGGACTTAGTGGAAAATGATTATACTACTCCAACACAATAAAATGGTACTAAAATTTCAAGGAAAAAGGTGGATCATGATTAGAAGAAGATGTACAAGATGCGTCATAAGTCCATAACATTCATGATAACTGCAATGACTTTCAAGGAATTTCACAAGTGCACCTATAAGGATACAACAAAAAGTATTTACGATTTTATGATTCTAACTTATAAAGGAAGCAAGCAAGTTCAAGAAGCAAATGCCAATTTCCTAGTCAAAAAGTATGAGCTATTCAAGATGGAAGAAAATGAAGACATTGAAACAATTTTTTCCTAATTCTAGACTTTAATCTCAAGATTAAAGGTACTTGAGAAGAGTTATACTATTATTGATTATGTGAAGAAAATTCTTAGCAGTTTGCTAAGCAAATGAAGACCTAAGATTACAGCTATTCAAGAAGCTAAGGATCTCAATACTCTTAAATTAGATAATTTGATTAGCTCCTTGAGATCACATGAAATTGAGCTTCCAGAGGATGAGCCCAAGGAGAAGCGGCCAACTTTGGCTTTGAAATCCAATCAGAAGAAGGTTCTGAAGGCAATAGAAGAATCAAAGGATAATGACTCAGATGATCAGAATTTGAATTCAAAGGAGAATGAGCTTGTCTTCATATGTAGAAGAATTTAGAGGATGTGGCGCAACAAGAGGAAATTTGTCCGTTAGAAAGGTTCCAAAAATTCTATTAAAGGAAAGGATAAAAAAAACAATAATAAAAGCATCATCCTGTTATGGATGCGATGAACTTGGACTTCTTAAGTCAGAATGTCATAAATGATTTGCTAAATAAAAACCACAAGTTGTCTCTAAAACTGAAAGCTCTTAGGAAAATAAATGAAAATCTAAATGATAATATGGACACCTTAGAAAGTAATATTGTTGAACTTAAGACTGTAAACCTAACTGAAAAGTAACCATAGTCCAACATCAATTGAAAATATGCCATGTCATTAAAACTGAAAGGATAAAAAAAAACGATCATAAAAGCAACATCCTGTTATGGATGCGATGAACTTGGACTTCTCAAGTCAGAATGTCATAAATGATTTGTTAAATAAAAACCACAAGTTGTCTCTAAAACTGAAAGCTCTTAGGAAAATAAATGAAAATCTAAATGATAATATGGACACCTTAGAAAGTAATATTGTTGAACTTAAGACTGAAAACCTAACTGAAAAGTAACCATAGTCCAACATCAATTGAAAATATGCGATGTCATTATGATAATTTTGAAGCAGTATTTTAAGATTTTCTTGCTAATGGTAAAGAAAGAAGTAAGTTTGAATCTATGATTTTTGGTATTAGTAGAAATGGCAAAAGAGGAAAGGATTTCAAGAAACTAAAACTAAACCTAAGTTTACTCTCTTTGATAATTCATGTACTATATGTTCTAGGAAAGTTAATTCTAAATCATATTGTCATATGCTAACCACATGGAAAGACAAAAAATCTTTCAAGGCTAACAAACTAGGACCCAACCAAATTTGGGTACCAAAAGACAAAATTGTTTATGTTGCAGATGTTCTAAGCCGCCAAGTTGAAACACTAGTCATGGTGTCTACTAAGTGGATGCTTGCAATATATGAAGGGAAAAAGGTCTATGTTCCGAGACCTAAAAAACAGAAGCAAAGTGACTCTTAAAAGAAAGCTAAAAGACCAGATGATTGGAACCAGAATTGTCAAAAGAACCAAAACTATCAGAAAAGTCAAAACTATCAGAAAAGTCAGAACTAGCAGATGAACCAGAAATATCATAAAAATATGGAGTACCAATAGAAGAAAAACTGGCAGAGAAATCACATATATCAACAAAAGTGGAACTACAAGAAAAATCAGAACTACCATCAGTTTCAAAATTACTAGAGGAACCAGATACATCAGCATAAACAGAAGTGTCTGATGAACAATCAGATTCAGAAGACTTCTCTGAACACTCAAATCAAATTCATGAAGACTGCAAACCTGGATGGGAATTCCAATCCCCTCATCCTAAACCTCTAGTTAGAGGATATGCAATTCAGAATCTAAAACCAAAAAATAATAACTAAGAGGGTTTTCAGAGTAATACAGAAAAATGTTTATTTCTAGGTTGTATTTCTCTACTATTTATTTATTTGTTTGATATTATAATTATTGTGATAACAAGCAATTTGATCTTTAAAAATCAAAGCTAGATAAGGATTCTGTAGTTTCTCAAAAATTTAGAGGAACTAGGAAAATCACAACAACTGAACAATTTAGTAGAAGGAGAATACAATTTTCTTTTTTAGAAACAAGCAGAAACCACAAGAAACAAAATTGATGTTTTGGTTGTACTATTTCATTCCTTACTTATCTGATTTATATGACAAATAACTTGACTCTGAAAGTCAATGCAAGTTGAAGATATTGCAGGTTACTAGAACCAAATGAAATAGGAAAATCAGAGAATACAGAAAAACCCGAAGATAAAGAAAAATCAGAGGAACTTCATAAAATCTCACAAGATGAATCTGACCAAGTCAGAAGCAGCAAGATATGTTAGAAGGGAGATCTGGATAGAAGTACAAGTCATCCCATCTTGAAACTCTAATAATTGGAAATGCAAATGAGCATTTGAAAACTAGATAATCACTGAAAGACACAATTTTATTTGGTCTACTATCATCAATTGAACATACATCGGTTGATGAAGAACTTGAAGAAAATGGCTAGATACTTGCAATGCAAGAAGAGTTAAGTGAATTTAAAAGGAATGATGTTTGGGATCTAGTACCTAGACCAAAGAAAAACATTATTAGAACCAAGTGGATTTTCATAAACAAGCTAAATGAAAAATGAGAAGTGGTCAGAAACAAGGCGAAACTTGTTGCACAAGCCTATAGTCAACAAGAAGACATTGATTACACTGAGAATTTTGCTCTAATGGCAAGGTTAGAAGTTATTCGTATCTTACTCTCTTTTCTTGCTTATAATAACTTTACATTATTTCATATAGATGTTAAAAGTGCATTTCTAAATGGGTATATAAATGAAGAAGTATATGTTAAGCAACCCCCAGGTTTTGAAAGTCCTGAATTTCCAGACCTTGTATTCAAACTTAGGAAATCACTTTATGGTCTAAAACAAGCACCTAAGGCATGGTATAATAGATTAAGTAACTTATTGCTTTAAAACAGTTTTGAAAGAGGACAAGTAGACAACACCATGTTTAGAAAACCAATAGGAGAAGACATCCTTATCATTCAAATTTATGTTGATGACATTATTTTTGGATCTACAAATGGCACTCTATGTTAAGAATGGCACTCTATGTTAAGAATTTGCGAAGTAAATGCAGCTTGAATTTCAAATGAGTATGATGGGAGAACCTAAGTTCTTGTTAAGGATACAAATTCAGCATAGTCAAAAAGTCATATACATTCATCAAACAAAATATACAAAAGAGCTTCTAAAAAAATTTAAAATGAATTATTGTAAACCTATTGCTACACCAATGCACCCTACCTGTTCATTTAAAAAGGATGAATCAGGCCAGAAGGTTGACTAGAAAAAATATAGAGGAATGATTGGATCACTGCTTTACCTTACTACCTCTAGACCTGAGAGTATATTTAGTGTGTGTGTGCAAGACTTTAGGTTGATCCAAGGGAATCTCATTTAACTGTTATTAAGAGGATCCTTAGATACTTAAAGGTACTACCAACCTTATCTTGTTCTACAAGAAATCTAATAAGTACAAATTATGTGGCTATTGTGATGCAGATTATGCTGGAGACAAACTTATGAGAAAAAGGAGAAGTGGAAACTACACGTTTCTTGGTGAAAACTTGATCTCCTGGTCCAGCAAAAGACAATGAACAATTACAATGTTAACAACATAAGTTGAGTACATTTTAGCAGTAGGATGCAGTTCTCAATTGCTATGGATGAAACATCAACTAGAAGATTACAAGACTCTTGAGAGTAACATACCCATATTCTATGACAATACTTCTGCCATTTTCCTAACCAATAACCCAATCCTACATTCTAGAGCCAAATGCATATAAATCAAACACCACTTCATTAGGGACTTTGTTCAAAATGGAGTACTCAATATCCAGTTTGTAGACACTAAATACCAATGGGTCGACATATTCACAAAACCATTAGCTGAAGATAGATTTGACATCATTAGGAAACATCTAAACCATACCTTTATATCTGAATGATGTTGTGCCGAGCTTAGAGTAGTTTATATTCATAATAGGAAAATGTTTTCTATTATGTTCACTTTCAAGTCTTTTCGTTTGATGACAAAATAGGGAGAAAGATATTTTTAAACAATAAAGTGGGGAGATAATGAAAACTTACTTGGACTTAGGGGGAGCCTTAAGTCAAAGGGAGTCAAGTAATAAAAGAAAAATTGTTATATAAAATAAAGTTTTGTTGTCATCAAAAGGGGGAGATTGTTGGAACCAAGTTGGTTTTCCACTAAGATTTTTTATGTTAATTATTTTATGAGTACAATAAATTTGGATTAAGGGCTTCATTAAGTATGAAATTTTGGAATAAGAAAATTGAAGGAAACGACTAAAGGATGCGATAAGAGGATCCCATCAAATGATACCCCCATATGATACCACCAGAGGGTATCACCAAAGAATATTACTAGAGAAAGTGATCGGAGGAAGTCACTACAGGAAGTAAAAAGGTAAGATGAAACAAAATCAAAACAGTCAATGAAATGCACACTCTGGAAAAGAACGCACATCTGTTCAGCGTGTTTCTGTAGTTCCCATGCCTCTTATGAACATTATATGTGCAGCCACTAATGAACAATATTTATGCATGATTTTATGAGTAGTATTTCTACATGCTTTGATGAACAATATTTATGCATATGCTTTGATTAACAATGTTGTGTTGATGAACAATATTATATGTGCAGCCTCTGATGAACAATATTTCTACAAGCCTATTTCTGAAGCTCATGTTCCGCTGACTCTAAAGTTGCAGTGATTCTAAAGATTGCAATATGTTCCAAAGTACTACCTCCGATACGCAGTACACCCTGAAGTTGCAATGAAACAAAAGTAAATTTTCCCATGCCACTAATTCTAAGTCACACAACTTTACATTTGCCTCTGACTCTATTTGTTCAGCAACACAACATCTGACTCAAACCATAAAAGTCAATTTTCCTGATAGAGAACAGTCAATGAATCTGATGGAAAGTCAATGATTCTTAAGGTCCAAAACTAAGATCAGTTTTGTTCCCACCCAAATCAAATCAATCATATGAAGGAAGACTCAAGTAAATTAATTTGGAAATGCAATCTGAACAAATATGCATAATATCCTTCTAGAAAATTGCTCAAGATTAGATTCGAAAATAAAGGAATTGGCTAAGGGTCATATTATCAAAACATATCTTTCAAAATTATATTTGGAATAAATATTTGTTGACCAAGATGAATGAAGATACAATTCATAATTATTTTTGAAGAAACTCATTGGTGTCCAAGCTGGAATTGAGATACGATTCAGAAACTCAGCAAGTAATTCACAAACCCTAATTTCATTTATAAATAGTGGATCAAGGCTGGAGAAGAAAACAAGCACAACAATATACAAAAAACCTTACGAACTCAAACTTCTCTAAGTACTCAGAATTCAAGGATTCAGTTTTAGCAACAACATTTGTTCAACTTTATATCATTATATGCTTAGTGCTTCATTGTTAGTGTGAGAAAATCATTGTAATAAATCTGTTTACTAGAAGCAAAACCAAACTAATCTCAAACTCTTTGTAACCCAACCCGATAGTGGCTTTTGTTGCCTCAAGCAATATGTAGATCTCAATTTGTGTTGAAAAGAATTGATTTGTAGGGTCAAGTGGGTAGTTTGTCTCTAACAATCTGTAGGTTTCAAGTTGTGTAGAGAAGACTTGACTTGTAAGGTCAAGGTGTTGTATGCTTTCAACAATCTAGGGTTGTAGAGTCAAGTTCCTCAAAATGTCTTGAGTTGTCAGTCTGTTTTGAGAAGACTACATTGTAGGGTTAGGTGTAGGGAAATTCAAGTAGGATTAGGTGTTATGTAATTCAAGAAGTTGAATTAGCAACCATGTTGGTGGTGAACCTTGATAAATTGTTTGTGTTACTTTATTTCTGCATTCCTTTGTTTTATTATTGCTTATGATATAATTCATTAAACCCGAACCATATTTAATAAAAGAATTAAAAAGAATCCAACTTAGACAAACACAATGTAATCCAATTTTCTCGTGTTTTTGCACCTTCACAAACAAATTGTCCTCATAAAATACTTTGTTAACATCAAAATCACAAGAGAAAAACCAACTTGGTTCCAACACCTGTTGTATTTGCTCTACCGCCTGTTGTGTGTACTAATACTCTAAGGAATTGGCAAGGTTGCAGACTTTCCTCAAAAGAAATAGAAGGTAATAAACACTCTGCCTCTAACTCAATCTATTTCTTATTTTATTTCTAACTCTTGTACAAGTTCTATACTTGAGACTTCACCCAACCAAACATTATATCAACCTTCACCTTAACCTTAGTTGAATTTTTTCTAGTTAATATTTGATTTGATTCTAAATTAAACTCTTACCTTGACACCATACCTATATCTAGCCTAATAAGAAGCAATTTTAACACTATTTTAATGGAAATTAAGAATGTAGCAACCCCATCTCAACCATCATCGCAACTTGAACCTTCACATCCTCTTTAACCTCTATCTAAATTTCAACCAATCTCAAAATTTGCATCTGAACCTGAATCATAATTTGAACAACAATCTCAAATTGAACTAGATACAGCCTTTTTCCGATATAATAATTCATTTGCTGTCATTCCTTCCAACTCTCCATCCCTTGATGTTTTTGTGCAAGATTTTACCAATACAATCATACATATTTGAGAACTAAATGCAAGTACTCTGAATCCTTATGATATGCAATGGGATAACTTCAAAACCTTCATGGTAATTGCATTAATGAAAACATGGAGTCTAGACATATTTTGTTTGAGAAGAATGTTCTTGAGTTTCAATGTACTGTCTAGTCATTTTATCTTTGGCCGCTTCAAGTTAGACAAACATAAGAATCAAGGATGGTCAAACTGATTGTTGCCTTTGTCTATGCCGAAGAACATCAATCTGCTTCTTCCATTTTGGATTTTGGATTGGTTCACCATATCTGTCTTTTCCTTCCTTGCATTTGCCTCTTATCATTCCTCCATTTGATACTTAACTAGTGAAACATTGTCTTCTCCTGGAAAACAATGCCAATAAGAGTAATTTGTACAAGCAAGGAAGACACAGACAAGTTGGCTAAGGAGACTAATGCATTCATTGAAACATAAAATGAAAGGCATGGAACTTTGGTGGCTAGACAAGCAGAAATTCAAAGATCACTAGCCCAAACCCAAAACACTTTAGATGATTTACTCTAATTTTTTTTTTGTTTAGTTTTGTAAATTTTGTTTCTAAAAACCATGATCATTTTATATATGTGCTTTAGTTTTTATCACGTTTCTGTTTTTCAAAATGTTTCTTTTTCAAAGAAAACATACTTTCCATCAAGAAATCTTTAAAAAAGGGTTGAATGGTTCTTAAATCATTCTAATCTTTAGCTCAAAAAAATATTTGGTTCTATGTCTTCTTAAGATCTCAATGGATTCTGAAAACCTTCTACCTCAACTTGTGCTTTTTATCTCTTCCTATTTTATTGTTTTTGTTTTTACCGTCATATGATTTATTTACACCTTTTTTCTGATGTAAAGTGGGGTGAAACAATATTGAGGTAAAATAAATGAGAAGAATCGTAACAAAATGTTAATGCATAAAAAATAGATTCATAATCATATCATTTCAGGTAAAAATATTCTTGCATAAGTTCAAAGGAGGCCTTTAAAAATTTTAATATTTTTTTGTGACAAATTGTTCAAAAGTATATTGAGTTGTCATAATCAAAAAGAGGAAAATTGTTAGAACCATGCTGGTTTAGAAAACAAAAAATCTTAATTATGTTTTAATGATAAAATATATATAAGAGAATAATTTAGTTTATGACATTTATTATTAGTGTGCAGGTCCTCTAATGACAACCTCTGATGGTCATGTTTTATTCAAACTAAATTGACCATTAAATGCTTTAACAACAAAATGCAAAAGTTGTGTAAGTGCATATGGTAAACATTTCATGGTCCTCTAATCCTCAGTGTCTAATCATTAGGTGAACATATATTTGTCCGACGAAGTATTTCATTTGGTAAAATGTATCCTCTGCTAAAGTCTTTCCTCTTGAAGAAATTAAGGAATAATACAACACATAATCCTTTATAAAAGGAATGTTCACAAATTATTTGATTCATTATAACTCTCCATATCAATACAAGGTCAAACAAGATTATTAAGGCTGTTTAACAATCACTAAGTAACGATCAGAAATTTGTTGAAATCCATGCAATAGCTTTATTATCGTGATACTATAAAAAGGACATTGCCACATTGCAGAGAGGATGGAATATTGTGATGAAATGATTGAGCACACCAAAAATCCTTCACATCTATGTTTCGAAAAACTCAAGTGAACATTTGTTCAATTTTTTTCTTTTGAAAGTCCGTTTACATGTATTATGCACTAAAAATATCTTTATCCTCTTTCACTACTAGAAATTAGCGTTTTTCCTGCGGATTTTCATGCGGAACGTTTTCCACAGGTAATACCTGAGGATTTTGCGGCGGTTCAGTAACATCTTAGGAATGCGTCTGCGGAAACAGATTCCGCAGGTAAAACGGCAGGTAAAGTTCTCGTTTCCTGCGGGTGTACGTGTGACTATATATCCGCAGCAAACTTTACATTTTTTCTAAGGATTTATCTGCGGCTGTTTTCCGAAGGAAATGTCCAGGCAAATTCCGCAGGTAAATGTTACAGAATTTCATGCAACTTTTATTATTATTTATTTTTAGATAAATAAAGTAGTTTTATTTTTTTTTCTACAGGGTTATTAAATTTCTATGGTCTAACGCTTTTACTTTTAAGAAAAATGGTTTACGTTCCATCTGGTTTTTAAGGAATGCGTTTTTTTTTTTTATATAAAAAACACTTTTTTGAGTAAATATTATTTTAGTTAGATTAAATTATTAAAAAAATTATGGATAAGTAAATACAA
>JBBPBP010000003.1:24196187-24215416 GCA_037974735.1 Cicer chorassanicum
ACATTGTCAATATAAAATAATTTTATACTAATATTGAGTTATCTATTTTGCTATAAGCAAGACTGTTTGAGAGAGCTTATGATATATCAATAACTTACAAATTGACAACATTTAAATTGTTATACTCTTTTTTTTAATGATGTCATATATCATACTCTATTCGGGTAAAAAATGATTAGGAAAGAGATACTCTGAATATGACTCAATAAAAGGTAACTAGTTTATTGTACTACTTTATAGTCTACGTATACCATAAAATCAAGATACAAATTGAATTTTTTTTGATGCAGACATTTTTTTTTTAATAAAATTCAGTTTAACATTTAAGTATGGTTAACTATCATGTTATTCTTTAAAATTATATACAAAATATATAATACAAAATATATAGTTTATTATCAAAAGATATATGAAAGATACAATTTACATATACTAAATTGATATGGACGAAAATGATTATAACAATAATTAAAATGATAATTCAATATTAAGATTGTATAAATTTTCATTAATAGGAACTTATACTTAAAGAAATTGAGAGTGTAATATAACCTTAGTAAAAGAGGGCCAATAAACTCAATTCAAGAGTACCTTGATAAACCCTAAACTCAAAATCTCAACTTCTCTCGTCATCAGCCGCTGAGACCTCTCTTCTTCTCCTTTCTCTTTTTCATTTCGTCGCAAATAGCCACCACCGCCCTCCTCCGTCCACGAATGCGCAAACCGAGCCACCAATACCTCCTTGTTCGGCCTTCAACTACAGTAAACAATCATCAACTCAACAAGGTATGGTATCGCAAAATTACATTGTTTAGGGTTTAGTGATTTGGTTGATTCATTAATCGATTGAGACTATTAGTAATATATTTGTGTTCTGAAATCATTGCTAGGGTTTTTCATATGTTCAAAATTAGGGATTTTATGTTATTCTTCAAAATTGTGGATTTGTTTATCATATTTTCATTTTCTCTCCCACAAATTCTTCACGCTTACGTTGATTTGCGCTTCTCATTCCTCAAATCTTTCTAAGCCGATTTCAGTTTCAATATATTGAGGTATGCACCGTGTGAGCGAGTCGACTCAGTGTTTTTGACACAATGGAGAATCTGATACAGTTGGTGAACAAAATACAAAGAGCATGCACCGCACTCGGCGATCACGGCGAAGAGATCGCTGTCGTTGGAGGACAGGTCTCTCTCTCTCTTGATCCAAAAGCTTTCATGATCTAGAATGAATTATTGTTGTTATATTGTTAAAATGTAATCAAATACTTGTTCATACACAGATTTGTGGAAATGATATTATAAACATGATTGAATGTCTCACTAAAAATGAAAACACTGCAGCAATTAGTGTTTCCTTTTTATCTTTCTTTTTCTAATAAACATATTCAGAATAGCTTTATCCGTTAATTTTACCTCGTGGATCTGGTAATTTTGTGTGCGTGTGTAATTAGTCATGTAATGTACACCATTTTGGTTTGCTTCTCCGTTATCTCACTCTCCAAGATATGAGTTTTGCTTAAATTAACCCCTTTTTTATGTAGAGATCATTACTCGGTGTCCTCTTGTTTTACAGCTTCATAAGATTGATGAAGGGAGGGAATATGCCAAATTTATGCACGTTCCAAGGAAAAGATTCACCGATTTTGGTATTCCCTTACATTAAAGATTGCCTTTCACTCACTTATTGTTTTATTTACATTTCACTTAATATCAGTTAGGGAGCAGCTAGCAAGTAAAACATTTTTTTTCACAAAATATATTGCCTACCGGAAATGTTTACTATATATGCATTTTTTTTTAATATTCTTTACTGATGTGGTTTCTCTAGTAGTTACTAATTTTGCCTGTTCTGTAGCTGCTGTTCGGCAGGAGATAGCTGATGAGACAGATAGAGAAACAGGTCGCTCCAAAGGTATTTCATCTGTTCCAATCCATCTGAGTATCTACTCCCCTCATGGTGAGCTATATACATTAGCAATTAAATATTTTTAAGTTTGTGAGAACTCAGAACATGCATTATTGAATTATTTTTAAGTTTGAACTCTTCAGTTGATTGGTCATTTCTTATAGCTCTCATATCAACTATTATAATTATATTTTTATCAATCACTTTTTTCTTGCAGAATGGAAAACATGCAATAACAATTTTGTTCTATTTTAGCAATTCATGAATATAAATCAGTTGTACCTTTGTTACTGTTGGACCCAATGCATTGAACAATGTGGTTTTGAAACCAAATAATTTAAATATCGATGAGTGCCACTATCACTCTTTTTTATAAGTAGTGTTGAATACAAAGTGCTATCTTTCATTTCCACAGTCTTAGGCTGTTGTCCATATGAGTTACTTTCAATAATTAAAATTGACTGTACTAGTATATTTTAGTTTTTTCCCTTGTTTATTTGATATCAAATCTTACTTGGGGTATGCATTTTTTTTCCTTTCTCTGTTTAACTTGGTCTTGATATTTGTTTGGAAGGAATTCATACATCCTGCATAATGTTGTCTTGCAGGTAATCACAAGAATATTTTCAATGACGCTAGAGTTCCATGGTCTTAGTACCGGTATTATGATCCCAAGACAGTTGGTTTGGATTTTGAGGGCATGATAGAAGATATAAAGGTTAGATCTAGATCCACTATTTAGAAAGTGAAACTAATAATACTTTTATATGGACTATGATAATTTTCTTGACTGTTTTCTGATTTATCATAGTCCATATAAAAGTATTATTAGTTTCACTTTCTAAATAGTGGATCTAATAATACTTTTATATGGACTATTTAGAAAGTGAAACCAAGAGAGTAGATACCGATTTACAAGAATGTTCTAGTTCTTCTTTTCCCCCTCTTGGTCTTTCATCTTAGGTCTTGATGTGTGTCATCTTTTCTGAAAATTTATGTTTTCAGTAATACTGTTCATTTACTGTTTTAAACAAACACCTGTAAATATGTCATTGCAGTGTAGTGATGTTTAATGCAACCTTGATTTAGTACTTTTAACTTGGGTGTCTTGTAGTGAAGGCAAACATAACATGAATTCTCATTCAATTAGGATGTTCATTCGGTTCTAAATAAAATCAAACTCTAATTTAATTGTACCTATTTACATTTTTATAGTCAAATCCTGAAGGAACTTTTGTGCTACTCCATGGATGTGCTCATAACCCTACTGGTATTGATCCTTACTACAAATAAACCTTACAACAAATGATGTGGTTACAACTTGAAACAGGTAGATATCATACAGTAACCTTGAATCAATTTCACAATATACTAAACTGCTCATTAAAAATTTCAGGGGTTTGCTAGTGGCTTACATTTTCTTTTTCTTTAAATTCATCTTAATTTTCTATGCATGGCTTACATTTTCATTTTCTTTGAATTCGTCTTAATTTTCTAAGTACTTTTTAAGTTTTTAAGTAAAATTCATAAAATTCAGCTGTGAAAGTTTTAAAATTTGTTTCAACACAAATTTGCAATCAGCTTATGCATCTCACGGTCATGCAAATACTTAATTGAGTTTCGAACTTCACAATAGCTAAAAATTATAATAACCGGACCTTGGAGAGTTGTAGGAATTTACCCATCAAAAAGACAAACCTTAAGTTGTACCCAATACTTTACTTAAAAGCTCAATTAATAATTGTGATTGTGATTGTAACTAAGAATCTGAAGTTACAGGAAGAGGAGCTTGTGGAATTGCCTACAAAGCTGTTATGAATGATGGTAAATTTATTGCCTGTCAAGAAGTTGAATTCGTGCGGAGAAGGAACATCGAGCATCGACCGAAGCTTCTTAGCTGAGATTTCAACTCTTGGAAAGATCAGACACAGGAACATTGTGAAACTGCATGAATTCTGTTTTCATGAAGATTCTAACCTTTTATTGTATGAGTAAATGTAAAATGGAAGCCTTGGTGAAAAGCTTCATTCAAGTTCAACATTTTGTGTATTGATTGGAATGTTTGATGTAAAAAATGTATTTATAATAATATTTTTATATATTTTTAGTTGAAGTTTTTATATAAATAAAAAAATTAGAAAAACTCGATTACGGTGGAAATTTAAGCATATATCTAGATTTTTCTTAATAAATAATTTTAATACAAATTTACATGCGGAATTTCATGCGAAAAGTATTTTGGTGTAGATGTGGGTATACCTGCGGATATGTATGCGAAACATATTTGCGGGAACAATACTGCAGATATTTCTGTAGGAAATGTCGTAATAAAATGCCTTGAGTTTGGATTATATTTTCTGCGGATTTTATTTATTTTTCCTGCGGATTTATCCGCAGGTACCTTTCCTACGGATTCAAAAATCCTCAGCAAACAATTATCCACGAAGGTTTTACGTGGGATATGATTCCGCCAGGAAATCCGCAGGTAACATGTGTTCCTGCGGATTTTTAGCTTAAATCCGCATGAAAATCCGCAGGTAAAAAGCTTATTTCTAGTAGTGTTTGAAAAGATTTATACTATTGTAATTCCATAAAAACTTATCTTTTATCTTATAACAAGCTCAATATTGGTTGTCTCCTCAAAAGTTTAACTATAAAACATACATCTAGAACTTTATGTTTGTTTACGTGACTTTTTTGATATTCAACTTTAAAAATATTTAAAGATAAATAATCATTCTTGAAAAAGTTTTAGGAAATTGAGTTATTGAGATTGCATATGAATTTGACAAAGCTTGGACAAAAGTCTTTGAAACAACATTGATGGAAAATCAATTGAAAGCGAGAAGGAAAATAGTGAACATGATGGATAATATCAAGAGGTGGAGAACCCAAACGAGCCCATACCACTTACAAATGACATGATCATCCATTGTGGACATGAAAACCGTACTGGAGAAAATTTTCCTCTCATTCGAATATCTCAGTTATTATTATTATTATTATTATTATTATTATTATTATTATTATTATTATTATAAATATAATGAATGGAAAAATAGCATAGTGTCATTCAACACAAAGGATAATATAAATGTAAGTATATAAAATATTAAAATAATGAAGAAAAATAATATAGTTTAAAAAGGAAAGTAGTCTTCTTTTTTAGAGACTTTGACTTAAAGAATATAAATTGACATATTAACTTATAGAGGATCATTGAAGAAGAGAAAGAAGATATAAACAATGATTAATATACAAAATTTTATTATGACAATATTGGTTGTTCTTCTATTCTCAACTGGTATGTAGATAATTTTCATAACAGAGTTTGAATTTTATAATATTATTTCTCTTATAGAGATATTAGGCTTAAATACATGATTGGTCTCAGTAATTATATGTTTTTTTATTTTAGTCCGTGTATGTTTTTTGATTGATTTTGGTTGTTGCAAATATTTGTTTGTTTGTTTTTTGTTTTTTCACTTTCCTTTTAGTCTCTATAAAATTAGATTTTATTTGAATGAGTCCCTGCAATATACATAATATTTGATTTTAGTCCCTCAATTATTAGAGATATAAGGTATTACAAGGGCCAATTTCAATAAAAGTCAATTTTGCAAGTACTAAAACAAAAGAGCAATTAATGACCAAAAACAAAATAAAAATATTTAGAATGACACAAATCAAACAAAAAAATTTACATGGACTAAAACAAAAAAACACATAAGCAATGACCAATCATATATTTAAGCCAATATATTAACTAATTATTACAAAAATGTTTTTCCAAATGAGATCAAGTACATGATTGTAAATCCTTTTGCACTAATAAAGCCTATTTTCAAGGGCACTGCATTCCATTCGATAATAATGGTTGATAATAAACTTAGAAGTTAGAGCTTTTCTTCTTGTTTGAAGAAAATATTTGACACGTCCCGTGTCTTTAAATTTTTTTTATAATAATAATAATAATAATAATAATAATAATAATAATAATAATAATAAAAATAATAATAATAGTTATAAAAAAAATTAAGATTTAAACAAGCTAGCATGTTAAAATCCTTTGCTCTGGAGTATTCTTGCTGTTTCAACAACCCTTTCCCACTTTCCATTTTCTATCAAGTTCCTCACCACCATCACCATAACTTCAAACTCCTTTGCTGATTCCTACTCCATCAACAAATTCAACTTCTCACCATAATTTGCTCTCAAAGCTTTTAAACAAGTTTGTTTCAATTCCTCAAACCCACAGTTTCAATTTGCAAATTCTTCACAACCCACAGTTTCACTCATCTAGATCTGCAAAACGTCATCAAAAGAGAACCATGCCTTCTTAACTGAGATACCCACAAAAAGGGTTTTGCCAAAGTTTCAATTTTTACTCTCCAAAGATGTTTCTCCTTCTGACATTGTTCGTATGATTTGTCAGTTGAGGTCCTGCCGGCTACTCTGGGAGTTGTTGGAGAACAAACGTAGCAGATTCTCCGTAGTTGTGAGTTGACGACGGTTATCGTCGTTTATTTTTACGCTATAATTATTATTTTTACTCGTTTTCGATGTTAAAATATTTATTTAAAAATTTGGGAAACAAAACCTTTGAAATTTTATCTCGACTTCGTCATTTATTTATTTTGATGCTTTTTATTATATAATATGTTATTAATTCGATATACGTATGCGTTAAAAGTATTTAATTTGCGAACTGTTATGCGATTGAATATATTTTCCGTGAATTACAATGAATTGAAAGATAATTTTAAATACGTGTTTTGGGAAATCGTTGTTATGCTTATTAAATCTTTAACGGCGTTAGGTGCACCTAGTTACCTCGTTTTGATTAGGGAGAGTTACCCGTTAGATGGAGCCGCCCCTATGTGAAATGTCATCCGTAGGAGGAGAGGGCTATCAACGAGATGTAAGCTCCCTAATTGATGTGTGATGATGCGTTGCGGGATTGAGAGGAGAGGGCTATCCGTTAGATGGAGCCACCCCTAAGGGAAAGGCCACCCTTAGTACGAAAGGGCTATCAATGAGATGAAGCCGCCTCTTGGTTCTCAATAATTAGTATTTTTACTTGTTTGATTTTCTATGATGATTTTTAATGTTATTCATTTTGATTTCGCTTCACTATTAATTGGATTTTTAATATTTTTATCCGAACGGTTAAACTATAAATTTAGATGATTTTATTACCTGAATAACATAGTCGTCTCAAGGTTATAAAATAGTATTTCGTGCCTTTCTGTGTTTCCCTTCTACTTGACGGTGATTGTTGTCCCCTCACTAAGTCTTTGTGACTTACTCCTTCATGTTGGTTATTTTTTTTCAGATTCACAGGGAGCTGAGTAACAAGCTGATATTAGGATCAAGTCTCGGTCGGGTTTGTTTTGGTAGGCCTATTTGATCGAGGACCATTTTTTTGTAAAATCTGTTGAGCCATATGTATTTTGCAGCTATTGGAGTTTAGATAGTCTTTGGGTAATGTACTGAATGTTTAGATTTTGCTGTTGAATTTGGCTGAACTTGTAGTTAAACAGGGATTTTGAAAATTTGGAAATGTTGAAATTACAGAGGATACTCTGTCGATATTTCGTGAAACATTATGTATATTTTTTTTGAAATGATTATTCAGAACTATTTATTTGGGAAATTGTTAAGTTAGTTGATAGGCTTGTCAGGCTAGGGGTATAGCTTGTGCGCCGGTCACGGCATTTAGTTTTTGGGTCGTGACAAAGTTGGTATCAGAGCTCGATCGTAGGTCCTAATAGCTGCAAACATAGGGTGATAATAGATTCTTGTCAGTAAATTGTGTACTCGGGCAAAGTTACTTACAAGGGCTATTAGCACTCTATGAGAGTCTCGTCTGTTGTCTAAATCTGTGTTTAAATTCATCATCAATGTCTTTCCACATTTTCTTGTCGTCTTGCTCAATTTTTGATCAATGTTCTTTGATTAGGTGAGAATGCCACCCAAGACTAGGAATCCTACTATAAGGGAAATTGTTGATGAGTCAATTTCCCAAGCCCAAGTAGCTCGTCAACGTGGTCGTGCTCGAAATATGCGTAGAGCTAATGTTGGCGGACGTGGCTTGGATGCCAATGTTGAGGTACCTAGGAGGAGGCGCGGAAATCCAGGCATGGAAGAGTTTGCTGCTGGTCTGCAGGGATTACAACAAGTTGTGCAACAACTTGTTGGTGTTGTCGTCGGACAACAACAGGGGAATGATCAAAGACACGACAATCTGAATGGTCAACAAGAGGTTGGACAAGTTGAGCATCAGACGACTACAGCAACGAGGGGTATTGAAGTTACTTTACCAGACTTCATGAAGCTTAAACCCCCTACTTTTTCTGGGTCTATTGCGACTGAGGACCCACAACAATTCATTGATAGTCTAGAGCGGCTTTGGAGAGCATTGGGTTGTTCTGAGGTAAGAGCAGTGGAATTGACATCCTTTCAACTAATAGGTGTGGCCCGAGATTGGTTTGATATAGTGTCACGTGGTAGACAAGTGGGGTCACCTCTGTTAGCATGGAGAGAGTTCTCACAGTTGTTTATGGCTCGTTTTCTTCCGGAGAGTGTTAGAGATGGATTAGCTCATGAGTTTGAGCGATTGGAGCAAATAGAGGGTATGACAGTTTCAGAGTACAATGCTCGGTTTACACAGCTATCTAGATACGCTCCTTACCCTATCACTGAGGAGATGCGTGTCAAGAGGTTCATTAGAGGATTGAGGGATTACTTATTTAGATCTGTGGTTGGGTCGAATTGTTCTACTTTTGCTGAGGTTTTGAGTTTGGCCCTTCAGATTGAACAACGATAGAAGGAAAAAGGAGGCAATAGACAAGATTCACGGAAGAAACAAAGAGTTGAAGGATCCTACAGTAACTATTCGAATCGCGGCGGTGGATCTATGTTAAGTTATCAGGGGCAACAAAGACTCATGTCTCAAAGAGGTGGTCATAGCGGGCAGTCTTTTGGGACAGTGCAGAGTCGTAGATCAGATTCTGGAGCAGCATCACAGTCCACTTTCCCTCAGAGACATTCCGGTGTTTCAGCTACACGGTGTTCTGTTTGTGGTAGGTTTCACTTTGGAAATTGTTCTAGAGATGGTAAGGTGTGCTATCAATGTGGCCAAGTAGGTCACATCAGAAGGGATTGTCCTGTAGACACAACACGTCCATCCTCTAGTTATGCATCGGCCCTAACAGCTTTGGCATCTTCTCAGGCTCCTTCTGCATCTGTGCGACAAAGTGGAAATTCTTATGTTAGAGGTTCAGGAACATCTCAGCAGGGAGGTAAAGGATTTGGTGGTAGAGGTCAGATACCAGCAGGAAGAGGTCAGGCTCGAGTGTTTGCTTTGACTCGTCAGGATGCTCAGACATCCAATGCAGTAGTTACAGGTATACTTTCTATTTGTTCGAGAGATGCTCATGTTTTGTTTGATCCTGGAGCTACTCATTCTTTTGTATCCTAGTGGTTTGCTACTCGACTTGGTAGATGTTCATCTTCTTTAGAAGAGGCTTTAGTTGTAGCTACACCTGTTGGAGGAAATTTGATTGCTAAGTCGGTGTATCGTTCTTGTGATATAACTATTGAGGGCAAGGTGTTGCCAGTAGATTTAGTAGTTATTGACTTGGTAGATTTTGATGTGATTTTGGGTATGGATTGGTTGGCTTTGCACCATGCCACTTTGGATTGTCATAACAAAGTGGTGAAATTTGAGATACCAGGGCAATCAGTATTCTCGTTTCAAGGAGAACGTTGTTGGGTACCACATAACCAAATCTCAGCCTTGAGAGGTAGCAAGTTAATGAGAAGAGGTTGTCGAGCGTACTTAGCATTGGTAAGGGATACACAAGTGGCTGAGGAGGAGTTGGAAAAAGTTCCAATAGCAGGTGAATTTCTAGATGTTTTTCCTGAAGAACTTCCTGGGTTGCCACCTGACAGGGAGATTGAGTTCTCTATAGACTTGATTCCAAACACTCATCCTATATCCATACCTCCTTATCGTATGGCCCCAGCAGAACTTAACGAGTTAAAGGAGCAACTTCAAGATCTTCTTGACAAGGGTTTTATTCGTCCAAGTTCTTCTCCTTGGGGAGCACCAGTCTTATTCGTAAAGAAGAAAGATGGATCCATGCGGTTATGTGTGGACTATAGGCAGTTGAATAAAGTAACCATAAAGAATAAATACAACTTGCCACGCATTGATGAATTGTTTGACCAACTTCAAGGAGCTCAATGTTTTTCTAAGATTGATTTGCAGTCAGGGTATCACCAATTGAAGATTAAGAAGGATGATATAGCGAAGACAGCTTTCCGCACGCGTTATGGACATTATGAATTCCTAGTTATGTCCTTTGGACTTACTAATGCCCCAGCAGCTTTTATGGATTTGATGAATCGTGTTTTTAAACCATTCTTGGATCAATTCGTGATTGTGTTTATTGATGATATCCTTGTTTATTCCAAGAGTAAAGAAGAACACGAGCGACATTTGAGGTTGGTTTTGCAAACCTTAAGAGATAAACAATTATATGCCAAATTCTCTAAATGTCAGTTTTGGCTGGATAGTGTGGCATTTTTAGGTCATGTGGTGTCTAAAAATGGAATAAGTGTTGATCCAAGTAAGGTGGAAGCAGTGCAGAATTGGCCCAGACCTAGCACAATAAAGGAGATTCGGAGTTTTCGTGGTTTAGCCGGTTATTATCGACTTTTTGTGAAGGATTTCTCAAAAATTGCATCTTCGTTGACTAGGTTGACCCAGAAGGGAGTTGAGTTCCAATGGAGTGATGCATGTGAGGAAAGCTTTCAAAAAATGAAGGAGTACTTGACGTCAGCACCTATTTTGGCATTACCCATATGTGGTGAAAGCTATGCAGTTTATTGCGATGCTTCTAGAGTTGGTCTCGATTATGTACTTATGCAACAAGGTAAGGTTATTGCTTATGCATCTAGACAACTCAAGAGGCACGAGGTAAACTATCCTACACATGATTTGAAAATGGCTGCAGTAATTTTCGCTCTTAAAATTTGGAGGCACTATCTATATGGTGAAACTTGCGAGATTTATACTGATCACAAAAGTCTTAAATATATTTTTCAACAACGAGATTTAAATTTAAGACAAAAAAGATGGATGGAACTCATGAAAGATTATGATTGCACAATCTTATACCACCCAGGGAAGGCAAATGTTGTTGCAGATGCTTTGAGTAGGAAATCCATGGGCAGTCTCGCTCATATAGCAGAAGTAAAGAGGCCAATAGTTAGAGAATTTCAAGAAATTGTTGAAAGTGGAATTCAATTTGAACATGGTCATTCGAGGTTATTTTTAGCTCATATACAAATTCGTCCAACCATAGTTGATGATATCAAAGAAGCTCAAAGTCAAGACCCATACTTGGTGAATATGGTAAATAATGTTCAGAATGGTAAAATCTCAGACTTTTCAGTTGATTCTGATGGTGTGCTGAAGTTGAAGTCTCGATTGTGTGTTTCAAATGTTGGTAATTTGAGAAGGAAAATTTTAGAGGAGGCTCATCATTCTTCTTATACTATTCACCCAGGTTCTAATAAGATGTATCAAGACTTGAGAGAGTTGTATTGGTGGGAAGGGATGAAGAGAGACGTAGCAGATTTTGTCTCTAAGTGCTTAGTGTGTCAACAAGTAAAGGCTGAGCACCAAAAGCCTGCGGGGTTACTGCAACCTGTTGAAATACCTGAATGGAAGTGGGAAGGCATCGCTATGGATTTCTTCACAGGATTACCACGAACCCAGAAGGGTTATGACTCAATGTGGGTGATTATAGATCGGTTGACCAAATCTGCACATTTCTTACCGGTGAAGACTACTTATACTGCATCTCAATATGCTAAACTGTATTTAGATGAAATTGTCTCTTTGCATGGTGTACCGGTGTCTATTATTTCTGACCGTGGGGCTTAATTTACTGCTCCATTTTGAAAGTCGTTTCAAACTTCATTAGGAACTCGTTTGAAGCTTAGCACGACTTTTCATCCTCAGACAGATGGCCAGTCTGAAAGGACTATACAGATATTGGAAGATATGCTTCGTGCTTGTATTCTCGATCTTGGAGGTAATTGGGATCAACATTTGCCCTTGATGGAATTTGCATACAATAATAGTTATCAATCTAGTATTCAGATGGCTCCATTTGAGGCTTTGTATGGAAGACGGTGAAGGTCTCCGATAGGATGGTTTGAAGTTGGAGAAGCCAAACTAGCCGGTCCAGAGTTGATTCAAGATGCCATTGAAAAAGTTAAATTGATTCGAGATCGCTTAGTGACAGCTCAAAGTAGACAAAAATCTTATTCTGATAAGAGGCGTCGTCCCTTAGAGTTTTCAGTGGGAGAGCATGTATTCCAAGAGTTTCACCAATGAAAGGAGATTTGCGGTTTGGTAAAAGGGGGAAACTAACTCCAAGGTTCATTGGACCATTTGAAATTTTAGAAAGGGTTGGACCTGTAGCGTATCGCTTGGCACTTCCACCGGATCTCTCAGGAGTTCATCCGGTCTTCCATATTTCGATGCTTCGGAAGTATCTTCATGACCCTTCTCATGTGATTAATCACGAAGACGTGCAGTTAGATGAGAGTCTATCATACGTTGAACATCTGGTAGCTATATTAGATCGCCAAGTGAGACGTTTACCCTCAAAGGATATCGTTTCAATAAAAGTTCTTTGGCGTGGTCCATCTGGTGAAGAAAGTACGTGGGAACCCGAAGAAGTCATCCGTGCGAAGTACCCACACTTATTTGAAACTCAAGGTCGGTAGTATTTAATTAAATAAAAAGTCAAATAAATTCGAGGACGAATTTCTATAAGGTAGGAGATTGACACGTCCCATGTCTTTAAATTTTTATAATAATAATAATAATAATAATAATAATAATAATAATAATAATAATAATAATAAAATAATAATAATAATAATAATTATAAAAAAAAATTAAGATTTAAACAAGCTAGCATGTTAAAATCCTTTGCTCTGGAGTATTCTTGCTGTTTCAACAACCCTTTTCCACTTTCCATTTTCTCTCAAGTTCCTCACCACCACCACCATAACTTCAAACTCCTTTGCTGATTCCTACTCCATCAACAAATTCAACTTCTCACCATAATTTGCTCTCAAAGCTTCTAAACAGGTTTGTTTCAATTCCTCAAACCCACAGTTTCAATTTGCAAATTCTTCACAACCCACAGTTTCACTCATCTAGATCTGCAAAACGTCATCAAAAGAGAACCATGCCTTCTTAACTGCGATACCCACAAAAAGGGTTTTGCCAAAGTTTCAATTTTTACTCTCCAAAGATGTTTCTCCTTCTGACATTGTTCGTATGATTTGTCAGCTGATGTCCTGCCGGCTACTCTGGGAGTTGTTGGAGAACAAACGTAGCTGATTCTCTGTAGTTGTGAGTTGACGACGGTTATCGTCATTTATTTTTACGCTATAATTATTATTTTTACTCGTTTTCGATGTTAAAATATTTATTTAAAAATTTGGGAAACACAACCTTTGAAATTTTATCTCGACTTCGTGATTTATTTATTTTAATGTTTTTTATTATATAATATGTTATTAATTCGATATACGTATGCGTTAAAAGTATTTAATTTGTGAACTGTTATGCGATTGAATATATTTTCCGTGAATTACGATGAATTGAAATATGATTTTAAATACGTGTTTTGGGAAATCGTTGTTATGCTTATTAAATCTTTAACGGCGTTAGGTGCACCTAGTTACCTCGTTTTGATTAGGGAGAGTTACCCGTTAGATGGAGCCGCCCCTATGTGAAATGTCATCCGTAGGAGGAGTGGGCTATCAACAAGATGTAAGCTCCCTAATTGATGCGTGATGATGCGTTGCGGGATTGAGAGGAGAGGGCTATCCGTTAGATGGAGCCACCCTTAAGGGAAAGACCACCCTTAGGAGGAAAGGGCTATCAATGAGATGAAGCCGTCTCTTGGTTCTCAATAATTAGTATTTTTACTTGTTTGATTTTCTATGATGATTTTTAATGTTATTCATTTTAATTTCGCTTCACTATTAATTGGATTTTTAATATTTTTATTCGAACGGTTAAACTATAAATTTAGATGATTTTATTACGTGAATAACATAATCGTCTTAAGGTTATAAAATAGTATTTCGTGCCTTTGTGTGTTTCCCTTCTACTTGATGGTGATTGTTGTCCCCTCACTAAGTCTTTGTGACGTACTCCTTCATGTTGTTTATTTTTTTTCAGATTCACAGGCAGCTGAGTAGCAAGCTGATATTAGGATCAAGTCTCGGTCGTGTTTTGTTTTGGTAGGCCTCTTCGATTGAGGACCATTTTTTTGTAAAATCTGTTGAGCCATATGTATTTTGCAGCTATTGGAGTTTAGATAGTCTTTGGGTAATGAACTGAATGTTTCGATTTTGCTGTTGAATTTGGTTGAATTTGAAGTTAAACAAGGTTTTTGTAAATTTGGAAATGTTGAAATTACAGAGGATACTCTGTCGAAATTTCGTGAAACATTATGTATATTTTTTTTTAAATGATTATTCAGAACTATTTTTGGGAAATTGTTAAGTTAGTTGATAGGCTTGCCAGGCTATGGGTATAGCTTGTGCGCCGGTCACGGCGTTTAGTTTTTTGGTCGTGACAATATAATGTTTAATAAATATATGTATATGTAAGCTTCATTAAAAGGAAATAAAACAATGAATGTTATCATGATGTATGGTTGACAAATCAAAGAAAAAATATGAATGACAAATTAAAGAGTATCTAATGAAACGTAAATGTGTTTTGTTTGCATAAATAATGCACAAGATTTGGTCTATGATCGAGGGAATAACAAATGTGGACTTACATTATAGCTTTGAAATATTAAGTCAATTCAAAATTTGAATTAATATATATTTGCATTGCTTTAAATTGAATCCTTTTTATGAATTGTCCTTTAAGTTTTTCCCCCCAAAATTAGCCCTTTGAGAAAACCATTATGATTATTTCATATTATCTTATTAAGACAAAATGGAATTTTTGTTGAGTTAGTTTATTTATTAAGAATCTGTTATCCATATTCATGTGATGTCACCATGATTAGAAATTTGGAAGATCAATGAACATTCAATGTTTTTTATGTAAAAGAAATATAAATGACCGTCTATTTTCCTTGGAGTAGACACAAAAAGGGAAAATAAAATATATGATTTAAAAAGAAAATGTTGTATGTGAAAACTTTAACTTTAGAATCATTAATAATGGTGTACAATTTATAAAATAAATAAATAATGGTGTGTATACAAAGACACATTAAGTGATAATTGATTAGAGGAAAATGACTATACCACTATTTTTTTTGTTTTTCTATGAGCAACCACAATCTATTTAAGTTGAAGTAAATGAATAATATTTGGAGTTTATCATCATATTATATTTTGTATTATTAGTGTATAATTTATTAAAAACACATGTTGACAAAATTATATAAACAAATGTTAGTTGTTAGTATGTATGTGATTTATTAATTAATTCAAAACCGTATCACAAAAGAAGTTACATGTTATAGATTTCACACTATTGACCATGTGGTTTCATTATTCAATTGTTGCAAGCAAAGTTTCGGCTACATAAAGAGGTTGAATGTGGCAAAAAAAAAATTGTCATATATATATATATATGGACGTGACCAACATAAAACTGAAATAAATATTTAATTGGTGGAGAATAGTGAACCGATGAGAAATTATGGAAGATAATTATGTTATGGAAGAAGAAGTTAATGGATGCAATAATTTAAATGTAATGTTATGAAACTATATGGTCATATGAAGAGGAATGCAATACCAAAATATTAAATTGTAGTAAAGTGAATAAAATAGGTAGTACATGCTCAAAAAACAAAAGGGTGGTAGAAATGTAGATATACGAAGGCAAATAGAGGGTATAATTTGGAGGTTGACACGTTGGAAACTTGGCTGACGTGGAACAAAGACAATTACATGGCACATGCATAGATGATGTGTCAACGCAAGAAAGTTAGGACCTGATTTAATATAAATCAGTAATCAAACTTATGCACAAACAATCCAATGAAGTTTAAATTAAAATAAATAAAAAATATTAAAATACAGACATTTAAATTAGCAAAACTTTGCAAAAAAAAAAAAAACCAACAAAGAATAATTTTTAAAGAATAAAAATGTTAAATTATACATTAAGTATTTTCAATGTAATATACAATTTGTGTTCATTTTTCTTTTATTAGTGCTCAGATACATATTCTATTCATTTAATACAAAAAAAAAGTATTTGTCTATATAAATTGTTCATGAAAATAAAAACACTCATTTCAAAATATTAAACTTATAGATTGAATGAAGCATAAATCAGAGCATAGTTTAAATTAATGGCAAAAATAATCAAAATCAAGTAGTGATTGCTTATCATTCCAAACATTATTTCGTATTTTTATAGCAAAAAATAATACTTTTAGTTTATTCATTATATACAGTCTCCAAAAAGGATAATTAAATCAAAATATGTTTTAAAGAAATACGTGACATAACACCTCTAATTAAAAATTAGTTATCGAAAGTTTAAGTTGAAATGAGATATGAAGCATAAAATATAAGAAATAATAGTTCATTCAATTAGTCAAAGAAAGAATAAAGAAATAATAGTACTCAAGATAAAAAGTAAAACAAAAATAAAAATAATGATCATATAAAAACCAATGCTTACAAATATATCTCAAATCAATTATTGCAAAATATATATTCTATTTTTTATAGGAAAAAAATATTCTATAATGATTGAATGTTTAAAACAAAACAAAATGTATACAAACAATCACTCATCTTTTTTTAATAATATTTTTAGAATGAAAATCACTCATTTTATTTAAATCTTTTTAATTGTTTATACAAACACTAACTCATCTTTTTTGAATCATATTTTTTAGAGTGAAAATCACTCATTTTATTATAAACTTTTCAATTGTTTCCATTCCATTTATTCTTTTGTTATACAATCACTATTCTTATAAACTAAGAAACTTACAAATTTGAAACGTCACAGATTGATACATTTACCCACCATAAATATCACCTTCAAACTTTAAAAAAAATTATACTAAAAGAATATTTTACAAATTACACCCGCGCAACGTGCAGGTTATATTCTAGTAGATTATTATGTTACATTGATCGTCGTATAAAGCAATGTGAACCCGAAGTGCAAAGCATAATTCATTTGCAAAGTTAAACAAGACTAATATCAGCTGCTAATGCTCCTATCAAAATATATATTTGTGTTGGACAATATAATATTGCAAATGAATATCAATCGCACCCGAAGTGTGGGAGACCAATCGTTTCCAAAAATTAAAAAATGCTTAAACAAGAAAAGAAGCTAACAGATAAAATGTAGCCTAATTGAGGATATGAAAATTGCAAAAGAGTAAGTTTGACATAATTGATTTCCAATACCAATAGAGTTGATCAGGTATCTGAAACTTGTGAAAATAAAAAAATCTCAATAAATTATGTCATGAATCGAATGTGATGGAACTCAAAGGAAGTTAATAATGACAATTTTTTCTTATAATATAGCATTGTATGTAATCAATGATAATGAGGATCATGAACTAAAGACTATTATAGATTATAGACAAAGAAATGCTTTGAAAATTGAAAGAAGCAATTGAAGTGAAATAAACCTCGCTTCATATAGCAGAAGGATTTTGGACATGTAGTCGGCACATATGAAGATGTGAAGCTAATTAACTATAGTTGAATTTTTGTGCGATAAGAACATGAGAATGAAGAAATACATATTCACCTAAGTGAATTCAATAACTTTTTCATACTTGATTAAAGTTAGTGGTCATTAAATGCTCAATTAATATGAACGGTGAGTTACAATGTATTTGTATGACTCACTTTATAGTGATGATTATACAAAACTCCTTGAAGGATTTAATTTCCGTGAGACATACAAATCAAAATATTGAAAAGATGACTTAATCAAAATGAGTAAGTGTCTTTATGTGCTCAAATAATCTAGATGGCCATTGTGTAATATTCTTGTGTGAATATTTATTAAATGAGGATATTGAAATGACACCACTTGTCTAAGTATTTTGAATAAAAGATTTGTTTGAGATTACAAAATGATTATTTGAAGAATATTTTTGTAAATTATGAAGCTTATATAACAAATGTTCTAAAATGGTTGTATATGAACAAGTCAAATTAGTTGTGCAATTTAAATATTGTAAGGTCATCAATTGTGGACAAATATCTTTTTAGAACTCGAGAAAATAATGATTTCTACTTAGTCATGAAGTATCATATATTAGTGTAATCAAATGATAATTTATCTTGATAATTATTTGTTGTTAAATATTATTTGTTAATCTATTAGTCAGATGAACTTCTTTACATATACGACAACAAATATACTTTATTATATTAGAGATACATGTTATTTGTCTAATTCTCATAATGATATAGATAAGAAATAAGTTATTTGTTTACATCAGGAAGTACAACTATTTCATAAAGATATGTGAAACAAACCACAAGAACAATATAATCAAATGATGAGGAAATTTTAGAACATGAGACAAGTCAAATAGGTGTTTTGTTTGAGGCCTATGATTCAACACCTATTAGGGACTAATGGTTTGTATTCTACACATATAACTACATGAGTTTTTTATGAAGATAATATTGCATGCACTGTTCATTGGAGACAATGACACATTAAAGAAGATATAACAAGGCATATTCCAGTAAAATATGTAATCGCTCGTGATCTTCTACTAAGTTGTGAAGCGAACATCAACAAAGTCATTTATTTGACAATATTCGTTTCAAATTGATCGTCAAGTAAAGTTTTTCAACAACTACAACAAAAGATTGATCTTTATCATTTCAAAGATCATTATCTACATGAGAGGAGAAATAAGTATATTTTGTCCTCTTTTTTCCTTCACCATGGTTTTGTTCCATTGAGTTTTCTTGATAAAGTTTTTAATGAAACAGTTCTCACATAAATAATGTTGTACTCTTTTTCTTTCACTAGAGTTATTTTTTTCCACAGTTTTTTTAGCAAGATTTTAATAAGGTATATAATATTTAGGCAAAATATCTCCCGCGTTCCCTTAACTTAATTTTAGGTAACAATTCAGTCCTTTATTTTTTTCCTGATTTGATCATTTATTTAATTTTAAGTAACAATTTTATCATTTATTTCTTAAAATGATAATAATGTTATCCTTTTTTTT
>JBBPBP010000003.1:24215638-24236624 GCA_037974735.1 Cicer chorassanicum
CATCAAATTGGTAACTCAAATATTCAAATAAACTCATATTTATATCTCTTATAACATCAAATTCATTAAATAAAGAATAAACATATGAGTTTATTTGAGTTATGATTTTGATGAATATATGAATTTTCTTGCAATTGATAATGAATTTTATTAGTTTTGTTTAAAGATTTTGATAAATCTTTTAAATTTTGATAAAAAAATAACATTTTTTGACATTTTAAGAAATAAATCATCAAACCATTTCTTAAAATTAACTAATGGATCAAATTAAGACAAAAAATAAATAACTGAATTATTACTAAAATTAAATTAAAGCACCGCATAGATATTTTGTCAAAATATTTACTTGATGGATATTGAAAGAGGAGTGTTATGAAGCCCATTAATGAATCTCCTTTTATTTGTGCCTATAAATAGGCAAACTACACGTTAATATTAGTCACTCTCTTCTTTCTCTTATTGATAGCTACTCTGATATATTTTGCGGTTTAACGAAACAAAATTTAAGAACAGTTCCAAGTGGCAACGAAAACAACTTAGCATCTTCTCAATCACCGATGGAAGTAACAACAACCGCCACCAAGAAGCAACGATTAACATCCACTATGGAGGAAACCCTAACATCATCTCCGCTTCCCACTCTCTGCTTCGAACTCATTGAAGAAATTCTCTACAGGTTACCAGTGAATTCCCTAATTCAATTTCAATGCGTATGCAAATCATGGAAATCTTTAATCTCTGACGATCCCAAATTCGCAAAGAAGCATCTTCATATGTCAATCATCTCCCCTCGTCAAAGCCGCCACCACCTCATTGTAAACTTCAATTACTAATCTTGTAAAGGTAAATTTTGGGATTCACCAATTTCATCTGTTTTCGAAGCTGCCACCGAGGATTACATCGCGCAAACGAAGCTTTGTTACCCCTCCATTCCGAAATTTGGATCTTTTAAAGCTGTTGGTTCTTGTCACGGCATTTCTCTGTATTGCAATTCCTATCATTTTATTTTTTGGAACCCTTCCGTTGGAAAATTCAATATATCGCAGCCATCTGTAGATTATTATTATAACATAATAGTTTTTGGATTTGGTTATGATCATTTAATTGATAATTACAAGGTGGTGGTTGTTTATTGCTATGATAGTGAAAGTGATAGTAGTGATGAAGATAATGGTGATGATGATGAATTAAAACTCAAGTGATGGTTCATACTTTAGGTACTGATTGTTGGAGAAGGATTCAGGAGCTTCCTTATGGTGTGATACCATTTGGTGAATCGGGGAAATTCGTTGGTGGTGCTATTAATTGGTTGGCATCTGAGGATGAGAGTGAATTTAATTATTCGTTTTCCGTTGTTTCACTTGATTTAGGGAACGAGTCTTATCAAGAGATTTTGCAGCCTGATTATGGTGAGATGAATGTAGTTAGTTCGACGTTAGGTGTGTTGAGGGATTGTTTGTGTATCTTTGCTCATGGTGAGTCGTTTATTGATGTTTGGATTATAAAGGAATATGGAAAGAAAGAGTCTTGGAATAAATTATTCACCGTTCCTTTTATTGAAGATCTTGGTTTTTATCCCGTTATTAAGGTAGCATATATTGATGAAGATGAACAAGTGTTGCTGGTGTCTAGAGATGCATTGAAACCGAAGTTGGTTGTTTATGATTATAGAAGTGATACTTTCAAACTTCCCGAGATTGAAAACATGAGTACTTCGATGGTTCCAACAGTCTACGTTGAAAGTTTGATATTGACTGTCACTTGAGCGTAGAATTTAGCAGCATTTTATATTTTAAATTTCTATTTATGTTATTTATTTGATGCTTGTCTTAGTTATACTAGTGACCTCATGGGTTATTTTTAATTAATGGTTGATGGATTCCACAACTTGAGAAATTGCTACATTTGTTTTTCATTATTTGTTAGTCGGAGATATTGGTTCTCTCATCCTGCATTTTGTTTTATCATCCTGCGTTTTGTTTTATATAGTTCACAATCATGCATTGCAATACCTAATTTGTACAACTTTGTCTTTTATTCTTAGAAGAGATGGTAAGTTCCACCATAATTAATTCACACAGTTGTACAACTTTAATAATAAAGAAATGCATAACTATGTAACAAATATATTATTAGAAGGAACACTTCAAACAAAATAAAAAGCTAATCAATTCCATAATTAAAAAATATTAAAGACAAACATTGCATCTCTAAAGTTGTAAAATCTTATAAATAGTATCTTATTTTAATATACTTTGCATGTACAGTATCTCTAAAGTTTTACCTTTTCTTTTGCTTATAATAATTATTAAAAAATATATTTACCTTTAGGCACATAAACGCTTTAAGTATACTATACTGTTCATTCTTTTCAAACAAAAATAACATTACTTTTAAATTACATATTATTGTCATTTTATACTCACTAATATATTAAATTCTACGACGCAACTCGCGGGTAGATATCTAGTTGGGTTTATTCATCAAACCCCAACCTTGTTCCAAGCATAGCAAGGTTAAAAGCACCGATATTTTTAAAGCCCATTCCACCATTACGCTTGTGCATAAAGTGTTTGTCCCAAGAAAGCCAATGAATACTTTGTTACGTTGATTATCATGTCCCCTCTTAAAAAAAGTTCATCATTTTCTCAATTTCATCAGTCAATGAGGATGGTATTTGCAAGATACTCATTACATAAGAAGAAATATCCTGAGCACGACCTTCATAAGCACTTTTTTCCCTGCCTTAAACAAACATTTGCTACACTAAGAATTAATTTTCTTCATCACCCAATCTTTGATAAATTGGAACATAGCCTTTTTACTTTAACCAATAACCGAGAGCCTCCTCAGATACTTACCTGTGCTTAGTACTGCTTGAACTCCCAACACATTAGCAATATAATTTTTGGTTTCGTGGTCCGAATTTCGACTACATAAAATTTCTTATTTTTGCAGATTGATAGATTGTTCGGATGCAACTTCATATGTGAATAAGATGTTCTTCATAGTTGTGGATTTGTTCACCGTGGCCCTGAAAAATAAGAAGCATTCATCTGTAAAATATAGGTGAGAAATGATCGGTGCATGTCTGCAAATTTTGGTGCCATATATGTCGACTCTATTTTTAGCTTGCCTAATCAATGTTGATAGCCCCTCATTGTAAATGATGAAGAGATAGGGTGAGAGAGGCAAACTTTGGTTAATTGTAAGATGAAGGGGAAAACACGAGAATGGGGGTTGAATGGTGTTGGACAAAGTTGATAAGTTTTCGCTAATTTGATGAAGGTTGGTTGGCTTTATGAATAACTTAGATGAAATGCAATTGGGTTCAGAGGCAGCAAACAATGAAAGCATAAATAATTTAACACATAGATTTATTCTGGTTTACCACTAACTTGGATACACCCAGTCCCTTCGTTTAGAAGGATTAATTTGCTAATTCAAATACCTTGAATTACAAAACAGCTAACCCTCCAAGTCAGTCTTCCCAAATAGCCTGATAACCCCACACTTTTGAGAAACACCACCACTTTGACCCTACAAGCCAAGTTTCCCAAACAACCTGAAAACCCCAAACTTTTGAGGAACTAACCACCTCGACCCTACAAACCAAGTAATTTCCTACCAACCTGACAACCCCAGATTGAAGAAGAAATTGAACCACTATCGTGTTTGATACAAAAGATTTGAACTTTAGGTGTTTGCTTCTAACCATGCAAATAATAATAATAACTCTCACACTTTAAGAAAAAACACTCAGAAAATCATTCTCATTCGAGCAAGTATTTCTCTCTTTGAACTCTAAAATAAATTTGGAATTTGAGCTTTGAGTTCTTCTAATCTTTTCTGATTTTTCGATGAACTTCCCCTTCAGCCTTGAGTATCTATTTATATATAAAATTAGGGCTTCAATTTATTTCTTGTTTAATTCTGAATTGTATCTTCATTCCTATCTTGGTCAACAATGATCTTATTCAAAAATAATTCTGAACAAAATGCTTTTTGATAATATGTTCTTTAGCCCTATCTGAGCAGTTCTTTTAGATTGATTCTGTTAGTATTTTGTTCAGAATTGAGTTTGTAAATTCTTCATATTTGATTTTGCTTGTATTTTGTTTAGATTGAGTTTGTAAGTTCATCAGATTGATTCTGTTCATATTTTGTTCGGATTGAGTTTGTAAATTCTTCAAATTGATTATGTTCGTATTTTGTTGTAGATAAATCATGATCAAATCTTCTTCAAATGTTGATCATATTTTCTTTTTAACTTAGTCAAAGATTTTCTTCAATTATAAATATAAATCAAATCTTATTTTAGATTTTCTTTAATTATAAATCTTAATAAAATCTTCACTACAAGAAATTTCAAAAATTGCGACACTTAGGTTGCGGCGGTTGTAGAAAAACCGCCCTTGGTCTCTGATTGCGACGGTTGCTGCGACGTTTTTTTCCAACCGCCGCCGTGCTTCTCATTTTTCATCTTACATCAAAAACCCCCAATTCCCAAACGTGTTCAGTTCCCTCCTATACCCTTAGCGCCTTTGTTTCATTTTCATTTTCCCCAAATTCGCAACATAACGTTCAATCTCCATCTCAAATTGATTTCCCCCAAATCGCATTCCAGCCTCCATCTCAGATTCCTCCCTATTCGCAACCACCCTCCATCTCAAACAAAAAAAAGTGTAGGTATTGGTCTTGATTTTCTAGATTCATTTCTTATTTCATTTTTATTTTATGTTTACATGATTCATGGATGTTTGTAGGTAATTTATGGTATTTTTATTAAATGGATGTTTCTCCCTTTCTATTACTTATCTTTCGATCTATCTTCTCCTCCTAGCTTTTGTTTTTTTTTTTGTTAACTTTATAGTTTCTTTTTTTGCATATATTATTTGTCAAAATATTCACTCACAAAGTGTTTGTCAAAATGCCTCAAAGAAGAAACTTGATGGCAAAATAGACACCACAAAGCTTTTGTGTGTCCTGTTTTCTTGATTTCTGTATTGGTTTTATTGTTTTTATTTCTTTAAAAAGTTGTTCAAATACAAACCAATACATGTTCATATACTCATTCTTTATTCAACAATCTTTTCAAATCATTTGACTCACTTTATTCTTTACTCATTCTTATTTTTTTATCAGTCAAACATATAATATTCTTGTTATTGGAATTGAAATTGGTAAGCTTTTAAGGGTTCCTTCTGTTTAGTGAGTTTTTCAATTGTTTTAATGTTTTTGGGATAGTTGAAAGTTTAGGCTTTAGGAAATAATATAGGTTAAGTTGGGTTGTTAAAACTAGTTTCTAAATTGATTTGTTTGCATTTAAAACTAGTTACAATTGGTTTGTTTCCAGATTGGTTTGTTTGAAGTAAAGAAGTTGGTTTGTTTGCATTTAAAACTAGTTTCCAGATTGGTTTGTTGATGATTGGTTTGTTGACCTCATATGCTAATGATTGATTTGTTGATTGAATTAGTTTCCAGATTGAATGGCACTGCTTCCTGCCTCTCTCTGGTGACGGCGCTTCTTCGTGCGCCTCTCCGGTGACGGCGCACCTCTCCGGCGACGGCGCTGCTTCCTGCCTCTCTCTGGTGACGGTGCAACACAATACTTCTGCATCGACGCAACACTTTTTATACCGGTAAGATTATGGACCCATATTTTTTATGTACATAGCTTTAAAATGGTTGTGGTGGGACAGTCATACTCATAGTGTAGTGTATAAAAAGTGATTCATAAAAAATTCTTAATGAGATTTGATATTATAATAAGATGATTAAATATTTAATATTTAATATACATAATTGATGCATATCTATAATCAATCATCATTAATTTGTATATAAATGTTAGTTATTTAAACAAAGATATGTACACGATGGTTTTATAAGTATCTTACCTGTGGTAACTCGTTTCAATACGAATTAAATTCATTGGTCCCATAATTTAATTGGCGAATTAAGGAAGGTTTGTAAACAAGAGGTTAGGTCTAATTTTGGAAACTAATATAATCTAATTTACTTATAAAAAAAAATTAAACTCAATTAATATGAATATCAAGTATGTAGATCTATTTTTGAAAGTGAATGTTTCACTCCCACAAACATTACAACAACTTAAGGCTGAAGAGGTTTGTATTAGAATGTGACATTGCTTCCCATTTTTAACAATGAAAGTGTAGTCTGGATTACTCTGAAGTTGTCTGTCCTGAAAATGTTGCTTATATATGCCGACAACTTCTGTATTTGATTTTCAGAGGCAGAATATTCCATCTAGGTCTCAGCTATCAGAATTACTCTGAAGTTACATATATTCTTAACATATTTGTGAGTTTTGAATCTTAACAATGACCAACTACATGATTGTTTAATGAGTTTTTCCTTGGAATTATTAAAGTTTAGATGTATCCTTTAAACGATCAAGTGCTAAATCTGAAGCAGCATTTATTGTTTCACCGTTTGATCTTTCAACTATTCTTATTTCCCTCTTCACCTACTGTAAATGTAAATGATGCAGGAGCAACATCCTTTATTTATTTTTAAATTTGCTTCGTTTTGGCTCACCATTTGGTAACCGGGTAAGAATAGGAAACAACATAAGTATGGTTTTGTTCCATTTTTTTTTAAAATAAAAATAAAACAAAACTAGATGTAAGTTTAAGAAAATGGTGCACGATAAGTATGGTATTGTTTAGAGATTCATGTCTCTGTTTAATGGTTATTCCATTTGTGAAGTTGACAAGGATGCAGCTGGTATTGCTGGTACTTTTTCTTTCTCTATGTGTCATGGATATTTTTATTACATGTAACACTTTGGACTTATCTTTGTACTGAAATATGACTGAATGATTACTAAGATTTCTTTCTTGTTTATTCACTAAAGTGGAGCATGGCTAGCTTGCACCTTTATTGGTCAAATGAAGAACGATAAAATCATGCTTTGGTTTCATGGTTGTGTGGATATATTACAAAAATTGCTTTCTTACAACTACGAATGATAGAGAGAACACAACCCTTTGGTCATTTGGGGTGTGTAGTGACTAGTGAATCTTTATCTTTATATTTATTGATATAAAAAATTTATAAGAATTAAAAATGAAATACAACAATAATTTTATATGTTCAATTGAATTTATTCTAATAGGAGCCTATTGTTGTGTTTTTTTGCCTTTACTTGAATTGCTAGTTGAACTTGTGTGGTAGGTAAAGTTGTGAAAATTGATAAAAAAAAAGAAGGTAATTTGTTCTAAAGGTTGGTAGTGTTATATATGGTAAACCACCAATGATAGATGCACATATATCTTGCGATAGTCACATTGCGACGGTTACAAATGCCGAAAACAGGCTTTTTAACTGCCACAAATCGTCTTTTTTTTATTGTAGTGTAAGTTACAGACTCTCATCTATCTCACTTGGTAAGTTTTCGATCTCATGACCTATATATTGTTAATTTGTTAGTGATTGTTGCTTTTAGGTTTTAGTTCCATTTTACAATGAATTTTATTGATTGTTGCGAAATTGGATATCAACAAAGCATACGACTCCTCCTTGCATCGCTTCCACCATGCTCCCTATCAATAATTTGAGCTTCAATTTTGGTTCTTCAAATATTTCAGCCTTAGAAGAATTCCTTTTCTTCTCATTGTCAACTCCTACACTATATTGTCATGTAGTCATTCAATTAAAGTTTGAATTATTGTTTAACAAGTGCACCGTTGGTCCTAAACAACATCAATGTTTTCTAAAGGACATTTGATTACATTAGACCTACTTTCCCTTTTCATAATACTAAATTTTTAGTTTTAGATTTTACATGCAAATTGAATTTTATATTTATGTTTATGTCTATGCATGTCTTTGCTAAGTGGACTGCTTTCTTCAAAAGACACCAGCTTATTATATTTTAAATTTGATTTAATTGCAGCATTTTCTTCAAGCAAGAAATATTGTTATCTCTTATAGCACTATAGAATGCTAAAAAAACTTCCCCGTAAATTTTGTTGTTGTAAGTACAATAATCACGTTGAAATGCAAATCGATAGGCTTAAGAAAAGGGATTCTGAAGTTGATATGTTGAAGGAGCAATTGCTTTCTTGTTGCAAATGCAAAATTCTAGATAAAAAAGGTCAAATTGTTTTCATAGCAAATCTATTTAAAAAATCATGTGAGAACTGTTTGTCCTTGGTTAAAAATATTAATTGTTTATTGATTGCTTCTAGCTATATGAGAAATTTAGCTAATTAGTATTTGACAATATTTATCAACATTCATTGAGGTTAATACATACTTTTTTTTTTCTTCAAGCAACAGACATAGAATTGCCAATAGAATTGCCAATAGATGGTAGACGTTCATTTTAGTCTAGCTATCAACCTGATGTTCGTGGAACAATATCATTAGGGACTAATTAGATATTTTGATGAACTTCAATGTTTGATGGAGTTGTTTTGTATGTTTAGCCACTCCACTAATGTTTTGAATATTTAAAATACGTTATTTATTGTTTTAGTTATCTTCAATGTATGAATTGGTGTTATTTCTTTCGAAATAATTATATAAATTGGATTTCTTTGTATTTCTTTGACTCCCCCTAACTTAGGTCTCCCCTAAGTCTAAGTATCATTTTCTCTTTTCTCCTCACTTTATCAAATATCTTTCTCCCCCTTTTGTCATTAAACAAAAAGACGTCAAAGTGAAACTTGCTCTTTTTTATTTTTTTTATTTTTCTCTTTATTTTTTATTTTTTTATTTTTATAATTTGCCTTTTTTTTTTAATAACATGAATATAAAATTACAAGAATATATAAAAACTAATAAAAGATAATGTAAAGGTAGACTACTTTGAAGTTATCACAACATCAGTCATTTATGATGGTAAGGTTTAGGTTTTTCTTGATGAAGTCAAACCTATCTTCGGCTAGTCGTTTGGTGAATATGTCAGCCCATTGATGTTCAATAACTACAAACTGAATATTTAGTACCCCTTTTGAACAAAGTCCTTAATGAAGTGGTGTTTGATCTCTTTGTGTTTATCTCTAGAAGGTAAGATAAGATTTTTGGTCAAACAAATGGCAAAAGTGTTATCACAATAGATAAAAATGTTGGATTCTAGGATTTTGTAGTCCTCAAGTTGATGCTTCATCCAAAGTAGTTGAGAACTGCAGCCAACTGCTGATGACATGGAAATGGTGTTTTGTCTCTTACTTAACCAAAATATTAAGTTGTCACCTAGAAAGGTGCAGTTGCCATTAGTGCTCTTTCTCTCAAATTTATATCCAACGTAATGAGAATCACAATATCCACTTAGTTTGTACTTAGGAGATTTCTTCTAGAACAAGGTAAGGTTGGTAGTGCCTTTTTAGGTATCTAACGATTCTCTTAACAATAGTTAAATGTGATTCCCTAGGGTTAGCTTGAAATCTTGCTCATACACGTACACTAAACATGATGTCAGGTCTGAAAGTGGTAAGGTAAAGTAGGGATCCTATCATTCCTCTAAATGTTTTCTGGTCAACTTTTTGGCTTGAATCGTCTTTTTCAAGTGAACAGGTAGGGTGCATTGGTGTAGCCATAGGTTTGCAATCACTCATCTTAAACTTCTCGAGAAGCTATTTTGTATATTTAGTTTGATATATGTATATACCTTTTTGGCTTTGCTGAATTTGTATCCCAAAGACGAACTTAAGTTCTCCCATCATACTCATTTGAAATTTAAGCTGCATCAATTTAGAAAATTCTTGGCAAATAGTGCCATTAGTAGATCCAAAAATAATGTCATCAACATAAATTTGAATAATAAGAATGTCGTCTCCTATTGATTTTCTAAAAAGTGTATTATCTTGTTGTCCTCTTTCAAAGTTATTCTTAAGCAAGAAGTTACTAAGTTTATCATAACATGCCCTAGGTGCTTGTTTTAGACCATACAGAGATTTCCTAAGTTTAAAAACATGACTTGTAAATTCAGAACTTTCAAAACTTGGGGGTTGTTTAACATAGACTTCTTCACTTATATAACCATTTAGAAAAGCACTTTTAACATCCATTTAAAATATTATAATGTTATTATTTGTAGCAAAATAAAGTAGGATACAAATAGTTTCTAACTTGGCCACTGGAGCAAATTCATCGGTGTAATCAATGCCCTCTTGTTGACTGTAGCCTTGTGCAACAAATCTTGTCTTGTTTCTGACCACTTCACCTTTTTCGTTTAGCTTGTTTATGAAAACCCACTTGGTTCTAGTAATGTTCTTCTTTCGTCGAGGTACTAAATCCCAAACATCATTCCTCTTAAATTCATTTTACTCTTCATGTATTTCAAGAATCCATCCATCATCTGCCAATGCTTCATCAATAGTGGTAGGAATAATTGATAAGAATAAGCCAAAAAAAGTGGTACCTTTTAATGATGATCTGGTCCTCAAATGATCACTTGCACTTCCAATGACTAGAGTATCTGGATGAGATGACTTATACTTCCATCCAGATCTTCCTTCTGATGTATCTTGACTGTTTTTTACTTGATTAGATTCATCCTCTGAAGATTTGTCATCTTTTTCTAAATTGCTTGTATTATCTAATTTTTCGTGTTCTCTTGGTTTGTCTGCATCTGCTTCCTTTGGTTCTGATAAACTTGCATTATCATCATCTTGCTTTGAATTTTCAAGGTCAAGTTGTTTGACATATAACATAATATAAATTAGATAATGTCAGAATGAAACAATACATCCCAAAACACCAGTTTTGTTTTTGGTAGTTTATGCTTGTTTCTGAAAGAAATAAACTTGTATTCTGCTTCAGTTGACATGTTCAGATTTTGTGATTCTCCTGGTTCCTCTAAATTTTTGAGAACCTACAAAATACCTATCTTCCTTTGATTTTTAAGATCAAGCTTCACGTTTTCACAGTAAACATAATATCAGACAACAATTAAATTTAAAGAAAGATATAACTTATATGTCAACAGTTTCACTTTGAAAACCCTCTTAGTTTTTTTTTTCTTCTCGTTTACACATTCTGAATTTTCATATTCCCTGATTAGAGGGTCTGGATGAAGGGATTTGAATTCCCATCCAGGTTTGTAGTCTTGATGAATTTGATTGGAGTATTTAGAGAATTCTCCTGATTCTGATTGTTCCTCTAACACCCTTGTTTTTATTGATGTATTAGGTTCCTCATGTAATTTTGTAACTGATGGTAATTCTAATTCTTCTGGTAGTTTCAGTTATGTTGAAATGTGTGATATCTCTGCCAGTTTTGATTACGTTGATAGATTTTTATGATATTTATGGTTCATCATATGGTTCTTTTTCTGATAGTTATGGTTGATCACTAGTTCTGGTTCTAATTGGTACTGTGCTGACCCGTCCTTCTTCCACTAGATTCAGTGGGCTTCTGTTTGTTAGGTCTTGGAACATAGACCTTTTTCCCGTCATATATTGTAAGCATCTATTGACCAGGCACCATGACTGGTGTTTCAATTTGGTGGCTTACAACATCTGCAACATAAACAGTTTTATCCTCTGGTACCCAAATATGGTTAGGTCTTGGTTTGTTAGTTCTTAAAGGTTTCTTGTCTTTCCATGTAGTTAGCATAGGATGATATATTTTAGAGTATCCTTTCTTAGAGCAAATAGTACATAATCATCAGAGGGAACAAACTTATGTTTAGTTACTTTTTCTTGAAATTCTATTCCTCTTTTACCATTCCTATTAACACCATAAATCATAAATGCCTACTTGCTTCTTTCCATACCATTATCAAGAAAATCTTGAAATACTTCTTCATGCTTATCAGAGTTACATGTGGTATTTTCAATTGATGTTGAAATATAATTACTTTACAGAGTTAGATTTTCAGCCTTAAGTTTAGCAATATCAGTTTTCTGATATGCATTTTCTATTTTAAGTTTAGTAATATCAGTTTTTAGAGTTGCATTTTCTGTTTTAAGTTCTGTAATATCAGTTTTCTAAGTTGCATTTTCTGTTTTAAGTTCAGTAATATCAGTTTTCTGAGTTGCATTTTTTGTTTTTAATTCAACACTTTGATTGTTTAAGACATTAACTTTTAAAGTTAGGTTTGCATTTTCATTCCTAAGTGTTTTCAAATCTAAAGACAATTTACGATTCTTATTTAAAAATTCATTTATAGTAGTATTTAAATCAGATCGAGTTAAGCTAGAAAATACCTCAATTTCTTCATCTGTTGATTAACTGAATCTATACATGTTGAACCCTTGGATCTTTCCTCAAACACTGTAAAGTGCTCAGCCATGAGACCGAGCTCTGATGCCAATTGAATGTGCAAACACGAGAATGGGGGGTTGAATTGTGTTTGAAAAAGTTGATAACTTTTTGCTAATTTGATGAAGGCTGGTTGGTGTTTATGAATTACTTAAATAAGAAGCAATCGGGTTCAGAGGCAGTTTACAATGAAAGCATAAATAATTTGACACATAGATTTGTCTTGGTTCACCACTAACATGGCTACATCCAGTCTCCTCATTCAAAAGACTTTATTCACTAATTCAATAACCTTGAATTACAAAACATCTTACCCTCCAAGCCAGTCTTCCCAAACAACCTAACAACCACAGACTTTTATGGAACACCACCACCTTGACCCTACAAGCCATGTCTTCCCAAACAACCTGACAACCCTAGACTTTTGAGGAACTAACCACCTTGACCCTACAAGCCAAGTCTTCTCTTAACAATCTGACAACCCCATATTGAAGAAGGATCTAAACCACTATCGAGTTGCATACAAAAGATTGGAACTTTAAGTGTTTGCTTCTAACAATGCTGATAATAATAATAACTCTCACACTGTAAGAAAAAACACTTAGAAAATAATTCTCATTCAAACAAGTGTTTCTCTCTTTGAACTCTAAGATAACTTTGGAATTTGAGCTTGAGTTTTTGATTTTTATTTTTCGATGATCTTCTCCTTCTGCCTTGAGTATCTATTTGTATATAAAATTATGGCTTCTATTTATTTCTTGTTTAATTTTGAATTGTATCTTCATTCCTGGCTTAGTTAACAATCATGGTATTCAAAAATAATTTTAAACAAGATGTTTTTTGATAATATGTTCTTTAGCCAATTCTTTATTTTTGAATCCAATATTAGTAGTTCTTTTAGGTTGATTCTGTTCATATTTTGTTCAAATTTGGTTTGTAAATTCTTCAGATTTGATTATGTTCGTATTTTGTTCAGTTTGTGTGTGCAAAATTCTTCAAATTGATTATGGTCATATTTTGTTTTGATTTATTTTGTAAATTCTTCAGATTGATTTTGTTCATATTTTTGTGTAGATAATTTTTGTGTTCATATTTGCTTCTTTTCATACTGTTACCTAGAAGGACATGGAATGCTTATTTAGATATATCAAAATTACATGTGATAATTTCTAAATATTTAGTTATGTTTTCCTAGAAGGTCATAAAAGCATTGATTTCTTTAGTTATGTTTTCATTTTATATCAAAATTACATGTGACAATTGCTTTGTGTTTTAGAGACAACTTGTGGTTTTTATTTAAGGAATCATTTATGACATTAATTAAATTAGATTGATTAAATTAAGAAAATACCTCAATTTCTTCATCAACTAATTCACTTCCAAAATAAAAATTAGTGTGTATGTTGGATCCATAAGCAAAGTTGGTATGAGCCATCATTGCCAAATCTTCTTGCTCTTCATCAATAGAGGATTCATCCTAATCATCTCATGTAGCCATTAGAACCTTTTTCTTCGGTCTGGAATCTTTCCTACGATGTTTCCCTTTTTCCAAATTTGGATATTCAGACTTGACAAGTCCATGTTCATTGCATCCATAACATATGATGCTTTTCTTGTCAGATGTTTCAGGTTCCTCTACTGGACTGCTTGTAATATCTTTGTGCTTCTTTCTGTTATGCCACATCTTTTGAATTTCTTTTGGATATTAAAGTCAGCTCATCCTCCTCTGAGTTCATAATCTAATCATATGAATCATTATCCTTTAATTCTGATTGTTGCCTTCAGAACCTTCTTCTACATGGATTTCAAGGCCAAAGTTGGCTGCTTATTCTTGGGCTCATCCTCTACAAGCTCAATTTTGTTTGATCTCAAAGAGCTAATCAATTCTTCCAATTTAAGAGTATTGAGGTTCCCAGCTTCTTGAATAACTGTAATCTTAGGTGTCCACTTGCTTGGCAGACTCGTAAGAATTTGTCCACTTTCTTGTTGTTTCTTTGTCAGTGCACTTATCAAATTTCTTGAAGGTAATTGCATTGATCATGAATGTTCAGGATTTGCGATTCATCTTGTACATCTTCTTCTCCATCTCTTTCCTTGAAATTTCAGTACCATCAGAATTTGTTGGAGCAGTGTAGCCATCTTCCACTAAGCCCCAAAGTATGGGATCTTGTGAGTTAAAGAAACTCCTCAGTTTTTCCTATCAGTACTCAAATTGTTCAGCCTCAAAAAAAGGTGGCATGTTGATGTTTCCTATAGCCGCTTCTTCACCAAATCAAGACATTGTTGAATCCTTGGATCTTTATTCAGACACTGTAAAGTGCTAATTTTTGAAATCAGGCTCTTGATGCCAATTGAAGGTGCAAACATGAGAAAAGGGGTTAAATTATGTTTGACTAAGTTGGTTTCTTTTTTCTAATTTATTTAAATCTTGTTCGGGCATGGTAACTGAAGGTGCAAACGTGATGAGGGGGGAAAGGTTGAATTGTGTTTGCCAAAGTTTACAACTTTTTGATAATTTATAAATAAATAAAAAACTAGTTTGGTTTTGTCAACTTACTCAAAGTATTGTTCACCACTAACTTGGCTCCATCCAGTCCCTTCATTCAGAAGGCTTTAATCCACTAGTTTAAATACCTTGAATTACAAAGCACCTAAGCCTCCAAGCCAGTCTTCCCAAACAATCTGACAACCCCAGACTTTTGAGGAATTAACCACCTTGACCTTACAAGCCAAGTCTTCTCCTAACAACCTGACAACCCCAGATTGAAGAATGAACTAAACCACTATCGGATCTGATACAAAACATTGGAACTTGAGTAGTTGCTTCTAACAAAGCTGATAATAATAATAACTCTCACACTCTAAGAAAAGAACACTCATAAAATATTTCTAACCTGAACAAGTGTTTCTCTCTTTGAACTCTAAGATAAATTGAGAACTTTGAGCTTGAATTCTTCTACTCTTTTCTGGTTTTCAATGATTTTCTCCTTCAGCCTAGAGTGTCTATTTATGGGGAAAATTTGGGCTTTAATTTTGTCATCGTTTAATTCTGAATTGTATCTTGTTCAGATTAAGTTTGTAAATTCATCAAATTGATTCTATTTCTATTTTGTTTAGATTGAGTTTGTAAATTCTTCAGATTGATTATCTTCGTATTTTTGTTCGAATTGCGTTTGTAAATTCTTCAGATTGATTCTATTCATATTTTGTTGTAGATAAATCTTCATCAAATCTTCTTCAAATGTTTATAAAATCTTCTTCAAATCTTCTTTCATACTCTTTGAAGTCAAATATATTGGTTTCATAAAATACATGTGTTATGATCAAACTCTAAATATAAAATCAAATTGGTTCCAACAATATTCCTAGCTTCTTGAATAATTGTAATCTTAGGTGTCCACTTGCTTGGCAAACTCTTAAGAATTTTTCCACTTGCCTGTTGTTTCTTTGTCAGTGCACTTATGAAATTCCTTGAAGGTAATTGCATTGATCATGAATGTTTTGGATTTGTGATTTATCTTGTACATCTTCTTTTTTTTCAACATCCATCACTTTCCTTGAAATTTCACTACCATCAGAATTTGTTGGAGTAATGTAGCCATCTTCCCCTAAGCCCCAAAGTTTGGGATCTTGTGAGATAAAGAAACTCCCCAGTTTGTCCTTCCAGTATTCAAATCGTTCACCATCAAACAAAAGTGGCCTGTTGATGTTTCCTCTAACAGCTTCTTTACCAAATCAAGACATTGTTGAATGCTTGAATCTTTGTTCAAACCCTGTAAAGTGCTAATTTTTGAAATCGGGCTCTTGATGCCAATTGAAGGTGCAAACACGAGAAGGGGGTTGAATTGTGTTTGACTAAGTTGGATTCTTTTTGCTAATTTATTTAAATCTTGTTCGGGTTTGGTAACTTACTTAGAATAAAAGTAGTTGCAATCGGGTTTTGAGATCTAAGGTAGAAGTAAAACATGAATTGCAAAATTAAAGTGACACAAAAATTTTGTCTTGTTTCACCACCAACTTGGTAAATACGTCCAGTCCCTTAACTTAAAAGGATTTAATCCACTAGTTCAAAATTTGAATTACACAACACTTGACCCTTCAAGCCAACGTTCCCAAAACAACCCGACACCTACAGACTTTTTGAGGAACACAAACACGTTGACCCTACAAGCAAAGTCTTCTCAACACAACCTAAAAACCTATAGATTGCTTGGAACAAATTGGTTTGCTTCTGACAAGCAGATTTTAACAATGCCTCTCACACTAGAAAACACTTAGAGAATATTTCTTTTGAACAAGTGTTTCTCTAGACCTTAACCTTATGAACTATAATCACTTAGGAAATTGTGTGCTTGTGAGAACCCTTATTTTCTACTTTAACCTTGAGTATCTATTTGTAGAATAGGTTATGGTTTCTCCTTTGTGCTGGGAAACTTTGAATCATATATTTGCAAATAACACATGTATCTTCTTGTAAACAATTCTTGAACATTTCTTCTTGTGAATGATTCATATTTTCTTGATAAGGATAAGATCTTGATTATATCTTCTTTAATTCTTGACCATGTTTTCTTTTCAACTTGGTCAAAGATTTTCTTCAATTATAAATCTGAATCAAATCTAATTTTAGATTGTCTTCAAAAACATCAATGTTCTTTCATAGTCTTGTTTGATATGAGCTGGAATGGATTCATGGTTTTCTTGGCTCTTCACAAGTTTTTGATTCGGCTAATTCTTCTTTTCAAACTTATTTCTTTCAATTTCAATTGTTGACTTTTTATCAGAGGCATTGACTTTCTTGTTGGAGTGAGATGTTGTGTTTCTTGAATAATGATAGTTAGAGGCAGAATTGCATGACTTAGAGTTGGTGGCATTGGGCAAATCTCCTTGTTGAAACTTCAGAGTCAGTGCACATTAGAGGTTGTATATGTGAGGCGACATTTGGTGTGTTACACCATTTTGATCAGCAGATTTTGAGCTTTGAATTTATGATTTGAACAATCTCTCCATAGTTAATTATACCTTGATATGAACTCTTTAGAGGCATGTTGAGTTTGTGCACAACAGAGACATGCTTCAAATTCGATCTTCAGAGCCATTCTTCAGAGGCAGTCTTCAAAGCCATTCTTCAACTTGGAAGATACATCCAATCCCTTCACTTAGAAGGATTAAACCACTAATTCAAATCCTTGAATTACACAACACCTAACCCTACAAGTCAGTCTTCTCAAAACAATCTAACACCTGCAGATTTTTTTAGGCAAACAAAAATCTGACCCTATAAGTCAAGTTTTCCCCACACAACCTGAAAACCACATATTGTTGTGAACCTACAAGTCAATTTTGACCATATATTCTTGTGAACAATATTTTGACCAATATCTTCTTGTGAACAATATTTTGACCATATCTTTTTTTTACCTTGGTCAAAGATTTTTTTCTATTATAATTATGAATTGTATCTAATTTCATATTATGTTCAAAAACTCATTCATGTGAATCTTCCTTCATACACTTGATTGATTGGAGCGAAAATGGATTCAGGCTTGTTCTTAAATATTTAGAAATTATGATTCAGCTAAGTCTTTTCTTTAGAATGAATTTTTTCAATAAGAGTCGTTGACTTTCGATCAAAGCCGTTGACTTTTTTGTTGGAGCGAGATGTTGTGTTGCATACCAGAGGCAACATTTTAAGTGTGTTGCAACTTTTTTTAGCGAAATATAAGCATTTAATGCATGGCTTGAACAATCTCTTTAGAGTTAATGATAGCTTGATATAAAATCTCAAAGGCATGCTATGTTTTTCCACATCAGAGGTACACAAGATCTTTAGAGGCATGCTTCAAATTCAATCTTCAGAGGTAGTCTTCAAACATTTTCAGAGCCAGTCTTAAGACCTAGTTATCAAAGGCAGTCTTCAGACCTAAACTTCAAAGCCAAACATCAGAGGTAGTCTTCATAACCTTCAGAGGCATGTTGCTTTCAGAGGAATATGTTCAGAGGCAAACACATATGCTATTTTGTTCCTTTGATTTCATCCTCTAGTCACTTCCTCTGGTAGCTTCTTCTAGTAGCTTCCTCTGGTACCTTCCTTTGATTTTCTTGTTCTAATTGATGCACACTTAATGAAGCCATTAGTCAAACAAATTGTTCTTATAAAATAACTTTGTTAACATCAAAATCATAAGAGGAAAATCAACTTGGTTCCAACACTTGTTGTGTTTTCTCTACCTCCTGCTTTCTCTACAAGGAATTGTCAAGGTTCTAGACATTCCTCTAAAGAAATATAAGGTATTAGATACTCTTCCACTAACTCAATCTATTTCTAATTTTATTTCTAACTCTAGTACAAGTTCTTTACTTAGAGACTTTAGCCAACCAAACATTATTCCAACCATCACTTAAACCACATCCACCACCTACCTCACCCTTAGCTGATTTTTTTTCAATTAATATTTCATTTGATTCTTAATTAAACACTTACCATGACACCATACCTATTTCTAGCCTAATAGGAAAACTCCACCTATTTCCTTCATTTAACAAAATTTAGTAGTCTGGATACTTCTCCGAACATAGCTTGGGTTATGACCAACCTGATGAAGGTGCTAGAAATCACAAGAACAAGGAGTTTAAATTGTATTTTGCCATTTTTTAAAATTATTTGAATTATTTGAATTGCTCATAATTTATGTTGTCTTAAAATAGATAATCATTGATATAAATATTTATCTTCTAACTTAATATGCACACTTAGCAAAAAGTTAGGGAATACTTGTTCTTATTTTTTTTGTTATCAATAAATCATCAATCAGAGGATTGTAGCTAAAACCACTTTTGCACTAACACTTGAGACCCAAGGAAATCACAATTTGCAAAGTATCTTTCTTTGAATAGCCTATTGACAAGAGTATTAAGGCTATTCATAAAACTCCAACCTTGTACCAAGCATAGCAAGGTTAAAAACACTATTAATTTTAAATCCCATTCCACCACCATGCTTATGCATAGAGTGTTTATCCCAAAAAAGCCAATGAATACTTTTTTTACGATGATTATTATGACCCCACCAAAAAGAGTTCATCATTTTCCCAATTTCATTAGCCAATAAGGATGGTATTTGGATTATCAAAACCTTCTTCCTGAGCTTGTGTTTTTTTTATCTTTTCCTGTTTTTTTGTTTTTGTTTTGACCGTGATATGTTTTATTTAGACCTTTTTTTTTTCAGATGTAAAGTGGGGTGAAACAATATTGAGGTCAAATAAATGAGAAATATCGTAACATAATGTTAATGCATAAAAAATAGATTCATACTCATATCATTTCAGTTAAAAATATTTTTGCATTAGTTCAAAAAAGGCCTTTGAAAATTTTAATATTTTTTGTGATAAATTCTTCGACAATATATTGGATTGTCATAATCAAAAAGAGAAAATTTTTTAGAACCATGTTGGTTTAAAGAAAAATAAATCCTAACTATGGTTTAATGAAAATATATATATAAAAAAGAATAATTTATTTTATGACGTTTATTATAAGTGTAAAGATCCTCTAGTGACAACCTCTGATGCATATGGTAAATAGTTCATGGTCCTCTAATCCTCAGTGTCTAATCATCAGGTGAACATATATTTGTCTGATGCAGTATTTTATTTGGTAAAACATATCCCATGCTAATGTGTTTCTTCTTGAAGAAATTAGGGAATAATGCAAGACATAATCCTTAATAAAAAGGAATATTCACAAATCATTTGAATCATCATAACTCTCCATATAAATGCTAGGTCAAACAAGATTATTAAGGCTGTTTGACAATCACTGGGTAACGATCAGAATTCTGTTGAAATCCACGCAATTGCTTTATCATCGTGCTACTATAAAAAGTACATTTCCACATTGTACAAAGGATGGAATATTGCAATGAAAACACACCGAAAATTGTTTACATTTATCGCTCTAAAAACTCAAGTGAACAATTGTTCAATTTTTTTCTTTTGAAAGACCATTTACTTGTGTTATGCACCACAAAAATGTTTATCCTCTTTGAAAAGAGTTATACTATTGTAATTTCATAAAAACTTATTATTTATTTTGTAACTAGTCCAATAGTTGATGTCTCCTCAAAAGGTTAACTATAAAATATCCATCATGAACTTTATGTCTGTATGCGAGACCCTCTTGATATTCATCTTTAGAAATATTTATAGATAAATGATCATTCTTGACAAAGATTTAGGAAATTTAGTTATTGAGATTGCATACGAATTTGACAGAGCTTGGACAAAAGTCCTTGAACCAGCGTTGATGGGAAAACAATTGAAAGCGAGAAGGAAAATTGTGAACATGATGAATAATATCAAGAGGTGGAGAACCCAAACAAAGTCACTTAAAAATGACATGATCATTCATTTTGGACATGAAAACCCCACTAGAAAAAATTTCCTTTTTACTCATAATTACTCAATTGTTTTTATTTTTGTTGTTGTTATTGTTGTTGTTCTTATTATTATTATTATTATTATTATTATTATTATTATTATTATTATTATTATTATTATTATATGGAATGGAAAAATAGCATAGTGCCATTCAACACAAAGGATAATATAAATGTTAGTCAATAAAATATATTAAAAATAATAAAGTAAAATAACATAATTTTAAAAAGTAAAGTTGGTATTTTTTTACTAGAGATTTTGACTTAAGAATAAATAATACAATTCCAATTAAAATAATTCAAATCTTA
>JBBPBP010000003.1:24237116-24254294 GCA_037974735.1 Cicer chorassanicum
GATTTTGGTCCTTGCTAATGTTTGTTTCTTTGTTTTTAGTTTTTTTTTTTCGTTTTAGTCTCTGTAAAATTAGTTTTTATTTGAAGGAGTCCTTAAAATATATCTAATATTTGTTTTCAATCCCTCAATTATTAGAGATTAAGGAATTACAGGGGTCAATTTCAATAAAAATCAATTTTGCATGGACTAACCAAAAGGACAATGACAAAAAACAAAATAAAAATATTTACAAGGACACAAATCAAACAAAAAAATTTACATAGATTAAAATTAAAAAAATGCATATTTTCAACAATCATATATTTACGCCTATATATTAACGAATCATTACACTGATATTACTTTTCTCAATAGGTATGGCCATTGAACTTCCGATAGAAAAATGTTTTTCCAAATGTGATGAAGTACATGACTGTAAATCCTTTTGCACCAGTAAAGGCTATTTACAAGGGCACTGCGCTCCAATCGGTAATAATGGTCTAACTTGTTGTTGTGCCAAATTGGTTGATAATAAACTTAGCCGTTAGACAATCAATGTTATCATCTGTATGGTTGACAAATCAAAGCAAAAGTATGATTGAAAAATTAAACGGTATCTAATGAAATGTAAATGGGTTTTGTCTGCATAAATTATGCACAAAATTTGGCGAAATAAAAAATGTGGACTTCCATTATAGCTTCGAAATAATATATTTAAGGTAAAATCATGTTTGCGGTGCTTTAAATTTGATCCTTTTTATGAATTGTACTATAAGTTTTTTTCTCCAAATTAGCCCTAGTAATATCAAAATGTACATATCATGGTCTTTGTTTTAATTTACATTTAACACCATTAAAAAGACACATGTCTCTTCAGATGGTGAAGTGTCCATAATATTGTCGTGGTCGCACTTGCAAAACATCAAATTATACATCATTTAATTATTTTTTTATTAAAATTTAAAATCCTAAATTTTAATTGTTAAAGTTCTTTATCTTCTTCAACATCTTCCTCTGTTATATAAATTAAAACATGAAAAATACTAAATTAAAACCCAAATTATAATCGATAAAGTTTTTTAGGTTTCATCAAACTCATAAATTTGAAACCCATAAATGCATATGTGTTTTGACAAAGGTAAGCTCATATCATTTTATTAATAATTAATTGTTTAATATATGTTGGGATATCAATAAAAATTTGGATACTAGCTAAAGATGGGGCTACCTGTGCTAGCGCATGAGCTGCCATTATGAAACTTATCGACAACCACTTTGAAGTCCATATCAAAATTGACATTCTCTTGTTGTATCTTATGGACCAATTTCAAATAAGAGAAAACCAAATGTTTATTCCAAATTATATTATTGTGTTGCTTCAATTCACTCTAAAGCATAGTAGTGAAGCTGGAAACAACATTTGTATTCAGTTGTTGTAGCACTGTGAAAATAACAGTAGTTGTGGTGTTTGTGCAAGATGCTGAAAAGTTCATCATAATACACAAATCGATTTGTTGTCAACATTGAATGCCATTAGGACACTGAAAAAATAAGTGATAACTTTCCTCCATAGCATTGTCACTAAAGTTGCAGTTGGATGCACAACCAACACCACAGTCATTAAAACAGACGCTTGTAGGCAAACTGTTACAACATAACTGCCACACTTGATTTTTTACTTTTGGTGGAGCTCTTATTTTCAATATTAAATCCCATCGACCATTGAACTTTAAGTGGGAAATATCAATCGCCTCATTTACACATAAAAGGTAGGCACTTTGCACCGAATACAAACTATTTTTCCATGGTTTGCAAACCTTGCTATCTTCTTTCACAGAAGCAAACCAAGGAGTGTTAGTATTGTTGTTAGCTATGGAATCATTAAACGGGGAATGCACAACATGGTGATCAAATTGGCTATATGGATTAGAGCATGGTGTGGCTTTAATAAAAAATACATGTCGTTGAGCCAATTTCCCTCCCAAACCAAGATTGTAGTACCTGATCCAATACTCCACCTATTTCCTTCATTTAACACAAATTTAGTAGTCTGTATACTTCTCCGAACATAGCTTGGGTTATGACCAACCTGATGACGGTGCTAGAAAACACAAGAAAAATGAGTTTAAATTTTATTTTGCCATTTTTGAAAATTATTTGAATTATTTGAATTGCTCATAATTTATGCTGCCTTAAAATAGATAATCATTGATATAAATATTTATCTTCTAACTTAATATGCACATTTAGCATAAAGTTAGGGAATACTTGTTCTTATTTGTTTTGTTTTTGTTAAATCATCAATCAGAAGATTGTAGCTAAAACCATTTTTGCACTAACACTTGAGACCCAAGGAAATCACAATTTGCAAAGTATCTTGCTTTGAATAGCCTATTGACAAGAGTATTAAGGCTATTCATAAAACTCCAACCTTGTACCAAGCATAGCAAGGTTAAAAACACTATTAATTTTAAATCCTATTCCACCATCAAGCTTATGCATAGAGTGTTTGTCCCAAGAAAGCCAATGAATACTTTTAGTACGACGATTATTTTGACCCCACCAAAAAGAGTTCGTTATTTTCTCAATTTCATCATCCAATGGGGAACGATGCCTTTTTACTTCAACCAATAATCGAGGGCCGCATCTAATACTTACTTGTGTTGAGTACTGCTTGAACTCCCAACAAATCAGCAATAGAATTTTTGGTTTCCTAGTCCACATTTGGAATACATAAAATTTCCGATTTTTGCAGATTGATTAATTTTCCAAATGCCGCCTCATATGTGGATAAGATGTTCTTCATAACTGTGGATTCATTCATTGCGACCCTGAAAAATAAGAAGCAATCATCTGCAAAAAATAGGTTAGAAATGATCGGTGCATGTTTGCAAATTTTGGTGCCATGTATGTGGCCTCTATTTTTAGTTTGCCTAACCAACGCCGATAGCCCCTCATTCCAAATGATGAAGAGAGGCTCACTTCTATGAAGTCTTGTCCCAGGGATTATAGGGCCAACTGTATCATCATTGACAATCATAGGATAGTCCATAATTTAAACACACAACATAATCCATCTCACCCAATTTTCAGGAAAACCAATTGCTAGCATAACCTCTCGAAGGTTATCCTAGTCTATCTGATAATAAGCCTTACTAATATAAAGTTTGAGCACAACTTCACCCACCCTACCTCGAGTCTTGGATTGCATGTAATGGACTAACCCAAAAGCTGCCATAACATTATCAAATTTACCAAGAACAAAAGTTGATTGATTATTTGAGATACATTTGCTAAGAACACTGTTCATTTTGTTTGCAAGAACCTTGGCTATCCTTTTATAATGCAATGTTAGTACAATTAAGGACTAAAGAACAAATTTACCAAGAACAAAAGTTGATTGATTATTTGAGATACATTGCATAATGCAATCGACATCCAATCTTTCATAGTATTTTGTGTGTCGCCTTTTAGAAGTAAAGCTATGTTAGTACAATTAAGGACTAAGGGAAAAAAAACTATTACCAACCAAAAGCAACAACTATTGAACATATCTATCTCGTAAAGAAGACATAAATGTTGAAAAAATTTGGGATTCAAACAATCTAGACCTCAACATTTTTCCTCTTTCATAGAAAAAATAGCCTTTCGAAAGTCCTCAAAAGAAGAGTGCCAAAAAGACTTTATAATCATCATGCGTAATATAAGGTGATATAGTAGCAAGCACTAGGTTTAGTACAATATTTTCCTTTTGAAAGAGTTCATCAAAATAATTTATAGCTAAAGTACACAACTCAACAACCTTTGTGACTCTAAAGATTGCAATATGTTCCAAAGTACTACTACCAATACGCAGTACACTCTGAAGTTGTAATGAAACAAAAGTGAATTTTCCCAAGCCACTAATTCTAAGTCACACAACTTTACATTTGCCTCTAACTCTATTTGTTCAGCAACACAACATCTGACTCCAACCATAAAAGTCAATTATTCTGATCGAGAAAAGTCTACGAATCTGATGGAAAGTCAATGATTTTGAAGGTCCAACACAAAGCTTAGTTTTGTTCCTGCCCAAATCAAATCAAACATATGAAGGAAAGACTCAAGTGAATTAATTTGCAAACGCAATCTGAACAAATATGCATAATATCCTTCTAGAAAATTGCTCAAGATCAGATTCAAAGATGAAAGAATTGGCTAAGGGTCATATTATCAAAACATATATTACATAATTATATTTGGAAGAAAATTATTGATGACCAAGTTGGAATGGAGATACAATTCAGAAACTCAGCAAGTAATTCACAAACCCTAATTTCATCTATAAATAGTGGATCAAGGCAGGAGAAGAATGCAAGCACAACAATATACAAAAAACCTTACGAACTCAAACTTCTCTAAGTACTCAAAATTTAAGGATTCAGTTTTAGCAAAGGCATTCGTTCAACTTTATATTATTATGTGCTTAGTGCTTCATTGTTAGTTTGAGAAAATCATTGTAATAAATCTGCTTAGTAGAAGCAAAACCAAACTAGTCTCAAACTATTTGTAACCCAACCCTATAGTGGCTTTAGTTGCCTCAACCAATATGTGGATCTCAATTTGTGTTGAAAAAACTTGACTTGTAGGGTCAAGTGGGTAGTTTGCCTCTAACAATCTGTAGGTTTCGAGTTGTGTAGAGAAGACTTGACTTGTAAGGTCAAGGTGTTGTGTGCCTTCAACAATCTAGGGTTGTAGAGTCAAGGTGGTTTTGTTCCTCAAAATGTCTAGGGTTGTTAGCCTGTTTTGAGAAGACTAAATTATAGGGCTAGGTGCAGTGAAATTCAAGTAGGATCAGGTGTTGTGTAATTCAAGGAGTTGAATTAGTTACCATGTTGGTGGTGAACCTAGATAAATTGCTTGGGTTACTTTACTTCTGCATTACCTTGTTTTATTACAGCTTATGATCTAAATCATCAAACCCGAACCAGTTTTAATAAAAGAATTCAAGTTAGACAAACACAATGTAACCCCGTTTTCTCGTGTTTTTGAACCTACTCAAACAAATTGTCCTCATAAAATACTTTGTTAACATCAAAATCACAACAAGAAAACCAACTTGGTTCCAACACCTGTTGTATTTGCTATACTTCCTGCTGTCTCTACTGATCCTTTAAGGAATTGGCAAGGTTGCAGACTTTCCTCAAAAGAAACAAAAGGTAACAAACACTTTGTCTCTAACGCAATCTATTTCTAATTGTATTTCTAACTCTTGTACAAGTTCTATACTTGAGACTTCACCCAACTAAACATTATAGCAACCTTCACCTAAGCCTCATCCACCATCTACCTCACCCTTAGCTGAATATTTTCGAGTTAATGTTTGATTTGATTCTAAATTAAACTATTACCTTGACACCATACCTATATCTAGCCTAATAAGAAGCAGTTTTAACTTTATTTTTATGGAAATTAAGAAAGTAGCAACCCCATCTCAACCATCATCACAACCTGAACCTTCACATCCACATTAACCTCTATCTGAATCTCAACCAATCTCAAAATTTGCATCTGAACCTGAATCACAATCTGAAACACAATCTCAAATTAAAACTAGATATAGCCTTTTTCCGATATAATAATTCATTTGCTGCCATTCCTTTCAACCCCATCTCAACCTTCATCGCAACTTGAACCTTCACATCCACTTTAACCTCTATCTAAATCTCCACCAATCTCAAAATTTGCATCTTAACCTGAATTACAACCTGAACCACAATCTCAAATTGAACTAGATATAGCCTTTTTCCGATATAATAATTCATTTGCTGCCATTCTTTCCAACTTTTCATCCCTTGATGTTTTAGTGCAAGATTTAACCAAATGCATGTACTCTGAGTTTCAATGTACTTTCTAGTCATTTTATCTTTGGCCGCTTCAAGTTAGACAAACACAAGAATCAAGGATGGTCAAACTGATTATTGCTTTTTTCTATGCCGAAGAACATCAATCTGGTACTTCTACTTTGGATTTTGGACTTGTTTCACCATATGTGTCTTTTCCTTCCTTACATTTGCCTCTAATCATTCCTCCATTTGAGACTTCAACTGGTGAAGCATTGTCTTCTCCTAAAAAACAATGTCAATAAGAGTAATATGTACAAGCAAGGAAGACACAGACAAGTTGGTTAAGGAGACTAATGCATTCATTGAAACATCAAATGAAAGGCTTGGAACTTTGTGTTGGATCTTTTGTTGGTGGTATGCTGCAAATCTTGAACAAGAAGATTATGAAATTGATGATGATGAAGGTTGCACAAATAAATTTCAAAATGTGTGTATCACACTAAGCTTTAGGTTCAATTCGCCCCCACCAATCTAAATATATTGGATGCAAACGGGTTAACCAGCGAATTCCCTTCAGGATACTTTGGAATCCTCGAAGTGAATTGCACATTCACATCAAGCTTATCGATCAATGATAGTTTACAGAATAAATTTCCGTCATTTACTCTCGTGCACTAGAGAAATAAAGAAATGACTCAGAAATATTTTTGATAGAAATTTAGTTCATGTAACATGAAAATTGTGTTCTCCTTTCTGCATCTAAAATATCTCTATTTATAGAGAAGCTCATACAAATTAGTGAAAGAAAACAACTCTTAAACTCATACCAATTGGTGAAAGAAAACAACTATTGAGAAAGATTGTAACCTTTGGTAACTTAACAGATGCATTGGTTTGAATTAAACTCAAGCATTGCAACCACTTGGCCAAGTGATACATTAAGTTATTTAATTTTGCTACATTAATATAGCTATTAGAGAATTCCAAATATATTTTGAAAATTCCCTTCACACTTTGGTGGCTAGACAAGCAGAAATTCAAAGATCACTAGACCAAACACAAAACACTCTAGATGATTTACTCTAATTTGTTTTTATTTGTTGTTTTTTATTTAGTTTTGTAAATTTTGTATCTAAAAACCATGATCATTTTATATATGTGCTTTTGTTTTTATCACATTGTTGTCTTTCAAAATGTTTCTTTTTCAAAGAAAACTTACTTTCTATCAAGCAATCTTTAAAAATGGGCTGAATTATTCTTAACTCATTCAACTCTTTAGCTCAAAAAAATATATTTGGTTCTATGTCTTCTTAAGATCTCAATGGATTCTGAAAACCTTCTTCCTCAACTAATGCTTTTTATCTCTTCCTGTTTTATTGTTTTTGTTTTTACCGTGAAATGTTTTATTTACACCTTTTTTTTCTGATGTAAAGTGGGGTGAAACAATATTGAGGTAAAACAAATGAGAAGAATCGTAACAGAATGTTAATGCATAAAAAGTAGACTCACAATCATATCACTTCAGTTAAAAATATTCTTGCATAAGTTCAAAGGAGGCCTTTAAAATTTTTAATATTTTTTGTGACAAATTGTTCAACAGTATATTGGGTTTTCATAATCAAAAAGAGGAAAATTGTTAGAACAATGTTTGTTTAGAAAACAAAAAATCCTAATTACGTTTTAATGATAAAATATATATAAGAGAATAATTTAGTTTATGACATTTATTATTAGTATGCAGATCCTCTAGTGACTACCTCTGATGTCATGTTTATTCAAACTAAATTGACCACTAAATGCTTTAACAACAAAATGCAAAAGTTGTGTAAGTGCATATGGTAAACATTTCATGGTCCTTTAATCCTCGATGCCTAATCATCAAGTGAACATATATTTATCTGATGAAGTATTTCATTTGGTAAAATGTATCCTCTGCTAAGGTGTTTCCTCTAGAAGAAATTAAGGAATAATACAACACATAATCCTTTATCAAAGGAATGTTCACAAATCATTTGAATCATCATAACTCTCCATATCAATACAAGGTCAAACAAGAACATTAAGGCTGTTTGACAATCACTGAGTAATCAAAAATTTGTCGAAAAGCATGCAATAGCTTTATGATCGTGATACTATAAAAAGTACATTGCCACATTTTAGAAAGGATGAAATATTGTGATGAAATGATTGAGCACACCAAGAATCCTTTACATCCATCGTTCTAAAAACTCAAGTGAACATTTGTTTGTATTATGCACTAAAAATATCTTTATCCTCTTTGAAAAGATTTATACTATTGTAATTCCATAAAAACATATCTTTTATCTTGTAACTAGCCCAATATTGATTGTCTCCTCAAAAGGTTAACTATAAAACATCCATGAAGAACTTTATGTTTGTCTTCCAGACTCTCTTGATATTCAACTTTAAAAATATTTATAGATAAATGATCATTCTTGATAAACTTTAAGGAAATTGAGTTATTGAGATTGCATACGAATTTGAAACCATGAAAAATGTACGTATTAACTTACAGAGGATCATTGTAGCAAAGAAAAAAGATATAAACAATGATTAGTATACAAAGTTTTATTATGACAACCTTGGTTGTTGTTCTTCTATATATTCTCAACTTGTTTGTAGACAATTTTAATAACAGAGTTTGAATTTTCTACATATTATTTCTCTTATAGAGATATTAGGCTTAAATACATGATTGGCCTTAGTAATTATATGTTTTTTTTTTGTTTTACTCTATGTAAGTTTTTTGTTGGATTTTGGTCGTTGCAAATATTTGTTTGTTTGTTTTTTGTTTTTTCACTTTCGTTTTGGTCTCTATAAAATTAGTTTTTATTTGAACGAGTCCCTGCAATATACATAATATTTGATTTTAGTCTCTCAATTATTAGAGACATAAGGAATTAGAGGGGCCAATTTCAATAAAAGTCAATTTTGTAGGGACTAAAACCAAAGAACAATAACCAAAAACAAAATAAAAGTATTTACAAGGACACAAATCAAACAAAATAATTTACATGGACTAAAACAAAAAAACACATATTCAAAGATCAATCATATATTTAAGCCAATATATTAATTAATTATTACATTAATATTACTTTTCAAAATAGGTATGGCCATTGAACTTCCGATACAAAATATTTTTCCAAATGTGATCAAGTACATGATTGTAAATCCTTTTGCACTAGTAAAGCCTATTTACAAGAGCACTGTGTTCCATTCGATAATAATGGTTTAACTTCTTGTTGTTCCAAATTGGTTGATAAGAAACTTAGAAGTTAGAGCTTGTCTTCTTGTTTGAAGAAAATATTATGTTTAATAAATATATGTATATGGAAGCTTCATTAAAAGGAAATAGAACAATGAATGTTATCATGATGTATGATTGACAAATCAAAGAAAAAATATGAATGACAAATTAAAGTGTATCTAATGAAACGTCATTATGCACAAGATTTGGTCTCTGAGCGAGGGAATAACAAATGTGGACTTCCATTACGACTTTGAAACATTAAGTCAATTCAAAATTTGAAATAATATATAAGGGAAAATTACATTTGCATTGCTTTAAATTTAATCCTTTTTATGAATTGTACTTTAAGTTTTTTTCCTCAAAATTAGCCCTTGGAGAAAACCATTTTGTTTTGGCAAGCACAAAATCCACATCTTTGTCACGAATAGAAAGGCCAACTCCTACCCTTTTATGTTGAGATGAAAACGCATCATCAATATTACATTTCAGTGCCAATGAGCATCCTCATTTGAAACCTTTACCAAGGCTGGTTTGGTGCAGATTTATTGTACTTGCTACCATTCGGACAACATGTTGTTATTGCGCAAGCATACCGTGTGCGAGTCTTCCATCTATTGGTTCCAAACTCTATTATTGCATTGCTTCCACTCACACCAGAGCATGGTAGCGAAGCTCGAAGCAACATCGGTATTCAGTTGTTGCAACACTGTGAAAATTATAGCAGTTGTGGTTTTTGTGCGAGATGTGGAAAAATTGATCATAACAAACAACCCGATTTGTTATCAACATCGAATTCTATTAGGACACTAAAAAAATAAGTGATAACTGTCCTCCATAGCATTGTCACTAAAGTTGTTGTTGGATGCACAACCAACACCACGCTCATTCAACTAGACTCGTGTAGTTAAACAGTCACGACATAAGTGCCACACCAGATTTTTTACTTTTGCTGGAGCTCTTATTTCCAATATTAAATTCCATCGATCATTGACCTTTAATTGAGAAATATCAACCGCCTCATTTACACATAAACCATTTTTCACCGAATACAAACCATTTTTCTATGGTTTGAAAACCTTCCTATCTTTTTCCGCAAAAGCAAACAAAGGAGTATTAGTATTGATGTTAGCTATGGCATCGTCAGATAAGGAATGCACAACATGGAGATCCCATTTCTATGAATTGGGTAGGATTAATTCGGATACACGCAAATTGGCTATATGGGTTGGAGGTTTGTGTGGCTTTACTAAAAAAGACATGTCACTGAGCCAATTGTCATCCCAATCCAAGATTGTAGTACATGATCCACTACTCCACTGTATGACTATAACACCCCGATTTTTAACAACGCGAGTGTATTTTTTTTTTTAAAAAATAACTAAAATCAAATCCATAAATAAAGAAATACTTTTGGATAAAATATTTAAGTCGTAACCCAACAACAAAGTCAACAATAATTACAAACAGTGGAAATAGTTTTTGGTACGAAAATCCAAAATATCCAAATATAAAATACATCGACTAAAATAATTTGTTTCAAATATATAAGTTCCCTTTACAACAACAACCTTGAAATAAGAAAGGGAAAATAAATAAAATTCTTAAATACAATCCTAAGCTGATCATTAATCTAACTGAGGGTGACTAAGTACTGAGAATCCACGAGCGACATCAAGCCCCTCTGCTTTCGATCACAAATCCAAACTCATCGCTATGCCACGCCTTCGACGTCGTTGCAATTTCAACACGACTCAAAACTCCTAAACCTGGGGCGTAAGCTCGATCCACAATAATGTAAAGGGTCACCAACAGAAATTGACAAATATCACATAACATTTAAATTTTAAAAGCACAAAATAACCTTTCAACTTAGCATACACCTTGCGAGGGTTTTCATATGCCAAACATGCATAATCAAAGTTGCAAAATGAAGTTTTGGACAAAACTGCACTGTCGTATTCGAATACAGCATCCTTGTATTCGAATACAGTGTTATTTCACAAGTCAGTGGTAAAATTGAATATCTGTATTCGACTACACACTGCTTGTAGCAGAATACAACTGCTAAAATTTGAAGATTTCAGTTTCGAAAACGTTTCGCAATCATTCAACACTTACCACACAAAATCAATCAATCACACTCATCAATTACGGCACAATTACAAACAACAACCGAGTATGTATATACAACCATCATAGTATATCAAACATGACTCGCGTGCTAAGCACCCTAATGCAATGCGTATATGCCAATGCACATGATTCCGGAATTCCAAACCAAAACCCTTCTCGAATGGACGTAAATCATAATTATACGGTCTGTCACAGGCCAGTACTAATTATCAAGGTGCAATCTCTCACAGACTAGCACGACTTACTAGAGTGTAGCCTATCGCAGGCCTTACACTGTTTTCTAGAGTGCAATCGCTCAAAGATCAGCATATTCTAGAGTGCAATCTCTCACAGATCAGCACGACGCGATAACCCTCGTAAGGATAAAATGAACCAACAATTCACATGGCATCATCCCGTGGCCCATCCAGTCACCACTATCACCATGGCCCATTGCGGTCACCATGTACTATAAAAATGCATGAGCATACTGTGACTCTTTTCACCACAACCATTAAGTAAATGCATCTATTAAAAGATTCCCCTTTTTTAATACTCATTTAACACTAATGATTTTTCAATCTTTTCACATAGCATACTCAAACATACATTCATCCATAAAATTCATAACGCATATGCCATCAGTTATGGATACATCAATCCCACATTCACCACATATGCACATCTCAAACACAACAAATTCAATCAATTTGAATTCCAAAATTTCACACCAAATTTAATCATGAATCACCCGTATTCAAAACTCCACATTTTCAAACATAAGCCACCAAATTTAATCTCCAAAATTTTCAACCATAAATCACCAAATTCAAAACTCCACATTTTCAAACATAAACCACCAAATTCAATCTCCAAAATTTTCAACCATAAGTCACCAAATTTAATCTCCAAAATTTTCAACCATAATCCACACATAAATCACATCTCAAAAATTCATAATATTAATTATGAACACATAAATCACACCAAACTTGAATCACCGCAACAATATTAATATATCAGAGTTCTCCCCACCGCTAACTCGGTGCTAATGGTCTCGATTCCTTTTCTAGACTCAAGGAGCTAACTACATAAACATAAATATATATAACAATTTATTCACAACTAAAATTTATCTTTTTCACACAAAAAAATATCTTTTTCAACCAAATAATCTTTTTCACAAAAATTACCACAAAAAAAATCCCAACATTATATCTTTTTCACACACCAAACTTTTACAACCAAATAATCTACATTATATTTAGTTAAAACTAAATAAAATAAATACTCTAAAATTTTTCCCTTCTGGAGTAACTTTCCCTTCTGTCACTTCTCGAATGGAAGCTTAGATCTAGTAAATAAATGAGGATTCGTGTTTTGCGGTTTTGTTTTTTTAAAACCACCCACACTGTTTTTTTTCCTTTTCTTGAAACCAAATGAAGAAGAAAGAAGGGAGAAGGCGAGCTGCACGGGGAAAAGTGTTTTCCTCTGTTCGTTCCATCCATATATATTACTTACTTACACTAAACATTATATATATATATATATAACCAATCCAACAAATATTCAAAAACTCTTACACACATCACCTCAATCACATCTCAAACTAATTTAATAAAAATATCTACTCTCATCGTAACTCAATTGACAGATAAATTTCCAGCGACTAGTAATATTTTTAACAAAACTGTCGAGTATTAAATTTTTCGCAACATAAATAAATTATTCTTCGACGAATAATTTTAACTGGATCTATATATATATATATATATATATATATATATATATATATATATAAAGAACATAAAACAAACTCTAATAAAATAATCTTTTGGTATTTAATTCGCAAAATAAATTAAAATTGGGCTACATGCCTCAGCAATTTAACACCAAATATATTAAAATTGCATAAATTAGAGTTTAAAATTAAGGGTCTTACAATGACCAACTTGATGAAGGTGCTGAATAACACAAAAAATTATTTGTGTTGTTCATTCAACTTAGGATTATAGAAAAATTTAAGTAAAATAAATTTAAATCATAAAGAAATAAGATAAAATAACATAGTGGAGATAGAGAAGGGACACACGCATTTTAATACTAGTTCACAACAAACTATTGTTATATCTAGTCCTCACCTAATAGAGAGATTTTGTCTCAGTACAATCGATGACTTGATTTAAAAAGGCAAATATTAGTGGATGATACTTTCAGAGGATGCCATTGTACTTCTTCAATTAGAGAATAATTCCATCTTTGATGAGAAGAGGATGTTGAGATGTTGACTCCTTTAGAGTTATAGGCTAAGATGTTTGACTTAAGAAAGTTGACTTTTTATTAGAGTGTTGACTTGATACATTGATCATGCGATCAAATTGCTTGCAGAATTATCAAACATAGAATAATCAAAATGAACATGTATAATCAGATTGTTAGATGCACGCTGAGAGTGCATTGATTAGAGTCCGACACCACTTTAATAAATTCTTCAAAGCATCGATGCATTTGCCTTAAGTATTTAATTATCTTTCTTTGTTTACCAGATGATTTGACTTTTAGAGCATTCACTCTAACAAATGCTTTATTCAAAGCTTTCTTATTTGGTCTTGATTTAGAGGATCAATGAAGGCCTTGACTCATAGTTACCATAGCCAAAGGCATATGATCATTGTAGCGTTCTAACCTACCCATAATTTATGCCACCTTAAAATAGATAATCATTAATATAAATCTTTATCTTCTAACTTAATCTGCACACTTAGAAAATAGTTAGGGAATAATTGTTCTTATTGGTTTTGTCATCAAAACCTCAATCAAAGGATTGTAGCTAAAACCACTTTTGCACTTACACTTGAGATCCAAGGAAATTACCATTTGCAAAGTATCTTGCTTTGAATAGCCTATTGACAAGAGTATTGGGTTTATTCATAAAACCCTAACCTTGTTCCAACATAGCAAGGTTAAAAGCATTGATATTTTTAAAGCCCATTCCACCATTATGCTTGTGCATAAAGTGTTTGTGCCAAGAAAGCCAATGAATAGTTTTGTTACGATGATTATTATGTCCCCCATAAAAAGAGTTCATCATTTTCTCAATTTTATCAATCAATGATGATGGTACTTGCAAGATACTCATTACATATAAAGGAATATCCTGAGCACAACCTTCATAAGCACTTGTTTCCCTAACTTAGACAAACATTTGCTACTCTAAGAATTGATTTTCTTCATCACCCGATCTTTGATAAGTTGTAACATAGCCTTTTTACTTTAACCAATAACCGAGGGCATCCTCAGATATTTACCAGTGTCGAGTACTGCTTGAACTTTCAACAAATTAGCAATAGAATTTTTGGCGTCGTGGTCCAAATTCCGACTATAGAAAATTTCTTATTTTTGCAAACTAATAGATTGTTCTGATGCAGCTTCATATGTGAATAAGATGTTCTTCATAGTTGTGGATTTGTTCACCGTGGCCCTGAAAAGTAACAAACAATCATCTGCAAAAAAATAGGTGAGAAATGATCAATGCATGTCTGCAAATTTTGGTGCCATATATTCGTCTCTATTTTTAGCTTCCCTAATCAATGCTGATAGCCCCTCATTGTAAGATGTAAGATGAAGGGGAAAACACGAGAAGGGGGGTTGAATTATGTTTGACAAAGTTGATATGTTTTTGCTAATTTGATGAAGGTTGGTTGGTTTTTAGGAATAACTTAGATAAAATGCAATCGGGTTCAAAGGAAGCAAACAATGAAAGCATAAAAATTTGACACATAGATTTATCTTGGTTCACCACTAACTTGGCTACATCAAGTCCCCTCATTTAAAAAGCTTTAAATCACTAATTCAAATACCTTGAATTACAAAATACTTGATCCTCCAAACAAGTCTTCCCAAATAGGCTGACAACCCCAAACTTTTGAGGAACACCACCATTTTGACCTTACAAGCCAAGTTTTCTCAAACAACCTGACAATCCCAGACTTTTGAGGAACTAACCACCTTGACCCTACAAGCCAAGTCATTTCCTAACAACCTGACAACCTCAGATTGAAGAAGAAACTGAACCACTATCGAGTTGGATACAAAAGTTTGGAACTATAAGTGTTTGCTTCTAACCAAGCTGATAATAATAATAACTCTCACACTGTAAGAAAAAACACTCTAAAATAATTCTAATTCGAACAAGTATTTCTCTCTTTGAACTCTTAAATAAATTTGGAATTTGAGCTTTGAGTTCTTCTAATCTTTTCTGATTTTTCGATGAACTTCTGGTTTAGCCTTGAGTATCTACTTATATATAAAATTAGGGCTTCAATTTATTTCTTGTTTAATTCTGAATTGTATCTTCATTCCTGCCTCGGTAAACAATGATCTTATTCAAAAATAATTCTGAACAAGATGCTTTTTGAAAATATGTTCTTTAGCCAATTTTTTATTTCTGAATCCAATCTGAGTAGTTCTTTTAGATTGATTATGTTAGTATTTTGTTCAGATTAAGTTTGTAAATTCTTCAGATTTGATTTTGCTTGTATTTTGTTTAGATTGAGTTTGTAAATTCATTAGATTGATTATGTTCATATTTTGCTCGGATTGAGTCTATAAATTTTTCAGATTGATTATGTTCGTATTTTATTGTAGATAAATCATGATCAAATCTTCTTCAAATCTTGATCATATCTTCTTTTTAACTTAGTCAATGATTTTCTTCAATTATAAATATAAATCAAATCTTATTTTAGATTTTCTTTAATTATAAATCTTAATAAAAATCTTATTTTATATGTTCTTCAATTATGAATCTGAATCAAATCTTATTTTAGATTTACTTCAATTATAAATCTAAATCAAATCTTATTTTAGATTTTCTTCAATTATGAATTTGAATAAAATCTTATTTTGGTTTTATTTTTTTCAAAAACACAAATTTTCTTTTTTACTTTATGAAGTCAAATATATTGTTCTTGTAAAATACTTTTGTTATCATCAAAAATTGAATTTTAAAACCAACTTGGTTCCAACAATCTCCCCCTTTTTTATGATGACAAAACTTGTATTTTTTATAACAACTTTTGTTTATATTTCTTTGACTCGCCCTAACTTACGGCCCCCCTAAATCTGAGTATTATTTACTCTTTTCTCCTCACTTTATCAAATATCTTTCTCTCTCTTGTGTCATCAAACAAAAAGACATCAAAGTGAAACTTACTCTTTCGTATTTTTTATTTATTTTTAATGTTTCTCTTTTTATTTTATTTTATAATTTGCCCTTTTTTTTTCGAATAATATGAATATAACATTACAAGAAAATATAAAAACTAATAAAAGATAATGTAAAGCTAGACTACTTTGAAGTTATCACATCATCAATCAGTTATGATGGTAAGGTTTAGGTTTTTCTTGATGAAGTTAAACCTATATTCAACCCATTGATGTTCAATGTCTACAAACTAAATGTTTAGTACTCCTTTTGAACAAAGTCTTTAATGAAGTGGTGTTTGATCTCTATGTGTTTATCTCTAGAAGGTAGGATAAGGTTTTTGGTTAAACAAATGGAAGAAATGTTATTACAATAGATGAGAATGTTGGACTCTATGATTTTGTAATCTTCAAGTTGATGCTTAATCCAATGAATTTGAGAACTGCAGCCAGCTACTGATGACATGGAAATGGGGTTTTGTCTCTTACTTAACCAAGATATTAAGTTGTTACCTAGAAAGGTGGAGTTGCCACTAGTGCTTTTACTCTCAAATTTATATCCAGCATAATAAGAATTGTAAGACCCTTAATTTTAAACTCTAATTTATTCAATTTTAGTATATTTTTTTGTGTTGATTTGCTGAGGCATTTAGCCCAATTTTAATTCATTTTGTGAATTAAATACCAAAATCATATTTTATTAGAGTTTGTTACATGTTCGTTATATATATTTATATATATATATATATATATATATATATATATATATATATATATATATAT
>JBBPBP010000003.1:24294659-24307854 GCA_037974735.1 Cicer chorassanicum
TTTTTTTTTTAGTCCGTGTAAGTTTTTTGTTTGATTTTAGTCTCTGTAAAATTAGTTTTTATTTGAAGGAGTCCTTAAAATATATTTAATATTTGATTTTAATCCCTCAATTATTAGAGATTAAGGAATTATAGGGGTCAATTTCAATAAAAATCAATTTTGCAGGGACTAAAACAAAAGGACAATGACCAAAAACAAAATAAAAATATTAACAAGGACACAAATCAAACAAAAAAATTTACATAGATTAAAATAAAAAAAAAATGCATATATTCAACAATCATATATTTACGCCTATATATTAACTAATCATTACACTAATATTACTTTTCTCAATAGGTATGGCCATTGAACTTTCGATAGAAAAATGTTTTTCCAAATGTGATGAAGTACATGACTGTAAATCCTTTTGCACTAGTAATGGCTATTTACACGGGCACTGCGCTCCAATCGATAATAATGGTCTAACTTGTTGCTGTGCCAAATTGGTTGATAATATACTTAGAAGTTAGAGGTTTTCTTCTTGTTTGAAGACAATATTATGTTTAATACACACACAAATATATATATATATATATATATATATATATATGTAAGCTTCATTAAAAGGAAATAAAACAATGAATGTTATCATGTGTATGGTTGACAAATCAAAGCAAAAGTATGATTGAAAAATTAAACGGTATCTAATGAAACGTAAATGTGTTTTGTCTGCAAAAATTATGCACAAAATTTGGCGAAATAAAAATGTGGACTTCCATTATAGCTTCGAAACAAAAAGTCAATTCAAAATTTGAAATAATATATTTAAGGTAAAATTATGTTTGCGGTGCTTTAAATTTCATCCTTTTTATGAAGTGTACTTTTAGTTTTTTTCTCCAAATTAGCTCGGTAATATCAAAATGTACATGTCATGGTCTTTGTTTTAATTTACATTTAATACCATTAAAAAGACACATGTCTGTTCAGATGGTGAAGTGTCCATAATATTGTCGTGGTCGCACTTGCAAAACATCAAATTATATATCATTTAATTATTTTTTATTAAAATTTAAAATCCTAAATTTTAATTGTTAAAGTTCTTTATCTTCTTTTGTTATATAAATTAAAAAACGGAAAATAATAAATTAAAACCCAATTATATTCAATAAAGTTTTTTAGGTTTCATCAAACTCATAAATTTGAAACCCATAAATGCATATGTGTTTTGACAAAGGTAAGCTCATATCATTTTATTAATAATTATTTGTTCAATATATATTGGGATATCAATAAAAATTTGGATACTAGCTAAAGATGGGGCTACCTGTGCTAGCACATGAGCTGCCATTATGAAACTTATCGACAACCACTTTGAAGTGCATCTCAAAATTGACATTCTCTAGTTGTAGCTTATGGACCAATTTCAAATAAGAGAAAACCAAATGTTTATTCCAAAGTATATTATTGTGTTGCTTCAATTCACTCCAAAGCATAGTAGTGAAGCTGGAAGCAACATTTGTATTCAGTTGTTGTAGCACTGCAAAAATAACAGCAGTTGTGCTGTTTGTGCGAGATGCTGAAAAGTTCATCATAATACACAAATTGATTTGTTGTCAACATTGAATGCCATTAGGACACTGAAAAAAATAAGTGATAACTTTCCTCCATAGCATTGTCACTAAAGTTGCAGTTTGATGCACAACCAACACCACACTCATTAAAACAGACCCTTGTAGGCAAACTTTTACAACATAACCACCACACTTGATTTTTTACTTTTGGTGGAGCTCTTATTTTCAATATTAAATCCCATCGACCATTGACCTTTAAGTGAGAAATATGAATCGCCTCATTTACACATAAAAGGTAGGCACTTTGCACCGAATACAAACTATTTTTCTATGGTTTGAAAACCTTGCTATCTTCTTTCACAGAAGAAAACCAAGGAGTGTTAGTATTGTTGTTAGCTACGGAATCATTAAACAGGGAATGCACAACATGGTGATCAAATTGGCTATATGGGCTAGAGCATGGTGTGGCTTTAATAAAAAATACATGTCACTGAGCCAATTTTCCTCCCAAACCAAGATTGTAGTACCTGATCCAATACTCCACCTATTTCCTTCATTTAACAAAATTTAGTAGTTTGTATACTTCTCTGAACTTAGCTTGGGTTATGACCAACTTGATGAAGGTGCTACAAAACACAAGGAAAAGGAGTTTAAATTGTATTTTGCCATTTTTGAAAATTATTTGAATTATTTGAATTGCTCATAATTTATGCTACCTTAAAATAGATAATCATTGATATAAATATTTATCTTCTAACTTAATATGCACACTTAGCAAAAAGTTAGGGAATACTTGTTCTTATTTGTTTTGTTATCAATAAATCATCAATCAGAGGATTGTAGCTAAAACCACTTTTGCACTAACACTTGAGACCCAAGGAAATCATAATTTGCAAAGTATCTTGCTTTGAATAGCCTATTGACAAGAGTATAAGGCTATTCATAAAACTCCAACCTTGTACCAAGCATAGCAAGGTTAAAAACACTATTAATTTTAAATCTCATTCCACCATCATGCTTATACATAGAGTGTTTGTCCCAAGAAAGCCAATGAATACTTTTAGTATGATGATTATTATGGCCCCACCAAAAAGAGTTCATCATTTTCTCAATTTCATCAATCAATGGGGAACGTTGCCTTTTTACTTCAACCAATAATCGAGGGCAGCATCAAATACTTACTAGTGTTGAGTACTGCTTGAACTCCCAACAAATCAGCAATCGAATTTTTGGTTTCCCAGTCCATATTTGGAATACATAAAATTTCCGATTTTTGCAGACTGATTAATTGTCCAGATGCAGCCTCATATGTGGATAAGATGTTCTTCATAATTGTGGATTCATTCATTGCGACTCTAAAAAATAAGAAGCAATCATCTGCAAAAAATATGTTAGAAATGATCGGTGCATGTTTGCAAATTTTGGTGCCATGTATGTGGCCTCTATTTTTAGTTTGCCTAACCAACGCTGATAGCCCCTCATTCCAAATGATGAAGAGAGGCTCACTTCTATGAACTCTTGTCACAGGGATTATAGGGCCAATTGTATCATCATTGACAATCATAGAATAGTCCATAATTTAAACACACTACATAATCCATCTCACCCAATTTTCATGAAAACCAATAGCTAGCATAACCTCTCGAAGGTTATCCCAGTCTATCTGATAATAAGCCTTACTAATATAAAGTTTGAGCACAACTTCACCCACCCTACCTCGACTCTTGGATTGCATGTAATGGACTAACCCAAAAGCTGCCATAACATTATCAAATTTACCAAGAACAAAAGTTGATTGATTATTTGAGATACATTTGCTAAGAACACTATTCATTTTGTTTGCAAGAACCTTGGCTATCCTTTTATAAATCACATTGCATAACGCAATCAATGTCCAATCTTTCATAGTATTTTGTGTGTCGCCTTTTAGAAGTAAAGCTATGTTAGTACAATTAAGGCCTAAGGGAAAAAAACCTATTACCAACCAAAAGCAACAACTATTGAACATCTCTATCTCGTACAGAAGACATAAATGTTGAAAAAATTGGGATTCAAACCATCTAGACCTGAACATTTTTCCTCTTTGATCGAAAAAAAAGCCTCTCAAAAGTTCTCAAAAGAAGAGTGCCAAAAAGACTTTATAATCATCATGCGTAATATAAGGTGATATAGTAGCAAGCACTAGGTTTTGTACAATATTTTCCTTTTGAAAGAGTTCATCAAAATAATTTATAGCTAAAGTACACAACTCAACAACCTTTGTGACTCTAAAGATTGCAATATGTTCAAAAGTACTAATACCAATACGCAATACACTCTGAAGTTGTAATGAAACAAAAGTGAATTTTCCCATCCCACTAATTCTAAGTCACACAACTTTAGATTTGCCTCTAACTCTATTTGTTCCGCAACACAACATTTGACTCCAACCATAAAAGTCAATTATTCTGATAGAGAAAAGTCAATGACTCTGATGGAAAGTCAATGATTTTGAAGGTCCAAAACTAAGCTCAGTTTTGTTCCCGCCCAAATCAAATCAAGCATATGAAGGAAGACTCAAGTGAATTAATTTGCGAACGCAATCTGAACAAATATGCATAATATCCTTCTAGAAAATTGCTCAAGATCATATTCAAAAATAAAAGAATTGGCTAAGGGTCATATTATCAAAACATATCTTTCATAATCATATTTGGAAGAAAATTATTGATGACCAAGCTGGAATGGAGATACGATTCAGAAACTCGACAAGTAATTCAGAAACCCTAATTTCATCTATAAATAGTGGATCAAGGCAGGAGAAGAAAGCAAGCACAACAATATACAAAAAACCTTACGAACTCAAACTTCTCTAAGCACTCAGAATTTAAGGATTCAGTTTTAGCAAAGGCATTCATTCAACTTTATATTATTTTGTGCTTAGTGCTTCATTGTTAGTTTGAGAAAATCATTGTAATAAATCTGCTTAGTAGAAGCAAAACCAAACTAGTCTCAAACTCTTTGTAACCCAGCCCTATAGTGGCTTTAGTCGCCTCAAGCAATATGTGGATCTCAATTTGTGTTGAAAAGCCTTGACTTGTAGGGTCAGGTGGGTAGTTTGCCTCTAACAATCTGTAGGTCTCGAGTTGTGTAGAGAAGACTTGACTAGTAAAGTCAAGGTGTTGTGTGCCTTCAACAATCTAGGGTTGTAGAGTCAAGGTGGTTTTGTTCCTCAAAATATCAAGGGTTGTCAGCCTGTTTTGAGAAGACTAAATTATAGGGCCGGGTGCAGTGAAATTCAAGTAGGATCAGGTGTTGTGTAATTCAAGGAGTTGAATTAGTTACTATGTTGGTGGTGAACCTAGATAAATTGCTTGGGTTACTTTACTTCTGCATTACCTTGTTTTATTACTGCTTATGATCTAAATCATCAAACCCGAACCAGTTTAAATAAGAGAATTAAAAAGCATCCAAGTTAAACAAACGCAATGTAACTCCGCTCTCTTGTGTTTTTGCACATTCTCAAACAAATTGTCCTCATAAAATACTTTGTTAACATCAAAATCACAATAGGAAAACCAACTTGGTTCCAACACCTGATGTATTTGCTATACTTCCTGCTGTCTCTACTGATCCTTTAGGGAATTGGCAAGGTTGCAAACTTTCCTCAAAAGAAACAAAAGGTAACAAACACTTTGTCTCTAACTCAATCTATTTCTAATTGTATTTCTAACTCTTGTACAAGTTCTATACTTGAGACTTCACCCAACTAAACATTATATCAACCTTCACCTAAGCCTCATCCACCATCTACCTCACCCTTAGCTGAATTTTTTCGAGTTAATGTTTGATTTGATTCTAAATTAAACTATTACCTTGACACCATACCTATATCTAGCCTAATAGGAAGCAGTTTTAACTTTATTTTTATGGAAATTAAGAAAGTAGCAACCCCATCTCAACCATCATCACAACCTGAACCTTCACATCCACATTAACCTCTATCTGAATCTCAACCAATCTCAAAATTTGCATTTGAACCTGAATCACAATCTGAAACACAATCTCAAATTAAAACTAGATATAGCCTTTTTCCGATATAATAATTCATTTGCTGCCATTCCTTTCAACCCCATCTCAACTATCATCACAACCTGAACCTTCACATCCACTTTAACCTCTATCTAAATCTCCACCAATCTCAAAATTTGCATCTGAACCTGAATCACAACTTGAACCACAATCTCAAATTGAACTACATATAGCCTTTTTCCGATATAATAATTCATTTGCTGCCATTCCTTCCAACTTTTCATCCCTTGATGTTTTAGTGCAAGATTTAACCAATACAATCATACATATTCGATAACTAAATGCAAGTACTCTGAATCCTTAGGAAGTTTATATGCAATGGGATAGCTTCAAAGCCTTCATGGTAATTGCATTAAAGAAAACATGGAGTCTAGACATATTTTGTTTGAGAAGAACGTTCTTGAGTTTCATTGTGCTGTCTAGTCATTTTATCTTTGGCCGCTTCAAGTTAGACAAACACAAGAATCAAGGATGGTCAAACTGATTATTGCTTTTGTCTATGCCGAAGAACATCAATCTGCTACTTCTACTTTGGATTTTGGACTTGTTTCACCATATGTGTCTTTTCCTTCCTTTCATTTGCCTCTAATCATTCCTCCATTTGAGACTTCAACTGGTGAAGCATTGTCTTCTCCTAGAAAACAATGTCAATAAGAGTAATATGTACAAGCAAGGAAGACACAGACAAGTTGGTTAAGGAGACTAATGCATTAATTGAAACATCAAATGAAAGGCATGGAACTTTGGTGGCTAGACAAGCAGAAATTCAAAGATCACTAGACCAAACCCCAAACACTCTAGATGATTTGCTCTATTTTTTTTTTTATTTGTTGTTTTTTTATTTAGTTTTGTAAATTTTGTATCTAAAAACCATGATCATTTTGTATATGCTTTTGTTTTTATCACATTGTTGTTTTTCAAAATGTTTCTTTTTCAAAGAAAACTTACTTTCCATCAAGCAATCTTTAAAAAGGGGTTGAATGATTCTTAACTCATTCAACTCTTTAGCTCAAAAAAAAAAAAAATTGGTTCTATGTCTTCTTAAGATCTCAATGGATTATGAAAACCTTCTTCCTCAACTTATGCTTTTTATCTCTTTCTGTTTTATTGTTTTTGTTTTTACCATGAAATGTTTTATTTACACCTTTTTTTATGATGTAAAGTGGGATGAAACATTATTGAGGTAAAACAAATGAGAAGAATCGTAACAGAATTTTAATGCATAAAAAATAGATTCATAATCATATCACTTTAGTTAAAAATATTCTTGCATAAGTTCAAAGGAGGCCTTTAAAAATTTTAATATTTTTTGTGACAAATTGTTCAACAGTATATTGGGTTTTCATAATCAAAAAGAGGAAAATTGTTAGAACAATGTTGGTTTAGAAAACAAAAAATCCTAATTATGTTTTAATGATAAAATATATATAAGAGAATAATTTAGTTTATGATATTTATTATTAGTATGCAGATCCTCTAGTGACTACCTCTGATGTCATGTTTATTCAAACTAATTTGACCACTAAATGCTTTAACAACAAAATGCAAAAGTTGTGTAAGTGCATATGGTAAACATTTCATGGTCCTTTAATCCTCAGTGTCTAACCATCAGGTGAACATATATTTGTCTGATGAAGTATTTCATTTGGTAAAATGTATCCTCTGCTAAAGTGTTTCCTCTTGAAGAAATTAAGGAATAATACAACACATAATCCTTTATAAAAGGAATGTTCACAAATCATTTGAATCATCATAACTCTCCATATCAATACAAGGTCAAACAACAACATTAAGGCTGTTTGACAATCACTGAGTAATGATCAGAAATTTGTCGAAATGCATGCAATAACTTTATTATCGTGATACTATAAAAAGTACATTGCCACATTACAGAAAGGAAGAAATATTGTGATAAAATGATTGAGCACACCAAGAATCCTTTACATCCATCGTTCTAAAAACTCAAGTGAACATTTGTTCAATTTTTTTCTTTTGAATGTCCATTTATTTGTATTATGCACTAAAAATATATTTATCCTCTTTGAAAAGATTTATACTATTGTAATTCCATAAAAACTTATCATTTATCTTAAAACTAGCCCAATATTGGTTGTCTCCTCAAAAGGTTGACTATAAAACATCCATGAAGAACTTTATGTTTGTCTACCAGACTCTCTTGATATTCGACTTTAAAAATATTTATAGATAAATTATCATTCTTGATAAACTTTAAGGAAATTGAGTTATTGAGATTGCATACGAATTTGAAACCATGAAAAATGTACGTATTAACTTACAGAGGATCATCGTAAAGGAGAAAGAAGATATAAACAATGATTAGTATACCAAGTTTTATTATGACAACTTTGGTTGTTATACTTCTATTCTCAACTTGTTTGTAGACAATTTTAATAACAGAATTTGAATTTTCTACATATTCTTTCTCTTATAGAGATATTAGGCTTAAATACATGATTGGTCTTAGTAATTATATGTTTTTTTTGTTTTAGTCTATGTAAGCTTTTTGTTGGATTTTGGTCGTTGCAAATATTTGTTTGTTTGTTTCTTGTTTTTTCACTTTCGTTTTGGTCTCTATAAAATTACTTTTTATTTGAATGAGTCATTGCAATATACATAATATTTGATTTTAGTCCCTCAATTATTACAAACATAAGGAATTACAGGGGCCAATTTCAATAAAAGTCAATTTTGCAGGGACTAAAACCAAAGAGCATTAATGACCAAAAACAAAATAAAAATATTTACAAGGACACAAATCAAACAAAATAATTTACATGGACTAAAACAAAAGAACACATATGCAAGGATCAATCATATATTTAAGTCAATATATTAACTAATTATTACATTAATATTACTTTTCAAAATCGGTATGGCCATTGAACTTCCGATACAAAATACTTTTCCAAATGTGATCAAGTACATGATTGTAAATCCTTTTGCACTAGTAAAGCCTATTTACAAGAGCACTGTGTTCCATTCGATATTAATGGTTTAATTTGTTGTTGCTCCAAATTGGTTGATAAGAAACTTAGAAGTTAGAGCTTGTCTTCTTGTTTGAAGAAAATATTATGTTTAATAAATATATGTATATGGAATCTATGTATGATTGACAAATCAAAGAAAAAATATGAAAGACAAATTAAAGTGTATCTAATGAAACGTATATGTGTTTTGTTTGCATAAATTATGCACATGATTTGATCTTTGAGCGAGGGAATAACAAATGTGGACTTCCATTACGGCTTTGAAACATTAAGTCAATTCAAAATTTGAAATAATATATAAGGGAAAATTACATTTGCATTACTTTAAATTTAATCCTTTTTATGAATTGTACTTTAAGTTTTTTTCCTCAAAATTAGCCCTTGGAGAAAACCATTTTGTTTTGGCAAGCACAAAATCCCCATCTTCGTCACGAATAGAAAGGCCTACTCCAACCCTATTATGTTGAGATGAAAGCGCATTCAATCAACTAGACTCGTATAGGTAAACAATCACGACATAAGTGCCACACCAGATTTTTTACTTTTGTTGGAGCTCTGAGAAATATCAACCATTGACCATTGACCTTTAATTGAGAAATATCAACCGCCTCATTTACACATAAACCATTTTTCATCGAATACAAACCATTTTTCTATGGTTTGAAAACCTTCCTATCTTCTTCCGCAAAAGCAAACAAAGGAGTATTAGTATTGATGTTAGCTATGGCATCATCAGATAAGGAATGCACAACATGGCGATCCCATTTCTATGAATTGAGTAGGATTAATTCAGATACCCGCAAATTGGCTATATGGGCTGGAGGTTGGTGTGGCTTTACTAAAAAAGACATGTCACTGAGCCAATTGTCATCCCAATCGAGGATTGTAGTACTTGATCCACTACTCCACTGTATGACTATAACACCCCGATTTTTAACAGTGCGAATGTATATTTTTTTAAAAATAACTAAAATCAAATCCATAAATAAAGAAATACTTTTGGATAAAATATTTAAGTCGTAACCCAACAACAAAGTCAACAATAATTACAAACAGCGGAAATAGTTTTTGGTACGAAAATCCAAAATATCCAAATATAAAATACATCGGCTAAAATAATTTGTTTCAAATATATAAGTTCCCTTTACGACAACAACCTTGAAATAAGAAAGGGAAAATAAATAAAATTCTTAAATACAACCCTAAGCTGATCATTAATATAATTGAGGGTGACTGGGTACTGCGAATCCACGAGCGACATCAAGCCCCCTGCTTTCGATCACAAATCCAAACTCATCGCTATGCCACGCCTTCGACGTCGTTGCAATTCCAACACTACTCAAAACTCTTAAACTTGGGGCGTAAGCCCGGTCCACAATAATGTAAAGGGTCACCAACCGAAATTAACAAATATCACATAACATTTAAATTTTAAAAGCACAAAATAACCTTTCAACTTAGCATACACCTTGAGAGGGTTTTCATATGCCAAACATGCATAATCAAAGTTGCAAAATAAAGTTTTGGACAAAACTGCACTGTCGTATTCGAATACAGCATCCTTGTATTTAAATACAGTGCTATTTCACAAGTCAGTAGCAAAATTGAATATCTGTATTCGACTACACACTGCTTGTAGCCGAATACAACTGCTAAAATTTGCAGGTTTCAGTTTCGAAAATGTTTCGCAATCATTCAACAATTACCACACAAAATCAATCAATCAAACTCATCAATTACGGCACAATTACAAACAACAATCGAGTATGTATATACAACCATCATAGCATATCAAACATGACTCGCGTGCCAAGCACCCACCCTAATGCAATGTGTATATGCCAATGCACATGATTCCGGAATTCCAAACCAAAACCCTCATCGAATGGGCGTAAATCATAATTATACGGTCTCTCACAAGCCAGTACTAATTATCAAGGTGCAGTCGCTCACAGACTAGCACAATTTACTATAGTGTAGCCTATCACAGGCCTTACATTGTTTTCTAGAGTGTAATTGCTCACAGATCAGCACATTCTAGAGTGCAATCTCTCAAATATTTAAAAACTCTTACACACATCACCTCACTCACATCTCAAACTAATTTAATAAAAATGTCTACTGTCGTCGTAACTCAATTGACAGATAAATTTCCAGCGACCAGTAATATTTTTAACAAAACTGTCCGGTATTAAATTCTTCGCAACATAAATACATTATTCTTCGACGAATAATTTTAACCGGATCTATATATATATATATATGCTTTTGGTATTTAATTGCAAAATGAATTAAAATTGGGCGAAATGCCTCAGCAATTCAACACCAAATATACTAAAATTACATAAATTACAGTTTAAAAATTAAGGTTCTTACAATGACCAACTTGATGAAGGTGCTGAATAACACAAGAAAAGAGGGGTTTAAATTGTATTTTGCCATTTCTTAAAATTATTTGTGTTGCTCATTCAACTTAGGATTATAGAAAAATTTAACTAAAATAAATTTAAATCATAAAAAACTAAGATAAAATAACATAGTGGAGATAGAGAAGGGACACACGTATTTTAATACTAGTTCACAACAAACTATTGTTATATCTAGTCCTCACCTAATAGAGAGATTTTGTCTCAGTACAATCGATGACTTTATTTAAAAAGGCAAATATTAGTGGATGATACTTTCAGAGGATGCCATTGTACTTCTTCAATTAGAGGATAATTACATCTTTGATGAGAAGAGGATGTTGAGATGTTGACTCCTTTAGAGTTGTAGGCTAAGATGTTTGACTTAAGAAAGTTGACTTTTTATTAAAGTCTTGACTTGATACATTGATCATGCGATCAAATTGATAAGTTTGATAAATCTTGACCTAATCAATGCTGATAGCCCTCTCATTGTAAGATGTAAGATGAAGGGGAAAACACAAGAAGGGGGGTTGAATTATGTTTGACAAAGTTGATAAGTTTTTGCTAATTTGATGAAGGTTGGTTGGTTTTTAGGAATAACTTAGATAAAATGCAATTGGGTTCAAAGGAAGAAAACAATGAAAGCATAAATAATTTAACACATAGATTTATCTTGGTTCACCACTAACTTGGCTACATCAAGTCCCCTCATTTAGAAGGCTTTAAATCACTAATTCAAATACCTTGAATTACAAAATACCTGATCCTCCAAACCAGTCTTCCCAAATAGGCTGACAACCCCAAACTTTTGAGGAACACCACCATTTTGACCCTACAAGCCAAGTTTTCCCAAACAACCTGACAACCTCAGACTTTTGAGGAACTAACCACCTTGACCCTACAAGCCAAGTCATTTCCTAACAACCTAACAATCCCAAATTGAAGAAGAAACTGAACCACTATCGAGTTGGATACAAAAGTTTAGAACTTTAAGTGTTTGCTTCTAACCAAGCTGATAATAATAATAACTCTCACACTGTAAGAAAAAACACTCAGAAAATAATTCTCGTTCTAACAAGTATTTCTCTCTTTGAACTCTAAAATAAATTTGAAATTTGAGCTTTGAGTTCTTCTAATCTTTTCTGATTTTTCGATGAACTTCTGGTTCAGCCTTGAGTATCTATTTATATATAAAATTAGGGCTTCAATTTATTTCTTGTTTAATTCTGAATTGTATCTTCATTCCTGCCTTGGTCAACAATGATCTTATTCAAAAATAATTATGAACAAGATGCTTTTTGATAATATGTTATTTAGCCAATTTTTTATTTCTGAATCCAATCTGAGTAGTTCTTTTAGATTGAATATGTTAGCATTTTGTTCAGATTGAGTTTGTAAATTCTTTAGATTTGATTTTGCTTGTATTTTGTTTAGATTGAGTTTGTAAATTCATTAGATTTATTATGTTCATATTTTGCTCGGATTGAGTTTGTAAATTATTCAGATCGATTATATTCGTATTTTATTGTAGATAAATCATGATAAAATCTTCTTCAAATCTTGATCATATCTTCTTTTTAACTTAGTCAAATATTTTCTTCAATTATAAATATAAATCAAATCTTATTTTAGATTTTATTTAATTATAAATCTTAATAAAACCTTATTTTAGATTTTCTTCAATTATAAATCTGAATCAAATCTTATTTTAGATTTACTTCAATTATAAATCTAAATCAAATCTAATTTTAGTTTTTCGTCAATTATGAATTTGAATCAAATCTTATTTTAGTTTTTCTTCAAAAACACGAATTTTTTTTTACTCTATGGAGTCAAATATATTGTTCTCATAAAATACCTTTGTTATCATCAAAACTCGAATTTTAAAACCGACTTGGTTCCAACAATCTCCCCCTTTATGATGATGACAAAACTTGTATTTTTGATAACAACTGTTGTTTATATTTCTTTGACTCGCCCTAACTTGCGACCCCCCTAAATCTGAGTATTATTTACTCTTTTCTCCTCACTTTATCAAATATTTTTCTCTCTCTTGTGTCATCAAAGAAAAAGACATCAAAGTGAAACTTGCTCTTTTTTATTTTTTATTTATTTTTAATGTTTCTCTTTTTTTTTTAATTTTCCCTTTTTTTTT
>JBBPBP010000003.1:24309833-24329503 GCA_037974735.1 Cicer chorassanicum
TGTTGTGGAAAAGAAATTTGGTGGTTTATGTTTAACGATTTTTAGTTTTGATTTGGTGTGTTATGGTTGAAAATTTTGGAAAATAAATTTGGTGGGTTTGAGGTGTAGTTTTGTGGGAAATGAATTTATGCATTTTATGGGTGAAATTGTTAAATTGAATTTACTGAGTTTTGATGCATTTTATGGGTGAAATTGTTAAATTGAATTTACTGATTGATGTGTTTATGGGTAATAACATGAATGTTGAAATTTGCTTTATGTTTAAATATGTGGGATTTTAAATAAATGCAATTTGTGTGCGGTTGTTGTGTAAAATGAATTGATGAGATTGGTGTATATGGTGATTTGAATTCAATGTGAATTGTGAATTCAATTTCATGGGATTTGAGGAGTATATGCATTGAGTATGCTTTGTGTTAAATTTGAAAGATTGCATTTTAGTAAATCGTGCTAATATGTGAGAGATTACACTTTAGTAAATCGTGCTAGCCTGTGAGAGACTGCACCTCGGTAATTAGTATTGGCCTGTGAGAGACCGTACAATTATGATTTACGCCCCTTCGAGGAGGATTTTGGTGATCTTCTAGAATCATATGCATTGGCATATACGCATTGCATTAGGGCGCTTGGCGCGCGAGTCATGTTTGATAATATTATGTTGGTTGTGTATGCATACTTGATTGTTGTGTGTGACTGTGTTGTATTTGATGTTGGTGATTGATTGATTTGGTGTTGAAGGTGTTAGATTGATTTTGAAGTGTTTTTAAAACTGAAAATCTGTTATTTTTCCAGCTGTATTCGAATACAACGGGGTTGTAATCGAATACAAATACATTGTTTTTGCCTCTAACTTATGTATTCACACTTGTATTCGGCTACGAGGGTGTCGTAGTTGAATACATATATCAAATTTTTGCCACTGACTTTGCATTTGTATTTGAATACAAAGGGGTTGTAATCAAATATAAAAAGTGTAGGTTTTTCTGCTGTTTTCGCATCTGTATTCGACTACATGGAGGCTGTAGTCAAATACAATTGTGTTGTTTGTGGTGTTTTTGCTGTTTGTGCTATTTTTTGCTGTTTTCGCATCTGTTTTCGAATACAGATGCGCTGTATTCGAATACGACAGTGCAGTTTGGTCCAAAACTTCATTTTTCAACCTTGTTTGGAAGCGTCGTGCGAAGCATAGTTTTCCCAGAATTTAATCGCGGTGCTGTAATCGACCGTTAAAGCTACAACGAAGGTAAGGGATCCTTCCAAATTTTTAGCTTGCATATAGGACTCTATATGTGTATTTGAGGAGTTTGATTTTGATGGAGTTTATGTGTGAATCTGGGGAAAAGTAATTTAATGTGATTTATGTGTGTTGTGGAAAAGAAATTTGGTGGTTTATGTTTAACGATTTTGAGTTTTGATTTGGTGTGTTATAGTTGAAAATTTTGGAAAATAAATTTGGTGGGTTTAAGGTGTAGTTTTGTGGGAAATGAATTTAATGCATTTTATGGGTGAAATGGTTTGGGTGATGGTGATTTTTGCTTTCTGTGATTGATGTGTTCATGGGTAATAACATGAATGTTGAAATTTGATTTATGTTTAAAGATGTAGGATTTTGAATAAATGCAATTTGTGTGTGGTTGTTGTGTAAAATGAATTGATGAGATTGGTGTATATGGTGAAATGAATTCAATGTGAATTGTGAAATTCAATTTCATGGGATTTGAGGATTATATGCATTGAGTATGCTCTGTGTTAAATTTGAAAATCATTAGTGTTAAATGAGCATTAAAAATAGGGAATCTTTTAATAGTTGCATTTACTTAATGATTGTGGTGTTACGAGTCACAGTATGCTCTTGCATTTCATAGTACATGGTGACCGGATGGGCCACAAGATGATTCCATGTGAATTGTTGGTTTATCTTATCCTCACGGGGATTATCGCGTCGTGCTAATCTGTGAAAGATTGCACTTTAGTAAATCGTGCTTATCTGTGAGAGATTGCACTTTAGTAAATCGTGCTAGTCTGTGAGAGAATGCACCTCGATAATTAGTATTGACCTGTAAGAGACCGTACAATTATGATTTACGCCCCTTCGAGGAGGGTTTTGGTGATATTCCAGAATCATATGCATTGGCATATACGCATTGCATTAGGGCGCTTGGCGCGCGAGTCATGTTTGATAATATTATGGTGGTGGTGTATACATACTTGATTCTTGTGTGTGATTGTGTTGTATTTGATGTTGGTGATTGATTGATTTGGTGTTGAAGGTGTTAGATTGATTTTGAAATGTTTTCAAAACTGAAAATCTGGTATTTTTCCAGCTGTATTCTTATACAACAGGGTTGTAATCAAATACAGATACGTTGTTTTTGCCTCAGACTTGCATATTCGCACTTGTATTCAGCTACAAGGGTGTTGTAGTCGAATACAGATATCAAATTTTTGCCACTGACTTCACATTTGTATTCGAATACAAGGGGGTTGTAATCGAATACAAAAAGTGTACGTTTTTCTACTATTTTCGCATCTGTATTCGACTACATGGAGGCTGTAGTCCAATACAGTTGTGCTGTTTGTGCTGTTTTCGCTGTTTTTCTGCTGTTTTCACATCTGTATTCGAATACAGATATGCAATATTCGAGTACGACAAAGTTTTGGCCAAAACTTCATTTTTGAACCTTGTTTATGCATGTTTAGGATATGCAAACCCTTTCTAGATGTATGCTAAGTGGAAAGGTGATTTTGTGCATTTAAAATTCAAATGCTATGTGGTATTTGTTAATTTCGGTTGGTGACCCTTTACATTTTTGTGGAAATCTGGGCTTTGCCCTCAGATGAGAACCAGGGTCGTTTTAAGGCGTGGCACAACGATGGGTTGGTTTTGTGACTCAAAGCATTAGGGGCTTGATGCCGCTCGTGGATTCTCAAAACCTTCTCCCCCTTAGATAGATTAATGATCAGCTTAGGGTTCTATTTAAGAATTTTATTTATTTCCCTTTCTTATTTCAAGGTTGTGGTTGTAAAAAGGGAACTTATGTATTTGAAACAGATAATTTTAGTCGATGTATTTTATATTTGGATTTTCGTTCCAAAAACTATTTCCATTGTTTGTAATTAATTATGATTTTGTCGTCGTGTTACGACTTAAATATTTTATCCAAAAGTATTTTCTCTATTTATGGATTTGGTTTTATCAATGTATTTTTGAAAAAAAAAATACACCCGCGCTGTTAAAACTCGGGGTGTTACAAGAATCACAATATCCACTCAGTTTGTACTTAGGACATTTCTTGTAGAACAAGGTAAGGTTGGTATTGCCTTTTTAGGTATTTAAGGATTCTCTTAACAATAGTTAAATGTGATTCCCTAGGGTCAGCTTGAAATGTTGCTCATACAGGTACACTAAACATGATGTCAGGTCTGGAAGGGGTAAGGTAAAGTACGGATCCTATTATCTCTCTAAATGTTTTCTGGTCAACTTTTTGGCTTGAATCATCTTTTTCAAGTGAACAAGTAGGGTGCATTGGTGTAGCCATAGATTTGCAATCACTCATCTTAAACTTCTCGAGAAGCTATTTTGTATATTTAGTTTGATGAACGTATATACTTGTTTCACTTTGATGAACTTAAGTTCTCCCGTCATTCTCATTTGAAATTTAAGCTGCATAAATCTAGAAAATTCTTGGCAAATAGTGCCATTAGTAGATCCAAAAATAATGTCATCAACATAAATTTGAATAATAAGAATGTCGTCTCCTATTGATTTTCTAAAATGTGTATTATCTAGTTGTCCTCTTTCAAAGTTATTTTTAAGCAAAAAGTTACTAAATTTATCATACCATGCACTAGGTGCTTGTTTTAGACCATACAAATATTTCATAAGTTTAAAAACGTGATTTGGAAATTCAGACCTTTCAAAACATGGGGGTTGTTTAACATAGACTTCTTCACTTATATAACCATTTAGAAAAGCAATTTTAACATCCATTTAAAATAATGTAGCACTGGCCACTGGAGCAAATGCCGCAGTGTAATCAATGCCCTCTTGTTGACTGTAGCATTGTGCGACAAGTTTTGTCTTGTTTCTTACCACTTCACCTTTTTAATTTAGCCTGTTTCTGAAAACCCACGTGGTTCCGGTAATGTTCTTCTTTGGTCTAGGTACTAGATCCCAAACATCATTCTTCTTAAATTCATTTTACTCTTCTTGTATTGCAAGAATCCATCCATCATCTGCCAATGCTTCATCAACAGTGGTAGGCATAATTGATGAGAATAATCCAAACAAAGTGGTACCTTTTATCGATGATTTGGTCTTCAAATGATCACTTGCACTTCCAATGATTAGAGTATCTGGATGAGATGACTTATACTTGCATCCAGATCTTCCTTCTGACGTATCTTGAATGTTTTTTACTTGATTAGATTCATCCTGTGAAGATTTGTCATCTTTTTCTAAATTGCTTGTATCATATGATTTTTCATGTTCTCTTGGTTTGTTTGCATATGTTTCCTTTGGTTGCGATAAACTTGCACTATCATCATCTTGCTTTGAATTTTCAAGGTCAAGTTGTTTGACATATAGCATAATATAAATTAGATAATTTAAGAATGAAACAATACAACCCAAAACACTAGTTTTGTTTCTAGTAGTTTATGCTTGTTTCTAAAAGAAATAAACTTGTATTCTACTTCTGCTGAAATGTTCAGATTTTGTTATTCTCCTGGTTCCTCTAAATTTTTGAGCACCTACAAAATACTTATCTTGCTTTGATTTTTAAGATCAAGCTTCTTGTTATCACAATAAACATAATATCAGACAATAGTTAATTTTAATGAAACATATAACCTATATGTCAACAGTTTCACTTTGAAAACCCTCTTAGTTCTTCTTTTCAGGTTTTCAGGTTCATAATTTGCATATTCTCTGCTTAGAGGGTTTGGATGAAGGGATTTGAATTCCCATCCATGTTTATAGTATTGATGAATTTGATTGGAGTTTTCAGAGAATTCTCTTGATTTTGATTGTTCCTCTAACACTCTTGTTTCTGTTGATGTATTAGGTTCCTCTGGTAATTTTGTAATTGATGGAAATTTTGATTCTTCTAGTAGTTTTAGTTATGTTGATATGTGTGATTTCTCTGCAAGTTTTGATTACGTTGATAGATTTTTCTGATATTTCTAATTCATCATATGGTTCTTCTTTTTCTGATAGTAATGGTTGATCAACTAGTTCTGGTTCTTATAGGTAATGTATTGACCATTCCTTTTTCACGTCATATATTTTAAGCATCTATTTACTAGGAACCATGACTGGTGTTTCAATTTGGTTGCTTAGAACATCTGCAACATAAACAGTTTTATCCTCTGGTACCCAAAATGGTTGGGTCTTGGTTTGTTAGTTCTTAAAGGTTTCTTGTCTTTCCATGTGGTTAGCATATGACAAGATATTTTAGTGTATCCTTTCTAAGAGCAAATAATACATAATCGTCAGAGGGAACAAACTTAGGTTTAGTTACTTGTTCTTGAAATCCTATTCCTCTTTTACCATTCCTACTAACACCACAAATCATAGATGCATACTTGCTTCTTTCTATACCATTATCAAGAAAATCTTGAAATACTTCTACATGCTAATCAGAATTACATGTGGTATTTTCAATTGATGTTGAACTATAATTACTTTTTAGATTTAGATTTTTAGCCTTTAGTTCAACAATATCAGTTTTTCAGATATGCATTTTCTATTTTAAGTTCAGTAATATCAGTTTTAGAGTTGCATTTTCTGTTTTAAGTTCAGTCATATCAGTTTTCAAAGTTGCATTTTCAGTTTTAAGTAAAGTAATATCAAATTTCTGAGTTGCATTTTCTATTTTTAATTCAGCACTTTGATTCATTAAGACATAACTTTTAAAGTTAGGTTTGCATTTTCTTTCCTGAGTTTTTTCAGATTTAATGACAATTTGTAATTCATATTTAAAAATTCATTTATAGTAGTAATTAAATCAAATCGAGTTAAGCCAGAAAATACCTCAATTTCTTCATTTGCTGATTTACTGAATCTAGACATGTTGAACCCTTGGATCTTTCCCCAAACATTGTAAAGTGCTCATCCTTGAGACCGAGCTTTGATGCCAATTGAAAGTGCAAACACAAGAATGGGGTGTTGAATTATGTTTGACAAAGTTGATAACTTTTTGCTAATTTGATGAAGGCTGGTTGGTTTTTATGAATTAATTAAATAAAAAGCAATCGGGTTCAGAGGCAGTTAACAATGAAAGCATAAATAGTTTGACACATATATTTTTCCTGGTTCACTACTAACATGGATACATCCAGTCCTCTCATTCAAAAGACCTAATTCACTAATTCAAATACCTTGAATTACAAAACATCTAACCCTCCAAGCTAGTCTTCCCAAACAGCCTGACAACCACAGACTTTTAAGGAACACCACCACGTTGACCCTACAAGCCATGTCTTCCCAAACGAACCGACAACCCTAGACTTTTGGGGAACTAAGCACCTTGATCCTCCAAGCCAAGTCTTCTCCTAACAACCTGACAACCCCAAATTGAAGAAGGATCTAAACCACTATCGAGTTGTATACAAAAGATTGGAACTTTAAGTGTTTGCTTCTAACCATGTTGATAATAATAATAACTCTCACACTGCAAGAAAAAACACTTAGAAAATAATTGTCATTCGAACAAGTGTTTCTCTCTTTGAACTCTAAGATAAATCTGTAATTTGAGCATGAGTTGTTTTACTCTTTTTTGAATCTTATCCTTTTGTCTTGAGTATCTTTTTATATATAAAATTAGGGCTTCAATTTATTTCTTGTTTAATTCTGAATTGTATCTTCATTCCTGGCTTGGTCAACAATGACCTTATTCAAAAATAATTCTAAACAAGATGTTTTTTTTTTGGATAATATGTTCTTTAGCTAATTCTTTATTTTTGAATCCAATATAAGCAGTTCTTTTTGTTTGTAAATTCTCCAGATTTGATTATGTTTGAAATTTGTTCAGATTGTGTGTGCAAGATTCTTCAGATTGATTATGGTCATATTTTGTTTAGATTTAGTTTGTAAATTTTCTAGATTGATTTTGTTCATATTTTTTTGTAGATAAATCTTGATCAAACCTTGACCATTTTGATTAGGGGATTGTGAGCTTTGAATTTATGATTTGAACAATCTCTCCAAAGTTAATTATACCCTGATATGAACTCTTCGGAGGCATGTTGAGTTTGTGCACAACAGAGACATGGTTCAAATTTGATCTTTAAAGGCATTCTTCAGAGCCATTCTTCAAAGGCAGTCTCCAAACCCAATTAGAAAACCTAGTATTTAGACCGAAACATCATACCCAGACTTTAAACCCTAACATTTGAGGCAATCTTTGTAACCTTCCAAGGCACGTTACTTTCAAATGCATATGTTCAGAGGTTGACGCGTATACTTTGTGTTCCTTTGTTCTCATCCTCTGATCACTTCCTCTGGTGACTTTCATCTGGTCGCTTCCTCATGTACCTTCCTCTGATTTTCTTCTTCCAATTGTTGCATACTTAATGAAGCCATTAATCCAAATTTATTGTTCTGATAAAATACTTTTTTTAACATCAAAACTATTAGTGGAAAACCAACGCAGTACCAATAGTTTAACCCAGAGGCTTCTTCGCTGAATCCAGACAGTCAAAAGTGCAGAAGTAAAGTGACACAAACAAATTTATCTTGGTTCACCACCATCTTGGAAGATACATCCAATCCCTTCACATAGATGAATTTAACCACTAATTTAAATCCTTGAATTACACACCACCTAACCCTACAAGTCAGTCTTCTCAAAACAATCTGAAACCTACTGACTTTTTGAGGCAAACAAACACCTTGACCCTACAAGTCAAGTTTTTCCCACACAACCTGAAAACCACAGATTGTTGTGAACCTACAAGTCAATTTTGACCATATATTCTTATGAACAATATTTTGACCAATATCTTCTCCTGAACAATATTTTGACAATATCTTTTTTTACCTTGGTCGAATATTTTTTACAATTAGAATTATGAATTGTATCTAATTTCATATTGTGTTCAAAAACTTATTCATGAGAATCTTCCTTCACACACTTGATTGATTAGGGCGAGAATGGATTCGGGCTTGTTCTTGAATATTCAGAAATTCTGATTCAGCTAAGTTGTTTCTTCAGAATGAATATTTTCAATAAAAGTCATTGACTTTCCATCGAAGTCATTGACTTTTTTGTTGGAGCGACATGTTGTGTTGCATATCAAAGGCAACATTTTAAATGTGTTGCAACTTTTATTTAGCATAATATAAGCATTGAATGCATGGCTTGAGCCATCTCTTTAGAGTTAATGATAGCTTGATATAAAATCTCAAAGGCAAGCTAAGTTTTGGCACATTAGAGGTACACAAGATCTTTAGAGGCATGCTTCAAAATCAATCTTCAGAGGTAGTCTTCAAAATTTGTTTCAGAGCCAATCTTAAGAACTAGTTATCAAAGACACTCTTCAGACCCAAACTTCAAAGCCAAACATCAGAGGTAGTCTTCGTAACCTTCAGAGGCACGTTGCTTTCAAAGGAATATGTTCAGAGGCAGACACATCTGCTATTTTGTTCATTTGATCTCATCCCTTAATCACTTCCTTTAGTAGATTCTTCTTGTAGCTTTGTGACACCCCGATTTTTAACATCGATAGTGTAATTTTTTTTTAAAAAAAAAACAACAAAACATTTTTGGATAAAATATTCACAATCGTACTGTAATTTAAATCAGAGTAAAATATTATATTGTAAAATTCTTTTTCCAAAAGTGACCATTAGAATCATTGTTTCATTATATAAAATGGTTTCGACACAACAGACTTACTTACATTCGAACAATTCACGTTGACTAAAAAATTTACAATTGTTTCAAATACATAAATTCCATTGCGACAACAACATTGCAATGAGAAAGGGAGAATAAAATTCTTAAATAAAACCTTAAGCTTATCATTAATATAACGGAGGGTGATTGGATACTGAGAATCCACGAGTGGCATCAAGTCTCACTGCTTTCGATTACCAATCCAAAATCATTGCTATGTCGCGTCTTCGACATCAGTGCAATTCCAGCACGGCTCAAAACAATAAGAACTTGGGGCGTAAGCCCGATCCACAATAATAGTAGAAGGTCACGATCTAAAAACAACATACATACGAAAATACAAAGCACGAAAGCATAACATGGCATGACATCATATGATAAACAAACATGCATATAAATATCATCATATAATAAACATGACTCATATGAAAAAGCACCTAATGCAATGCTTATATGCCATTGCACATGATTTCGAAATTTCCACACCCTCCTCAAGGGCCGTAAATCATAAATGTACCGCTTCTCACAAACCAGTACTAATTACCGAGGTGCCACTTCTCACAGATCAGCACCATTTACTAGAGTGCAGTCTATCACAGACCTACACGACTCCAAAATCCTTGTAAGGATAAGGTGGACCAATCAACTCAAGGAACCACCCCATGGCCCATCACGGTCACCACTAACATTGTGGCCCATCACGGTCATCACTAACTATGAAATGCATGAGCATGCTCTGACTCTTCCAAATCAATTAGGGTTTGACTTTTCTCTTATGTTCCCTAACTTCAAAAAGACTTTGGTTTAAGAACTTTGACGAAAACAAATTTCAAAACATTTATGCCACACTTTGAAAATCTCGAAATTGTTTTTGAAACGTATTGAAGTTCAATTCAAATATTTGTCTTTAACAATTTAGGACAAAATATTTTCTTAACAAAATCAATCAAAGACAAACATACTCACACGGTTTGAAATTTAAATTAAATCATCAATTAACTACATAAATTTCAACACTTTAATATTTGAAAAACTAGTAGAATGTTTGTATCAAGAAATCTTAAAAAAAAAACTCAAATACTAAGAGTTCCAATATTCTAACTATTCAAAATCACGATTTTCCAATTTAACATTTTTCAAATCTTAATCTTTATTAATTATGCTTTGTATATAAACTTTTACTTAAAAACCACATTTTCTCATCAACAACAAATATTATCCAAGTTCACAATTTTCTTTTATGTCTCCATCTAAAATCTTCATTCATAATAAAATCATATATCAAAACCCAAAATTATAATAAATCGTTGTTTTTCAAAATATCTAAATACTTTTTCAACCTCGAATTTTAGCATAAAGTTGATATCCTTAATATAAAAATTAAAACTTTTAACTTCAAAACTTAAGATTGGAACTTTGTTCACAAAGTGAATATTTGTCTTTCAAACCTTTTTGATATACAAAGTTTGAACCCTTATATATATCTTTTTATATGAACTATTCTCAAAGTCATGAAATTTGAAACTTTGTTTCTCAGACTCAAAGTTAAATCTCTTCGTAAAAATTGAGTATTTAATATCAATGACTAAAACATTTTAGTTCAATCTATAAAAGTGGAAACCTTGTTTTTACAAAAACCCAAAGGATAAAACCTTAACACCTTAATAACAAAGTACACTTAAAACCAACCTTTAAACAAAATTTTGAATTCTCTTTTTATATATATGTATATATACCACTTGGCTAAAATCCATTTTACTCATCAAAGTCTTTCAAAAAAAAATTCCAAATTCAAATATAGTTTAAAACACCTTAAATAATCAAGGACAACAACTCATATGGTTTCAAACTTTGAACGACTCGAAATTTTAATTTATACCACTATTAAAATAACAAGAGAACTTTTTCCTAATTTATTTAAAGTTCATAAAATTTCTACCACTCAAATACTTTTGAATTAAAACAAACCAAAACAATTCCCACTTTATTTCAAAACTTATTCCCAAAATTTTGCCATGACCTTTTTTTCCTATCTCTTTTCCTTAAAAATTTCAACCCATAGACATAAAATATTCAGAGTACTCCCCACCGCTAACTCGGTGTCAACAATCTCGATTCATTTTCGAGACTCAAGGTTACATTACTCAAGAAAACAAATCAAATTTTTTTTTTTATCAATAACTCACTTACTTTAAAATCCTCATTTCACAACTTTGAGTTTATTTTTTAAGTTACATCACTTTGGTCCCCAAACACCTAACATCTAGTTGTCATTTTAATTAAAAATAACATAACCAAACACACTTGCAAAAGTTTTAACTTTACTAACTTAAACTCTCTAATAAAATTTATATTTTCAGTTCAAACTCATTTATTTGAAAACAACTTATTATATAACTCAAACACATACAAAAATCAAATTTTCACATTATGACACACCACATTTGGTCTTACTAAAAATTTTGGGGCATTGGTTTCATTTTTCTATTATTCAAGTTATTAACTCCTCTAATTTCAATATTAACAAAGCACCAAAGCAACAAAACACACTTTCCTTTTACTCTCTTATTTAGGGTTTTTTTATTCTTGAAAGAAAAAGAGTTGAAAATGTTTCCTTTGAGTTCCTAAAAATTAATAACAATCATAGTAGTGATAAACATGCAAGATTAAAGCTCAAAATGTATAAAAAAATCACTTTTTCCCCCTATATATACATGATTACGGGTTTGAGATAAAAGAGTGGAGAAATAGCTACCTCAACTATTGATCCTTACCTCTTTGCATTCCTTTCAAGTAGTGAAACAGTTTTGTAGTTGAAGGTTTTGTGATTGGAAGCTTCCTTGAAGCTCAAAAATGGTAGAAAAGAGAAGAAGAAAATTTTGAAATGAAAAGGAAGAAGGACTATGTTGGTGGCTGTAACATGAACGGGGGATTGGAATAAAATTTTGTGACTTTAAGCTCTATTTATTGGTAACACAATGTGATGTGAGCCACATATTATATTTTAGAGAGATGTGGCAAGTTTGTGAGCACATTTCTTACTACTTCTCTTTTAAAATATCTATCTCTAGTAAAAGTTAAAATTCACTTTATGTAAAATTACTAACTTTCTCTACAAAATATCTATGTAATGCAACTCAACTCGCAGATAAATCTAATCGTAAGTTATAACTCGTAAAGTATTTATCAATAGTTATTATAACGATAAAAATAATTTAATTATTAAAATAATTAAATTTAATATTCTTTGCTCAGAAAAAATATTTTTCTGACAAATCAAATCTCAAACAATCTAAGAACTTAAATAAAAAGTTCTGTCGAATTCAAAAGTTGAAAAATATTTTTGTCTTAAATTTGAATTATTTTTAGACATGTGGTATTTAAAAATATTTCCCTCATAAAAATATGATTTTGGTTCTTATAAATTTTTACTGCATAGTAAGAAAATATCTAGATATTTTCACTAACTTTTCGTTAGATTATGTAGATACTTTATGACTTTATGTCACATCATCTTGCACAGTCTCCGAGTTTTTCTTAAACGAGTCGCCATTTGCTGACAAATAAATTCCTTGGTAATTGAATTTTTTTTTATAATAAATCTACAAATTAAACTTTTCAAAATTTCGCAAACAAATTTTTATCCGACGAAATTTTTGTTCCTTAGCTTGGAAAAATATAACTAGATCAAATTTTCATTATAGTCCATATACAAAACTCCCGGTTAAATTTTGGTGTCATTTGGAGTACTTCAAAATTTAAATAGCGGGTATATTTTGCCCGTTAGTAGAAAATTACTTTTGAAATTTCAACAATGCCAAGACATTCACATAGTTGTTTAACATCAATGAAACTTCCGAATAATTTTTTCATAGATTAATTTGCAATTCATACACTTACAACAATTTTACAAACCGCATAATATAAAAACGGTAAACAAACAACTTAATAAACAACAGAAGGTATCTTGTTATAAATAAATTACGGGTATCTTGTTATAAATAAACAACAGAAGGTATCTTGTTATAAATAAATCAAACCCCATGTTTTTCTTGTTATAAATAAATTACGGGTCTTACAAGCTACCTCTGGTATCTTCCTTTGATTTTCTTGTTTTAATTGATGCACACTTAATGAAGCCATTAGTCAAACAAATTGTTCTTATAAAATACCTTTGTTAACATCAAAACATAAGAGGAAAATCAACTTGGTTCTAACACTTGTTGTGTTTGCTCTACCTCCTGCTGTCTCTACCAGGAATTGTTAAGGTTCTAAACTTTCCTCAAAGGAAACAGAAGGTATTAGATACTCTTCCACTAACTCAATCTATTTCTGATTTTATTTCTAACTCTAGTACAAGTTCTTTACTTGAGACTTTAGCCAACCAAACATTATTCCAACCATCACTTAAATCTCATCCACCACCTACCTCACCCTTAGCTGATTTTTTTCAATTAATATTTGATTTGATTCTTAATTAAACTCTTACCTTGACACCAAACCTATTTCTAGCCTAATATGAAGATGTTTTAACTTTATTACTAGGGTAATTAAGAAAGTAGCAACACCATCTCAACCATCATCACAACCTGAACCTTTACATTCCACTACTAGAAATAAGCTTTTTACCTGCGGATTTTCCTGCGGATTTAAGCTAAAAATCCGCAGGAACACATGTTACCTGTGGATTTCCTGGCGGAATCATATCCTCACGTAAAACCTTCGTGGATAATTGTTTGCTGAGGATTTTTGAGTCCGCAGGAAAGGTACCTGCGGATAAATCCGCAGGAAAAATAAGAAAAATCCGCAGAAAATATAAACCAAACTCAAGGCATTTAATTACGACATTTCCTACAGAAATATTTGCAGTAATGTTTCCGCAAATATGTTTCGCATACAAATCCGCAGGTATATCCACATCTACACCAAAATACGTTTCGCATGAAATTCCGCAGGTAAATTTGTATTAAAATTATTTTTAAAGAAAAATCTTGATATATGCTTAAATTTCCACCGTAATCTTTTTCTAATTTTTTTTATTTATATGAAAACTTCAACTAAAAATATATAAAAATATTATAAATACATTTTTTAAATATTTAATATTAGTCTTTAATTGATTTAAATATTTAATATTAGTCTTTAATTGAAATACTATTGCAATATTTCGAAACAAAATTTATATCATGTTTACAAAAAAAAACAATATTAATTAAAGTATAATTCAACTATTGCAATACTCCTAAACAAAATTTATATCATGATCGCAAAGCATAACTAAATTTAGTTACTGTTGCAGAGATCCCTAAAGCTATTTTATATCAAACATTCCAATCAATACACAAAATGTTGAACTTGAATGAAGCTTTTCACCAAGGCTTCCATTTTACATTTACTCATACAATAAAAGGTTAGAATCTTCATGAAAACAGAATTCATGCAGTTTCACAATGTTCCTGTGTCTGATCTTTCCAAGAGTTGAAATCTCAGCTAAGAAGCTTCGGTCGATGCTCGATGTTCCTTCTCCGCACGAATTCAACTTCTTGACAGGCAATAAATTTACCATCATTCATAACAGCTTTGTAGGCAAATCCACAAGCTCCTCTTCCTGTAACTTCAGATTCTTAGTTACAATCACAATCACAATTATTAATTGAGCTTTTAAGTAAAGTATTGGGTACAACTTAAGGTTTGTCTTTTTTATGGGTAAATTCCTACAACTCTCCAAGGTCCGGTTATTATAATTTTTAGCTATTGTGAAGTTCGAAACTCAATTAAGTATTTGCATGACCGTGAGATGCATAAGCTGATTTCAAAAGTATCATATTCACTCCAAAATTATATGAACTATTTTTCCTAAAGCAAATTTTCACACATCACCTGTCAATCAAGACTTTCCAAACAATAGAAATGTAAAATAAAATAAAAACTAACCATGAAATAGGAGCAAAACGATACTTACAAAGTTGCCTACGAAGTAGCCTTTCCTTTCCATCCATCAACTTCCAAGGTAGATTGTATTATTTCCATCAAATAAATAGGTAGATTGTATTATCATTTATAAGAAGAACATCATTGACTTGAAGCAATCAATCCAATCTTAACTAACAAAACAAAAAGCAAGCAATCTTAATTCTCAAAATCCAATCTGTTGTTAATTGCAGCTAAAAATCAAGACAGTAAGATGAAACCCAAAACTTTAATCAAATTATCACAAAAGCATCAGACAACATTATGACCATAATACTCTACTTATATATCACTTGATAATGAAACCTCTATATATTAACTCAGACAAAAAATATGAAATTTAAGTGACTGCTGCAAGTGAAATTTAAATGTACATTACCCATCGTTGCTGTCGTTTATGTAAAATAAATGCATATACCAAAATGTTAAATACCTGAATGACATAATTTCCATATTGATCCTGTGCTAAAGTGCAGACAGATTGCATGATTTCTTCCATGATAATTTCTTGGGTATTTAGATCATCACAATGTTCTAGAACCCTCTGTTAGCATCCATGTAAACTGTTAATTATCAAATAACATGCTAAAAGAAATAAAGCTCATACTGCCTCAATAGAAATGGTCGAACCTGAATAACTCTGCACCCATAAGGATGGGTAGAAAGCGCAACAACTTGCCCATAAAAAGATGAGACGATAAACTGAATTCTATCTTGAGGAACACACTCTATACACTTCTGAATAACATGGTTTCTATTTTGGTCACGTACACATTTCATTATTGCACCACTGAGCTCCGACACCATTTGACTCTGCTGATCAACATCAACCACCTCCAACGCCTGTCAATAAATTCAGCAAAAAATTAAAATAATGCACTCATTTCAGTTTCACTACTTAACAATATTACCGCAAACCAAATAAGAACTAAATCAATCATATCCTAATGTCTACAGACCTAAGGATTACTAAACCTTATAAGTTTGATGGATACCACTATGAAATCAAAACAAACTTCAGTACTGCAGAAAGTGTAAAGCAAAACACAAGAATATGTCAAGTATTCCATTATTTACTTGCTGCAAATAGATGGGATAAAATAGACATTTCATCAGAACCTGCATCCAAATAAGTCAATTTTATATACAAAAAAACTGAGTTCTATGTAACATACCAACACCACATGCTTCTTCAAATTTTTTCAAATCAAGGTTCTCCGAACCCGTGGTAGCAAGAAAAGCCAGTGTTGCATCTAACTGCGCAATTGTTTTCACCTGCAATGATAAACTTTGGAAATCAATATGCAGAAATTAAAGTTACTACTACTACTACTACTACTACTACTACTACTTCTTTTAGACATACATAGTTGGATGCTTGAAAAACAGTGATTCACTAAAAGCTTGGTCATGTTAATGTCCAGGGCATTATGCAATAAAGTTCTTACTTATTTTTATCATAGTCGTTAGCAGCAAAGTTTGACCAAAATTATTGATGTTTATCAAATTCAATTGTAACCTTCATTCTGCATATAGATTTGACAGTTTATATATATAGCACAAGCATTATAACTTGTGGTGGAAAAGCAACATAGATAAAAGCATGACAGTGTATATCCATTTTCAGTTAAAGACAAGCACACAAGTTTTTTATTTATTTATAATATATTCTAATAAAGACACATTCATGATTCTAACAAGCATTATTAAAACATGCATCTTCACCTGCAGACACAAATAAATGCAGAATGATGACAACACATCTAACTACACTGTTTAAGAAATTATAGTACAAATTAAGGAAATATTCTAAATAATTAAGGAAATTATTGTTTTCACTGCGCAATTGTTTTCACCAAATAATTGTTGAGCCAGCATATCAGGTGCTGACAGCCACTTTAACATCCAATTTCTAATGTCCTGCTGGTTTGGAACATGTAAACCGAAGGTGGCCGAAAATCAAACAGCCAAGCCAGCTAGGTACTATATAAACAAATTATCAATATCTTCCATAGCAGAGCGACATAGAGGGGTAGTTCATGTCTAGACTAATATCAGCTCTGATATTGTTGCATCGACATGCAGTCCCACAATCGGACTTTGAAGTTTAAAATCTTTATGGTCAGGAGGAATCCAATTGTCTTTGAGAGATATAAGTGTATTAGAGCATAAGATAACGAAGATAGTACCAAAGCTAAATGATTTGCAAACATATTATATTATCATAGCAAAATATGTGTATCATGATGACATACTGAGGGCATGAAGCATATATTTGAATCAACTTCAAAATTAGATAGAAAGATAAATAGAACACAACACAATAGTACTTAATCTCATAATACACAGATAGCACAAGATGCAAGCAGCAGAGGAAACGTCATTACCTAAAAGTGTATAGGAAACACTAACCAATTTGTCTCCAAAATCATCAATCACAGTGCAACTGGTTAGGGAATTTCACTGAATTTTAAATTAGGAATTACACAGATCAAGTTAGAAACATCATTTCCTAAACCCTAAGCGAAGTTAAAACCAGCTTCAACTCAAATCTCTGACTCTAAACAAACACAAAATCAAGTGAATCAGAAAATCGAATTGAAATGTACCAAGATTAATGTCACAGACTAACGAGAAAGTAGCATTAGTGATAGAATCAAATACCTCAATAAATTGAAACTGAAATCGACTTAAAAAGCTGAGAAAGATTTAAGGAATGAGAAGCGCAAATCAACGTAAATGAGAAGCGCTGAAGGTCCAGAAAGTTACGAAGAAGACGAAGTCGAGACAAACCCACACCTAATCAGAAAATTTTGGGAGCTATGAGTAATCGAAGTGAAGTGTGAAGTGAAGATTGAAAGTGAGATTTACCGTTGAGTGTAAGATTTTCCGGCGATCTGAAAAATGGAGCTTCGGAAATTCACGGGAACACAAAGCGTGAAAGGTGAGAAATGAAATGAGAAAATAAAGGAAACAAGTTAAAGATAGATTCAGCAGAGCAAAAAATGAAATGAGAAATGAAATGAGAAAATAAAGGAAACAAATTAAAATTAAAATTAAAATGAAATGAAGCGGTGAGATATGTGAGAAATAGGGATGATAGACTCACCAGAGTAGTGACGAGATTTAATAGGCACACTAAACCAGGTTATTATATGGAAATTTTGGTAAAAACAAATATCATAGGCCTATAATTTGAAGGATGAGATTATATCAAATGTATTTAAAAGCAAACCTACACCTAATCAAATCGAATTTTCTCCTATAAATAAAGATGTGTTCGGGTAAATATAGCGGGTGCGGATTAATTGTCATCTCTAACTGTGGAACTTGTCTTATTTTTTTAATTTGTTTAAAAAACAATTCTACTTTATTTATATAAAAATAAAAACTATTTCATTTATATAAAAATAAAAACATAAAAATTGGCCTGCATTTGCTGCAGAGATTTCTTCGAAAATTTATTTAATTATGATAGATAAAAATTTATTGATATTGATAGATAAAATTTTAATTATGAAAACAGTTTATTTAATTACTAAGTTCAAAATTAAATAGATAAATTTACCAAAACTATTTAATTCATTGAATTTAATAAACACTATATATACTATAAAATTTAAAAATTTAAATAATATTACGGGGGCGAGTTCGGGTCTTAAGTGGATATCAACACCGCAAACTCGTTTCTACCATGAATTTTAATTTCTGAAAAAATCCATACCCTTAATCGCACCCAATCAAAGTAGATTTTCCCTCCAAATCAGGACATGTTCGGATGAGTACTGCGGATGCCAATTATATTTTTATCCTAACCGTGAAACATATCTTATATTTTTTTTAAAAAAAAATTCAATTTATTTATATAAAAATAAAAACTACTTTTTATAAAAACATAAAAATTGGCAAAAGTTTACCTGCGGAATTTTCAACGGAAACGACACTAGTAGAGTTTGCTGCGGAATTGCCTACGGATATTTCATGAGAATTTTACCACAGATAATTCCTAAGGAAAATGATAAATTTTGCTGCGATAACCTGATCGCATGTATATTCCCAGCAAACAAAAACTTTACCTGCCGTTTTACCTGGGGAATATGTCACCGCAGGAAAATTCTTAAGGAAAATCTCACGTATTACCTGCGGAAATAATTCCGCCGAAAAATCCGCAGGAAAAACGTTGATTTCTAGTAGTGTTTATTGATTGTAATTTGGGTTTTAATTTAGTATTTTATTGGTTTTAATTTCTATATCGATGAAGATGGTGAAGAAGATGAAGAACCTTAACAATTAAAATTTAGGATTTTAATTTTAATTAAAATTAATTAAATGATATATAATTTGTTGGTTTGCATGTGCCACCACGACAATATTATGGACACTTCACATTCTTAAGACACATGTGCCTTTTTAATGGTGTTAAATGTAAATTAAAAAAAAAGACTATGACATGTAGATTTTGACATTTAAAGGGCTTATTTGGGGAAAAAAACATAAAGTACAATTGATGTAAATGACCAAATTTAAAGGACTATAAACATAATTTTGCCTAAAATATATTATTTCAAAACACATTTACGTTTCATTAGATACCCTTTAAACCCTTTATTTCGTCGCTCAGAGACCAAATCTTATGCATAATTTATACAGACAAAACACATTTGCTTTTCATTATATACCCTATAATTTTTCAATCATACTTTTGCTTTGATTTGTCAACCATACATCATGATAACATTCATTGTTTTATTTCCTTTTAATGAAGCTTACATATATATATATATATATATATATATATAT
>JBBPBP010000003.1:24344049-24354568 GCA_037974735.1 Cicer chorassanicum
AATTTTTGGTTTCTTGGTCCACAATCTGAGTACAGAAAATTTCTAATTTTTGCAAACTGATAGATTGTCTAGATGCAGCATCATATGTTGATAAGATGTTCTTCATAGTTTTGGTTTTGTTCACTGTCGCCTTGAAAAAAAAGAAGCAAGTTCCTCTAATGCTAAACCCGTCTCAAGTAAAAATAAAAACATCAAATTTAAATGACAGTCAGTCTGGCCCTATTCCTCTAATGCTAAACCCGTCTCAAGTTCCTACAGCTGCTAAGGAAATAAACACAAATGGGTGAGATATAAAATCTTAGTGAGCTCTGCAAATAAATGGAGGGGTAGTTTAAAAATATTTATTTCATAGGTATGTACAGAAACATCCAATTATGATGCATCTCATGATGAGGTTCTCAACCTCAATTTTTCATAAAAGCTTTTATTAAAACATTCATTTCTTAAAATTCATAAACTTTGCATGACCTCAAATCTTTTCATTGAAACAAGGAAAAGTTGCCCAATATCTTGATGTGGGTCACCAAGATAATTGAAACCAGATTGGTAAAGGTAGTTTTCCAAAACACCAACCTGCGTCCTGATTGTTCTCCTATACCTATTGTTCAATGCTTAGAACAAACCTGAATGTCCCAGTGTGAATAACACCATGCATGATCTGATTAATGAGAATGTAATGCACTTGAGCTGTTATGTAAGCAACATATTAATAGTATTATGATTGCAATGCATCCTTACTCTATAGCACTTATAATAACTTAACAATACATCGAAAACCAAGTGAAAATTAATACTCTAAGTCCCTGACAGAGTAGAAACCAGAGCATAATTCTTGACCAAAGGATACGTGTCCAGAGAAAGTATTAGAGGATAATCATCTAGAGGAAGTATCAAGGATACACATCCAAAAGAAGTATAAGAGGATACGCGTCCAAGGGATGTATCAGAGGATACGCATCTAGAGGGTGTATCAGGGGATACACATCCATAGGAAGTTGAACAGTGATTAGAGTTTGAGGAATATGAACAATGATCAGAGTCAAAGGAAGATAGAATAGAGAAAGAATTAGAGGAAGAAATAGTAGAGAAAAAGTTAGAGGAAGAAAGAGTTAGAGGAAGAAATAATAGAGTAAGATTCAGAGGAAGAAGAATAGAGAAAAAGTTAGAGGAAGAAAGAATAGAGAAAGAGCTAGAGGAAAAAGAATCAGAGGCAAGACGAAGAAAACTAACATAGGTTGAAATACTTAGAATTTAACAACGATAGCCACCAGAGGTAAAATGAAAATAACTACCAGAAGCATAAATACTTAGAATTTAACAACGATAGCCACCAAAGGCAAAATGAAGAAAATTACCTTAGACAAAACACATTGGCAAGGGTGGAAAACATCCAACCATTTGTATTTTCCTTTAAGGGCAGAGTTTGCACCTTGCACTAAAACTCAAATCCCAAAATTATAGGATTTCCTACATCACTAACACTGCAAACAAGAAACAATTATACACACTACATGCATGTCAATTTAAATCATTTGGGTGCAGATTCAAATCACCTATATGCTAAAGATTTCAATTCTCTCACGCATCTAAGTTCTTTCAATCCTTTTCGTCCCCAAAATAACTTTTGACAAAAAAATAAAGGATTCCAATGAATAAACCGCCCATAATCCTCACGCTAAAAATAAATTAATGTAACAAAACTCACTAAAACATAATTAACAAAGAGGATGATTCTGGTTTGAAGTAGCTTTGAGCTCTTCTTGTTGACAGCTTCCCTGCTTCATTGATTTTAGTTGATTCACAAGGATGAAGAGGCAGATTCCGGCATGAAGGATTGTTGGAAAGTTTTTAGTGATTTTTTAGAATTTCGAGGATTTAGGAGAGAAAGGAGAATTGTGGATTTGGAAAAGAAGGTGAAATGTAACCGATATTAGTGTTTTCAGAATGTATTGAGAGTGTGTGACTAGAAAATAAAAAAAAAATAAAAAACAAAAAAAAAACGAAGGTGAAAGATGGGTTAGGACACATGAAAGAAGGAGGAATAGAGATAACTAAAGGTGGAAAACTCTATCTTTGACACATGAACATGTTAATGCTACTACTTCCTTATTTTACCCTTGCTTCAAATTTAATATTACTAAAAACACAACATTAACAATTAATAAATTTATAGAAAGTCTAATACTTAAATCTTATAACATAATCCATCTCACCCATTTTTCATGAAAACCAATGGCTAGCAGAGCCTCTCAAAGCTTATCCAACCTTACCTCGAGTCTTTGATTGCATGCAGTGGACTAACCCAAAAGCTATCATAGCATTTTCAATTTAAGATTTACCAAGAACAAAAGGTGGCTGATTATTTGAGATACATTTTCTAAAAAAACTATTCAGTCTTTCATAATGCAATCGACCTCCAATCTTTCATAGTTTTTTGTGTGTTAGTAAAGTTGATATGAACTCTTCAAAGTAAAGTTGTGTTAGTAGAATTAAAGGCTGATGGAAAAGAACCTTACCCCAAACAAAAGCAGCAACTATTGAACATCTCCATCTCATAAAGAGACCATAAATATTTTTTAAAAAATGGGATTCAAACCATCTGGACCTGAACATTTGTCCGCTTTCATAGAAAAAAGAGCCTCCCAAAAGTCCTTAATAGAGAAGAGTGCCATAGAGACTTCATTATCCTCATGCGTAATATAAGATGATATAGCAGCAATCACCTGATTTTGTACACTATTTTCCTTTTGAATGAGTTCATCAAAATAATTTATAGGCAAAGTACACAAATAAACAACCTTTGTGACTTTTCTCCCATTTTAGTCTTCCAAAAACGTAATGTGATTGACCTGTCGTCAAGCAAATGCATAGACATGAAAAAAAAAAGGAATATTTAAATTTCCATCCTGCAAACAATAATTTTTAGCATGTTGGATCCCAAAAGCGTCATCTTTAACCAATGAAGTAGCCATTTACTTCTTCAAAAAGTCAAAATAACCAAAGTTTGATGAATCACCTCGAGGATGGGCACATTCAATTTTTTATCGGCACTTTGCAAGTTATTTTTTTATTTGGTGAAAATGATGTTTCCTCCAATGAGTCATATCTTCAGTGTGTGTCTCAAGACTAGGCATGATCCCCTACCAATCACCAGTTATCCACTTATTACAAACAAACGGATCAAATGTAGGTTCCACCAACCATGCATTCTCAAACTTAAAACTCTTCTAGGATCTTTTATGTTCAGAAATAGGATCTTGTATCAAAAGAATATGATAACGATATTTTCAAATTTATCACATGGAAATAAATTGTACCAAATTTTGGTGGCCATGGCAGGATTAAGTCTTTCATGCGTCGCTCTATTTTTACCTAAGCTCTTAAACTAGGTTAGTGGGTAGTCTTTCAAATGAATGTCGACAAGGCCCGCATCTGCAACAACCTCACGAAAACCATTTACCAGCCCACCCACTCTTTCCACTCACCTTTTTTCCTCGTCAAGGGCCAAAATATCTCTTTTTCTAGATACCCATAGAACCCCGTAAGTCTCCAATTTCATTAACTTTTGTCCTTGACTTCCACATTGATATGATTAAGTGAATAATTGTTAACTATGCAATTTATAGAGTTTTTCCATAAAAGAGCTATACCTCCTTCTCTTCCTTCTCTATCCAAAGAAAAAAATATCAAAACCCAAAACATAACGCAATTCTTCAACTTTATTAGCATGAACTAAAGATTTGTACAAAAAGATCGCCCCAACTTGCTTAGAGATTACCTAGGCCTCGACAGTTCCAACCCACAATGCTCATTTCTCCTTGAAGGCCTGGTGACCAAGACCTTCCAATAAAAAATGCCCCTAAACAAAGGGCTAGACTTCATGTTAGGATCCCCATCACGGGTTGTCTCAACAAGTACCTCAGCACTATTAATGTTCATCTCACTGCCCCCACCATATTGTCTTGTGCAAGAACTATATTTTTTCTTGACCAACCAGTAGTAATTGTGTCAGACCGTCCTACTTGTATTTTTTCCCATCCTACCTTCTTGTCCTTCTTTCGAACCAATCGCAACAACACACCTTGAGATGTAGTAAATTGGGATGTTTGATTTGATGGAGAAGTAGGATCATGAATGAGCTGTAGAACTAGGCCCACAGGTGCAGTAAGACTCTTGCTAGACCACCAATCTCATTATGACCAGCCGCTCTAGTGATTGTAGAAACCATAACAAATAACATTTCATTAATTTCTCTCATTTCGTTAATGTTAGCATTAATGTCAATCCCATATTGTCGCTCCTCGTATTAATTATGGCCAGAGATCTACCTATGCTATTTGATCCTCCTTCTCGTAGCCATTGATTCATGCCACCACCATCGAGTCGGCATATATCTTCCTTAAGAAAATTTCCCCAACCTAACTATACTCTGTTTCGAGTTTGAATCGTTTCTAACACGTATGGTCTGTGTGGCCAAGAATTCCACACCAGAAACAAAAGACACCCAGCTTCGCATACTTAAATAGTATGGTAACCCAATCACCACAAAGTTGAAGGTGCAAACACGGGAAGGTTTGGGTTCTTTTTGTTAATTTATTTAAAGTTGGTTCGGGTTTAGTGACTAAGAATAAAAGTAGTAGCAAACTAGTTAAGTGATTAAAGGCATAAGTGAAACAAGAACTGCAGAATTAAAGTGACACAAGAATTTATCTTGCTTCACTACCAACTTGGTAGCTACGTTTAGTCCCCTCACTCAAAAGGATTTAATCCACTAATTCAAAACTACAAGCCAGTCTTCTCAAAACATTTTGACATCTACGTACTTTTCTAGAAGCACAAAACCCTTAACTCTACATGCCAAATCTTTTCACCACAACCTGAAAACCTTTAGATTGCTTGAGGAACAAGAAAGCCACTATCGGGTTGGATTACAAATATTTGGAACAAATGGGTTTGTTTCTAACAAATGGGTTACAAAAGCCACTCTCACACTAGAAAACACTTAGAAAATATTTCTTTTAAGCAAGTGTTTCTCTAGACTTTAACCTTATGAACTCTATTGACATAGCAAATTTTGAGCTTTTGAGTTCTCTTGTCTTCTTCTTCAACCTTGAGTATCTATTTAAGGAATATGTTAGGGTTTCTCCTTTGTCCTTGCAAAATTAGAGTCATAACTTTGCAAATTGTAAGACCCAATTCCAATTATCTAGAACTTGGCAATTGAAATAATAAATCTATCTTCTTCAGCCTTCAGTAGTTTGTCCAGTGTTAAAACCTAAATCATATCTTTGCAAATAATAAATGTATCTTCTTGTGAGTGTTTCTTCTTGTAAACAATTCTTAAAAGTATCTTCTTGTAAATAACTCATATCTCCATGTAGAGTCTAATAAACTCTTCTTGTATATAATTCATATCTTCTTGTAGATAAATCTAGATCAAATCTTCTTGTAAATAGTTCATATCTTCTTGTGATAAATCTTTATCATATCTTCATGTAAATAATTCATAATTTATTGTGATAAATCTTGATCAAATCTTCTTGTAAATAATGCATATCTTGTAGATAAATCTTGATCAAATCTTCTTGTAAATAATTCATATCTTCATGTTGCTAAGATTTTGATCATATCTTCTTCAAATCTTGGCCATATCTCTTTTTTAACTTCGTTAATGATTTTCTTCCATTAGAAATGTGAGTCAAAACTTATTTTAGGTTGTCTTTGGTTTGATTTGAGTTAGAATGTATTTGATTTAAGTCTTTTTTTTCATACTTAATTCTTTCAATTATGTCGTTGACTTTTCATCAGAGGCATTAATTTTAATGTTGGAGTGAGATATTGTGTTTCTTGAAAAATGATAGTTAGAGGCAGAATTGCATGACTTAAAATTAGTGGCATTAGGCAAATCACGTTGTTGAATATTCAGAGTCAGTGCATCATTAGAGACTGCTTATGAAAGGTAGCATTTGGAGTGTGTTGCACCATTTTGATCAGCAGATTGTGAGCTTTGAATTTAAGATTTGAACAATCTCTTCAAAGTCAATTATACCTTGATATGAACTCTTCAAAGGCATGTTGAGTTTTTGCACATCAAAGACATGCAAGGGCTTCAGAGGCATGCTTCAAATTAATTCTACAAACAGTCTTTACAGGCAGTCTTGAGACTTAGTTCTAGAGTCATTCTTTAGAGGCAGTATGTAGACTCAGTTTCAGAGCCATTAATCCAAATTTATTTCTCTCATAAATTACTATTGTTAACATCAAAACTATAAATGACAAAACTGTATTTTTTATTACGATTTTTCTTTTATTACTTGACTTCCCATTACTTAAGGCTCCCTCTAAGTCCAAGTATTTTTTTCATTATCTTTCCACGTTATTCTTCTCAAATATCTTTCTCTATGTTTTGTAGTCAAACAAAATGACTTGAAAGTGAAACATTTTTTTTTTTATGTATTTGCCTTTTTTTAATAGAATGAACAAAACATAAAACAAAGCCTAATAGTATGATTCTAAATTACTCTAAGTTTGGCACAACATCATTCAGGTATAAAGGTAAGGACTACATTTTTCCAAATGAAGTCAAATCTATCTTCAGCTAGTGGTTTGGTGAATATGTGAGCTCGTTGGTGTTCAATGTCTACAAACTAGATATTTAGTACTCCTTTTTGAACAAAGACCCTAATGAAATGATGTTTGATTTCTATGTGTTTGGCTTTAGAATGTAAAATTGGGTTCTTGGTTAGGCAAATGGCAGAAGTGTTGTCACAAAATATGGGAATGTTACTCTCAAGAATGTTGTAATCTTCCCATTGATGTTTCATCCATAGCAATTGAGAACTGCAACAAGAAATCGATGTTGACATTGCAATTGTGCTTTGTCTCTTAATTGACCATGAGATTAAACTTTCACCAAGAAATGTGCAGTTTCCACTTGTGCTTTTTCTCTCAAATTTGTCTCCAACATAATCACCATCACAATAGCCACTTAATTTGTACTTAGTAGATTTCTTGTAAAACAAGCTAAGGTTGGTAGTACCTTTTCAATATCTAAGGATCCTCTTAACAATAGTTAAATGAGATTCCCTTGGATCAACCTAAAATCTGGCACACGCACACACACTAAACATAATAGTAGGTCTCGAGGAAGTAAGGTAAAGTAGTGATCCAATCATTCCTCTATATTTTTTTGGTTGACCTTCTAGCCTGATTCATCCTTTTCAAGTGAACAAGTAGGGTGCATTGGTGTAGCCATAGGTTTACAATCATTCATTTTAAAATTCTTGATAAGCTCTTTTGTATATTTGGTTCAATGAATGTATATGCCATTTTGACTTTGCTGAATTTGTATCCCTAAGAAGAATTTAAGTTTTCCAATCATACTTAGTTGAAATTCAAGCTGCATCAACTTATAAAATTCTTGACAAAGAGTGCCATTAGTAGATCTAAAAATAATGTCATCAACATAAATTTGAATGATGAGAATGTCATCTCCTATTGATTTTCTAAACATGCCTTGCCCTAGGTGCTTTTTTTAGACCATACAGTGATTTCTTAAGTTAAAATACATAGTTTGAAACTTAGAACTTTCACAACCTTGGGGTTACTTTACATAGACTTCTTCACTTATATACCCATTTAGAAATTCACTTTTAACATCCATTTGAAAAATGTAATGTTATTATAAATAGTAAAAGTGGGTATAATACGAATAGCTTCTAACTTGACCATTGGAGAAAATGTCCTAATGTAATCATTGTCTTCTTGCTGACTATAGCCTTGTGCAACAAGTCTTGCTTTGTTTCTGACCACTTCTCCTTTTCATTTAGCTTGTTTCTGAAAACCCACCTGGTTCTAATAATGTTTTTCTTTGGTCTAGGTACTAGATCCCAAACATCATTCCTTTTAAATTCATTTAACTCTTCTTGGATTGCAAGGATCCATTCATCATTTTCCAGTGTTTCATCAAAAGATGTATGTTCAACTGATGATAGTAGACCAAACAAAGTTGTGTCTTTTAGTGATGATTTGGTCTTCAAAGGATCATTTGCATTTTCAATTATTAGAGTTTCAGGATAGAACGACTTGTACTTCCATTTAGATATTCCTTTTGACTTATCTTGAGTGCTTCTGACTTGGTCATATTCATCCTCTGATTTTTCAGGTTCTTCTAGTTTGTCTACATCTGCTTCCTCTGGATTCAATAAACCTACACTATCATCAACTTGCTTTGACGTTTTAAGGTCAAGCTGTTTCTCATTAAATTTAACATTTATTGACTCTTCCACAATCTGGGTTTCCCTATTAAACACTCCATAAGCTTTAGATCTTTTAGAGTATCAAATGAATGTGCACTTTAGTGTTTAACATATAATAAGTACAATCAAAGTGTTTAATGTAGGAGATGTTAGGATTTTTTACCCTTCCATAATTTATATGGTGTTTTATTCAATATTGACCTAAATAAGATTTTTTTTTTTTTGAATATAGCATGCTATGTTAATTGCCTCAGCCCAAAAATGTTTTGCAATATCCATCTCATTGATCATGGGTTTTTCCATTTCTTGATGGGATCTATTCTTTCTTTTTACAACTCCATTTTGTTGTGGTGTTTTAGAAGAGGAGAAATTGTGATAGATTCCATTCTCATCACAAAAACTCTCAAAAAACTTGTTTTCAAATTCCTTTATATGATCACTTCTAATCGTTACAATCTTAAGACCTTTTTTATTCATTACTTGTTTGCAAAACTCAATAAACACTTTATGGAATTCATCTTTATTTCTTAAGAATTTTACACATGTCCACCTAGTGTAATCATTTACCCAAGCCATACTTCTTTCCATTTAGTGAGGTTATTTTCACTGGCTCAAAGAGATTTATATGTAAGCGTTTAAGGGGTTTTGAGGTAGAGACTAAGTTATTAGGGATAAAGGAGCTCTTTGTTTGTTTTCCCTTTTGACAAGCTCATAATTTCAATTTTATAGCTAAGCTTAGGTAGACCTCTAACTAGTTGAAGTTTATTCAATTTTGCATGACCTAACCTTTTGTGCCAAATTAATTTCTCTTCATTTACTTAAATTAGACACTTAACATCTTGTTTCTCAAGTCTAAAAATATTTATCTTATATATGTTATTTTGCATATGACCTGTAAAGAGTACAGATCCATCCTTTTGACTAATTGCCTTGCATGTTTTTTGATTAAATATAATATCATAATTATTATCACTTAACTAACTAATACTTAATAAATTATGTTTAAGATCTTTAACAAAAACAAACATCTTTAATAGAAGGAGCGGTGCCATTACCAAATGTGCCTTGTCGTATGATTTTGCCTTTCTGCTTTCCTCCATAAGTTATTGTGCCTCCTTTGAGCAATATTAGATCTTGGAATATAGACTTTTCTCCCTTCATATGTCACGAGTATCCACTGTTCAGGTACCATGATTAGTGTTTTAACTTGGCTGTTGTGAACATCTTTCACATAGAAAATTTTGTTCTTAGGTACCAAATTTGGTTGGGTCCAGGTTTGTTAGTCTTAAAAGGTTTCTTGTCTTTTCTTTTATTGACAAGATAATTTAGAGTTACCTTTCTTAGGGCAAACAGTACACAAAATATCAGAGGGAATAAGTTTAGGTTAAGTTACTATTTCTTCCAATCCGAGACCTCTTTTACCATTTCTACTAACTCCATAAATCATAGAAGCATACTTGTTTCTTTCCATACTGTTAGCTAGAAAGTCTTGGAATACTTGTTCATATTTATTAGAATTACATGTGACAATTTCTAATGGTTTTGAAACAAAAGTATCTTTCAAGGTTTTATTTTCATATTTAATCTTAACACTTTCAGTTTTTAAGGCATTGATTTCATTAGTTAAGTTTGCATTTACTTTCCTAAATGCGTTTAGTTTTAGAGACAACTAGTGGTTTTTAATTTAAGAAATCATTTATGACATTAATTAAATCAGATCGGGTTAAGTTAGAAAATATCTCAATTTCTTCATAAATTGATTCACTTCCAAAGTTAGAATTAATGTCTGTGTTGGATCTAGAGGCAGCATTGCTATGAGCCATCAGAGCCAAATCTGCTTGCTCTTCATCATCAGAGGTCTCATCAAAATCATCCTATGTAGCCATCAAAACCTTCTTCTTGGGTTTGGAATATTTCCTATGATGTTTCCCTTTTCTAGATTTGGAAATTTAGACATGACGTGTCCAAGTGCATTGAATCCATAGCATATGATGCTTTATATGTAAGATTTTTCATCCCTTCCTCTGATTATGTTGTTGCCTTTACATGGACTTCAAGGAAAAAGTTGGCTGCTTCTTTTTTGGCTCATCCTTTGCAAGCTCAATTTAAGAGTATTGAGATTCTTAGCTTCTTGAATTGTTGTAATCTTAGGGCTATACTTGCTTGGCAGACTCCTGAGAATTTTCTTCACATAATCAATAGCATAACTCTTCTTAAAACCCTTTAATATTGAGACAAGAGTATGGAATCTGGAAAAAAAA
>JBBPBP010000003.1:24371687-24383585 GCA_037974735.1 Cicer chorassanicum
CAAATATATCTCAAATCAATTATTGCAAAATATATATTCTATTTTTTATAGGAAGAAAGTATTCTATAATGATTGAATGTTTAAAACAAAACAAAATGTATACAAACAATCACTCATCTTTTTTTAATAATATTTTTAGAGTGAAAATCACTCATTTTATTTAAATCTTTTTAATTGTTTATACAAACACTAACTCATCTTTTTTTAATCATATTTTTTAGAGTGAAAATCACTCATTTTATTATAAACTTTTCAATTGTTTCCATTCCATTTATTCTTTTGTTATACAATCACTATTCTTATAAACTAAGAAACTTACAAATTTGAAACCTCACACATTGATACATTTACCCACCATAAATATCACCTTCAAACTTTAAAAAAAATATATACTAAAAGAATATTATACAAATTACACCCGCGAAACGTGCGGGTTATATTCTAGTAGATTATTATGTTACATTGATCGTCTTATAAAGCAATGTGAACCCGAAGTGCAAAGCATAATTCATTTGCAAAGTTAAACAAGACTACTATCAACTGCTAATGCTCCTATCAAAATATATATTTGTGTTGGACAATATAATATTGCAAATGAATATCAATCGCACCCGAAGTGTGGGAGACCAATCGTTTCCAAATATTAAAAAATGCTTAAACAAGAAAAGAAGCTAACAGATAAAATGTAGTCTAATTGAGGATATGAAAATTGCAAAAGAGTAAGTTTGACATAATTGATTTCCAATACCAATAGAGTTGATCAGGTATCTGAAACTTGTGAAAATAAAAAAATCTCAATAAATTATGCCATGAATCGAATGTGATGGAACTCAAAGGAAATCAATAATGACAATTTTTGCTTATAATATAGCATTGTATGTAATCAATGATAATGAGAATCAGGAACTAAAGACTATTATAGGTTATAGACAAAGAAATGCTTTGAAAATTGAAAGAAGCAATTGAAGTTAAATAAAGCTCGCTTCATATAGCAAAAGGATTTTGGACATGTAGTCGGCACATATGAAGATGTGAAGCTAATTAGCTATAGTTGAATTTTTGTGCGATAAGAACATGAGAATGAAGAAATACATATTCACCTAAGTGAATTCAGTAACTTTTTCATACTTGATTAAAGTTAGTAGTCATTAAATGCTCAATTAATATGAATGGTGGGTTACAATGTATTTGTATGACTCACTTTATAGTGATGATTATACAAAACTCCTTGAAGGATTTAATTTCCGTGAGACATACAATTCAAAATATTGAAAAGATGACTTAATCAAAATGAGTAAGTGTCTTTATGTGCTCAAATAATCTAGATGGCCATTGTGTAATATTCTTGTGTGCATATTTATTAAATGAGGATATTGAAATGACACCACTTGTCTAAGTATTTTGAATAAAAGATTTGTTTGAGATTACAAAATGATTATTTGAAGAATATTTTTGTAAATTATGAAGCTTATATAATAAATGTTCTAAAATGGTTGTATATGAACAAGTCAAATTAGTTGTGCAATTTAAATATTGTAAGGTCATCAATTGTGGACAAATATCTTTTTAGAACTCGAGAAAATAATGATTTCTACTTAGTCATGAAGTATCATATATTAGTGTAATCAAATGATAAATTATCTTGATAATTATTTGTTGTTAAATATTATTTGTTAATCTATTAGACAGATGAACTTCTTTACATATACGAAAACAAATATACTTTGTTATATTAGAAGTACATGTTATTTGTCTAATTCTCATAATGATATAGATAAGAAATAAGTTATTTGTTTACATCAGGAAATACAACTATTTCATAAAGATATGTGAAACAAACCACAAGAACAATATAATCAAATGATGAGGAAATTTTAGAACATGAGACAAGTCAAATAGGTGTTTTGTTTGAGGCCCATGATTCAACACCTATTAGGGACTAATGGTTTGTGTTCTACAAATATAACTACATGAGTTTTGTATGAAGATAATATTGCATGCACTGTTCATTTGAGACAATGACACATTAAAGAAGATATAACAAGGCATATTCCAATAAAATATGTAATCGCTCGTGATCTTCTACTAAGTTGTGAAGCGGACATCAACAAAGTCATTTCTTTGACAATATTCATTACAAATTAATCGTCAAGTAAAGTTTTTCAACAACTACAACAAAAGATTGATTTTTATCATTTCAAAGATATCTACATGAGGGGAGAAATAAGTATATTTTGTCCTCTTTTTTCCTTCACCATGGTTTTGTTCCATTGAGTTTTCTTGATAAGGTTTTTAATGAAGCAATTCTCACATAAATAATGTTGTACTCTTTTTCTTTCACTAGAGTTATTTTTTTCCACAGTTTTTTTAGCAAGATTTTAATAAGGTATATAATATTTAGGCAATATATCTCCCGCGATCCCTTAGCTTAATTTTAAGTAACAATTCAGTCCTTTATTTTTTTTCCTGATTTGATCATTTATTTAATTTTAAGTAACAATTTTATCATTTATTTCTTAAAATGATAATAATGTTATCCTTTTTTTTTTTTACAGAAACTCATAAGATTTATCAAAATCTTCAAACAAAACCCTGTTAAATTAATTATCATCTTTAATATAATTCAAATTTTCATCAAATTGGCAACTCAAATATTCAAATAAACTCATATTTATATCTCTTATAACATCAAATCCATTAAATAAAGAATAAAAATATGAGTTTATTTGAGTTATGATTTTGATGAATATATGAATTTTTTTGCAATTGATAATGAATTTTATGAGTTTTGTTTAAAGATTTTGATGAATTTTCTAAATTTGAATAAAAAAAATAACATTTTTTGACGTTTTAAGAAATAAATCATCAAACCATTTCTTAAAATTAATTAATGGATGAAATTAAGACAAAAAATAAATAACTTAATTATTACTAAAATTAAATTAAATTAAAGCACCGCATAGATATTTTGTCAAAATATTTACTTGATGGATATTGAAAGAGGAGTGTTATGAAGCCCATTAATGAATCTCCTTTTATTTGTGCCTATAAATAGGCAAACGACACGTTAATATTAGTCACTCTCTTCTTTCTCTTATTGATAGCTATTCTGATATATTTTGCGGTTTAACGAAACAAAATTTAAGAACAGTTCCAAGTGGCAGCGAAAACAACTTAGCATCTTCTCAATCACCGATGGAAGTAACAACAACCGCCACCAAGAAGCAACGATTAACATCCACTATGGAGGAAACCCTAACATCATCTCCGCTTCCCACTCTCTGCTTCGAACTCATTGAAGAAATTCTCTATAGGTTACCAGTGAATTCCCTAATTCAATTTCAATGCGTATGCAAATCATGGAAATCTTTAATCTCTGACGATCTCAAATTCGCAAAGAAGCATCTTCATATGTCAATCACCTCCCCTCGTCAAAGCCGCCACCACCTCATCGTAAACTTCAATTACTAATCTTGTAATGGTAAATTTTGGGATTCACCAATTTCATCTGTTTTCGAAGCTGCCACCGACGATTACATCGCGCAAACGAAGCTTTGTTACCCTTCCATTCTGAAATTTGGATATTTTAAAGCTGTTGGTTCGTGTCACGGCATTTCTCTGTATTGCAATTCCATATCATTTTGTTTTTTGGAACCCTTCCGTTGGAAAATTCAATATATCGCAGCCATCTTTAGATTATTATTATAACATAATAGTTTTTGGATTTGGTTATGATCATTTAATTGATAATTACAAGGTGTGGTTGTTTATTGCTATGATAGTGAAAGTGATAGTAGTGATGAAGATAATGGTGATGATGATGAGGGTTTTATTAAAACTCAAGTGATGGTTCATACTTTAGGTACTGATTGTTGGAGAAGGATTCAGGAGCTTCCTTATGGTGTGATACCATTTGGTGAATCGGGGAAATTCGTTGGTGGTGCTATTAATTGGTTGGCATATGAGGATGGGAGTGAATTTAATTATTCGTTTTCGGTTGTTTCACTTGATTTAGGGAACGAGTCTCATCAAGAGATTTTGCAGCCTGATTATGGTGAGGTGAATGTAGTTAGTTTGACGTTAGGTGTGTTGAGGGATTGTTTGTGTATCTTTGCTCATGGTGAGTCGTTTATTGATGTTTGGATATTATGAAGGAATATGGAAAGAAAGAATCTTGGAATAAATTATTCACCGTTCCTTTTATGGAAGATCTTGGTTTATATCCCGTTATTAAGGTAGCATATATTTATGAAGATGAACAAGTGTTGCTGGTGTCTAGAGATGCATTGAAACCGAAGTTGGTTGTTTATGATTATAGAAGTGATATTTTCAAACTTCCCGAGATTGAAAACATCAGTGGTTCGATGGTTCCAACAGTCTACGTTGAGAGTTTGATATTGACTGTCACTTGAGCATAGAATTTAGCAGCATTTTATATTTTAAATTTCTATTTATGTTATTTATTTGATGCTTGTTTTAGTTATACTAGTGAACTCATGAGTTATTTTTAATTAATGGTTGATGGATTCCACAACTTGAGAAATTGCTACATTTGTTTTTCATTATTTGTTAGTTGGAGATATTGGTTCTCTCATCCTGCATTTTGTTTTATCATCCTGCGTTTTGTTTTATATAGGTCACAATCATGCATTGCAATACACAATTTGTACGACTTTTTTTTTTGTCTTATAAGAGATGGTAAATTTCACCATAATTAATTCAAACAGTTGTACAACTTTAAAAATAAAGAAATGCATAACTATGTAACAAATATATTATTAGAAGGAACACATCAAACAAAACAAAAAGCTAATCAATTCCATATTTAAAAAATATTAAAGACAAACATTGCATCTCTAAAGTTGTAAAATCTTATAAACAGTATCTTATTTTAATATACTTTGCATGTATAGTATCTCTAAAGTTTTACCTTTTCCTTTGCTTATAATAATTATTAAAAAATATATTTACCTTTAAGCACATCAACGCTTAAGTATATTATACTGTTCATTCTTTTAAAACAAAAATAACATTACTTTTAAATTACATGTTATTGTCATTTTATACTCACTAATATATTAAATTTTACGGCGCAACTAGCGGGGTAGATATCTAGTTGAGTTTATTCATAAAACCCCAACCTTGTTCCAAGCATAACAAGGTTAAAAGTACTGATATTTTTAAAGCCCATTCCACCATTACGCTTGTGCATAAAGTGTTTGTCCCAAGAAAGCCAATGAATACTTTGTTATGTTGATTATTATGTCCCCTCTTAAAAAAAGTTCATCATTTTCTCAATTTCATCAGTCAATGAGGATGGTATTTGCAAGATACTCATTACATAAGAAGGAATATCCTGAGCACAACCTTCATAAGAATTTTTTTCCCTGCCTTAAACAAACATTTGCTACTCAAAGAATTAATTTTCTTCATCACCCGATCTTTGATAAATTGGAACATGGCCTTTTTACTTTAACCAATAACTGAGGGCCTCCTCAGATACTTACCAGTGCTTAGTACTGCTTGAACTCCCAACACATTAGCAATAGAATTTTTGGTTTCGTGGTCTGAATTCCAATTACATAAAATTTCTTATTTTTGCAGATTAATATATTGTTCGGATGCAGCTTCATATGTGAATAAGATGTTCTTCATTGTTGTGGATTTGTTCACCGTGGCCCTGAAAAATAAGAAGCAATCATCTGCAAAATATAGGTGAGAAATGATCGATGCATGTCTGCAAATGTTGGTGCCATATATGTCGACTCTATTTTTAGCTTGCCTAATCAATGTTGATAGCCCCTCATTGTAAATGATGAAGAGATAAGGTGAGAGAGGCTCACTTTGGTTAAGTGTAAGATGAAGGGGAAAACACGAGAATAGGGGTTGAATGGTGTTGGACAAAGTTGATAAGTTTTCGCTAATGTGATGAAGGTTGGTTCGTTTTTATGAATAACTAAGATGAAATGCAATCGGGTTCAGAGGCAGCAAACAATGAAAGCATAAATAATTTAACACATAGATTTATTCTGGTTCACCACTAACTTGGCTACACCTAGTCCCTTCGTTTAGAAGGATTTAATTTGCTAATTCAAATACCTTGAATTACAAAACACCTAACCCTCCAAACAAGTCTTCCCAAATAGCATGATAACCCCACACTTTTGAGAAACACCACCACTTTGACCCTACAAGCCAAGTCTTCCCAAACAACCTGACAACCCCAGACTTTTGAGGAACTAACCAGCTCGACCCTACAAACCAAGTAATTTCCTACCAACCTGACAACCCCAGATTGAATAAGAAACTGAACCACTATCGAGTTTGATACAAAAGATTAGAACATTAAGTGTTTGCTTCTAACCAAGCTAATAATAATAATAACTCTCACACTCTAAGAAAAAACACTCAGAAAATAATTCTCATTCGAACAAGTATTTCTCTCTTTGAACTCTAAAATAAATTTGGACTTTGAGCTTTGAGTTCTTCTAATCTTTTCTCATTTTTCGATGAACTTCTCCTTCAGCCTTGAGTATCTATTTATATATAAAATTAGGGCTTCAATTTATTTCTTGTTTAATTCTGAATTGTATCTTCATTCCTATCTTGGTCAACAATGATCTTATTCGAAAATAATTCTGAACAAGATGCTCTTTGATAATATGTTCTTTAGCCTAATCTGAGCAGTTCTTTTATATTGATTCTGTTAGTATTTTGTTCAGAATTGAGTTTGTAAATTCTTCAGATTTGATTTTCTTGTATTTTGTTTAGATTGAGTTTGTAAGTTCATTAGATTGATTCTGTTCATATTTTGTTCGGATTGAGTTTGTAAATTCTTCAAATTGATTATGTTCGTATTTTGTTGTAGATAAATCATGATCAAATCTTCTTCAAATGTTGATCATATCTTCTTTTTAACTGAATTAAAGATTTTCTTCAATTATAAATATAAATCAAATCTTATTTTAGATTTTCTTTAATTATAAATCTTAATAAAATCTTATTTTAGATTTTCTTCAATTATAAATCTGAATCAAATCTTATTTTAGATTTTCTTCAATTATAAATCTAAATCAAATCTTATTTTAGATTTTCTTCAATTATGAATTTGAATCAAATATTATTTTAGTTTTTTTACAAAAACACGAATCTTCTTTTATACTCTGTGAAGTCAAATATATTGTTCTTATAAAATACTTCTGTTATCATCAAAACTTTAATTATAAAACCAAGATGGCTCCAACAATCTCCTTCTTTTTGATGATGACAAAACTTATATTTTTTTATAAAAACTTTTCTTTGTATTTCTTTGACTCCCCCTAACTTAAGCCCCCCCTAAGTCTAAGTATCATTTTCTCTTTTCTCCTCACTTTATCAAATATCTTTCTCCCCCTTTTGTCATTAAACAAAAAGACGTCAAAGTGAAACTTGCTCTTTTTTAATTTTTATTTATTTTTTATTTTTCTCTTTATTTTTTTTTTTATAATTTGCCCTTTTTTTTTTTGAATAACATGAATATAACATTACAAGAAAATATAAAAACTAATAAAAGATAATGTAAAGGTAGACTACTTTGAAGTTATCACAACATCAGTCATTTATGATGGTAAGGTTTAGGTTTTCCTTGATGAAGTCAAACCTATCTTCGGCTAGTCGTTTGGTGAATATGTCAGCCCATTGATGTTCAGTGTCTACAAACTGAATGTTTAGTACCCCTTTTGAAAAAAGTCCTTAATGAAGTGGTGTTTGATCTCTATGTGTTTATCTCTAGAAGGTAGGATAAGATTTTTGGTTAACCAAATGGCAAAAGTGTTATCACAATAGATGAGAATGTCGGATTCTAGGATTTTGTAGTCTTCAAGTTGATGCTTCATCCAAAGTAGTTGAGAACTACAACCAACTGCTAATGACATGGAAATGGTGTTTTGTCTCTTACTTAACTAAGATATTAAGTTGTCACCTAGAAAGGTGCAGTTGCCATTAGTGCTCTTTCTCTCAAATTTATATCCAGCATAATGAGAATCACAATATCCACTCAGTTTGTACATAGGAGATTTCTTGTAGAACAAGGTAAGGTTGGTAGTGCCTTTTTAGGTATCTAAGGATTCTCTTAACAATAGTTAAATGTGATTCCCTAGGGTTAGCTTGAAATCTTGCTCATACACGTACACTAAACATGATGTCAGGTCTGGAAGTGGTAAGGTAAAGTAGGGATCCTATCATTCCTCTAAATGTTTTCTGGTCAACTTTTTGGCTTGAATCATCTTTTTCAAGTGAACAGGTAGGGTGCATTGGTGTAGCTATAGGTTTGCAATCACTCATCTTAAACTTCTCGAGAAGCTATTTTGTATATTTAGTTTGATGAATGTATATACCTTTTTGGCTTTGCTGAATTTGTATCCCAAAGAAGAACTTAAGTTCTCCCATCATACTCATGTGAAATTTAAACTGCATCAATTTAGAAATTTTTTAGCAAATAGTGCCATTAGTAGATCCCAAAATAATGTCATCAACATAAATTTGAATAATAAGAATGTCATATCCTATTGAATAATAATAAGTGTATTATCTTGTTGTCCTCTTTCAAAGTTATTTTTAATCAAGAAGTTACTAAGTTTATCATAACATGCCCTAGGTGCTTGGTTTAGACCGTACAGAGATTTCCTAAGTTTAAAAACATGACATGGAAATTCAGAACTTTCAAAACTTGGGGGTTGTTTAACATAGACTTCTTCACTTATATAACCAATTAGAAAAGCACTTTTAACATCCATTTAAAATATTATAATGTTATTATTTGTAGCAAAATAAAGTAGGATACGAATAGTTTCTAACTTGGCCAATGGAGCAAATTCCTCGGTGTAATCAATGCCCTCTTGTTGACTGTAGCCTTGTGCAACAAATCTTGTCTTGTTTCTGACCACTGCACCTTTTTCATTTAGCTTGTTTATGAAAACCCACTTGGTTCCAGTAATGTTCTTCTTTGGTCGGGGTACTAAATCCCAAACATCATTCCTGTTAAATTCATTTTACTCTTCATGTATTTCAGGAATCCATCCATCATTTGCCAATGCTTCATCAATAGTGGTAGGCATAATTGATAAGAATAAGCCAAACAAAGTGGTACCTTTTAATGATGATCTGATCCTCAAATGATCACTTGCACTTCCAATGATTAAAGTATTTGGATGAGATGACTTATACTTCCATCCAAATCTTCCTTCTGATGTATCTTGACTGTTTTTTACTTGATTAGATTCATCATTTGAAGATTTGTCATCTTTTTCTAAATTGCTTGTATTCTCTGATTTTTCGTGTTCTCTTGGTTTGTCTGCATCTACTTCCTTTGGTTCCGATAAACTTGCACTATCATCATCTTGCTTTTAATTTTCAAGGTCAATTTGTTTGACATATAACATAATATAAATTAGATAGTGTAAGAATGAAACAATACAGCCCAAAACACCAGTTTTGTTTTTGGTAGTTTATGCTTGTTTCTGAAAGAAATAAACTGGTATTCTGCTTCAATTGAAATTTTCAGATTTTGTGATTCTCCTGGTTCCTCTAAATTCTTGAGAACCTGCAAAATACCTATCTTCCTTTGATTTTTAAGATCAAGCTTCACGTTTTCACAGTAAACATAATATCAGACAACAATTAAATTTAAAGAAAGATATAACCTATATGTCAACAGTTTCACTTTGAAAACCCTCTTAGTTCTTTTTTTTTTTCTTCTGGTTTTCACATTCTGAATTTGCATATTCCCTGATTAGAGGGTCTGAATGAAGGGATTTGAATACCCATCCAGGTTTGTACTCTTGATGAATCTGATTGGAGTATTTATAGAATTCTCCTGATTCTAATTGTTCCTCTACCACTCTTGTTTTTGTTGATGTATTAGGTTCCTCTGGTAATTTTGTAACTGATGGTAATTCTAATTCTTCTGGTAGTTTCAATTATGTTGAAATGTGTGATTTCTCTGCTAGTTTTGATTATGTTGATAGATTTTTATGATATTTCCGGTTCATCATATGGTTCTTCTTTTTTTTGATAGTTATGGTTGATCACTGGTTCTGGTTCTGATTGCTACTGTGCTGACTTGTCCTTCTTCCACCTGATTTCAGTGGGCTTCTGTTTCTTGGAACATAGACCTTTTTCCCGTCATATAATATAAGCATCTATTGACCAGGCACCATGACTGGTGTTTCAATTTGGTTGCTTACAACATCTGCAACATAAACAATTTTATCCTCTGGTACCCAAATATGGTTAGGTCTTGGTTTGTTAGTTCTTAAAGGTTTCTTGTCTTTCCATGTGGTTAGCATAGGATGAGATATTTTAGTGAATCCTTTCTTAGAGCAAATAGTACATAATCATAAGAGGGAACAAACTTATGTTTAGTTACTTTTTCTTGAAATTCTATTCCTCTTTTACCATTCCTACTAACACCATAAATCATAGATGCATACTTGCTTCTTTCCATACCATTATCAAGAAAATATTGAAATACTTCTTCATGTTTATCAGAGTTACATGTGGTATTGCCAATTGATGTTGAAATATAATTACTTTTCAGAGTTAGATTTTCAGCCTTAAGTTCAGCAATATTAGTTTTCTGATATGCATTTTCTATTTTAAGTTTAGTAATATCAGTTTTTAGAGTTGCATTTTCTGTTTTAAGTTCAGTAATATCAGTTTTCTAAGTTGCATTTTCTGTTTTAAGTTCAGTAATATCAATTTTCTGAGTTGCATTTTTTGTTTTTAATTCAACACTTTGATTGTTTAAGACATTAACTTTTAAAGTTAGATTTGCATTTTCATTCCTAAGTGTTTTCAGATTTAAAGACAATTTATGATTGTTATTTAAAAATTCATTTATAGTAGTATTTAAATCAGACCGAGTTAAGCCAAAAAATACCTCAATTTCTTCATCTGTTGATGAACTGAATCTATACATGTTGAACCCTTGGATCTTTCTTCAAACACTATAAAGTGCTCAGCCTTGAGACCGAGCTCTGATGCCAATTGAAGGTGCAAACACGAGAATGGGGGTTGAATTGTGTTTGAAAAAGTTGATAACTTTTTGCTAATTTGATGAAGGCTGGTTGGTTTTTATGAATCCCTTAAATAAGAAGCAATCGGGTTCAGAGGCAGTTAATAATGAAAGCATAAATAATTTGACACATAGATTTGTCTTGGTTCACCACTAACATGGCTACATCCAGTCTCCTTATTCAGAAGACTTAATTGACTAATTCAAATACCTTGAATTACAAAATATCTTACCCTCCAAGCCAGTCTTCCCAAACAGCCTAACAACCACAGACTTTTATGGAACACCACCATCTTGACCCTACAAGCCATGTCTTCCCAAACAACCTGACAACGCTAGAATTTTTAGGAACTAACCACCTTGACCCTACAAGCCAAGTCTTCTCTTAACAATCTGACAACCCCATATTGAAGAAGGATCTAAACCACTATCGAGTTGTATACAAAAGATTGGAACTTTAAGTGTTTGCTTCTAACAATGCTGATAATAATAATAACTCTCACACTGTAAGAAAAAACACTTAGAAAATAATTCTCATTGGAACAAGTGTTTTTCTATTTGAACTCTAAGATAACTTCTGCCTTGAGTATCTATTTATATATAAAATTATGGCTTCTATTTATTTCTTGTTTAATTTTGAATTGTATCTTCATTCCTGGCTTGGTTAACAATCATGTTATTCAAAAATAATTTTAAACAAGATGTTTTTTTGATAATATGTTCTTTAGCCAATTCTTTATTTTTGAATCCAATATTAGTAGTTCTTTTAGGTTGATTCTGTTCATATTTTGTTCAAATTTGGTTTGTAAATTCTTCAGATTTGATTATGTTCGTATTTTGTTCAG
>JBBPBP010000003.1:24424081-24435426 GCA_037974735.1 Cicer chorassanicum
ACCAGTACTAATTACCGAGGTGCCACTTCTCACAGATCAGCACCATTTACTAGAGTGCAGTCTATCACAGACCTACACGACTCCAAAATCCTTGTAAGGATAAGGTGGACCAATCAACTCAAGGAACCACCCCATGGCCCATCACGGTCACCACTAACATTGTGGCCCATCACGGTCATCACTAACTATGAAATGCATGAGCATGCTCTGACTCTTCCAAATCAATTAGGGTTTGACTTTTCTCTTATGTTCCCTAACTTCAAAAAGACTTTGGTTTAAGAACTTTGACGAAAACAAATTTCAAAACATTTATGCCACACTTTGAAAATCTCGAAATTGTTTTTGAAACGTATTGAAGTTCAATTCAAATATTTGTCTTTAACAATTTAGGACAAAATATTTTCTTAACAAAATCAATCAAAGACAAACATACTCACACGGTTTGAAATTTAAATTAAATCATCAATTAACTACATAAATTTCAACACTTTAATATTTGAAAAACTAGTAGAATGTTTGTATCAAGAAATCTTAAAAAAAAAACTCAAATACTAAGAGTTCCAATATTCTAACTATTCAAAATCACGATTTTCCAATTTAACATTTTTCAAATCTTAATCTTTATTAATTATGCTTTGTATATAAACTTTTACTTAAAAACCACATTTTCTCATCAACAACAAATATTATCCAAGTTCACAATTTTCTTTTATGTCTCCATCTAAAATCTTCATTCATAATAAAATCATATATCAAAACCCAAAATTATAATAAATCGTTGTTTTTCAAAATATCTAAATACTTTTTCAACCTCGAATTTTAGCATAAAGTTGATATCCTTAATATAAAAATTAAAACTTTTAACTTCAAAACTTAAGATTGGAACTTTGTTCACAAAGTGAATATTTGTCTTTCAAACCTTTTTGATATACAAAGTTTGAACCCTTATATATATCTTTTTATATGAACTATTCTCAAAGTCATGAAATTTGAAACTTTGTTTCTCAGACTCAAAGTTAAATCTCTTCGTAAAAATTGAGTATTTAATATCAATGACTAAAACATTTTAGTTCAATCTATAAAAGTGGAAACCTTGTTTTTACAAAAACCCAAAGGATAAAACCTTAACACCTTAATAACAAAGTACACTTAAAACCAACCTTTAAACAAAATTTTGAATTCTCTTTTTATATATATGTATATATACCACTTGGCTAAAATCCATTTTACTCATCAAAGTCTTTCAAAAAAAAATTCCAAATTCAAATATAGTTTAAAACACCTTAAATAATCAAGGACAACAACTCATATGGTTTCAAACTTTGAACGACTCGAAATTTTAATTTATACCACTATTAAAATAACAAGAGAACTTTTTCCTAATTTATTTAAAGTTCATAAAATTTCTACCACTCAAATACTTTTGAATTAAAACAAACCAAAACAATTCCCACTTTATTTCAAAACTTATTCCCAAAATTTTGCCATGACCTTTTTTTCCTATCTCTTTTCCTTAAAAATTTCAACCCATAGACATAAAATATTCAGAGTACTCCCCACCGCTAACTCGGTGTCAACAATCTCGATTCATTTTCGAGACTCAAGGTTACATTACTCAAGAAAACAAATCAAATTTTTTTTTTTATCAATAACTCACTTACTTTAAAATCCTCATTTCACAACTTTGAGTTTATTTTTTAAGTTACATCACTTTGGTCCCCAAACACCTAACATCTAGTTGTCATTTTAATTAAAAATAACATAACCAAACACACTTGCAAAAGTTTTAACTTTACTAACTTAAACTCTCTAATAAAATTTATATTTTCAGTTCAAACTCATTTATTTGAAAACAACTTATTATATAACTCAAACACATACAAAAATCAAATTTTCACATTATGACACACCACATTTGGTCTTACTAAAAATTTTGGGGCATTGGTTTCATTTTTCTATTATTCAAGTTATTAACTCCTCTAATTTCAATATTAACAAAGCACCAAAGCAACAAAACACACTTTCCTTTTACTCTCTTATTTAGGGTTTTTTTATTCTTGAAAGAAAAAGAGTTGAAAATGTTTCCTTTGAGTTCCTAAAAATTAATAACAATCATAGTAGTGATAAACATGCAAGATTAAAGCTCAAAATGTATAAAAAAATCACTTTTTCCCCCTATATATACATGATTACGGGTTTGAGATAAAAGAGTGGAGAAATAGCTACCTCAACTATTGATCCTTACCTCTTTGCATTCCTTTCAAGTAGTGAAACAGTTTTGTAGTTGAAGGTTTTGTGATTGGAAGCTTCCTTGAAGCTCAAAAATGGTAGAAAAGAGAAGAAGAAAATTTTGAAATGAAAAGGAAGAAGGACTATGTTGGTGGCTGTAACATGAACGGGGGATTGGAATAAAATTTTGTGACTTTAAGCTCTATTTATTGGTAACACAATGTGATGTGAGCCACATATTATATTTTAGAGAGATGTGGCAAGTTTGTGAGCACATTTCTTACTACTTCTCTTTTAAAATATCTATCTCTAGTAAAAGTTAAAATTCACTTTATGTAAAATTACTAACTTTCTCTACAAAATATCTATGTAATGCAACTCAACTCGCAGATAAATCTAATCGTAAGTTATAACTCGTAAAGTATTTATCAATAGTTATTATAACGATAAAAATAATTTAATTATTAAAATAATTAAATTTAATATTCTTTGCTCAGAAAAAATATTTTTCTGACAAATCAAATCTCAAACAATCTAAGAACTTAAATAAAAAGTTCTGTCGAATTCAAAAGTTGAAAAATATTTTTGTCTTAAATTTGAATTATTTTTAGACATGTGGTATTTAAAAATATTTCCCTCATAAAAATATGATTTTGGTTCTTATAAATTTTTACTGCATAGTAAGAAAATATCTAGATATTTTCACTAACTTTTCGTTAGATTATGTAGATACTTTATGACTTTATGTCACATCATCTTGCACAGTCTCCGAGTTTTTCTTAAACGAGTCGCCATTTGCTGACAAATAAATTCCTTGGTAATTGAATTTTTTTTTATAATAAATCTACAAATTAAACTTTTCAAAATTTCGCAAACAAATTTTTATCCGACGAAATTTTTGTTCCTTAGCTTGGAAAAATATAACTAGATCAAATTTTCATTATAGTCCATATACAAAACTCCCGGTTAAATTTTGGTGTCATTTGGAGTACTTCAAAATTTAAATAGCGGGTATATTTTGCCCGTTAGTAGAAAATTACTTTTGAAATTTCAACAATGCCAAGACATTCACATAGTTGTTTAACATCAATGAAACTTCCGAATAATTTTTTCATAGATTAATTTGCAATTCATACACTTACAACAATTTTACAAACCGCATAATATAAAAACGGTAAACAAACAACTTAATAAACAACAGAAGGTATCTTGTTATAAATAAATTACGGGTATCTTGTTATAAATAAACAACAGAAGGTATCTTGTTATAAATAAATCAAACCCCATGTTTTTCTTGTTATAAATAAATTACGGGTCTTACAAGCTACCTCTGGTATCTTCCTTTGATTTTCTTGTTTTAATTGATGCACACTTAATGAAGCCATTAGTCAAACAAATTGTTCTTATAAAATACCTTTGTTAACATCAAAACATAAGAGGAAAATCAACTTGGTTCTAACACTTGTTGTGTTTGCTCTACCTCCTGCTGTCTCTACCAGGAATTGTTAAGGTTCTAAACTTTCCTCAAAGGAAACAGAAGGTATTAGATACTCTTCCACTAACTCAATCTATTTCTGATTTTATTTCTAACTCTAGTACAAGTTCTTTACTTGAGACTTTAGCCAACCAAACATTATTCCAACCATCACTTAAATCTCATCCACCACCTACCTCACCCTTAGCTGATTTTTTTCAATTAATATTTGATTTGATTCTTAATTAAACTCTTACCTTGACACCAAACCTATTTCTAGCCTAATATGAAGATGTTTTAACTTTATTACTAGGGTAATTAAGAAAGTAGCAACACCATCTCAACCATCATCACAACCTGAACCTTTACATTCCACTACTAGAAATAAGCTTTTTACCTGCGGATTTTCCTGCGGATTTAAGCTAAAAATCCGCAGGAACACATGTTACCTGTGGATTTCCTGGCGGAATCATATCCTCACGTAAAACCTTCGTGGATAATTGTTTGCTGAGGATTTTTGAGTCCGCAGGAAAGGTACCTGCGGATAAATCCGCAGGAAAAATAAGAAAAATCCGCAGAAAATATAAACCAAACTCAAGGCATTTAATTACGACATTTCCTACAGAAATATTTGCAGTAATGTTTCCGCAAATATGTTTCGCATACAAATCCGCAGGTATATCCACATCTACACCAAAATACGTTTCGCATGAAATTCCGCAGGTAAATTTGTATTAAAATTATTTTTAAAGAAAAATCTTGATATATGCTTAAATTTCCACCGTAATCGAGTTTTTCTAATTTTTTTTATTTATATGAAAACTTCAACTAAAAATATATAAAAATATTATTATAAATACATTTTTTAAATATTTAATATTAGTCTTTAATTGAAATACTATTGCAATATTTCGAAACAAAATTTATATCATGTTTACAAAAAAAAAATATTAATTAAAGTATAATTCAACTATTGCAATACTCCTAAACAAAATTTATATCATGATCGCAAAGCATAACTAAATTTAGTTACTATTGCAGAGATCCCTAAAGCTATTTTTTATCAAACATTCCAATCAATACACAAAATGTTGAACTTGAATGAAGCTTTTCACCAAGGCTTCCATTTTACATTTACTCATACAATAAAAGGTTAGAATCTTCATGAAAACAGAATTCATGCAGTTTCACAATGTTCCTGTGTCTGATCTTTCCAAGAGTTGAAATCTCAGCTAAGAAGCTTCGGTCGATGCTCGATGTTCCTTCTCTGCACGAATTCAACTTCTTGACAGGCAATAAATTTACCATCATTCATAACAGCTTTGTAGGCAGTTCCACAAGCTCCTCTTCCTGTAACTTCAGATTCTTAGTTACAATCACAATCACAATTATTAATTGAGCTTTTAAGTAAAGTATTGGGTACAACTTAAGGTTTGTCTTTTTGATGGGTAAATTCCTACAACTCTCCAAGGTCCGGTTAGTATAATTTTTAGCTATTGTGAAGTTCGAAACTCAATTAAGTATTTGCATGACCGTGAGATGCATAAGCTGATTTCAAAAGTATCATATTCACTCCAAAATTATATGCACTATTTTTCCTAAAGCAAATTTTCACACATCACCTGTCAATCAAGACTTTCCAAACAATAGAAATGTAAAATAAAATAAAAACTAACCATGAAATAGGAGCAAAACGATACTTACAAAGTTGCCTACGAAGTAGCCTTTCCTTTCCATCCATCAACTTCCAAGGTAGATTGTATTATTTCCATCAAATAAATAGGTAGATTGTATTATTTTAGGATCTTCACTGTAGCTTTCATAACACCGACCCCATCTTGGATCTCTACAAACCTATCAAAACAATATAAGACAGTGCAAAAATCTTAGTATAAGTTGATTGATGGCATTAAAATTTGGTGGTATTTACTTACTGCTACACAAGGTGCATAAACATACTGAATTCCTGTTGCTCTAACTTCAAGTGCAGTTGCAGCTCCAATTCTCTTGACTAGTTCAGGGTCCCTAGCAGCAAAATTGAAATATTCATTATTATCATTTATAAGAAGAACATCATTGACTTGAAGCAATCAATCCAATCTTAACTAACAAAACAAAAAGCAAGCAATCTTAATTCTCAAAATCCAATCTGTTGTTAATTGCAGCTAAAAATCAAGACAGTAAGATGAAACCCAAAACTTTAATCAAATTATCACAAAAGCATCAGACAACATTATGTATTTATGACCATAATACTCTACTTATATATCACTTGATAATGAAACCTCTATATATTAACTCAGACAAAAAATATGAAATTTAAGTGACTGCTGCAAGTGAAATTTAAATGTACATTACCCATCGTTGCTGTCGTTTATGTAAAATAAATGCATATACCAAAATGTTAAATACCTGAATGACATAATTTCCATATTGATCCTGTGCTAAAGTGCAGACAGATTGCATGATTTCTTCCATGATAATTTCTTGGGTATTTAGATCATCACAATGTTCTAGAACCCTCTGTTAGCATCCATGTAAACTGTTAATTATCAAATAACATGCTAAAAGAAATAAAGCTCATACTGCCTCAATAGAAATGGTCGAACCTGAATAACTCTGCACCCATAAGGATGGGTAGAAAGCGCAACAACTTGCCCATAAAAAGATGAGACGATAAACTGAATTCTATCTTGAGGAACACACTCTATACACTTCTGAATAACATGGTTTCTATTTTGGTCACGTACACATTTCATTATTGCACCACTGAGCTCCGACACCATTTGACTCTGCTGATCAACATCAACCACCTCCAACGCCTGTCAATAAATTCAGCAAAAAATTAAAATAATGCACTCATTTCAGTTTCACTACTTAACAATATTACCGCAAACCAAATAAGAACTAAATCAATCATATCCTAATGTCTACAGACCTAAGGATTACTAAACCTTATAAGTTTGATGGATACCACTATGAAATCAAAACAAACTTCAGTACTGCAGAAAGTGTAAAGCAAAACACAAGAATATGTCAAGTATTCCATTATTTACTTGCTGCAAATAGATGGGATAAAATAGACATTTCATCAGAACTTGCATCCAAATAAGTCAATTTTATATACAAAAAAACTGAGTTCTATGTAACATACCAACACCACATGCTTCTTCAAATTTTTTCAAATCAAGGTTCTCCGAACCCGTGGTAGCAAGAAAAGCCAGTGCTGCATCTAACTGCGCAATTGTTTTCACCTGCAATGATAAACTTTGGAAATCAATATGCAGAAATTAAAGTTACTACTACTACTACTACTACTACTACTACTACTTCTTTTAGACATACATAGTTGGATGCTTGAAAAACAGTGATTCACTAAAAGCTTGGTCATGTTAATGTCCAGGGCATTATGCAATAAAGTTCTTATTTTTATCATAGTCGTTAGCAGCAAAGTTTGACCAAAATTATTGATGTTTATCAAATTCAATTGTAACCTTCATTCTGCATATAGATTTGACAGTTTATATATATAGCACAAGCATTATAACTTGTGGTGGAAAAGCAACATAGATAAAAGCATGACAGTGTATATCCATTTTCAGTTAAAGACAAGCACACAAGTTTTTTATTTATTTATAATATATTCTAATAAAGACACATTCATGATTCTAACAAGCATTATTAAAACATGCATCTTCACCTGCAGACACAAATAAATGTAGAATGATGACAACACATCTAACTACACTGTTTAAGAAATTATAGTACAAATTAAGGAAATATTCTAAATAATTAAGGAAATTATTGTTTTCACTGCGCAATTGTTTTCACCAAATAATTGTTGAGCCAGCATATCAGGTGCTGACAGCCACTTTAACATCCAATTTCTAATGTCCTGCTGGTTTGGAACATGTAAACCGAAGGTGGCCGAAAATCAAACAGCCAAGCCAGCTAGGTACTATATAAACAAATGATCAATATCTTCCATAGCAGAGCGACATAGAGGGGTAGTTCATGTCTAGACTAATATCAGCTCTGATATTGTTGCATCGACATGCAGTCCCACAATCGGACTTTGAAGTTTAAAATCTTTATGGTCAGGAGGAATCCAATTGTCTTTGAGAGATATAAGTGTATTAGAGCATAAGATAACGAAGATAGTACCAAAGCTAAATGATTTGCAAACATATTATATTATCATAGCAAAATATGTGTATCATGATGACATAATGAGGGCATGAAGCATATATTTGAATCAACTTCAAAATTAGATAGAAAGATAAATAGAACACAACACAATAGTACTTAATCTCATAATACACAGATAGCACAAGATGCAAGCAGCAGAGGAAACGTCATTACCTAAAAGTGTATAGGAAACACTAACCAATTTGTCTCCAAAATCATCAATCACAGTGCAACTGGTTAGGGAATTTCACTGAATTTTAAATTAGGAATTACACAGATCAAGTTAGAAACATCATTTCCTAAACCCTAAGCGAAGTTAAAATCAGCTTCAACTCAAATCTCTGACTCTAAACAAACACAAAATCAAGTGAATCAGAAAATCGAATTGAAATGTACCAAGATTAATGTCACAGACTAACGAGAAAGTAGCATTAGTGATAGAATCAAATACCTCAATAAATTGAAACTGAAATCGACTTAAAAAGCTGAGAAAGATTTAAGGAATGAGAAGCGCAAATCAACGTAAATGAGAAGCGCTGAAGGTCCAGAAAGTTACGAAGAAGACGAAGTCGAGACAAACCCACACCTAATCAGAAAATTTTGGGAGCTATGAGTAATCGAAGTGAAGTGTGAAGTGAAGATTGAAAGTGAGATTTACCGTTGAGTGTAAGATTTTCCGGCGATCTGAAAAATGGAGCTTCGGAAATTCACGGGAACACAAAGCGTGAAAGGTGAGAAATGAAATGAGAAAATAAAGGAAACAAGTTAAAGATAGATTCAGCAGAGCAAAAAATGAAATGAGAAATGAAATGAGAAAATAAAGGAAACAAATAAAGGAAACAAATTAAAATTAAAATTAAAATGAAATGAAGCGGTGAGATATGTGAGAAATAGGGATGATAGACTCACCAGAGTAGTGACGAGATTTAATAGGCACACTAAACCAGGTTATTATATCGAAATTTTGGTAAAAACAAATATCATAGGCCTATAATTTGAAGGATGAGATTATATCAAATGTATTTAAAAGCAAACCTACACCTAATCAAATCGAATTTTCTCCTATAAATAAAGATGTGTTCGGGTAAATATAGCGGGTGCGGATTAATTGTCATCTCTAACTGTGGAACTTGTCTTATTTTTTTAATTTGTTTAAAAAACAATTCTACTTTATTTATATAAAAATAAAAACTATTTCATTTATATAAAAATAAAAACATAAAAATTGGCCTGCATTTGCTGCAGAGATTTCTTCGAAAATTTATTTAATTATGATAGATAAAAATTTATTGATATTGATAGATAAAATTTTAATTATGAAAACAGTTTATTTAATTACTAAGTTCAAAATTAAATAGATAAATTTACCAAAACTATTTAATTCATTGAATTTAATAAACACTATATATACTATAAAATTTAAAAATTTAAATAATATTACGGGGGCGAGTTCGGGTCTTAAGTGGATATCAACACCGCAAACTCGTTTCTACCATGAATTTTAATTTCTGAAAAAATCCATACCCTTAATCGCACCCAATCAAAGTAGATTTTCCCTCCAAATCAGGACATGTTCGGATGAGTACTGCGGATGCCAATTATATTTTTATCCTAACCGTGAAACATATCTTATATTTTTTTTTAAAAAAAATTCAATTTATTTATATAAAAATAAAAACTACTTTTTATAAAAACATAAAAATTGGCAAAAGTTTACCTGCGGAATTTTCAACGGAAACGACACTAGTAGAGTTTGCTGCGGAATTGCCTACGGATATTTCATGAGAATTTTACCACAGATAATTCCTAAGGAAAATGATAAATTTTGCTGCGATAACCTGATCGCATGTATATTCCCAGCAAACAAAAACTTTACCTGCCGTTTTACCTGCGGAATATGTCACCGCAGGAAAATTCTTAAGGAAAATCCTCACGTATTACCTGCGGAAATAATTCCGCCGAAAAATCCGCAGGAAAAACGTTGATTTCTAGTAGTGTTTATTGATTGTAATTTGGGTTTTAATTTAGTATTTTATTGGTTTTAATTTCTATATCGATGAAGATGGTGAAGAAGATGAAGAACCTTAACAATTAAAATTTAGGATTTTAATTTTAATTAAAATTAATTAAATGATATATAATTTGTTGGTTTGCATGTGCCACCACGACAATATTATGGACACTTCACATTCTTAAGACACATGTGCCTTTTTAATGGTGTTAAATGTAAATTAAAAAAAAAGACTATGACATGTAGATTTTGACATTTAAAGGGCTTATTTGGGGAAAAAAACATAAAGTACAATTGATGTAAATGACCAAATTTAAAGGACTATAAACATAATTTTGCCTAAAATATATTATTTCAAAACACATTTACGTTTCATTAGATACCCTTTAAACCCTTTATTTCGTCGCTCAGAGACCAAATCTTATGCATAATTTATACAGACAAAACACATTTGCTTTTCATTATATACCCTATAATTTTTCAATCATACTTTTGCTTTGATTTGTCAACCATACATCATGATAACATTCATTGTTTTATTTCCTTTTAATGAAGCTTACATATATATATATATATATATATATATATATATATTTATTGAACATAATATTTTCTTCAAACAAGAAGAAAAGCTCTAACTTCTAAGTTTATTATCAACCAATTTGGCACAACAACAAGTTAAACCATTATTATCGATTGGAGCGCAATGCCCTTGTAAATAACCTTTACTGGTGCAAAAGGATTTACAATCATGTATTTGATCACATTTGGAAAAACATTTTTGTATGGGAAGTTCAATGGCCATACCTATTGAGAAAAGTAACATTAGTGTAATAGTAAGTTAATATATAGGCTTAAATATATGATTGATCCTAGGAAATATGCGTTTGTTTTTTGTTTTAGTTCATGTAGAGTTTTTTGTTTGATTTGTGTCCTTGTAAATATTTTTATTTTGTTTTAGTCTCTGCAAAATTGATTTTTATAGAAATTGCCCCATCTAATTCCTTATATCTATAATAATTGAGGGACTAAAATCAAATATTATATATGTTGCAAGGACTCATTCAAATAAAAACTAATTTTATAGAGACTACGACGAAAGTGATAAAACCAAAAACAAATAAACAAATAATTGCAATGACCAAAATCAAACAAAAAATTTACATAAACTAAAATATATAAAAAAAAACACATAATTACTGAGACCAATAAATGTATTTAAGCCTAATACCTCTATAAGAGAAATAATATGTGGAAAATTCAAACTATTATGAAAATTGTCTACATACCAGTTGAGAATAGAAGAACCACAACCAAAGTTGTCATAATAAAATTTTGTATACTAATCATTGTTTATATCTTCTTCCTCTTCTTTAATGATTCTCTGCAAGTTAATAAGTACAATATTCATGCTTTTATATATATATATATATATATATATAT
>JBBPBP010000003.1:24435436-24464951 GCA_037974735.1 Cicer chorassanicum
AAAAAAAGATAAATAAAAAATACATACGGATATTTACTTTAATTTAATGACATAAAATATAAGATTTTGATTATTTTAATAGAAATTATATTATTTATTCTTAAGTCAAAAACTCTAGTAAAAAAACACAAACTTTCCTTTTTGAAATTAAATTAAATTAATTTATTATTTTTATATTTTATATACTTACATTTATAATTTTGCTATTTTTCCACTCCTTATAATAATAATAACAATAATAACAACAACATCAACAACAATAATTGAGTAATTCGAATGGGAGGGAAATTTTCCACTCAATATTGGGTTCTCCACCTCTTGATATTATCCAACATGTTCACAATTTTCCTTCTCGCTTTCAATTTCTTTCCCATCAACACTGGTTTCAAATATTTTTGTTTAAGCTTTGTCAAATTCGTATGCAATCTCAATAACTCAATTTCCTAAACCTTTATCAAGAATGATCATTTATCTATAAATATTTTAAACGATGAATATCAAAAGGGTCTCACAGACAGAGATAAAGTTTTTGATGGATGCTTTATAGTTAACCTTTTGAGGAGACATTCTTTATTGTGCTAGTTACAAGATAAAAAAAAATAAGTTTTAATGAAATTACAATAGTATTGAAAGAGAATAATGATTATTTTAGTGCATAAGACAAGTAAATGAACTTTCTAAGAGAAAAAAATTGAACAAATGTCCATTGGAGTTTTTAGAATGATAGATGTAAAGAATTCTTGGTGTGCTCAATCATTTCATTGCAATATCCCATTCATTCTGCAATGTGGAAGTGTACTTTTTATAGTATCACGATAATAAAGCTATTGCATGGATTTCAACAAATTTCTTATCATTACCTAGTGATTGTCAAATAGCCTTAATGATCTTGTTTGACTTTGCATTGATATGGAGATGAGTTATGATGATTCAAATGATTTGTGAATGTAAGACCCTTAGTTTTAAATTCTAATTTATGCAATTTTAGTATATTTTTGGTGTTGAATTCTGAGGCTTTTAGCCAATTTTAATGGTATTTTGTGTGTTAAATGCTAGAAATATCTTTTGAGACCCGTTTAAAATTATTTGGCGAGAAATAATTTAATTACGTTGTGGAAAATTTATTATCGGACTATTTTGTTAAAAATATCTATAGTTGCTAAAAAATTTACCTGTCAATTGAGTTGCCATGAGAATAGATATTTTTATCAAAATAGTTTGAGATGTGAGTGAAGCGATGTGTGTATAAATATCTAGATATTTATTGATTTGGTTTAATTATAATATAAATATATATATATAATATTATGTTTATATATATATATATATATATATATATATATATATATATATATATATATTTAGTAATAGGGATGTCAGTATATATATGTGTGCGAAACCGCCGGGAAAGGAAAAGAAAACAGAATCCTTGCCTTGCGTCGCCGGTTGCTTTCTTCTTATTCTTTTCTTAAGTTTTAAAAAAAAAAACCAAAACCTATAAATGCAAAACCTCCATTTTCTTCTAGATCTAAGCTTCCATTCGAGAAGTGACAGAAGGGAAAGTTGCTCACCTTCACGCTGCGGTGCTAGTGAGCTAGTTTTCGAAGTGACGTGCGAACAAAATATTTCACCGGAATTAATCACGGTGCCGTAATCGGTTGTTAGAGCTACCGTTGAGGTAAGGGCTCCTTCCAAACTTTTAGTTTACATTTAGGACATTATATGTGATTTTATGGAAAAGAAATTTGGTGTATTTGATGTGTAAAATGGTGAAAATGAATTTAATTCGTTTATGCGTGAATTAGCGGAATTTAAAATTGACGCGGTTGAGATGTAGTTGATGTGAATTGTGTGCGATTTGCTGAGATTGAATTAATGTGATTAATGTGGTCGATTTTGTTAGTAATGGTTAACAAAAAAAATTGATTTTAACGTGTTTGAGTTACGAAATGAGTTATTTTCAAATAAATGAGTTTGAACTAAAGTCGAAATTTTTTTAAAAAAAAGTTTAGAGTACTTTATTAACTCAAAATTTTGGTGCTTTAATAGTCGAGTGTGCGTACGTTTGATTTGAACAATATTTGTTTTATTTAATTTTAACTAAATAATGTAGATTATTTGGTTGTAAAAGTTTGGTGTGTGAAAAAGATATAATTTTAGAATTTTGTTGTGGTTGGATAAACTTTAGTTATGAACAAATTGTTACAAATATTTATGTTTATGTAGTTAGCTCCTTGAGTCTCGAAAAGGAATCGAGGCTGTTGGCACCGAGTTAGCGGTGGGGAGAACTCTGAGATATTAATGTTGTTGTGGTTGATGTGTTCATAATTAATATTATGAATTTTTGGAGATGTGATTTATGTGTGGATTATGGTTGAAAATTTTGGAGATTTAATTTGGTGGTTTATGTTTGAAAATGTGGAGTTGTGAACACGGATGATTCACGATTAAACTTGGTGTGAAACTTTGGAATTCGAATTGATTGAATTTGTCGTGTTTGATGTGTGGATTTGCAGAAAATGAATTTAAGGTGTTTTATGTGAAATTAATTTGATGTGTTTGAGGAGTGATTTGAGGAAATAAATTTGGTGTAAATGCATGTTTGCAATTATGAAAATTAATGGGTGTATTGTGGTTGAAATATGACGAGTTTTGAAAATGAATAATTTGTAGTGATTTGGTGTGGAATTGTGGAATTTGGATTGTTGTATTTAATGTGGTTTGTAGATTGAATTTGATGTGAATTTGTTGGATTATGAATTAATATGTTTGAGTATGCTCTATGAAAAGTTTTGAAAAAATCATTAGTGTTAAATGAGTATTAAAAAAGGGGAATCTTTTAATCATTAGCTGCATTTACTTAATGGTTGTGGTGAAAAGAGTTAGAGTATGCTCATGCATTTCATAGTACATGGTGACCGCGAAGGCCCATAATGATAGTGGTAACCGTGATGGGCCACGAGATGATGTCATGTGAATAGTTGGTTCATCTTATCTTTGCGGGAATTTTCGCGTCGTGCTGATCTGTGAGAGATTGCACTCTTGTAAGTCGTGCTGATCTGTGAGCGATTGCACGCATAGAAAATTAGTACTGGTCTGTGAGAGGCTGTACGATAGTAAATTGTGTTGATCCGTGAGAGATTGCACCTTGATAATTAGTACTGGTCTGTGAGAGACTGTACAATTATGATTTACGCTCTTTCGAGGAGGGTGTTGGTTTGGAATTCTGGAATCATGTGCATTGGCATATACGCATTTCATTAGGGTGCTTGGCACACGAGTCATGTTTGATATACTGTGATGGTTGTATATACATACTCGATTGTGGTTTGTAATTGTGCGGTATTTGATGAGTGTTATTGATTGACTTTATGTGGTAAGCGTTGAATGATATCGAAACATTTTCAAAACTGAAAATTATGCCATTTTCACAGTTGTATTTGGATACAAGGATGTTGTATTCGAATATGACAGTGCAGTTTGTTAAAAACATCATTTTCAACTTTGATTATGCATGTGTGGCATATGAAAACCCTTTCTAGATGTATGCTAAGTTGAAAGGTTATTTTGTGCATTTAAAATTTAAATGCTATGTGATGTTTGTTAATTTCGGTTGGTTACCTTTACAATTATTGTGGAAATCTGGGCTTTGCCCTCAGATGAGAATCAGGATCGTCCTACTAGTTAGTACTCTGGAGATGGGAACGGAGTTAGACTTACCTGACCATTGTTGTGTTAGAAGGATTTCTGCGGGGCAAGTGGAGATCACTTGGGTTATAGTTTTTTTTGTAGCATGATCAAATTAGATGGCTGTATAGGGACTAGATGTCTATCTGTTGTGGTTGTATTTATTTCATTCTGGAAGACTGTACCTATACCATATATTTTCAGTCTGACTTTTATTTTGATGGGTCTTTGTACCACTTTTTGATGTGACGTGGGGAAGTTAAAATTCTTTGGGTAGTGCTTTTGTACAGGTGTCTGCTGAGAATACCCCAGGGGTATGAGCTACGTTGGATAGGTCTCATAGCCCTGGTGTATTTTTCTGTTTTAAATATTTTGGATTTTCATTTCAAAATCGTTTCCGTTGTTTGTAATTATTGTTGACTTTTGTCGTTGTGATACGACTTAAATATTTTATCCAAAGGTATTTATCTCTTTATTATGAATTTGAATTTGTTTAAAAAAAAATTGGGCTGTTACAGTGAACATTCCTTTTATAAAGGATTATGTCTTGTATTATTCCTTAATTTCTTCAAGAAGAAACACATTAGTTTGGATACGTTTTACCAAACGAAATACTGCATCAGACAAATATATGTTCACCTGATGATTAGACACTGAGGATTAGGGGACCATATGCACTTACACAACTTTTGCATTTTTTTGTTAAATGATTTAGTGGTCAATTTAGTTCGAATAGACATAACCATCAAAGGTTGTCATTAGAGAATTTGCACACTTATAATAAATGTCATAAAATAAACTATTCTCTTATATATATATTTTTTTCATTAAAACATAATTAGGATTTATTTTTCTTTAAACCAACATGGTTCTAACAATTTTTCTCTTTTTGATCATGACAATCCAATATATTATTGAACAATTTGTCACAAAAAATATTAAAATTTTCAAAGGCCTCCTGTGAACTAATGCAAGAATATTTTTAACTAAAATGATATGAGTTTGAATTTATATTTTATGCATTAACATTCTGTTACCATACATCTCACTTCTCATTTGTTTTATCTCAAAATTGTTTCACCCCACTTTACATCTGAATAAAAAAGGTGTAAACAAAACATATCACGGTAAAAAGAAAAATAGGAAGAGATAAAAAAACACAAGTTGGGGGAAGAAGGTTTTAAGAATCCATCGAGATCTTAAGATGACATAGAACCAAATATTTTTATGAGATAAAGTGTTGAATGATTTAAGAACCATTCAACACTACTAGAAATCAACGTTTTTCCTGCGGATTTTTCTGCGGAATTATTTCCGCAGATAATACGTGAGATTACATATTCCGCAGGTAAAACGGCAGGTAAAGTTTTTGTTTGCTGGGAATATACATGCGATCAGGTTTCCGCAGCAAAATTTATCATTTTCCTTAGGAATTGTCATGGTAAAATTCTCGTGAAATATCCGTAGGAAATTCCGCAGCAAACTCTACTAGAGTCGTTTCCGTAGAAAATTCCGCAGGTAAACTTTTATGCCAATTTTTATGTTTTTATAAAAAGTAGTTTTTATTTTTATATAAATAAATTGAATTTTTTTTTTTAAAAAATAAGATATGTTTCACGGTTAGGATAAAAATATAATTGGCATCCGCAGTACTCATCCGAACATGTCCTGATTTGGAGGGAAAATCTACTTTGATTGAGTGCGATTTAGGGTATGGATTTTTTCAGAAATTAAAATTCATGGTAGAAACGAGTTTGCGGTGTTGATATCCACTTAAGACCCGAACTCGCCCCTGTAATATTATTTAAATTTTTAAATTTTATAGTATATATAGTGTTTATTAAATTCAATGAATTAAAGAGTTTTGGTAAATTTATCTATTTAATTTTGAACTTAGTAATTAAATAAACTGTTTTCATAATTAAAATTTTATCTATCAATATCAATAAATTTTTATCTATCATAATTAAATAAATTTTCGAAGAAATCTCTGCAGCAAATGCAGGCCAATTTTTATGTTTTTATTTTTATATAAATGAAATAGTTTTTATTTTTATATAAATAAAGTAGAATTGTTTTTTAAACAAATTAAAAAAATAAGACAAGTTCCACAGTTAGAGATGACAATTAATCCGCACCCGCTATATTTACCCGAACACATCTTTATTTATAGGAAAAAATTCGATTTGATTAGGTGTAGGTTTGCTTTTAAATACATTTGATATAATCTCATCCTTCAAATTATAGGCCTATGATATTTGTTTTTACCAAAATTTCGATATAATAACCTGGTTTAGTGTGCCTATTAAATCTCGTCACTACTCTGGTGAGTCTATCATCCCTATTTCTCACATATCTCACCGCTTCATTTCATTTTAATTTTAATTTTAATTTGTTTCCTTTATTTGTTTCCTTTATTTTCTCATTTCATTTCTCATTTCATTTTTTGCTCTGCTGAATCTATCTTTAACTTGTTTCCTTTATTTTCTCATTTCATTTCTCACCTTTCACGCTTTGTGTTCCCGTGAATTTCCGAAGCTCCATTTTTCAGATCGCCGGAAAATCTTACACTCAACGGTAAATCTCACTTTCAATCTTCACTTCACACTTCACTTCGATTACTCATAACTCCCAAAATTTTCCGATTAGGTGTGGGTTTGTCTCAACTTCGTCTTCTTCGTAACTTTCTGGACCTTCAGCGCTTCTCATTTACGTTGATTTGCGCTTCTCATTCCTTAAATCTTTCTCAGCTTTTTAAGTCGATTTCAGTTTCAATTTATTGAGGTATTTGATTCTATCACTAATGCTACTTTCTCGTTAGTCTGTGACATTAATCTTGGTATATTTCAATTCGATTTTCTAATTCACTTGATTTTGTGTTTGTTTAGAGTCACAGATTTGAGTTGAAGCTGGTTTTAACTTCGCTTAGGGTTTAGGAAATGATGTTTCTAACTTGATCTGTGTAATGCCTAATTTAAAATTCAGTGAAATTCCCTAACCAGTTGCACTGTGATTGATGATTTTGGAGACAAATTGGTTAGTGTTTCCTCTACACTTTTAGGTAATGACGTTTCCTCTGCTGCTTGCATCTTGTGCTATCTGTGTATTATGAGATTAAGTACTATTGTGTTGTGTTCTATTTATCTTTCTATCTAATTTTGAAGTTGATTCAAATATATGCTTCATGCCCTCATTATGTCATCATGATACACATATTTTGCTATGATAATATAATATGTTTGCAAATCATTTAGCTTTGGTACTATCTTCGTTATCTTATGCTCTAATACACTTATATCTCTCAAAGACAATTGGATTCCTCCTGACCATAAAGATTTTAAACTTCAAAGTCCGATTGTGGGACTGCATGCCGATGCAACAATATCAGAGCTGATATTAGTCTAGACATGAACTACCCCTCTATGTCGCTCTGCTATGGAAGATATTGATCATTTGTTTATATAGTACCTAGCTGGCTTGGCTGTTTGATTTTCGGCCACCTTCGGTTTACATGTTCCAAACCAGCAGGACATTAGAAATTGGATGTTAAAGTGGCTGTCAGCACCTGATATGCTGGCTCAACAATTATTTGGTGAAAACAATTGCGCAGTGAAAACAATAATTTCCTTAATTATTTAGAATATTTCCTTAATTTGTACTATAATTTCTTAAACAGTGTAGTTAGATGTGTTGTCATCATTCTGCATTTATTTGTGTCTGCAGGTGAAGATGCATGTTTTAATAATGCTTGTTAGAATCATGAATGTGTCTTTATTAGAATATATTATAAATAAATAAAAAACTTGTGTGCTTGTCTTTAACTGAAAATGGATATACACTGTCATGCTTTTATCTATGTTGCTTTTCCACCACAAGTTATAATGCTTGTGCTATATATATAAACTGTCAAATCTATATGCTGAATGAAGGTTACAATTGAATTTGATAAACATCAATAATTTTGGTCAAACTTTGCTGCTAACGACTATGATAAAAATAAGTAAGAACTTTATTGCATAATGCCCTGGACATTAACATGACCAAGCTTTTAGTGAATCACTGTTTTTCAAGCATCCAACTATGTATGTCTAAAAGAAGTAGTAGTAGTAGTAGTAGTAGTAGTAGTAACTTTAATTTCTGCATATTGATTTCCAAAGTTTATCATTGCAGGTGAAAACAATTGCGCAGTTAGATGCAGCACTGGCTTTTCTTGCTACCACGGGTTCGGAGAACCTTGATTTGAAAAAATTTGAAGAAGCATGTGGTGTTGGTATGTTACATAGAACTCAGTTTTTTTGTATATAAAATTGACTTATTTGGATGCAGGTTCTGATGAAATGTCTATTTTATCCCATCTATTTGCAGCAAGTAAATAATGGAATACTTGACATATTCTTGTGTTTTGCTTTACACTTTCTGCAGTACTGAAGTTTGTTTTGATTTCATAGTGGTATCCATCAAACTTATAAGGTTTAGTAATCCTTAGGTCTGTAGACATTAGGATATGATTGATTTAGTTCTTATTTGGTTTGCGGTAATATTGTTAAGTAGTGAAACTGAAATGAGTGCATTATTTTAATTTTTTGCTGAATTTATTGACAGGCGTTGGAGGTGGTTGATGTTGATCAGCAGAGTCAAATGGTGTCGGAGCTCAGTGGTGCAATAATGAAATGTGTACGTGACCAAAATAGAAACCATGTTATTCAGAAGTGTATAGAGTGTGTTCCTCAAGATAGAATTCAGTTTATCGTCTCATCTTTTTATGGGCAAGTTGTTGCGCTTTCTACCCATCCTTATGGGTGCAGAGTTATTCAGGTTCGACCATTTCTATTGAGGCAGTATGAGCTTTATTTCTTTTAGCATGTTATTTGATAATTAACAGTTTACATGGATGCTAACAGAGGGTTCTAGAACATTGTGATGATCTAAATACCCAAGAAATTATCATGGAAGAAATCATGCAATCTGTCTGCACTTTAGCACAGGATCAATATGGAAATTATGTCATTCAGGTATTTAACATTTTGGTATATGCATTTATTTTACATAAACGACAGCAACGATGGGTAATGTACATTTAAATTTCACTTGCAGCAGTCACTTAAATTTCATATTTTTTGTCTGAGTTAATATATAGAGGTTTCATTATCAAGTGATATATAAGTAGAGTATTATGGTCATAAATACATAATGTTGTCTGATGCTTTTGTGATAATTTGATTAAAGTTTTGGGTTTCATCTTACTGTCTTGATTTTTAGCTGCAATTAACAACAGATTGGATTTTGAGAATTAAGATTGCTTGCTTTTTGTTTTGTTAGTTAAGATTGGATTGATTGCTTCAAGTCAATGATGTTCTTCTTATAAATGATAATAATGAATATTTCAATTTTGCTGCTAGGGACCCTGAACTAGTCAAGAGAATTGGAGCTGCAACTGCACTTGAAGTTAGAGCAACAGGAATTCAGTATGTTTATGCACCTTGTGTAGCAGTAAGTAAATACCACCAAATTTTAATGCCATCAATCAACTTATACTAAGATTTTTGCACTGTCTTATATTGTTTTGATAGGTTTGTAGAGATCCAAGATGGGGTCGGTGTTATGAAAGCTACAGTGAAGATCCTAAAATAATACAATCTACCTATTTATTTAATGGAAATAATACAATCTACCTTGGAAGTTGATGGATGGAAAGGAAAGGCTACTTCGTAGGCAACTTTGTAAGTATCGTTTTGCTTCTATTTCATGGTTAGTTTTTATTTTATTTTACATTTCTATTGTTTGGAAAGTCTTGATTGACAGGTGATGTGTGAAAATTTGCTTTAGGAAAAATAGTTCATATAATTTTGGAGTGAATATGATACTTTTGAAATCAGCTTATGCATCTCACGGTCATGCAAATACTTAATTGAGTTTCGAACTTCACAATAGCTAAAAATTATACTAACCGGACCTTGGAGAGTTGTAGGAATTTACCCATCAAAAAGACAAACCTTAAGTTGTACCCAATACTTTACTTAAAAGCTCAATTAATAATTGTGATTGTGATTGTAACTAAGAATCTGAAGTTATAGGAAGAGGAGCTTGTGGAACTGCCTACAAAGCTGTTATGAATGATGGTAAATTTATTGCCTGTCAAGAAGTTGAATTCGTGCAGAGAAGGAACATCGAGCATCGACCGAAGCTTCTTAGCTGAGATTTCAACTCTTGGAAAGATCAGACACAGGAAAATTGTGAAACTGCATGAATTCTGTTTTCATGAAGATTCTAACCTTTTATTGTATGAGTAAATGTAAAATGGAAGCCTTGGTGAAAAGCTTCATTCAAGTTCAACATTTTGTGTATTGATTGGAATGTTTGATATAAAATAGCTTTAGGGATCTCTGCAACAGTAACTAAATTTAGTTATGCTTTGCGATCATGATATAAATTTTGTTTAGGAGTATTGCAATAGTTGAATTATACTTTAATTAATATTTTTTTTTTTTGTAAACATGATATAAATTTTGTTTCGAAATATTGCAATAGTATTTCAATTAAAGACTAATATTAAATATTTAAAAAATGTATTTATAATAATATTTTTATATATTTTTAGTTGAAGTTTTCATATAAATAAAAAAAATTAGAAAAACTCAATTACGGTGGAAATTTAAGCATATATCAAGATTTTTCTTTAAAAATAATTTTAATACAAATTTACCTGCGGAATTTCATGCGAAACGTATTTTGGTGTAGATGTGGATATACCTGCGGATTTGTATGCGAAACATATTTGCGGAAACAATACTGTAGATAAAAAGCTTATTTCTAGTAGTGAAAGTGTTTTAGATTTTATCAAACTCATAAATGCAGATGGGGATATCAATAAAAATTTGTTGGGATAATAATAAATTGTTCAATATATGTTGGGATATCAATAAAAATTTGGATACTAGCTAAATATGGGACTACCCCTGCTAGTGCATGAGCTACCTCATTTGGTCGTCTGCGTGAAGCTCTAAAACATCAAAATTGCCACTACAAAATTTATCAAAATTGTTGCCATTCGGACAACATTTTGATATTGCGCGAGCTTACCGTTTGCAAGTTTTCCATAAGTTGGTTCCAAACTCTATTGTAGTGTTGTTTTTACTTACTCCAGACCATGGTAGCAAAGCTTGCAGGAACATTTGTCTTCAATTGTTGTAGCATTGTGAAAATTACATCAGTTATGCTGTTTGTGCGAGATGCGGATAAATTGATCATAATACACAACCCAATTTGTTGTCAACAACGAATGCTATTAGGAGACTGAAGAAATATGTGATAATTGTCCTCCAAAGCATTGTCTCCAAAGTTGCAATATGATGCAACACCAACACCACTCATTTAACTAGACCCGTGTAAGCAAACTGTTATGACATAACCGCTACACCATATTTTTTACTTTTAAAGGAGCTCTTATTTTCAATATTAAATCCCATCGACCATTGACGTTTAAGTGAGAAATATCAATCGCCTCATTTACACGTAAAAGGTAGGCGTTTTGCACCGAATACAGACCATTTTTCTATGGTTTCCAAACCTTCCTATGTTAGCTATGGCATCATCAAACAAGGAATGCGCATCATGGTGATCCCATTTCTTGGAATTGGGTAGCATTAATTCGGATACCCGCAAATTGGCTATATGGGCTGGAGCATGGTGTGGCTTCTTTTAGTATTAATTCCTCCCAAACCGGGATTGTAGTATTTATTTCCTTCTTTTAACAAAAATTTAGTAGTGTGTATACTTCTTCGAACATAGCTTGGGTTATGACCAACCTGATGAAGGTGCTGGAAAACACAAGAAAAGAGGGATTTAAATTGTATTTTGCCATTTCTAAAAATTATTTGAGTTGCTCATTCAACTTAGGATTATAGAAAAATTTAAGTATAATAAAGTTAAATCATAAAGAAATTAGATAAAATAACATAGTGGTGATAGAGATAGGACACGTGTATTTTTATACTAGTTCACAACAAACAGTTGCTACATCTAGTCTCCTCCTAACAAAGAGACTTTGTCTTAGTAGAATTTAGGACTTGATTTCAGAAGGCAAATACCAGTGGATGATACTTTTAGAGGATGTCATTGTACTTCTTCTATCAGAGGATAAGTCCACCTTTGATGAGCAGAGGATTTTGAGACGTTGACTCCTTCAGAGTTTTAGGATGGGATGTTTGACTTAAGAAAGTTGACTTTTTATTAGAGTGTTAACTTTATGCATTGACCATGCGATCAAATAGTTGCAGAATTATTAGACATATAATAATCAAAGTGAACTGGTATAATTATATTGTTAGAGGCGCACCGAGAGTGCGTTGATCAGATTCAAACACTGCTTTAATAGATTCTTAAGAGCATATGTGCATTTGCCTAAAATAATTAATTATCTTTCTTTATTTATTAGAGGATTTGACTTTTAGAGCATTCACTCTGACAAATGCTTCATTCAAAGCTTTCTTATGTGGTCTTTCTTTAGTGTTTTTTACCTTTGTGATCAAAGGGTTAATGGTTGACTCATGTTTCCTATGTCTTTAATGCTTTAACTGAGTCTTTAATGCTTTAGTTATTTATTAGGTGATAATATTTTCTGTTAAAAACACTTAGACCGTTATCTCTAACCTACTTTAAATTATTGCTACCTTAAAATAGATAATCATTGATATAAACATTTATCTTTTAATTTTAATCTGGACACTTAGAAAATAAATAAGGAATAATTGTTCTTATTGGTTTTGTTATCATAAAAACATTTGTACTAACACTTGAGACCCAACCCAAGTAAATTACCATTTGCAATATATATTGCTTAGAATAGCCTATTTACAAGAGTATTAGGGCTATTCATAAAACCTCAACCTTGTTCCAAGCATAGAAATGTTAAAAGCACTAATATTTTTAAACCTCATTCCACCATCATGCTTGTGCATAGAGTGTTTGTCCCAAGAAAGCCAATGAATACTTTTTTTACGATGATTATTATGGCCCCACCAAAAAGAATTCATCATTTTCTCAATTTCATCAACCAATAAGGATGGTATTTGGAAGATACTCATTACATAGAAAGGAATATCCTAAGCACAACCGTAATAAGCACTTTTTTCTTACCTTAGACAAACATTTTCTATTATAAGAATTGATTTTCTTCCTCACCCGATCTTTGATAAATTGGAACGTAGCCTTTCTACTTCAACCAATAATTGAGGGCCTCCTCAGATAATTACCCGTGTTGAGTATTGTTTGAACTCCCAACAGATCATCAATATAATTTTTGGTTTCTTGGTCCACAATCTGAGTACAGAAAATTTCTAATTTTTGCAAACTGATAGATTGTCTAGATGCAGCATCATATGTTGATAAGATGTTCTTCATAGTTTTGGTTTTGTTCACTGTCGCCTTGAAAAAAAAGAAGCAAGTTCCTCTAATGCTAAACCCGTCTCAAGTAAAAATAAAAACATCAAATTTAAATGACAGTCAGTCTGGCCCTATTCCTCTAATGCTAAACCCGTCTCAAGTTCCTACAGCTGCTAAGGAAATAAACACAAATGGGTGAGATATAAAATCTTAGTGAGCTCTGCAAATAAATGGAGGGGTAGTTTAAAAATATTTATTTCATAGGTATGTACAGAAACATCCAATTATGATGCATCTCATGATGAGGTTCTCAACCTCAATTTTTCATAAAAGCTTTTATTAAAACATTCATTTCTTAAAATTCATAAACTTTGCATGACCTCAAATCTTTTCATTGAAACAAGGAAAAGTTGCCCAATATCTTGATGTGGGTCACCAAGATAATTGAAACCAGATTGGTAAAGGTAGTTTTCCAAAACACCAACCTGCGTCCTGATTGTTCTCCTATACCTATTGTTCAATGCTTAGAACAAACCTGAATGTCCCAGTGTGAATAACACCATGCATGATCTGATTAATGAGAATGTAATGCACTTGAGCTGTTATGTAAGCAACATATTAATAGTATTATGATTGCAATGCATCCTTACTCTATAGCACTTATAATAACTTAACAATACATCGAAAACCAAGTGAAAATTAATACTCTAAGTCCCTGACAGAGTAGAAACCAGAGCATAATTCTTGACCAAAGGATACGTGTCCAGAGAAAGTATTAGAGGATAATCATCTAGAGGAAGTATCAAGGATACACATCCAAAAGAAGTATAAGAGGATACGCGTCCAAGGGATGTATCAGAGGATACGCATCTAGAGGGTGTATCAGGGGATACACATCCATAGGAAGTTGAACAGTGATTAGAGTTTGAGGAATATGAACAATGATCAGAGTCAAAGGAAGATAGAATAGAGAAAGAATTAGAGGAAGAAATAGTAGAGAAAAAGTTAGAGGAAGAAAGAGTTAGAGGAAGAAATAATAGAGTAAGATTCAGAGGAAGAAGAATAGAGAAAAAGTTAGAGGAAGAAAGAATAGAGAAAGAGCTAGAGGAAAAAGAATCAGAGGCAAGACGAAGAAAACTAACATAGGTTGAAATACTTAGAATTTAACAACGATAGCCACCAGAGGTAAAATGAAAATAACTACCAGAAGCATAAATACTTAGAATTTAACAACGATAGCCACCAAAGGCAAAATGAAGAAAATTACCTTAGACAAAACACATTGGCAAGGGTGGAAAACATCCAACCATTTGTATTTTCCTTTAAGGGCAGAGTTTGCACCTTGCACTAAAACTCAAATCCCAAAATTATAGGATTTCCTACATCACTAACACTGCAAACAAGAAACAATTATACACACTACATGCATGTCAATTTAAATCATTTGGGTGCAGATTCAAATCACCTATATGCTAAAGATTTCAATTCTCTCACGCATCTAAGTTCTTTCAATCCTTTTCGTCCCCAAAATAACTTTTGACAAAAAAATAAAGGATTCCAATGAATAAACCACCCATAATCCTCACGCTAAAAATAAATTAATGTTACAAAACTCACTAAAACATAATTAACAAAGAGGATGATTCTGGTTTGAAGTAGCTTTGAGCTCTTCTTGTTGACAGCTTCCCTGCTTCATTGATTTTAGTTGATTCACAAGGATGAAGAGGCAGATTCCGGCATGAAGGATTGTTGGAAAGTTTTTAGTGATTTTTTAGAATTTCGAGGATTTAGGAGAGAAAGGAGAATTGTGGATTTGGAAAAGAAGGTGAAATGTAACCGATATTAGTGTTTTCAGAATGTATTGAGAGTGTGTGACTAGAAAATAAAAAAAAAATAAAAAACAAAAAAAAAACGAAGGTGAAAGATGGGTTAGGACACATGAAAGAAGGAGGAATAGAGATAACTAAAGGTGGAAAACTCTATCTTTGACACATGAACATGTTAATGCTACTACTTCCTTATTTTACCCTTGCTACAAATTTAATATTACTAAAAACACAACATTAACAATTAATAAATTTATAGAAAGTCTAATACTTAAATCTTATAACATAATCCATCTCACCCATTTTTCATGAAAACCAATGGCTAGCAGAGCCTCTCAAAGCTTATCCAACCTTACCTCGAGTCTTTGATTGCATGCAGTGGACTAACCCAAAAGCTATCATAGCATTTTCAATTTAAGATTTACCAAGAACAAAAGGTGGCTGATTATTTGAGATACATTTTCTAAAAAAACTATTCAGTCTTTCATAATGCAATCGACCTCCAATCTTTCATAGTTTTTTGTGTGTTAGTAAAGTTGATATGAACTCTTCAAAGTAAAGTTGTGTTAGTAGAATTAAAGGCTGATGGAAAAGAACCTTACCCCAAACAAAAGCAGCAACTATTGAACATCTCCATCTCATAAAGAGACCATAAATATTTTTTAAAAAATGGGATTCAAACCATCTGGACCTGAACATTTGTCCGCTTTCATAGAAAAAAGAGCCTCCCAAAAGTCCTTAATAGAGAAGAGTGCCATAGAGACTTCATTATCCTCATGCGTAATATAAGATGATATAGCAGCAATCACCTGATTTTGTACACTATTTTCCTTTTGAATGAGTTCATCAAAATAATTTATAGGCAAAGTACACAAATAAACAACCTTTGTGACTTTTCTCCCATTTTAGTCTTCCAAAAACGTAATGTGATTGACCTGTCGTCAAGCAAATGCATAGACATGAAAAAAAAAAGGAATATTTAAATTTCCATCCTGCAAACAATAATTTTTAGCATGTTGGATCCCAAAAGCGTCATCTTTAACCAATGAAGTAGCCATTTACTTCTTCAAAAAGTCAAAATAACCAAAGTTTGATGAATCACCTCGAGGATGGGCACATTCAATTTTTTATCGGCACTTTGCAAGTTATTTTTTTATTTGGTGAAAATGATGTTTCCTCCAATGAGTCATATCTTCAGTGTGTGTCTCAAGACTAGGCATGATCCCCTACCAATCACCAGTTATCCACTTATTACAAACAAACGGATCAAATGTAGGTTCCACCAACCATGCATTCTCAAACTTAAAACTCTTCTAGGATCTTTTATGTTCAGAAATAGGATCTTGTATCAAAAGAATATGATAACGATATTTTCAAATTTATCACATGGAAATAAATTGTACCAAATTTTGGTGGCCATGGCAGGATTAAGTCTTTCATGCGTCGCTCTATTTTTACCTAAGCTCTTAAACTAGGTTAGTGGGTAGTCTTTCAAATGAATGTCGACAAGGCCCGCATCTGCAACAACCTCACGAAAACCATTTACCAGCCCACCCACTCTTTCCACTCACCTTTTTTCCTCGTCAAGGGCCAAAATATCTCTTTTTCTAGATACCCATAGAACCCCGTAAGTCTCCAATTTCATTAACTTTTGTCCTTGACTTCCACATTGATATGATTAAGTGAATAATTGTTAACTATGCAATTTATAGAGTTTTTCCATAAAAGAGCTATACCTCCTTCTCTTCCTTCTCTATCCAAAGAAAAAAATATCAAAACCCAAAACATAACGCAATTCTTCAACTTTATTAGCATGAACTAAAGATTTGTACAAAAAGATCGCCCCAACTTGCTTAGAGATTACCTAGGCCTCGACAGTTCCAACCCACAATGCTCATTTCTCCTTGAAGGCCTGGTGACCAAGACCTTCCAATAAAAAATGCCCCTAAACAAAGGGCTAGACTTCATGTTAGGATCCCCATCACGGGTTGTCTCAACAAGTACCTCAGCACTATTAATGTTCATCTCACTGCCCCCACCATATTGTCTTGTGCAAGAACTATATTTTTTCTTGACCAACCAGTAGTAATTGTGTCAGACCGTCCTACTTGTATTTTTTCCCATCCTACCTTCTTGTCCTTCTTTCGAACCAATCGCAACAACACACCTTGAGATGTAGTAAATTGGGATGTTTGATTTGATGGAGAAGTAGGATCATGAATGAGCTGTAGAACTAGGCCCACAGGTGCAGTAAGACTCTTGCTAGACCACCAATCTCATTATGACCAGCCGCTCTAGTGATTGTAGAAACCATAACAAATAACATTTCATTAATTTCTCTCATTTCGTTAATGTTAGCATTAATGTCAATCCCATATTGTCGCTCCTCGTATTAATTATGGCCAGAGATCTACCTATGCTATTTGATCCTCCTTCTCGTAGCCATTGATTCATGCCACCACCATCGAGTCGGCATATATCTTCCTTAAGAAAATTTCCCCAACCTAACTATACTCTGTTTCGAGTTTGAATCGTTTCTAACACGTATGGTCTGTGTGGCCAAGAATTCCACACCAGAAACAAAAGACACCCAGCTTCGCATACTTAAATAGTATGGTAACCCAATCACCACAAAGTTGAAGGTGCAAACACGGGAAGGTTTGGGTTCTTTTTGTTAATTTATTTAAAGTTGGTTCGGGTTTAGTGACTAAGAATAAAAGTAGTAGCAAACTAGTTAAGTGATTAAAGGCATAAGTGAAACAAGAACTGCAGAATTAAAGTGACACAAGAATTTATCTTGCTTCACTACCAACTTGGTAGCTACGTTTAGTCCCCTCACTCAAAAGGATTTAATCCACTAATTCAAAACTACAAGCCAGTCTTCTCAAAACATTTTGACATCTACGTACTTTTCTAGAAGCACAAAACCCTTAACTCTACATGCCAAATCTTTTCACCACAACCTGAAAACCTTTAGATTGCTTGAGGAACAAGAAAGCCACTATCGGGTTGGATTACAAATATTTGGAACAAATGGGTTTGTTTCTAACAAATGGGTTACAAAAGCCACTGTCACACTAGAAAACACTTAGAAAATATTTCTTTTAAGCAAGTGTTTCTCTAGACTTTAACCTTATGAACTCTATTGACATAGCAAATTTTGAGCTTTTGAGTTCTCTTGTCTTCTTCTTCAACCTTGAGTATCTATTTAAGGAATATGTTAGGGTTTCTCCTTTGTCCTTGCAAAATTAGAGTCATAACTTTGCAAATTGTAAGACCCAATTCCAATTATCTAGAACTTGGCAATTGAAATAATAAATCTATCTTCTTCAGCCTTCAGTAGTTTGTCCAGTGTTAAAACCTAAATCATATCTTTGCAAATAATAAATGTATCTTCTTGTGAGTGTTTCTTCTTGTAAACAATTCTTAAAAGTATCTTCTTGTAAATAACTCATATCTCCATGTAGAGTCTAATAAACTCTTCTTGTATATAATTCATATCTTCTTGTAGATAAATCTAGATCAAATCTTCTTGTAAATAGTTCATATCTTCTTGTGATAAATCTTTATCATATCTTCATGTAAATAATTCATAATTTATTGTGATAAATCTTGATCAAATCTTCTTGTAAATAATGCATATCTTGTAGATAAATCTTGATCAAATCTTCTTGTAAATAATTCATATCTTCATGTTGCTAAGATTTTGATCATATCTTCTTCAAATCTTGGCCATATCTCTTTTTTAACTTCGTTAATGATTTTCTTCCATTAGAAATGTGAGTCAAAACTTATTTTAGGTTGTCTTTGGTTTGATTTGAGTTAGAATGTATTTGATTTAAGTCTTTTTTTTCATACTTAATTCTTTCAATTATGTCGTTGACTTTTCATCAGAGGCATTAATTTTAATGTTGGAGTGAGATATTGTGTTTCTTGAAAAATGATAGTTAGAGGCAGAATTGCATGACTTAAAATTAGTGGCATTAGGCAAATCACGTTGTTGAATATTCAGAGTCAGTGCATCATTAGAGACTGCTTATGAAAGGTAGCATTTGGAGTGTGTTGCACCATTTTGATCAGCAGATTGTGAGCTTTGAATTTAAGATTTGAACAATCTCTTCAAAGTCAATTATACCTTGATATGAACTCTTCAAAGGCATGTTGAGTTTTTGCACATCAAAGACATGCAAGGGCTTCAGAGGCATGCTTCAAATTAATTCTACAAACAGTCTTTACAGGCAGTCTTGAGACTTAGTTCTAGAGTCATTCTTTAGAGGCAGTATGTAGACTCAGTTTCAGAGCCATTAATCCAAATTTATTTCTCTCATAAATTACTATTGTTAACATCAAAACTATAAATGACAAAACTGTATTTTTTATTACGATTTTTCTTTTATTACTTGACTTCCCATTACTTAAGGCTCCCTCTAAGTCCAAGTATTTTTTTCATTATCTTTCCACGTTATTCTTCTCAAATATCTTTCTCTATGTTTTGTAGTCAAACAAAATGACTTGAAAGTGAAACATTTTTTTTTTTATGTATTTGCCTTTTTTTAATAGAATGAACAAAACATAAAACAAAGCCTAATAGTATGATTCTAAATTACTCTAAGTTTGGCACAACATCATTCAGGTATAAAGGTAAGGACTACATTTTTCCAAATGAAGTCAAATCTATCTTCAGCTAGTGGTTTGGTGAATATGTGAGCTCGTTGGTGTTCAATGTCTACAAACTAGATATTTAGTACTCCTTTTTGAACAAAGACCCTAATGAAATGATGTTTGATTTCTATGTGTTTGGCTTTAGAATGTAAAATTGGGTTCTTGGTTAGGCAAATGGCAGAAGTGTTGTCACAAAATATGGGAATGTTACTCTCAAGAATGTTGTAATCTTCCCATTGATGTTTCATCCATAGCAATTGAGAACTGCAACAAGAAATCGATGTTGACATTGCAATTGTGCTTTGTCTCTTAATTGACCATGAGATTAAACTTTCACCAAGAAATGTGCAGTTTCCACTTGTGCTTTTTCTCTCAAATTTGTCTCCAACATAATCACCATCACAATAGCCACTTAATTTGTACTTAGTAGATTTCTTGTAAAACAAGCTAAGGTTGGTAGTACCTTTTCAATATCTAAGGATCCTCTTAACAATAGTTAAATGAGATTCCCTTGGATCAACCTAAAATCTGGCACACGCACACACACTAAACATAATAGTAGGTCTCGAGGAAGTAAGGTAAAGTAGTGATCCAATCATTCCTCTATATTTTTTTGGTTGACCTTCTAGCCTGATTCATCCTTTTCAAGTGAACAAGTAGGGTGCATTGGTGTAGCCATAGGTTTACAATCATTCATTTTAAAATTCTTGATAAGCTCTTTTGTATATTTGGTTCAATGAATGTATATGCCATTTTGACTTTGCTGAATTTGTATCCCTAAGAAGAATTTAAGTTTTCCAATCATACTTAGTTGAAATTCAAGCTGCATCAACTTATAAAATTCTTGACAAAGAGTGCCATTAGTAGATCTAAAAATAATGTCATCAACATAAATTTGAATGATGAGAATGTCATCTCCTATTGATTTTCTAAACATGCCTTGCCCTAGGTGCTTTTTTTAGACCATACAGTGATTTCTTAAGTTAAAATACATAGTTTGAAACTTAGAACTTTCACAACCTTGGGGTTACTTTACATAGACTTCTTCACTTATATACCCATTTAGAAATTCACTTTTAACATCCATTTGAAAAATGTAATGTTATTATAAATAGTAAAAGTGGGTATAATACGAATAGCTTCTAACTTGACCATTGGAGAAAATGTCCTAATGTAATCATTGTCTTCTTGCTGACTATAGCCTTGTGCAACAAGTCTTGCTTTGTTTCTGACCACTTCTCCTTTTCATTTAGCTTGTTTCTGAAAACCCACCTGGTTCTAATAATGTTTTTCTTTGGTCTAGGTACTAGATCCCAAACATCATTCCTTTTAAATTCATTTAACTCTTCTTGGATTGCAAGGATCCATTCATCATTTTCCAGTGTTTCATCAAAAGATGTATGTTCAACTGATGATAGTAGACCAAACAAAGTTGTGTCTTTTAGTGATGATTTGGTCTTCAAAGGATCATTTGCATTTTCAATTATTATAGTTTCAGGATAGAACGACTTGTACTTCCATTTAGATATTCCTTTTGACTTATCTTGAGTGCTTCTGACTTGGTCATATTCATCCTCTGATTTTTCAGGTTCTTCTAGTTTGTCTACATCTGCTTCCTCTGGATTCAATAAACCTACACTATCATCAACTTGCTTTGACGTTTTAAGGTCAAGCTGTTTCTCATTAAATTTAACATTTATTGACTCTTCCACAATCTGGGTTTCCCTATTAAACACTCCATAAGCTTTAGATCTTTTAGAGTATCAAATGAATGTGCACTTTAGTGTTTAACATATAATAAGTACAATCAAAGTGTTTAATGTAGGAGATGTTAGGATTTTTTACCCTTCCATAATTTATATGGTGTTTTATTCAATATTGACCTAAATAAGATTTTTTTTTTTGAATATAGCATGCTATGTTAATTGCCTCAGCCCAAAAATGTTTTGCAATATCCATCTCATTGATCATGGGTTTTTCCATTTCTTGATGGGATCTATTCTTTCTTTTTACAACTCCATTTTGTTGTGGTGTTTTAGAAGAGGAGAAATTGTGATAGATTCCATTCTCATCACAAAAACTCTCAAAAAACTTGTTTTCAAATTCCTTTATATGATCACTTCTAATCGTTACAATCTTAAGACCTTTTTTATTCATTACTTGTTTGCAAAACTCAATAAACACTTTATGGAATTCATCTTTATTTCTTAAGAATTTTACACATGTCCACCTAGTGTAATCATTTACCCAAGCCATACTTCTTTCCATTTAGTGAGGTTATTTTCACTGGCTCAAAGAGATTTATATGTAAGCGTTTAAGGGGTTTTGAGGTAGAGACTAAGTTATTAGGGATAAAGGAGCTCTTTGTTTGTTTTCCCTTTTGACAAGCTCATAATTTCAATTTTATAGCTAAGCTTAGGTAGACCTCTAACTAGTTGAAGTTTATTCAATTTTGCATGACCTAACCTTTTGTGCCAAATTAATTTCTCTTCATTTACTTAAATTAGACACTTAACATCTTGTTTCTCAAGTCTAAAAATATTTATCTTATATATGTTATTTTGCATATGACCTGTAAAGAGTACAGATCCATCCTTTTGACTAATTGCCTTGCATGTTTTTTGATTAAATATAATATCATAATTATTATCACTTAACTAACTAATACTTAATAAATTATGTTTAAGATCTTTAACAAAAACAAACATCTTTAATAGAAGGAGCGGTGCCATTACCAAATGTGCCTTGTCGTATGATTTTGCCTTTCTGCTTTCCTCCATAAGTTATTGTGCCTCCTTTGAGCAATATTAGATCTTGGAATATAGACTTTTCTCCCTTCATATGTCACGAGTATCCACTGTTCAGGTACCATGATTAGTGTTTTAACTTGGCTGTTGTGAACATCTTTCACATAGAAAATTTTGTTCTTAGGTACCAAATTTGGTTGGGTCCAGGTTTGTTAGTCTTAAAAGGTTTCTTGTCTTTTCTTTTATTGACAAGATAATTTAGAGTTACCTTTCTTAGGGCAAACAGTACACAAAATATCAGAGGGAATAAGTTTAGGTTAAGTTACTATTTCTTCCAATCCGAGACCTCTTTTACCATTTCTACTAACTCCATAAATCATAGAAGCATACTTGTTTCTTTCCATACTGTTAGCTAGAAAGTCTTGGAATACTTGTTCATATTTATTAGAATTACATGTGACAATTTCTAATGGTTTTGAAACAAAAGTATCTTTCAAGGTTTTATTTTCATATTTAATCTTAACACTTTCAGTTTTTAAGGCATTGATTTCATTAGTTAAGTTTGCATTTACTTTCCTAAATGCGTTTAGTTTTAGAGACAACTAGTGGTTTTTAATTTAAGAAATCATTTATGACATTAATTAAATCAGATCGGGTTAAGTTAGAAAATATCTCAATTTCTTCATAAATTGATTCACTTCCAAAGTTAGAATTAATGTCTGTGTTGGATCTAGAGGCAGCATTGCTATGAGCCATCAGAGCCAAATCTGCTTGCTCTTCATCATCAGAGGTCTCATCAAAATCATCCTATGTAGCCATCAAAACCTTCTTCTTGGGTTTGGAATATTTCCTATGATGTTTCCCTTTTCTAGATTTGGAAATTTAGACATGACGTGTCCAAGTGCATTGAATCCATAGCATATGATGCTTTATATGTAAGATTTTTCATCCCTTCCTCTGATTATGTTGTTGCCTTTACATGGACTTCAAGGAAAAAGTTGGCTGCTTCTTTTTTGGCTCATCCTTTGCAAGCTCAATTTAAGAGTATTGAGATTCTTAGCTTCTTGAATTGTTGTAATCTTAGGGCTATACTTGCTTGGCAGACTCCTGAGAATTTTCTTCACATAATCAATAGCATAACTCTTCTTAAAACCCTTTAATATTGAGACAAGAGTATGGAATCTGGAAAAAAAATTGATGTCTTAATCTTCTTCCATCTTGAACATCTCTTACTTTCTGACTAGGAGGTTGGCCTTGCTTCTTGAACTTGTTTGATTCATTCATAAGTCATAACCAAGTTGTTATAGATGCTTGTTGTTGCCTCTTTGTTAGTGCATTAACAAATTCCTTGAAGGTGATTGCATTGATCATGAAGGTTCTAGACTTGTGATGCATCTTGTACATCTTCTTATGTTCAACATCCATCTATTTCCTTTAAATTTCAGTACCATCAGAATTTGTTGGAGCAGTATAGCAATCTTCCCCTAAGTCCCGAAGTTCCGGATCTTTTGTGATAAAGAAACTCCTCATCTTGTCCTTCCAGTACTCAAATTGTTCACCATCATACAAAGGCGACATGTTGATGTTTCATCTAGCAGCTTCTTTACCAAATCCAGACATTGTTGAATCCTTGGATCTTTGTTCAACCACTTTAAAGTGCTAATTTTTGAAACTGAGATCTTCATGCCAATTAAAGGTGCAAACACGAGAAGAGGGGTTGAATTTGTGACTTAGAATAAAAGTAGTAGCAATCGGGTTAAGTGATCAAAAGTAGAAGTAAAACAAGAATTACAAAATTAAAGTGACACAAGAATTTATACTAGTTCACCACCAACTTGATAGCTACGTCCAGTCCCCTCACTCAGAAGGATTTAATCAGGTAATTCCAAACTTGAATTACACAACACCTAACCCAAATAGCATGTCTTCTCAAAAGAGCTTTACACCTACAAACTTTTTGAGCAAGTGTTTCTCTAGACCTTAACCTTATGAACTCTAATGACTTAGGAAATCTTAGCCTTGAGTATCTATTTATAATATAGGTTAGGGTTTCTGCTTTGTCCTTTCAAAATGTGAATCATATCATTGCGAACTGTAAGACCCAATACCAATTATCTAGAACTTGGCAATTGAATCCACTCACCTTCATAAAACAGAGGCAAGTATACGGAAATAATAATTGGAATCATAAAACGCAACTAAAAATTACATTCAAAATATAGTTTACAACTTGTTTTGGTAGATTCATAAATTAATATTACAATTTGAACTAATTCAACAGTTTGAAAAATTCTCATTACATCATATAATTCAAAGATTAGAATTTACAAACTAATAAGTTTGGACCAATCCTTTGGTGCTCAGTCCGTATCTTGGTTTCCTCTAGCTCCTAATATAAAAAATAAAGGGAAAAGATAAAAATATCTTAGTGAGCTCTAGAAAAAAAAAAACAGGGGAGGGTTTTAAATCATTTCTTTCATAAATATGTATTAAAAACATGAAATTCTGATGCATCTCAAGCTGAAGCTCTCAACTTCAATTTCTTTATATAAAACTTAACTAAAATCATTCTATTATAATGATAATGAAAAAAAAAATCATGCATGACCTCAAAAATATTTTCTTTGTAAACAAAGAAAAGTTTCCTAATTATCTCAACGTGAGCCACCAAGATAATTAAGTCTTGAGCAGTGAAGGTGGTCTGGCCAAAACCCAATATGCGCCCTGATCGTTCTCCTTTACCCTATGAACCAATCTTGGAACAACCTTAACTATCCCATCATGAATAAAGTCATGCATGATCTGATTAATGAGAATGTACTGAACTTGAGATGTTTTGTATGCAATGTCTTTATTATGTTGTGTATGCAATGCATCCTTCATCCACAACAATTATAAACAACTTAGCAATATATTGAAAATTCAAGTGGGAATTAAATCCTAAGTCCTTGATCAGAAGTTGGAACCAGAGACAGATTTATCCAGAGGTAGAACTTCTGACCAGAGGCAACGCATTATAGAGTAACAGATCAGAGGCATCATAACAAGAGTCAAAAGATATGTGACAAGAGCATTCTAATTAGTGGTTACATGAATAGATGTAGAGTTAGAGTCAGCATGATTAGAGGATGCATGAATTAATCATGGGCAACATGATCATAGGTAGATTTTGATCAGATGATAGATGAACTAGAGGCAGTGTGGTAAAAAGAAGAATTACAGGATACGTGCCTAGAAGAAGAATCAAAGGATACATGTCTAGAGGAAGAATCAGAGAGTACATGTCAGAGGAAGAATTGGAGGATACGTGTTTAGAGGAAGAATTAGAGGATATGTGTCCAGAGGAAGAATCATAGTATATGTTTCCAGAGAAAGACTTAGAGGATATGTGCCCACAAGAAAAATCAGAGGATATGTGTCTAGAGAAAGAATTAGAGGATACATGTCTAGAGGAAGAATCAAGGGATACGTGTCCCGTAGAAGAATCAAACGATACACTTCCTGTGGAAGAATCAGGGAATACGTTTCCAGTGGAAAATCAAAGGATACACATCCCATGGAAGAATTAGAGGATACGCGTCGCGTGGAAGAATCGAGGAATATGCATCAAGTTGAAAATTCGAGGATACACATCCCTGTGAAAGAAATAGATGAAAGAGATAAAACCATAAAAGGCAAAACACATAGAATTTTAAAATGACAATCCAGATGTAGGATGAGATACAACCATTAGAGGCAAAATACTTAGAATTTTAAAATGAAAATTCAGAGGCAAAAGGAGATATAGCCAATAAAGGCAAAACACTTAGAATTTTAAAACGACAATTCAAAGGCATAAGGAGATACAAAAATCAGAGGCAAAACACTTAGAATTTTAAAACAACAATTCAAAGGCAGAAGGAGATACAACCATTTGAGGCAAAACACTTAGACTTTTAAAACAACAATTCTGAGGCAGAAGTAGATACAACCATCAGAGGCAAAACACTAAGAAATTTAAAACAACAATTCAAAGACAGAAGGAGATACAACCATCAAGGGCAAAAAACTTAGAATTTTAAAATGACAGTTCAGAGGCAATAAGAGATACAACCATCAAAGGCAAAAGTCCATGGTATAAACCTCACACCTAGAGGCAAAGATGCATAGGCAAGGGGAAACGTGTCTAAGGCGTGTGCATTTACCTTCAGTAGCGGGATTCGCATTTCAAATTATAGTTCTTTTCCCATAATTATGAAATTTCTTAATTTACTAACACAACAATCAAGCAACAACCAAACAAACGACATGCATTGCAATTGAAAATCATTTGGGTGCAGATTCAAAACACCTATATGCTAAAAATTTCATTTCTCTCACACATCTAAGTTCTTATAACCTGTAAAATCCCCAAAATAATTTCTGACAAGAAATAAAGTATTCCAGTGAGTAAACTCCCATAACCCTCATGCTAAAATAAGGAGTTGTCCCAACAGTTCTGGTTCCTCTTTAAGTTGTGTCCTCTGCTTCAGCTCGAAATTCCCTTTTTTGTTTGTTTATTCCTTTCTACTTCAAAAATATTGATTGATTCTTGAAGCTGGAGAGGTTAAATCTCATATGCGAGGTTGCTGGACAGGATTGAAGGTGTTAAGTAAACTTATGTTTTTGGAGATTTTAAAAAAGAAGCAGGAGAAATGAAGGATTTGGGGGAGATGATGAATAGTAACAATCGGGTTACCCTTCAAACTAGTTACGGAAAATAGAAGAGAAAAATGAGTGAATGCTTGAGTATTTTTCTCGGAAAGAATAAAAAATGAGAGGGAAGAAGGAAATTCTCCTTTTATTCCCCTTGGGCATTCTCGATATTAAATTTTTGTCCACTCCTATTTTAATTAAAATTTCTTAGTCCTAAATTAATAGGTTTACATTTCTAGAATCCTTGTTTTAATATATTTTAATTAAATGGGTTGTTACATTCTCCCCACTTCATAAATTTTTGCCCTCAAAATTTGAGAACTTACCTATGGAAAGAGACAAGTTAATCAATACTTTACTTCTAAGGAATCGGAAACAAATTAGAAAGAAGGGTGAAGGAAGCAATGAAGTTTGCTTGTAAAAATCAAGCATGCAAATAAAAGATCCCAATAGGATTTAGAATTTAAAGAAAGAATGTTAATAAGGCAATTCATGGATTTTTTAGTGTAACAAGAGAGGCAGTAAGAAGGATCATCTTGAGAGGAAATTCTAGGAAGGAATGATGGTGGGGAGAATCCTGGAACAATGTCAATTACTTCAAAATATTACTTAATTGTTTATGTGCTAATGGTAACCATAAGATGTTTTGATGCTAACTGGGTCTTGGACTTATGATGTAAATTTCTTATGATTCATAGGAGATTGGACTCAAGAAATTGATGGGGAGAGGTCATCGTAGTGAATATTTCAAAATATAAGGATGCGCATCACGTGGAAAAATTAGAGGATACATGTCCAAGTGGAAGAATCAAGGAATATGTGTTCAGTGGAAAACTAGAGGATACACATCCCGTTGAAAAATCAGAGACAGAAAGAGATACAACCTTAGGAGGTAAAACCCTTACTATTTCAAAATGACAATTCAAAGGCAGAAGGACATACAACCATTAGTGGCAAAACAGTGGGAATTTTAAAACGACAATTTAAAGGCAGAAGAAGATACAACCATTATAGGGAAAACACTTAGAATTTTGAAACGACAATTTGGAGGCAAAAGGAGATACAACCATTAGAGGAAAAACACTTAGATTTTTAAAACGACAATCTAGAAGCAGAAGGAGAAACAACAATCAGAGGCAAAGGTCAAGGGTATAAAAATAACCCCTAGAGACAAAGTTGCAGAGGCAAGGGGAAAAGCGTCTAAGGCGTGTGCATTTACCTTTAGTGCAACATTAGAGGTTGCATATCAGAGGCAACATTTGGAGTGTGTTACACCATTCTGATTAGCGAATTGTAAGTTTTGAATTTATGATTTGAACAATCTCTTCAAAGTTAATTATACCTTGGTATGAAGGGGATTCAAAGGCATAATTCAAATTCAGTCTTTAATCAATCTTTAGTGGCATTCTTCAGACTTAGTTTCAGAGCCATTCCTCAGAGGCAGTCTTCAGACCGAAACATCATATCCAGACTTTAGACCCAAACATCAAACCCAAACATTACAGGCAATCTTCATAACCTTCAGAGGCACGTTACTTTTAGAGGCATATGTTCAGAGGCAGACGCGTATACTTTGTGTTCCTCTGATATCATCATTTGGTCATTTCCTCTGGTGACAGTCTTCTATTCGCTTCCTCTTATTTTCTTCTTCCAATTTTTCCATACTTAATGAAGCCATTAATCCAAATTTATTGTTCTCATAAAATACTTTAGTAAACATCAAAACTATAAGTGGAAAACCAACTTGAGTCCAAAAGTTTCTATCAGAGGCTTTCTTACCAAATCCAGACATATTGAATCTTTGGATCTTTCCTTAAACACTATAAAGTGCTCAACCTTGAGACCATTCTCTTGATGCCAAATGAAGGTGCAAACACGTAAATGGGGGATGAATTGTGTTTGTCTAAATTGGACTCCTTTTAATTATTTATTCAAGAACTAGTTCAGGTTCGGTGATTTTAACTAAAACAGATGCAGTAGCAATTAGGCTTAAATAAACCGAGGAAACACTAAAGTAAAGAGGACAGAAGTAAAGTGACACAAGCAGATTTAACTTTGTTCACCACCAACTTGATAGCTAAAGGTACAAGCACAAGAAATGAGCTGAATTGTGTTTGAATAAGTTAGATTCTTTTTGCCAATTTATTTAAAATTGGTTCGAGCTTGGTGACTTACTTAGAGTAAAAGTAGTAGCTATCGGGATATGTGATCATAGGCAGAAGTAAAACAGTAATGGAAGAATTAAAGTGACACAAGATTTTATCTTTGTTCACAACTAACTATGTAGCTACTTCTGATCCCCTCACTCAGAAGGATTTAACCACAAATTCAAATCCTTGAATTAAACAACACCTTGACCCTACGTGTCATGTCTTCTCAACACAGCCTGAAAACCACAGATTGCTTGAGGAACACTAAAGCCACTATCGGGTTGGGTTACACAAGTTTGGAACGAATTATGTTTTGCTTTTATTAAACAGATTGTTATAATTGAACTTTGAATACTTAAAAAATTTGAGCTCTCAAAAGTTTTTTTGA
>JBBPBP010000003.1:24465076-24513806 GCA_037974735.1 Cicer chorassanicum
GTGTAAGTTTTTTATTTGATTTTTGTCCTTGTAAATATTTGTTTGTTTGTTTTTGGTCTTTTCAGTTTTGTTTTAGTCTCTGTAAAATTAGTTTTTATTTGAATGAGTCCCTGTAATATATATGTATAATTTGATTTTATTTCTCAATTATTAGAGATATAAGGAATTACATGGGCCAATTTTAATAAAAATCAATTTTACAGAGATTAAAACTAAAGAGCAATGACCAAAAACAAAATAAAAATATTTACAAGGACATAAATGAAACAAAAGCACTTACATGGACTAAACAAAAAAAAAAAAAAACTGCATATTTGCAAGGACCAATCATATATTTAAGCCTATATATTAACTAATTATTACACTAATATTACTTTTCTCGATAGGTATGGCCGTTGAATATTCGGTACAAAACATTGAACTTCCGATACAAAAATGTTTTTTCAGATGTGATCATGTCCATGACTGTAAATCCTTTTGCATCAGTAAAAGCTATTTACAAGGGGTCTGTGTTCCTGTCGATAATAATGGTTTAACTTATTGTTGTGCCAAATTGGTTGATAATAAACTTAGAAGTTAGAGTTTTTCTTCTTGTTTGAAGAAAATATTATTTTTTTAATATATATATATATATATATATATTTGTAAGGTTCGTTAAAAGGAAATAAAACAATGAATTTTATCATGATGTATGATTGAAAAATCAAAGCAAAAGTATGATTGACAAATTAAAGGGTATCTAATAAAACATAAATATCTTTTGTCAGCATAAATTATGCACAAGATTTGGTCTCATATTATAATTTAGGTAAAATTATATTTGTAGTCTTTTAAATTTGATCATATTTATGAATTGTACTTTAAAGTTTTTTTACTCAAATTAGCCCTTTAAATATCAAAATGTACATGTCATGCTCTTTTTTTTAATTTACATTTATCACCATTAAAAAGACACATGTTTGTTAAGATGGTTAAGTGTACATAATATTGTCGTGGTGGCACATGCAAACAAACAGAGTATATATCATTTAATTAATTAATTTTTATTAAAATTTAAAATCCTAAATTTTAATTATTAAGGTTCTTCATCATCTTCCTCAATATAGAAAATGAAACACATAAAATATTAAATTAAAACTAAAATTTAATCAATAAAGTTTTTCAAGTTTCATCAAACTCATAATTTTGAAACCCATAAATGCATAAGTTTTTTTGACAAAGGTAACCTCTTATCATTTTATTAATAATAAATTATTTAATATATGTTGAGATATCAATTAAAATTTAGATACGAGCTAAATTGACAACCACTTTGGAGTCTCTTTCAAAATTGACATTCAGTAGTAGGAGAAAACCATTATGTTTTTGCCAAACACAAAATGCCCATCTTCGTCATGAATACAAAGGCCAACTCCTACTTATTAAGATGAGATGAAAACACATCATCAATATTATATTTCAGTGCCACTAAACAGCCTTATTTGAGAAATATTCTCTAAAGTTTTTTTCTTAGAGTGAGAGAGTTATTATTATTATCAACTTTGATAGAAGCAAACACTTAAAGTTTCAATCTTTTGTATTCAACCCGATAGTAGTTTAGTTCATTCTTCAATGTGGGTTTGTAATTCAAGGTATTTGAATTAGTGGATTAAAGCCTTCTAAATGAGGAGACTATGTGTAGCAAAGTTAGTGGCGAACCAGGATACATCTATGTGTCAAATGTTTTATGCTTTCATTGTATTAAGTTATTGCTGCAATGTGAAAATTACAGTAGTTGTGTTCTTTGTACGAGTTGCAGCAAAATTGATCATAATATACAACCTGGTTTGTTGTCAACATCGAATGCTAATAGGACACTGAAAAAATAAGTGATAACTGTCCTCCATAGCATTGTCACTACAATTGCAGTTGAATGCACAACCAACACCACGCTCATTCAATTTGACCCGTGTAGGAAAATAGTTACAACATATTGCCACACCAGAGCATTATCAATATTACATTTCAGTGCCACTGAAGAGCCTCTTTGAGACATGTAATGTGGCTAATCTGGTGCAGATTTTTTGTAGTTATTGCCATTCTAACAATACGTTATTGCGTGAGCATATTGTTTGGGAGTCTTCCATATATTGGTTCTAAACTATATTATTGCATTTCTTCCAGTCACCTAGAGTATGATAACGAATCTGGCAGCAACATTTGTATTCAGTTGTTGCAGCACTGTGAAAATTACATCAATTGTGTTGTTTGTGCGAGATGTAGCAAAAATGATCATAATATACAACCCGATTTGTTGTCAACATCAAATGCTATTAGGACACTAAAAAAATAAGTGATTTTTCTCCTCCATATGCACTACCAACACCACGCTCATTCAATCCAACCCGTGTAGGAAAACAGTTATGACATAATCGCCACACCAGAATTTTTACTTTCGGTGGAGCTCTTTGAAGTAGCAATGTCGATTTACAAGGATGGGGGGTTTGAATTGTAAATGTTCCTATTTAAAAATTCCTGAAAAACTTAAGAACTTAACTCAAGAATTTTCTTGGTTAAGAAAACAGAGAACGTTCTTGTTTAGCTTAAAATCAGAAATTCAGTTTATGTTTTTAACTTAAATGATTAATCAGGCTTAATAAATATGGAGATAAGAGAAAGAATACCACACTATATTATTTTTTGAGATTCAATTTTTTACAAAGAATTCAGTACAATAATAACAGAGTATTGAAATATAATCAGAACTGATTCTTTCTTGAGAAAGTGAAAATTTCAAGTATGTGAATGTGAATGATTTAATGAGACTTGTTAGAACTTGAACTTCAGCCTTTTTCTTGAGCATTGGCCTTCCTTTTATAGGAGTCTTAGAGCATTTAATAATGGTCAAAAAAAGTTGTTGGTAGTGCTATGTCAGTTTTGACCAAAACCAATGTATATGAATAAAAATATTCTAGCCTTTGATCACTTTTGAATTCTGTTGACTGGGCTGATTTCTTCGTTCTTGATCAGATTTCTCTTGTGTTTAATGATCCTTTATACTTCAGATATATTTTTTAATGTCATTGATTCGATCTGGAGTGCTGATTCTATCAAAACAGCTTGGAGAATGATGATGAACTTCTGCAGAATGTTAACGAAAATTTCTAGAGATTGATAATCAATTTGGAGTCCTAGTCTTTGAACTTTTTGGAGATTGATAATCAATCTGGAGGTTCAGTCTTAATCATTCTAGATGTCTTCCTGATTAATCTAGATGTCTTGTACATTTCAAGATTGTTTATCTTTCTTTGACAGTTTAAGCTGGAGAAGGTTTAGATCTGTTTGGTCTTGCTAATTTGTGATCTTATCTCTTTGTGATTCGAGTAGTTTCTTTGAATCTGATCATTTAAATTTGTTCATTGCCAAGTGCTGATGATATAGATGTAAAATCCAGAGGCTAAAACTTCTTTTAACTAGTGGAGATTGATTGATCTTGGGGCTGTGATGATCAGTCTTTGTCCTGGAGAACATTCTCCATTTTTACAGATTTTGTCCAGAATGTTCTGCTTTCTTATTTGTTCCATTTTTATCTTGTATTGTTGATTTCTTTGATTTGCTTTAGTCCTATCTTTGAATTAATCCACTCAAAAACACAAGTTAAATTAACATAACATTTTAGAAACATAATTAACATTCTTAATTAACCTTTTTTTTTGTATTTTCATCAAAACTTAAATTGAGAGTTTGTCTTAACACTCTTATTTTCAATATTAAATCTCATCGACCATTGACCTTTAAGTTAGAAATATCAATTTCCCAATTTACACATAAAAGGTAGGCGCTTTGCACTAAATACAAACTATTTTTCTATGGTTTCCAAACCTTCTAATCTTTTGTCGCAGAAGCAAACAAAGGAGTATTAGTATTGATGTTAGCTATGGCATCATCAAATAGGGAATGCACAACATGGTGATCCCATTTCTTGGAATTGGGCAGCATTAACTCGCTTACCCGCAAATTGGCTATATGAGCTAGAGCATGGCGTGGCTTTATTAAAAAATCATGTCATTGCCATTTCTAATAATTATTTGAGTTGTTGATTCAACTTAGGATTATAGAAAAATGTAAGTAAAATAAAGATAAATCATACATAATTTAGATAAAATAACATAGTGGAGATAGAGAAGGACACATGAATTTTTATAGAAGTTCACAACAAACTATTGCTACATCTAGACCTACCGTAACTAAGAGATTTTGTCTCAGTATAATCAAGGTTTTGATTTAAGAAGGAAAATATAAGTGGATTTTCAGAGGATGCCATTATACTTCATCAATCGGAGGATAAGTCCAACTTTAATGAGTAGAGGATGTTAAGATGTTTGACTCCTTCAGAGTTGACTTTTTATTAGAGTGTGGACTTGATGCATTGACCAGACGATCAACTGGTTTGCATAATTATCATACGTAGAATAATCAAAGTGAACTTGTACAATTAGATTGTCAGAGGCGCGCTAAGACTATGTTGATCAAAGTCAGACACCGCTTTAATAGATTCTTCGGAGCATCAGCACTTGCCTTGAGTAATTAATTATCTTTCTTTTTTATCATAGGATTTGACTTTCAAGGCATTGACTCTAAAATATGTGTCATTCAAAGCTTTCTTATTTGGTCTTGATATAGAGGATCAATGAAGGTCGTGACTTTTAGTTAACTTTAGCCCGAGGCATATGATCATTGTTGCGTTCTTTACCTTTGTGATCAAAGGGTTAATTGTTGACTCATGTTTCCTTTGCCTTTAATGCTTTGACTAGTCTATAGATAACTAAATGTTTGTTACAATGCTTCTTACAACTTATATCTTGATTCACTCTATTAGTAAACATAATTAATTAATTATTAGGTAATAATATTATGTGTTAAAAATGCTTATACCATTATCTCTAACCTACTCCTAATTTATGCTATCTTAAAATAGATAAACATTGATATGAATCATTATCTTCTAACTTAATCGGCACACTTAGCAAATAGTGAGGGAATAATTGTTGTTATTGGTTTTGTTATCATAAAAACATCAATAAGAGGATTGTAGTTAAAACCACTTTTGCACTAACACTTGAGACCCAAGGAAATCACCATTTGCATAGTATCTTGCTTTGAATAGCCTACTAACAAGAGTATTCGGGCTATTCATAAAACCCCAACCTTCTTCCAAGCATAGCAAGGTTAAAAGCACTTATATTTTTAAAGCCCATTCCACCATCATGCTTGTGCATAGAGTGTTTGTCCCAAGAAATCCAATGAATACTTTTGTTACGATCACTACAATAAAATTAAAAAATTGCGACACAAGACTTGCGACGGTTCTCTGAAAACCGCCTTCATGTTTGGATCTAATGAAAAGATGGATAAAATGCAAGCTGAAATCGATAGGCTTAAGAAAAGGGATTCTGAAGTTGATATGTTGAAAGAGCAAATTGCTTTTTTGTTGCAAATGCAAAATTCTAAAGAAAACCAGGTAAAATTGTTTTCATAGCAAACCTATTTAAAAAATCTTGTGAGAACTGTTTGTCCTTGATTAAAAATATCAGTTGTGTAATGATTGCTTCTAGCTATATGAGAAATTTAGTTAATTAGTATTTGGCAATATTTATCAATATTCATTGAGGTTAATATATACTTTTTTTTTCAGGCAACAGACGTAGAATCGCCAATAGATGGTAGACGTTCATCAGAGTCTAGCTACCAACCTGATGATTGTGGAACATCATTAGGGACTAATTAGATATTTGAATGAACTTCTATGTTTAATGGAGTTGTTTTGTATGTTTAGTCACTCCACTAATTTTGAATATGTAAACTACTTTATTTATTGTTTTAGTTAAATTCATAATTATATTAATTGGATTTAGGTACAATAGTTATATAATTATGTATTTAAATTATGTGGATGATATTTATAAATATTTTTTATTTTAATTAATAAAAAATAGGAAAAAATTATATTATATTTTTTTATTTAAAATTATAAGGTTTGCGGCGGTTCAAACTGCCTCAAAATAAATATAGCGACAGTTGATAATTGTCGCAATTGTTTAGAAACAAATAAATTTGAACGGGTTTAGCGACGGTTCCAACCGTCGCAAAATACATCTAGAGGCGGTTGAAACGACGGTTATGTGAACCGTGGCAAACTGGCCTCGCGACGCACAAATCTGCGACAGTTGCAGAACCGTTGCAATCATCATTTGGAGGCGATTACAACCGCTGCCGATCCCTTTTCCAACTGCCGCAAAAAAAAATATTCTTGCAGTGAATGATTATTATGGCCCCACCAAAAAGAGTTAATCATTTTCTCAATTTCATCAACCAATGAGGATGGTATGTGGAAGATACTCATTACATAAGAGGGAATATGTTGAGCACAACCTTAATAAGAAATGTTTTCCCTGCCTTAGACAAACATTTTCTACTCTAAGAATTGATTTTCTTCCTCACTTGATCTTTGATAAATTGGAACATAGCCTTTTTACTTCAACCAATAATCGAGACCCTCCTCACATACTTACCAATGTTGAGTACTTCTAGAACTCCCATCAAATCAACAATAGAATTTTTAGTTTCTCGGTCCATATTCCGACTACAGAAAATTTATGATTTTTGTAGACTGATAGATTATCCAGATGCACCTTTATACATTGATAAGTTGTTCTTCATAGTTGTGGATTAGTTTAGCGTGGCCCTAAAAAACAAGAAGCGGTTATCTTCAAATATAAGGGAGAAATAATTGGTGCATGTCTGCAAATTTTGGTGCCATGTATGTCATCTCTATTTTTAGCTTGCCTAATCAACGCTGATAGCCCCTCATTGCAAACGACAAAGAGATAGGGAGAGAGAGGCTCACTTTGGTGAAGTCTCGTCCCTGGGATTATAGAGCCAAATGTATCATCATTGATAATCATAGAATAGTCCACAGTGTCAACACATAACATAATCCATCTTACCCGATTTCCATGAAAACCAATTGCTAGCATGACCTCCCGAAGGTTATCCCAGTCCATCTGATCATAAGCCTTACTAATATCATGTTTGAGCGCAATTTCACCCACCCTACCTCGATTATTGGACTGCATGTAATAGACTAACCCCAAAGCTGCCGTAGCATTATCAATTATAGATTTACCAAGAAAAAAAGTCGATTGATTATTTGAGATAAGTTTGCTAAGAATACTATTCAGTTTATTTTCAATAACCTTGGCTATCACTATAAATCACACTGGATAGTGCAATCGACTTCCAATCGCCTTTTAGAAGTAAATCTATGTTAGAAGAATTAAGAGTTGAGGGAAAAGATCTTATTCCCTACAAAGAGTAGGAACTATTAAACATCTCCATCTCGTAAAGAGACCATAAATGGTTAAAAAAATTGGGATATAGCAGCAAGCACATCTGCTTTTATAGAAAAAAGAGCCTCCCGAAAGTCCCCAAGAGAGAAGAATACCAAAAAAAACTTCATTATCCTCATGCGTAATATAAGGTGATATAGCAACAAGTATTGGGTTTTGTACATTATTTTCCTACTTAAAGAGTTCATCAAAATAATTTATAACCAAAGTACACAACTCAACGACCTTTGTGACTCTTCTCCCATTTTGATTTTCCAAAAAAGTAATGCAATTGACTTGTCATCTAGCAAATGCAGAGACATGGAAAAAAAAAAGGAACATTTAAATCTCCATCCTGCAAACAATAATTTTTAGCACGTTGGATCCAAAAAGCCTAATCTTTAACCAATAAAGTAGCCATTTTCTTCTTCAAAAAGTCAAAATAACCGAAGTCTGATGAATCACCTCGAACACGGGCACGTTTAAGGTCTTTTAGGCACTTTGCAATTTCTTTTTTTATTTGGTGAAAATGATGTTTACTCCAATGAGTCATATCTTCAGTGCATCACTCAAGACTAGACAGAATCCCCATTGAATCACCTTTTATCCACTTATATTAAAGACAAACTGATAAAAAATGCAGGTTCCACCAACCATGCATTCTCAAAGTTAAACCTCCTTTGGGATCTTCGATGTTTAGAAATAGAATCTTGTATCAAAAGAATATGGTAATGATCTTTTCCAATTTATCATGTGGAAATAAGTTCTACCCAGTTTCGGTGGCCATGCATGACACGATCGATCAAGTCTTTCTTATGCCGCTCTATTTATGCATAAGCTCTTAAACTAGGTGAGTGGGTAGCCTTTCTTATGAATGTCAACAAGGCTTGCATCTGCAACAACCTCATGAAAACCATTTATCAACAAGTTCCAAGAGTCTCTTATCCCATTGCTTTTTGGATACCCATAGAACCCTGTAAGTCTCCAATTCCCTTAACTTATGTCCTCAACTTCAACATTGATATGATTAAGTGAATAATTGGTAATTATGAAATTAATAGAGTTTCTCCACAAAAGAGCCAAACCTCCCCCTCTACCTTCTCTATACAAAGAAAAACATAAATCAAAACCCAAAACATAACGCAATTCTTCAACTTTATTAGCATGAACTAAAGTTTCATACCAAAAGATCATTCCAAATTGCTCGAAGATTACCTAGGCTTCAACAGTTCCAACACACAATGTTCATTACTCCTAGAAGGCCTGGTGTCTAGGACCTGCCAATAAAAAATGCCCTAAAAAAGGGATAGTTTTCATGTTAGGATCCTCATCACATGTTCTCTCAACAAGTACCTCAACACAATCAATGTTCATGTCACTGCTCCCCACCATATTGTCTTGTGCAAGAACTTTACCTTTGCTTGACCTACTTGTAGTAATTGTGTCAGACCGTCCAACTTGTATTTTTTTTTTCAATCCTGCCTTTTTGTCCATAATTCGAACCAATCAGCAACAACACACCTTGAGATGTAGTAAATTGGGTTGTTTGGTTTGATGGAGAAGTAGGCTCGTGAGTGAGCTGCGTAACAAGTCCCACATGTGCAGTAAGACTCCTGGCTAGACCACCAATCTCATTATGAACAACCTCTCTAGTGATTGTAGAAACCATAACATATGGCATCTCATTAATTTCTCCCATTCCATTAATGTTAACATTAATGTGAATCCCATGATTGTCGCTCCTCGCATTAATTATGGTCGGAGATTGATAACTCTTCATCATATGCATATTTTTCATTGTTTTTAGTCCTATTTATCTTTTATTCATTAGTTAATTTAAAGAGTTAGATATATTTTGTTGATTTTAGTTCTAGAATTCAATGAAATGTTTATGTTCTTATTTGCTTGATTAAGTAGAGATTTTTCGTACTTTTGCTTTGTTTCTTTGTTTTAGTGCGGTGCTAAATTTTAGTGAGAAATAAACATGACCAATGTGGAGTATTCCAACCATATTTGGAGTTGTAGATGTCCAATTGGAGTCAAATCAAGTGCAAATGAAAGCTAAGATTCATATCTAGAATTTTCATGACGACACCGGAACCCAATTCAGATTCCAAAGAGGAGAAAATGCAGTATACGTCAGATATAAGAGGTTTTACGCCTGAAGCGCAAAAACCTGCGCCTTGGGCGCATTTCTGCACCACTGTCACCGTTCAATTGTGCCTAAAGCGCAAATTCCACACCTAGGGCGCGTGGGGCGCTGCTGAAGGTATAAAAACGTGTATTTCTCACTTTCTAGGGATCTTTTTGACTATTGGGAAGTTGGAAGACTTGTGCCCTAACAGAGATACTGAAAGACAGCCGTTTCTATCACCATTGGAGGAGTTTTATCAAGAATCATTCATGAATCCTTATTGTAATTCTTCCTTAATCCTTGTCTTTTGTATCTTTGTCATGAGTAACTAAAACCTATTTGTTAGGGATGAGTGTAACAAGATGAAACCCTTATTTTTCTGATTTCATTTTTAGTTATACGAAAGAGTTTATTAAATTATTTTTCTCATCTATGTTCTTAATGTTTTTTATTGCCTAATCAACTTTAAAATGTTCTACGATTCGTTTTTTGAAACGGAAGTGGACTTTACGAATGCTTGAGATGAGAAATTCATGAATTTGTAGTATAGGGATAGATGCAGGTCATAAAACCAATTAAATTAGTTGCAAAGGCAGTAGTTTAACAAGAGAATTCCTATACGGTAAGGCTGAATTCTAATCTTAAATCCACTAAGAAAATAGGGGTTACTTTGGAATTAAAGGTTCTGTCGGTAAGACATTAGGGCAAGAATAATAAAGATAATTTTGTAATAATTCAATAAAGGAATTCAGAAACTAGGTTCAAATTAGACACCAAGGTTGGATTCGAAGTGAAACTCATCCCTGACATTTTTCTTATTATAAAGGATCAATTTTATTACCGTTTTTTAACTTTAAATATTATTTCAATCAATTCGGAAATTTTTTGTTCAATTTAGTAATCAAATATACTTCAATAGTAAAACGCAATCCTTGAGTTCGGCACTCGGTACTACCGTTTTATTTATTAATTGCAAAAATTCAATACACTGGCTGAAACACTATTAAGTCATTGGCGCCGTTGCTGGGGATTGCCATATAACTATTGAGTATAATTTATTTACTTAATTGAAATTTTTGCTCTGCAATAAAATTTTTGTTTTTATTTTAATTATTTATTTTTCTTTATTTTAAAACTGTTCATCACTCACAATTTGTCTAACCTTGTATGCGAGGCCAGTCCTCAGTTGAACTTCTCTTTGATCAAGAAATCATAAAAACTGCGAAAGCAAATCGAAAGACGGTTCGAGAAAGGAGACAAAGGGAAAGACAATTAATAGTGTAAGAAGAGCATTTGGGGGATTTGTTCATATTTGCGGAGATGGCTGATCCACCACCACCTGAACGCACCCTCGGCTCGGTTGGCCATCCATAAACCACCGGTTACAGTCAACAAGTTTGAAGTGAGTCCCGCTCTATACCAAGAGTTGAAGGAGAATCATTTTTCCGGTAAACATAACGAATATGCCAATAGACATCTCACAAACTTCTTTGAACTATGTGAAACAATGAAGGTGGATGGTTGTTCTCAAGAAGACAAGAGGTTAAAACTATTTCCATTGTCATTGAAAGATGATGCTAAATAGTGGCTTAATTCCTTTCCAACTGGTAGCATCACCACATGGGATGACCTTGAAGATAAGTTCTTGGAACAATACTTTCCCCCAGTTGTGTTCGTTAGAAAAAGGCAAGAGATTTCCAGTTACAAATAGAAAAAGGAGAGTCTCTTTGTAACACTTACAGGAGGTTCAAGGGTTTACTAGCAGGATGCCCCAATCATGCTTATGATGACACTGCTCAAATGCAAATATTCTGTAATGGTTTGAGGCCTAGCAATAGAACTATGTTGGATGCTACAGCTGGTGGTTCTTTGAATTACAAGACCGCATCAAAAGCACGAAAAATTATAGAGATCATGCCATCAAATGAACAAATGATGTTGTATGATAGAGGTGGTGGGTCTACAAGTGGTATACTAGAATTGAATGTTATGGATGTTGGGTTGGCTCAAGGGAGGTTGCTCTAAAAAAAAATAGAAGATGTTATCGCCGATGAGATAAAGAAGGGGATGGCAGCTCTAAATATAAAACCCCAAGTGGCCCTTGTCAAATTATTGAAACATACTGGTTGTGACTTTTGTGGGGGAGCACATAAAAATGGAGCCTGTGAAGCACCTGATGATGATTATATAAAAGAACCAAAAGAGATTAACTTTATGGGTAACAAGGAGTGGCAAGGTAAGTGAACCAGTACCACCTAAAGCCAAAAAGAGTGGGAGTACTTCAAGTTCAACCCACTCGGAGGAAATGGTCACCCTAACATCAGCTGAGGAATAACCTGTGGTGCAGAAAAAGGAGGCCCTGCCAAAGCCTGAAATTAGACTTCCATTCCCTCATAGATTAAGAAAGGAAGAAACTGAAAAACAATTTTGTAAGTTTCTTGATGTTTTTAAAAAATTGCAAATTAACATTGCTCTTGAAAAGGAGGAAGAACCTGTGGTGCAGAAAAGGGAGGCCCTGCCAAAGCCTGAAATTCGATTTCCATTCCCTCAAAGATTAAGAAAGGAAGAAACTGAAATTGTTTTTTGTAAGTTTCTTGATGTCTTTAAAAAATTGTAAATTAACATTCCTTTCGCAGAAGCACTAGAGCAGATGCCGGCTTACACCAAGTTCATGAAGGACATTCTGTTAAAGAAAAGAAAAATTGGCGGTGAAACAGTGATGCTTACCGAAGAGTGCAGTGCTATTCTACAGAGGAAGCTGCCACCTAAGCTCAATGATCCTAGAAGCTTCTCTATTCCTTGCGCTATTGGGAATAGAACTTTTGGTAAAGCCCTTTGTGATCTTGGGGCTAGTGTGAGTCTTATGCCTCTTTCCATATACAAAAGGTTAGGCATTGCAAGAGTCAAAGACACACAACTGATGTTACAGTTTGCGAATCGTTCAATGAAACACCCTTATGGGGTGGTGGAAGATATGTTGGTCAAAGTAGATAAGTTCATTTTTCCAATGGATTTTCTGGTACTAGACATGGAGGAAGACAATGATACTCCCTTGATCTTGGGGAGACCATTCTTAGCAATAGGGAGAGCTATGATTGATGTGGCAGATGGCACCTTAACCTTGAAGGTAAATGATGAAACAGTTACATTCAATATTCTAAAAGCCATAGAGCATTCAAACAAAAGAGAAGGGTGCAACCGAATTGATACTTTCAATTTGATAGTCGATGAAGAAGTTGAACATCAAGGACCCATTCTGTCGTTAGAAAGAGTGTTATGCCTACCCCAATATGTCTTTAAAGATAGTGAAGATCCAAGAGTAAAAGATGTTTTATTCATGTTAGAAGCATCACTATCTCACTCCCCCCGCTTCCATACTAGATGGGTGGAGTTGAAAGGGAATGAAGACGAGTATGTAGAGAAAAAGAAAGAGACGCCACTGGTTGAGTTCAAGAAATTTCCACCTCACTTGAAATATGTATTCCTTGGTGAGAAGGATGATGTGTTCTTTCTGCCATATATGCCACCTTGAAAATGGTTGAGGCGTCAAGCTAATGACCATAAAGAAGCGCTTGGTGGGAGGCAACCAACAGGTAGAGGTAACTTTTATTTTTGCAATCTTATTTTTGTTATTTCAATTTGTTTTTTTTTTATTGTGTGTAAACGTGCACTATGATGAAGAATTTTTAACAACTTGAAGCTAGTCATAAACTATCTGTTTCTTATTTTGAAATTTAAACTCTATTTTCTTGCTCATATCATTGCTCAATTCGATGAGTTTCACTAATGTATGCATTGTTGATTACTTCTTGGTTGTCGAAGTCTCACTTGCCATTTTTTATAAATAAATAAATTTTGTAGTGGCATGTTTGACATCATTTAGATAGTTCATATTCTCTCTTATTATCCTAGCTGTGAGCTTTTGAGCCTATACACTCTAATTCTTTGTTGTGTGATTATCCAGACATGTGTCATCCCTTTAGAACTTGCAGTAATTTTGACTTGCATCTCTTGTAATTTATGCATACACTGAGGCAATTTTGTATGGCCGTTTGAGCCTTTTTAACTACCCTATGCAAATTTTATCCTTTGCTAGCCCCTTTGAGCCTTGCCCTTTTATTTCGGTTACTAGCTACATTACAAGCCAAAGACATGACTTTAATTAAATCACCTTACTTGGAGTTAGGTAGAAAACAAAAAAATTATAAAAACAAAAAACAAAAAAAAAAAACAAAAAAAAATTGTTTTAGTACATTGATAAATAACATCTTCTTAGTTCTTTTGTCAATGGTTGAGAATGTCCACCATAAAATTTGGAGATAAAAAGTAGAATAAAAAATGGTAGAATAATTTGAAAATGTGTACCTAACTCCAAGTAGTAAAGCCTACTATCCCAAAATGTCCTACTCTTACCTAAGCCCCAATACAACCCAAAAGTCTTTCAAAAGTGTATGTGTTTATTGCATTGTGATAGCTAAGTAGAATTTTTTCAAGCTTATGGTAGTGCGATGCATGTTCTAGGATTTGAGTGATAAATTCATAACCCTTGCTAAACAAATGAGATAAATTTCGGTGAGATTGTGTGAAGAGAGAGTTGAACTTGATGAATGAATGCTAAAGTGTACAAATTGTGTAGTTTATATTTTTGTAAGCAACCATGGAGCATGATGAATGTTTTGTAGTAGCTGGGACTTTGAGAATTGAGTTTGATTTGATTTGAGAAATTGATTATAAGTTTGCTTTTAACTTTACCAAATCTGAAATCAATTGTTGCTTAAGGACAAGCAATAGATTAAGTTTGAAGTTGTGATGACTCTTCATCATATGCATATTTTTCATTGTTTTTAGTCCTATTTATCTTTTATTCATTAGTTAATTTAAGGAGTTATTTTATATATTTTGTTGATTTTAGTTCTTGCATTTAATGAAATGTTTATGTTTTTATTTGCTTGATTTAGTACATATTTTTCGTAATTTTTTGTTGTTTCTTTGTTTTAGTGTAGTGCTGAATTTTTGTGAGAAATCAACATGACCTATGTGGAGTATTTCAACCATATCGGAGTTGTAGATGTCCAATTGGAGTCAAACCAAGTGAAAATAAAAGCTAAGATCCATAGCTAGAACTTTCATGACAACACCGGAACCCAATTCAGATTTAAAAGAGAAGAAAATGCAGTATACGTCAGAATGAAGAGGTCTTACACCTGAAGCGCAAAAACCTGTGCCTAGGGCGTATTTCTGCACCACTGTCACTGTTCAGTTGCGCCTAAAGCGCAAATTCCGCGCGTGGCGTGCTGCTGAATGTATAAGAACGCATTTTTCTCACTTTCTTGGGATCTTTTTGACTATTGGGAAGTTGGGAGACTTGCGCCCTAGCAGAGAAACTCAAAGAGGGTCGTTTCTAACACCATTGGAGGAATTTTATCATGAATCCTTCTTGTAATTCTTCTTTAATCGTTTATCTTTTGTATCTTTATCATGAGTAACTAAAATCTATTTGTTAGGGATGAGTGTAACAAGATGAAACCCTTATTTTTCTGATTTGATTTTTGGTTATATGAATGGGTTTATTTAATTATTTTTCTGATTTAAAATGTTCTACGATTCGTATTTTGAAACGGAAGTGGACTTTACGAATGCTTGAGATGATAAATTAATGAATTTGTAGTCTAGGGATAGATGCAGGTCATGAAACCAATTAAATTTGTTGCAAAGGCAGTAGTTTAACAAGAGAATTCCTCTACAGTAAGGCTTAATTATAATCTTAAATCCACTAAGGAATTAGGGGTTACTTTGGGATTAAAGGTTTTGTTACTAAGACATTAGGGCAAGAATAATAAATATCTACCTACGCTATTAGAGATCTACCTACGCTACTTGATCTTGCTTCCCGTAGCCACTAAGTCATGCCACCACTATTGGGTCAACACACTCCCTCCTTCATAAAATTTCCCCAACCTAACTGTCATCTATTTCAATGTTGAATCGTTTCTCACACGTATATTCTGTGTGGACAAGAATTCCACACCAGACACAAAAGACACCCAGCTTCTCATACTTAAAATGTATTGTAACCTAATCACCACCAGGCTAAAAGTGAAAACACATGAATGTGGGTTGAAATGTGTTTGAATAAGTTGAATTAGTTTTGCTAATTTTCTTAAAACTGATTGGAGTTTGGTGACTTACATAGAATAAAAGTAGTAGCAATCAGGTTAAATGTTAAGAGGCTAAAGTAAAACAAGAATTGAAGAATTAAAGTGACACAAGAATTTATCCGGGTTCACCACCAACTTGGTATATATATCTAGTCCCCTCCCTCAAAAGGATTTAATCCACTAATTAAAAACATGAATTACACATCACTTGGCCTTACAAGCCAGTCTTCTCTAAACAACTAGACACCTACAGACTTTTTGAGGAACACAAACACCTAGACTCTATAAGCCAAGTCTTCTCAACACAACCTGAAAATCTACAAATTGCTTGAGGAACACGAAAGCCTCTATCAGGCTGGGTTACAAGTGTTTGGAACAAATTGGTTTGCATCTAACAAGCTAATTGTAACAATGACTCTCACACTAGAAAACACTAAGAATAAATACTAATTGTAACAAAATATATTCTTATGTTAAAGTATTTATTTAAAAATTAGGGAACACCACCTTTGAATTTTTTTCGGTTTTTATCATTTATTTACTTTTATGGTATTGGTATATAATATTTTTATAGTTTGATTTACTTATTAGCTTTAAAGTATTTAAATATTTAATTGATGTACAATTGAATATATTTTTCATGAGTTACGATGAAATAAGAAATGATTTTTAAATATGTATTTTGGAAATCAATGTTATAATTATGAAATCAATAGCGGGGGTAGGTGCACCAAGTTACATTGAAGGTGCAAACACGAGAAGAGAGGGTTAAACTAGTTCAGACTTGATGGTTTACTTGGAGTAGAACCAATAACAAAACTAACGAGTGCAGGAATAAAGTGACACAAGTAATTTAGCTTAGTTAACCACTAACTTTACTACATCCAGCCCCTTCACTCAAAAGGATTTAATCCACTAATTCAACAACTTGAATTACAAAACATCTAACCCCCTAAGCCAGTCCTCTCAAACAACCTAACAACCCCAGACTTTTGAAGAATACTCACACCTTGACTCTATCAGCCAAGTCTTCTCCACACAATCTGATAACAAGTCTTCTCCACTATCGAGTTTGAATACAAAGGTTTGAAACTTGAGTACTTGCTTTTAACAAGCTGATTATAACAATGACTATCACACACAAAGAAGAACACTTAGAAAATATTCTCATTCTAACAAGTGTTTCTCTCTTTGAACTCGAAGATAAATTTTGAATTTTGAGCTTGAGTTCTTATACTCTTTTCTGATTTTTTGTTGATCTTCTTCTTCAGCCTTGAGTATCTATTTATAGATAAATTTATGGCTTCAATTTAGTCTTTGTTTAGTTAAGAATTGTATCTTCATTCCTAGCTTTGTCAACAATGATCTTATTCAAAAATAATTATGAACAAGCTTTTTGATAATATGGTTTTTTAGCCAATTCTTTATTTTTGAATCTAATCTGAGAAATTCTTCTAAATTGGTATTGTTCGTATTTTGTTAAGATTGAGTTTATAAATTCTTCATATTCATATTGTTCGTATTTTGTTAAGATTGAGTTTGTAAATTCTTCAAATTGATAATGATCCTATTTTGTTCAGATTGAGTTTTTACATTCTTCATATTGATATTGTTCGTATTTTGTTAAGATTGCTTTCGCAAATTCTTGAGATAAAATTTCGTTGCTATTGCTTGCTTTGATTTGAGCGAGAAATAGTATTGGATCGGTTCTTGAACTTTCACAAGTAGGAATATGAGTAAGTCCAATTCAGTATTTTGTCCTTTGTCAAAATCTAAATCATTTCTTTGCAAATAATAAATGTATCTTCTTGTGAGTGTTTCTTCTTGTAAATAATTCTTGATCATATCTTCTTGTAAATAATTCATATCTTCTTGTAAATTATTCATATCTTCTTGTAGATTTTGATCAAGTCTTCTTGTAAATAATTCATAACTTCTTGTGATAAATCTTGATTGAATCTTCTTGTAAATAATTCATATATTCTTATGATAAATCTTGTTCAAATCTTCTTGTAAATAATTCTTATCTTTTTTTAGATAAATCTTGATCAAATCTTCTTGTAAATTATTCATATCTTCTTGTAATAAATCTTGTTCAAATCTTCTTGTTAATAATTCATATCTTGTTGTTGATAAGATCTTGATCGTTTGTTCTTCAAATATTGACCATATATTCTTTTTAACTTGGGGAAATATTTTTTTCAATTAAAAATTTGAATCAAATCTTATTTGCGATTGTCTTTGAAAACATGAATCTTCTTTCATACTCTTGCTGGATTTGAGCTGGAATGGATTCGGGTTATTCTTGGATCTTCGGAAGTTTTTTTGTTCCTGCTAGGTCTTCTTTTCATACTTAATTCTTTCGATTTCAGTTGTTGACTTTCCATTGGAGGCATTGACTTTCTTGTTGGAGTGAGATGTTGTGTTTCTTGAATAATGATAGTCCAAAGTATAATTGCATGACTTCGAATTAGTGGCATTGGGATAATCACCTTGTTGAAACTTCATAGCCAGTGTAACATTAGAGGCTGCATATTAGAGACAACATTTTGCAGTGTGCGACACCATTTTTGAATTCAGATTGTCAGCTTTGAATTGTTGAGTTTATGCAATTAGATAAATGCATGGGCTTCAAAGGCTTGCTTCAAATTTAGTCTTCAGACAGTCTTTAGAGGCACTCTTTAAACTCAGTTTCAGAGCCATTTATCCAACTTTATTGTTCTCATAAAATACTTAAGCTAACATCCAAATTATAAGCGGAAAACCAACTTGGTTCCAACACTGGCTTTCGTATTCTCCATTCTATCTTCAACAATTCTTTGATGTGATGTAAACCTGAGTCCAAATGTAACTGTAGAACGAATAAAACACAAGAAAGGGTGTTTTAGTTGTTTTTTTTTTAAAAAAAAAATTATGTGGCGATACTAGAGTAAAAAAGGTAGTTCTATTGAACGAAAATAGAGTAGAGAGACACAGCGATTTATCCTGGTTCACCACAAACATGGTAAATATGTCTAGTCCTTTCGACTTGAAGGATTTAATCCACCAGTTTATCATTAAATCAGACATACACTTGAACACTTACTAGTCACACTAACTGTGTTCAATATTCTCAACCTTCGAACTTAGTATAGTCAAGTTGTTAAGGAAAACAGCCGCTACTAGGCAAGGTTACAAGAAAAGTTTTTGGGTTTTTCTGAAATGGCTTTTGTAGAGAGTGTTTACAAATTTATTTTTTCACAAATTCTCTTAGCACTAATGTGAAATATAAAGATATTAAGCAAGAGAGCATATGTGCTTATCGCTTGTTGCTTGTAAGTTGTGTATCTTGTAAGTCTTTCATCGTTGAGGGAGGCACCTTTTATATAGAGTACGATTAGGGTTTATGGGTGTTGTCCTGATTGCAAGAAATCATCATAATTCATGGAGTTTTGTATCGTATGTTTGTGAAATTGATTTTTCAAATAAAATTTCCAATAATTGATCTTGTAATGATTTGGCGTATTTGTTTAAAACGGTTGGGAGGTAGAGGGTACGGTGATCAAAGCATGTCTTAAGATCTTCAAACAAGTAGCTGATTCAAGATATGTATCAATGGATATGTAACTACTTTGTCTTCTTTGGAGTGTTGAATTTTTAAGAGTGTTGACTTTTTTCATAGTATACACAAATGTTCAAAGTCAAACGCTTGATGTGATTTTCAGAGACAATTACTTGCTTGTCACACTTGTCAATGGTAGAGGCAGTAAGCACGTAAAGGCCCAATGTCGTTGCACTCATCATATTCTTTAAACTCTCCAATGAAGTTCTCAATGCCTTTACCAGCATGCTCTATCATAAAACCCAAAGGTAAATTATAGACTTGAACCCATATTTTCCTCCTATAAAAAAGGATCTCCATTGGTATGTCTCCAGGGCTCCCCATCTGAAGAACTAGTGAGTAGTTATCAAAAAACCGTAGGGCTCCATTCTATACCTTCTCCAAATCCAATCAATGATAAAATTGGAACAAAAAATCACCTTGCTCGAGTGAAGAGATGGTCGCTCCTTTCCCCAGCGTCCATATGGATGACATTTTGTCTTTCATAATGTTGAAACAGATTGGCCTGCCAAACAATAATGCTCTAATATACTTCTCGTGGCTTGGTCTGATTCCACATTCAGTGTAATTCCTTCATCTTCATCAAACACAGATAAACCTTCAAAGGTTAGCTCCCTAGATCTAATGTTGAATGAGAAAAAACATACACCAAAGTTGGTATAAGTAGAAACAAATTGCTTAGAATAGACACGCTCTATCCAAGGAAACACAAACTCTCACAAGAAAACCCTAACAAGGAAACCCTAGGAGAGAAAATCCTTATCACGGTTTTATATTGTGGTCACGGTTGCGGTTACACTACAAAACATTACATTGCGAGAAAGTGTGAACAATTGTGGCTGTTATGCCGTTTCAAAGACTTCAATATCTGCAATTTAAACCCATGATACTTATGATTCTTATAAATTTGTTAATCATGCTAATTTATTTTATTTGGAATCTATAATATTCTTGATTAAAAAGGGTTGTCACTCAATAAATGCATATGTTGTTAACACTAGGAAAATGTATAAGTTGATGTACAACTTTTGAACTGAAGTCATCATATTGTCGTTGCTCGGTTGTCGTAAATATCTTTCATTATCATTCCCTTCCATGGTCTAATCTTCGAGACTCCATCCCACTTTCACTTCTCCCTCCCTTTCATCTCACCTTTTTTCTTTCTTTTTCTTCTTTTAGAAACAATACATCCCCATGAAGGTGCAAACACAAAAAGGGGATTGAATTGTGTTTGACAAAGTTGATAACTTTTTGCTAATTTGATGAAGGTTGGTTGGATTTTGTGAATTGCTTTGCGTAGAAGAAATCAAATTCAGAGGCAGCAAACAACGAAAGCATAAATAATTTGACACATAGCTTTATCCTAGTTCACCATTAACTTGGCTACATCTAGTCCCCTCAATTAGAAGTCTTTAATCCACTAATTCAAATTCCTTGAATTACAAAGCACCTGACCCTCCAAGTCAGTCTTTCCAAACAGCCTGACAACCCCAGATTTTGAGGAACTAACCACCTTGACCCTACAAGCCAAGTCTTCTCCTAACAACCTGAAAACTCCAGATTTAAGAAGGAACTAACCACATTGACCATGCAAGCCAAGTCTTCTCCTAACAACCCGACAACTGCAAATTGAATACAAAAGATTGGAACTTGAGTAGTTGCTTCTAATAAAGCTGATAATAATAATAACTCTGACAATCTTAGAAAAGAACACTCATAAAATATTTCTAACTTAAACAAGTGTTTCTCTCTTTGAACTCTAAGATGAATTTGGAATTTTGAGCTTGAGTTCTTCTACTCTTTTCTACTTTTCGATGTCTTTCTTCTTCAGCCTTCAATATCTATTTATAGTTAAAATTTGGGCTTTAATTTAGTCCTTGTTTAATTTTGAATTGTATCTTGTTCATATTGAGTTTGTAAATTATTTAGATTGAATATGTTCCAATTTTGTATAGATTGAGTTTGTAAATTCTTCAGATTAATTGTATTCATATTTTGTTGTAGATAAATCTTGATCAAATCTTCCTCAAATCTTCATCAAATCTTCTTCAAATGTTGATAAAATCTTCTTGAAATCTTCTTCAAATATTCTTCAAATCTTGACCATATCTTCTTTTCAACTTGGTCAAATATTTTCTTCAATTATAAATATGAATCAAATCTTATTTTAGATTTTCATCAATTATAAATTTGAATCAAATCTTATTTTAGATTTTCTTCAATTATAAATTTGAACCAAATCTTATTTTGAATTTTCTTCAATTATAAATTTGAATTAAATCTTATTTTAGATTTTCTTCAACTTTAAATTTGAATCAAATCTTATTTTAGATTTTATTCAAATACATGAATCTTCTTTCATACTCTTTTGTTCTCATAAAATACTTTTGTTATCATCAAAACTCTAAGTATAAAATCAACTTGGTTCCAACACCCCATTCCCCCATTTTCATTTTCTTTCTCTTGTTCTCACTTGAAGTCACAAATTAACACCTGTAAATCTTTTCACACAAGAGAGAAATCATACATTTCCAAAAGCAAAGCTTTCTCGTACTTTTACAAGTGTTTTTGGGTACTCATTCTTTGAGAGTTTCTTATTGAAACTCTTTGACATAAATACACAACTTCTTTGCTAAGAATGCATCTCTAAAAAATGTAGTTTTGTTTATAAATTTATTTTGGTGCTTAGAGTTGATTTTAAGGACTTTTATTATTTCCTATGGTTAGTAAAGCTTTAGAATCATTTTCTAAAGTCTTGAAAATATTTTTGATGCTCAGATCTGTCAGTTAAGGTTCTGCCTACCTCTCAAGGAATTGTTCGAGAGCAAACTTAGTATATTCTTTATAGTAGTGAGTACACAACAATCATCGTCACATATTTTTCTTATACTATAATGATTATTTTACTTGTTTTCTATGTTTAAGTATTTATTTAAAAATTAGGGAACACCACCTTTGAATTTATTTCGGTTTTTATCATTTATTTACTTTTATGCTATTGGTATATAATATTTTTATAGTTTGATTTATTTATTAGCTTGAAAGTATTTAAATATTTAATTGATGTACAGTTGAATATATTTTTCATGAATTACAATGAAATAAAAAATGATTTTTAAATATGTATTTTGGAAATCAATGTTATAATTATGAAATCAATAGCGGGGGTAGGTGCACCAAGTTACATTGAAGGTGCAAACACGAGAAGAGAGGGTTAAACTAGTTCAGACTTGATGATTTACTTGGAGTAGAACCAATACCAAAACTAAGGAGCGCAGGAATAAAGTGACACAAGTAATTTATCTTAGTTCACCACTAACTTTACTACATCCAGCCCATTCACTCAAAAGGATTTAATCCACTAATTCAAAACCGTGAATTACAAAGCATCTAACCCTCTAAGCCAGTCTTCTCAAACAGCCTGACAACCCCAGACTTTTTAAGAATACTCACATCTTGACTCTACCAGCCAAGTCTTCTCCACACAATCTGATAACAAGTCTTCTCCACTATCGAGTTTGAATACAAAGGTTTAGAACTTGAGTACTTGTTTCTAACAAGCTGATTATAACAATGACTATCACACACAAAGAAGAACACTTAGAAAATATTCTCATTCTAACAAGTGTTTCTCTTTTTGAACTCGAAGATAAATTTGGAATTTTGAGCTTGAGTTCTTATACTCTTTTCTGATTTTTTGATGATCTTCTTCTTCAGCCTTGAATATCTATTTATAGATAAATTTATGGCTTCAATTTAGTCCATGTTTAGTTAAGAATTGTATCTTCATTCCTGGCTTGGTCAACAATGATCTTATTCAAAAATAATTATGAACAAGCTTTTTGATAATATGGTTTTTTAGCCAATTCTTTATTTTTGAATCCAATCTGAGCAATTCTTCTAAATTGATATTGTTCGTATTTTGTTAAGATTTTGTTTGTAAATTCTTCATATTGATATTGTTCGTATTTTGTTAAGATTGAGTTTGTAAATTCTTCAAATTGATAATGATCATATTTTGTTCAGATTGAGTTTTTACATTCTTGATATTGATATTGTTCGTATTTTGTTAAGATTGCTTTCGCAAATTCTTGAGATAAAATTTCTTTCCTATTGCTTGCTTTGATTTGAGCGGGAAATAGTATTGGATCGGTTCTTGAACTTTCACAAGTAGGAATATGAGTAAGTCCAATTCAGTATTTTGTCCTTTGTCAAAATCTAAATCATATATTTGCAAATATTAAATGTATCTTCTTGTAAATAATTCTTGATCATATCTTCTTGTAAATAATTCATATCTTCTTGTAAATCATTCATATCTTCTTGTGATAAATCTTGATTAAATCTTCTTGTAAATAATTCATATCTTCTTGTAGATATATCTCGATCAAATCTTCTTGTAAATAATTCATATCTTCTTGTAGATAAATCTTGATCAAATCGTTTTTTAAATAATTCATATCTTCTTGTAGATAAATCTTGATCAAATCTCTTTGTAAATAATATATATATCTTCTTGTAGGTAAATCTTGATCAAATCTTCTTGTAAATAATTCATATCTTCTTGATCAAATATTTTCTGCAATTATAAATCTGAATCAAATTTTATTTTAGATTGTCTTCAAAAACATGAATTTGTTTTCATACTCTGTGAAGTAAATATATTGTTCTCATAAAATACTTATGTTAACATCAAAACTCTAAGTGTGAAACCAACTTGTTTCCAACAAACATCATTTTGATTGGGGAGGGTTACCTGTTAGATGGAGCTGCTCCTATGAGAGATGTCATCCTTAGGAGGAGAGGACTATTAACGAGATGTAAGCTCCCTAATTGATGCGATAAAATGCGTTGCAGGATTGAGAGAAGAGGGCTATCCATTAGATGGAGCCTCCTCTAAGGGAAAGACCATCCTTAGGAAAAGAGGGTTATCAATGAGATGAAGCCGCCACTTGGTTCTTAAAAATTTATATTTTTACATGTTAGATTTTCTATGAATCTTTTGAGGTTACTCATTTTGATTTCACTTCTTTGATGAATTGGATTTTAAATATTTCTATTTGGACGACTAAATTATAATTTTAAGGATTTTATCATGTGTATACTTTATTGTGAATTATCTATGTTTAAGGTAGTATTGTTAGCATAATTGTCACAAGATTGTAAAACCATTATACGTGTCTTTTGTCTCCTTCTAGTTTGTGGTGGTGGTTGTTGTCTCCTCACTAAGTCTTTGTGACTTACCCCTTCATGTGTTTATCTTCAAACTCACCGAAAATTGATTAGCAAGCTGATAGTAGACTCACTCAAGTCTCAGTCACATTTTGTTTAGTAGGCCTCCTTAATCAGTGGCCCTTTTGTTGTGTATCTGTTGAGTCGTGGTGTATTCTACAACTATTTTGAGTCTAGAAAATCATTTTGGAATGTATTAAACTTTTAGATTTTCTCTTTTAAAATATTGACTTGGTTAAATGTTTGAAACGTGATTTTATATTAGGAAACAATGAAACTTCAAAGAATAGTCTGCCGAAATTTCGAGAAATGTTATTTTTTAAGCAATGGTTATTTAGAACTATTTAATTGCTTAATTATTCTTGAGTACTAGTCAGTGCGCTGATCAGGACATTGGTTTTCAGGTCATGACAATACCAATTAGTCAATTACCAAAACCTAGCTTGAATGGCAAGGAATTCACCGTTAAGATCCCAGAAAAGGAGAATTAAGACACTTACATGGCCGCACAAATAGCCTTCATGGAAGGTTGATGATAGTGGTGGAGCTTGTACAAATATTTTGGGGATGTCGAATTTTTAAAATTTTAATTGATAAAGTAAATATAGTATTTTATTGTATATTAGAACTTTAGGTTGTAAATTTATAATGTAAATACGCAAATCTTTTTGCAAACACAACTACAAAAAGCTGACAAATTGGACTGAAAAGTTGCATATGTTTAGGAGAGACGAAGCTATGAGTATAACATATTGATTTGGTTCGTATCTTTCGAGAGGAAAAAAATCAAAATAAAAAAGAAAATTAGGTTGGTTGAGTGCGAGAAAATGCAGCTAATGATTTGATGCAGAGATCTGACGGAAAAAACCCTAGTAAAAATTGATAGAGAGCAATTTCAAATTTTCTAAAAAAGTAAGGGTAATTACATCATTTTCTCCCATAAGTGAGTTTAGTTATGTATTTTTAAATTTTATAGCAGTTTTCTCTCTTATCTATGGCACAAAACAAACGTGAGAAACTACTATTTTTAACTTTTTATTTTTAACCAAAAAAAATGTTTTTAATAAAACTATTTTTTAAAAATTTGAAAAAATATCATTCAAACAATAAAAAAAATGTTTTTTAATTTAGAAAAAGTAGATTTTTTCATAAAAAAATCTAGAATAAAAGCACTCAATATTAGAAACGGAAAAACAAATAAATTTGTCCAAGTGTATCTCTAATATTAGAAAAGGAGAAACTCTCCCTTTAATATTACTTGAATTAGCGCAAGATTGTTTCCATAGAATGCAAAAAGCAATTTGAAGTAACTTTATGACATAAGCATTATGGTCAATTGTGAAGAAAAAAAAAACATTAGTAACATTCTCCTCATCAAACATGTTCCTTCAGTCACTTGACTATTTCTTCTCCCTCGGTTTATTATTTAATGAGCATTTAAGAATGGTTAAAGATGTTAGCCAAATTATAAAAAGAAGAAATAAAATAACAATTTCGATAACATATAAGCAAAAATTATGAATAAAAGAAATAAAATAAGATTATGATAAATTTATCTTATTAATTATTTGTGTAGTTTTACTATACTTAATGCTAAAATAAAATATAAGAGTAATAAACACAATATTAAAGATTAATTAGATGATACAGTTAAAAAAATTTATAATAATATTGAGACAAAAAATAACACAATATTTTTATAAATGTGACCATTATTATTATTGAACAAATCTTAATGTTTTTTGTCCGAAAATAATTTTTTTTTACTCAACCACAAAACAAACTATATAGGAACTCTTCCATAAAAAATTGAAAGCAAATGGTGGGGAAGCTTGGGGGGCTCATGCTCATGGCACACTTCTCGTTACATATAGGGTTAGGGTTATGTAAAATATATGATTAATTGGATCATATTAATAAATTGGATTGCATTGCACCAAACAAACTAAACCAATAAAATAGTTTATGAGTTAAACCACATATTTAAAACAAACCAGTTAACCAAATTAATTCACACAACGCGAAAAAAAGAAGAAAAAAAACAACTTTTACAGCGCTTTTTTTAAGCCTATTACAGCGCTTTTGTTATAAAAAAAAGTGTTGTAGTTACCAGCGCTGTAAAAGGATATAACATCGCTTGTTTCTTAAAAAAAAGCGCTGTAAAAAAGGTGGATATTTTGCGCGCTTGTTATACGCCTTTTACAGCGCTTTTTGAAGAAGCGCTGTAAAAGGTGCACTTATCCAGATGCATTGTTATGCACCTATTACAGCGCTTTTTCAAAAAAGCGCTGTAAAAAGGTGCACTTATCCAGATGCATTGTTATGCACCTATTACAGCACTTTTTCAAAAAAGCGCTGTAAAAGGTGCACTTATCCAGATGCATTGTTATGCACCTATTACAGCGTTTTTTCAAAAAAGCGCTGTAAAAAGGTGCACTTATCCAGATGCATTGTTATGCACTATTTTGCACCTTTTACAGCGCTTTTTCGAAAAAGCGCTGTAATAGGTGCACTCAATAGATGCATTATTATGCACTATTTTGCACATTTTACAGCGCTTTTTCAAAAAAGCGCTGTAAAAGGTGCATAACAATGCACCTATTACAGCGCTTTTTTGAAAAAGCGTTGTAAAAGGTGTTTTTTTTTTAGTTTTATTAAATAATATGCTGTAAATTTTAGAAGCGATTTTTTACACAAACAGCACATAACTACCATATCCCTTGCAGCTTGCCATTTCCCAGCAAATCAAATAATATTCATTTGAAGCACATACTGACACCAGTCTTCCTTTATCTATGTTAGTTCTTCTTCAGAATACGATGGACCGGAATTGTCAAAGTACTGATATAAAAATTAAACATAAATAAGTTAGAATCAAATATAAACATAGTTTATATATGAAAATCAAATAATTAAAATATCGTACCGTTTCTGGGATTGAAATTTGATTCTTATCAACAATCTCCTTCATGAATCGCAATACATAGTACCCACAGTCGATGTTGTTAGTTTGACGATGGCACTATAAAATAAAACATATAAGTCAATAATTATTTAATTGTGTATTGATTGTAAGTGAAATTTAAAAGTATATATTTCAAACCTTTATTGGAATCCATGTGATGTTATTTGACTAGAAATTTAAAATTGTGATGTTATTTCAAAAACCAATTTAATAATTTCAACACTTTTTTAAATTCAATTAAGATTTTTTTTTATTAGAAAATTTTTAAGAAAAAATCGAAAAACATTTATTGCTTAAAAATTTTAGAAACATCTTTTGCGAAAAATTATTTAATCGAGAAATTTTTTATATCTTTCTCGAAAAAATTGTCAAAAGAATTTCAAATTTTATTTTTGAAAAATAATCAAAACTTTTTATCTCGAAAAAAAATTTTATCAGAAAACTTTTTATATCTACTTTTTTCGAAATAATTTCAAAATTCTTTTCTCAAATAACTTGTTCGGAACCGATTTTAACTTAAAACTTGTTCAAAATATTAAACTGATTTATATTTATAAACCAGTTTCATACTCGTTCAGAATTGCATTGAATTTGATTCGAGAGTGGTTTTTAAAAACTGAACCAAACCATTAGTGTGGTCCAATCCAGTGTAGTTTTTGCTCCATGAACACCCCAACATTTACATACCTGGTTCTATTTTTTCTATTATTATAAATAAAATGCATTTATATACGTAAAAAAACTCAATATATCTAAAAATCAAAAATAAAAACATAGCACATTATTTGAGATTCACCGACCAATGACGCATCAAACTCTATAAAAACAAAACATATACCATACATAAACACTTATTCTCCTTCCATATCAAAATCTCTGAAATGGGTCAATCTGAATTCACCATTGAACTCACCAAAGCCAAATCTATGGCCTCATCCTCATCCCTAACTCTCACCCAACTCCTCCCATCGCTGCTTACCTCCGCTCTTTTAAAACAAGTTGTATAATTGAGAGGAATTGAAATTGAGAAGAAGAGAGAAGAAAAACTGAATGTTCTGAAAACGAAGATTGATTAACTGCTTCTAACTGTATTCTAACATTCCTAACTAACTACAAATCACTTTAATTACATTTAGCATGCCTCCTAACTCAAAGTGATTCAATTGATGTTAATCCAAGATTGTTCCTCAATCCAAGATTGTTCCTCATCTCTTGGAACTTCACTCTCTTCAAGCTTTTAGTTAGAATGTCAGTCTTTTGATCATTGGTACTGCAATGCTCTAGCTTTATTTTTCCTTTATCTCTTAGGAAATGAAACCTTGTTTCTATGTGCTTGCTCCTACCATGGACACTTGGATGTCTTGCTAGATCAATTGTTGATTTGTTGTCTATCTTCAACTTCACTGCTTCAATGCTTCTCTGTCCCAATTATGTCATTAATTCAGCCAGCCATATGGCTTGGCATGCTCCCGTTGATGCAACCACATATTCAGCTTCACATGTGGACGAGGCTACTATGCTTGGCTACTTCGAGCACCATGAGATTGGTGAGTTATTGATCATGAACACATAGCCCGTGGTACTCTTTCTATCATCCTTATCTCCACACCAATCTGCATCAGTAAGGCCAACAAGTTCAGCTTCATCTCCATTCGAATTTGTGGGATATAGGAAACCAAGCTCAATGGTTTCCTTGATGTATCTCAAAATCCTTTTTGCTGCCATGTTGTTTGATGTCCTAGGCTTCTCCATGTATCTACTACTCAGCCCAACACTATATGCAATATATGGCCTTGTGTTGCACAAGTACCTCAAGGATCCTACAATTTGCTTGAAGATTGTAGGGTCAATCATCTCCTCATTACCCTCCTTAAACAGTACCAGCCTTGCTTCTGCTAGGGTACTAGTTCCATTGCAATCTAGCATTTTGAATCTTTTCAATACATCATTTGCATACTTCTTTTAATGCATAAAAATTCCATTATTCCTGGTTTCAAAGTCAATGCCAAGGAATTATGACAACAAGCCTAGATCTGTCATCTCAAACTCCTTCTCCATTCTGATTTTGAACTTATGAATTTGTGCTTCATCACTACCAGTTACTATCAAATCATCCACATAAAGGCATATCAATAATGCAGGTGTTGTTGCTGCCTTTTTCAAATACACTCCATGTTTATTCACTCACTTTTCAAACTGCTGCTCTATGAGGAATATGTCAATCATCTTGTTCCAGAACCTAGGGGTTTGCTTCAGGCCATATAGTGTTTTCTTCAACTTAAATACACTGTCTTCCTTGGCTCTTATTTCATATCCTGGTGGCTGCTTCACATACACTTCTTCCTCCAATGATCGATTGAGGAATGCTGATTTAACATCCAACTGATGCATAGACCAGCTTTTGTAACTGGCCATTGAGATTACCATCCTTATTGTTTCAATTCTAGCTATTGGGGTAAACACCTCATCATAATTTAGTCCATGTTTCTGCAAGAATCCCCTTGCTACAAGACTAGTCTTGTACTTGACAATCTCTCCCTCAGGCTTCAATTTTAGTTTATACACCCACTTCACATCAATTGATCTCTTATTTACTGGCAGGATCATATGCTCCAAGGTCTAGTTCTTCTCTATTGCTTTGAGCTCTTCCTCCACTGCTAATCTCCATTTCGGATCACTCAAGGCCTCTTCATTACTTACTAGCTCTAATTCAGCCACAAATCAAAATGTGTTAATTCTCCATTTGCATTGATGGTTGAGTCAGATGTCACTTCATATGGTTGCAATCTGACTAAAGGTAGCCTAGCTCTTTCAGACCTTCTTACAGACTCAAGAATTGCCTGAATTGTTGTTCTTACAGGCTGGCCTTCGTCAAGTTCCACTACTTCTGCCATACTAGCTGGACTGATGGAGCTAGCTGGTATGTCTGGAATGGTTGCACTACTCGAGCTGGCTTCACCCACTTTCCATTCCCATCCTCTTCATTCATCCACCAATATGTGTTGAGGCAAAAACCTTTTTGATGTATGTTTAAATGACAACAAACCTTATGGAATAAATGATTAAGTTTTATGAATGGTGATCTACTAATGATTGCACTTGAGTTTTATTTAAGGAAGAATAATTGCATAATCAAACAAGCAAGATCATTTGAAAGAAGCAAGATCAAAGTTGCGAAAATAGAAACGGAGAATGTTCTAGTTATTAAACAGAAAAACCAAGACCATTCTAGTTTACAAAGAACAAAGCCTTCTGGAAATCAAGATTGATTCAAACTGTAATAACTCATCAAGATGCATGACAAATTACGAGTAACTATGAGAATGCAACACGCAAGGAAATCTTGGATAGATTCATTCAACAAATTCACAATGACATAAGCAATGTATGAAGTTACAAGTTTTGATCCTCAAGTGTAATGACATAAAATCAAAGAAGTACGATATGAACAAAAGAGAAAATACATCAGTGATACACCTGTAGAACAGTTGGTATACAAACAGAATTCATATCAGAACAAAATAGCAAATCACTCAAAACAATATCAAAACCTACATTTGACAGCTGATTCACTCACTCACTCACGTTTCCCATTAAGCCCAAAAGCAAGAACGTTCACTGATTGTCAAGAACGTTCTGAACAGCAAATAAACACATGTTTAATTGCTTTAAAATATATTTGATACTTGGGAAGTGTGTCCAATGGATATATTCATTTTAAACTGAATATTCAAAGCCTTTTAACATCTATAAATTGAAGATCAATTGGAAGATAAAGGCAAGAGTTCAATTTACAAATCTACCAACACTTGTTCAAGTAACAAGTCAAAAAAACTCTTCAAGAAAACTCCAGTTATCTTCACTATATATTTGGATCATTATTTACTGAGTTTGTCTTTCATTTATCTCAAACAAGTGTTGAGAAGTTTCAAGATCCCAAACACTTTTATCATACACATCATTTGTAACTCAAGTCTATCTTTTATGTTAGATTTAGTGTGTTTGTAAAAATCCTTTCAAGGCTGAAAGGTGATTGTAAAAATCCTTTCTAGGTTGAAAGGTGAAGATTGTAATTGATCTAGGTATGATCAAAAGAAAAGGTATGAAGGAGAAAATTCTTGGTTCTGAAGCACATAGTGAAAATCTCACGGTTGTGAGGACTAGACATATCCCGGTTTTGGTGAACTAGGATATATCTCTGTGTAATATCTCTTCCCTTATTTCTAGTTTTTTTATTATCAGATTAAATAGATAAGTTAAATTGTGTGTTTTTCACTAACCAAGAACGTTCTCCGTTTTCTATTTTCATAACCAAGATCAATCTTGAGTTAAATACTTTAAGTTTTAAAAGGAAATTTTAAAAAGGTGAAATTACAATTCAAATCCCCCTTTCTTGTGATTGACATTGCTACTTCAATTGGTACCAGAGCTCTGCCTTTAAAGTTTGAGCACTTAACAGTGTAAGAGGAAAAGATTCAGAAGTAATGTTAGAAGCCCACATGTGTTTAATGGAAAACTTAGAAAATAATGAGGTAACCATATCTGAACTCTGTACTTCATGTGAACAAATGGAAAAAGAATTTGATAATCTTTTATGTGTTTCAAATTTTCTTGCTCAAAAATATGGTTTATTAAACGAAAAACTCCGTAAAGAAAAAGAGAAAGCTCAAGCTATGATTGACGAACTCAGTAAGGTCATTCAAAGTCTGCAACAATCTGATTTAAAAATGAAAAAGATTATCAATGAGATAACCATAAAAAATCATAATCCAAAATATTATAAAACTAAGGAAGAAAAATGATTTAAAATGATTTAACCTACTTGTTAAAGACTACTGAAACCTTTCAAAAGAACATGATATCAGAAGAAGGGATATTTTGACAAAGATGATTTACATTTCAAAACTTCTCAAAAAAGACGGATGAGAAAGGTAATATAAGATGCTCTTACTGTAACAAAATTGGACATTTTGATTCCATATGTTTTTACAAAAAAACGAAGAACGTTATTGTCTCATATCAGAACAAAGAACGATTTCCAAAAAACGAAGAACGTTCTTCGTTTTTTCATTCATGTGAAGAACGTTCTTGTCTCATATCAGAACTTTCTACAAGAATAAAAAATAATTGTTCTTACTGTTCAAAGAGTGGTCATGTTGAATCAAATTATTATCATAAGAAAAAATCTTCTAAAAGAAGATATACTAACCATCAAGGACCCAAACAAATATGGGTACCAAAATCACTACTAACTTGTGATGTTGGAACATCATCCAACCATCAAGAATGAACATTGACACATGAACAAGGCATGCTCAATATAAATGAATGGAAAAGTATGGTGCGTCATGTGATTACAAATATTTGGAAAGTCTATAACCTTTGGAAACATTAACAAATCAAAGGTACATGTATCATTAGTTGAAATAATTTTGCATAGATTAAGTATGTTTGCTATTTGACAGATAACTTTGTAAAATTGATTTTAAAGTTATTTTTTAAAACCCCACATGGCTAATGTAAAATAAACATCCTCATGTTTCAGTTTAAAGAAAATCACTATGTTTTATAATTAGATGAATTTCCAACAAAATCATGTTTTTTAAGAGTTTTAAAAAGAATTGTCATTTCTATAAGAAATGATCAAGGGAAATTTGAAACATCATTCTTCAAATAATTCTTTGATGAAAATGATATTTCACATGATTTTCTTGTCAAAGAGCTTTCCAACAATATAAAGTTGTTTTAAAAAAAATTAATTACTAGAAATGGCTAGTTGTTTATGTCTAATTGGTGACTCGTTTGATCCATAATTTGAGTGGAACCAGCCAATCAATCAAGGATTGCTGAAACTGATAAATGATTTTTTATGTACCAACCCTCTTATTAGATGTGAAATCAGCATGTGTGGTAATCTTCAATATATGCTTATACACTTGTACATGAATTCATCTAGATAGTTGAGACAATTAAGTGCATCAAAGGTGCCCAATTTTGGAGTACAAGATAGGTCTTAGAAACTATTTATGGCTAACAAAAAGTAGTTGATTAATTTTAAAAGTGTCCCAGATGGTGTATAAGATTGATAATAAGAATTCAAATTGTGTTGCTTTTCTGAATTATGATTCACTTAATTGGTCTAACCTTTTTATTTTGTTCACTATTCCTTTTATTTTCAATTTGGTTAATAACATATGGCTAAAACATAGGTACAGTGTCATAGATGTTGTTCTTACTTTTCCTCTCACAAAATACAGTTATTTCTATCAAAAGAGATGATAAGAGGAAGAACAATCTGGACAGTCACAACAGATTGTTTCCTAGGAAAACGAGATTGATAAACAATCTCCGTTTCACACTCCTCCTAGTGTTGAAAAATAATTTTCGAGAAAAGGCATAAAATTTGTTTTTCCATGTTTTTAATCTTGGCTCTATTAGAAAATATCTTTAACATACCTTCATATGAATTTTTGAAAAAATAGAAATCAAAACATACCATACTTTTAACTTTTTTGAATATCATTACTATGTTTTGCATGATAAAGAAAGTATGGGCAAATTTGTTTTAAAATGTCATCAAAGTATATTTTTTTGAATACTCTACATTCTATAAATATTATAGAATATAAAATCTCAAAGCCCAAACTATATATGGAATTATGCATATTATGTTTGATGAATATGTTGATTTTTATGATGAAAGATAGGATGGTGAAGAAAAATAATTACAATGTTAAATTCGAATAAATCACAAAGTTGATAATGTTCAAATATCATCTCCAAAGTCTGATCACGGAGTAAAAAAACAACAAGAGAAAGATCAAATTAAGAAAAAAGGTACATATCAGAACATTCTCCAAAAAGCATAACGTTCTCCACAAGAGCAAAATGTTCTCCACAAGAGCGAATATTCTCCATAAGAGCATAACGTTCTCCACAAGAGCAGAATGTTCTTGACAATTTAAATTCCTTTATATGGTTGAAGAACATTCTCACTATAATTCCTTTATTTTAATACATTTTCTCCACAAGAGATATGGTTGAGAACGTTTTGCTCTTGTGGAGAATATTCTACTAAAATAAAGGAATTATAGTGAGAACGTTCTTTTAAATTCCTTTCTATCATGATGATATGGTTGAAGAACATCAACAAGTTCTAAAATGAGTTGAAACCATTTGCTTTTGGCACTCCTAAACCTATCTCACTACTTACCTTTCCTCCAAAACATCTCCTCGTGATCAAATTATTGGAAGAACTAATTTGGAGGGATTTAATACTGATACCAAAACTGCTGATGGTGGTATAACTATAGTGGTTGACATGCCTCTCAACAATCATCCAAGAATTGTGTCTATTGTGGAGGATATGGCAAACAAGGGAATTATGTGCAACAAGTGCTTGGCTATGGTGAGGCTGCTTTCATGTCTGGTTTAATTAATGTGCATCTACATCTTGATGAACTTGGAAGAACTAATAACAGTTAAAGAACTCGTCATTGAACAAAATCACTAAAGGAGGTACACTTAATATCAATTCTTATGATATTTGCATCATGATAAGAATGAATATTTTTTTATGTGATTGATTGGGTGCTCTTTAAATTAAGAATGCATACTATTTTTTATGCAAGTGTGACTTTAAAGTTTAAATTGATTACATCACTCTTTGTCATCACTTGTACATGAATATGCCTAATTTCTATCCTTCTTCAACATATTTTAAATATATATCCTTGTTTAGGATTTATTTTTGAAGGATTTCAACAAGAGAATATATTTTGGTCTTCATGAAAATGATTTGTGTCTCTTGTTGCTTTAAAACTCAAAACTAATCCAAAAAGACTCTGGCATATTAATATTTGAGCATTTTGAGGCATATTAATATATGTCTTTGCAAATGGGTCTTATTTGTTGCTTATTTCTTTTGTGAAAATTGATCTCAAGTGTTCAAATATATTTTAAGCATGATAGATAGAAATAACAACAATCAAAAATCTCATACACACATACAAATGAAAGTAACCTTGTACATGTGCCTTATTGTTAATTTGTGTGGTTGCAAAAATGTTGTAACAAAACAATTTTTTTAATGTGAGCAAATCTCTTGACATATTTTTTATCCATTTAAAAAAAATTAGTCTTTGAAAAATACAAACATTATTAGCATAAGAATGATTATAAAGAGAGAAATTATATTTGACATGATATCACATTCATCTTATTTCGCTTCCATGTATGCGTTCATTCTCTCTAGTTTTATAAATGAAAAATGGATCTATTTATAACAAGTAAGTATGATCATGTTAAAATTAAAATGTTGCCTCTTGTGAAAGAGGATACAGAGAAAAAAAAAGGCATCTTACTTGTTTTATGAAACTTTGAACATTTAGGGGGAGTTTTTAGAAAGGATATTAATTTCATAATATTTAGAGGGAGTTTTTAGAAATCTTTTTAAAAAATGAGAAGAATATATTCATTGAAAGATTTTCAAGTGTGTTAAAATGCTTGCATATGTTTGCATATAATTATGCCATATTGCTTTTGTTATCATTATCCATATCTTGATTGCAATATTGACCAAAATGATTTTTGATCATCATACATGCTATATTCCTTGATGTTAAATGCAAACTTGCAAGTTTGATATATGAATGCATTGATCAACCACGTGATTTCTATGTGAAGTATACTCATGCTATTGCTCCCTACATTTTTACTTCAATTTTTATTCCCCAACCTTTTTTATAGATGCCAAAAGGGGGAGATAAATATATGATGGATATAGGATGAAAGTAATTAATGAATAATGTTAGGAATTATCCTCTTGCATATGTTTAGGGGGAGTTTAATTACATATCTATGAACATTCTTGCATTTTATTTATATCCATCCATAAAACATAAGATTTATTCAAAAGTTTTTCATCATCAAAAAGAGGGAGATTGTTGAGGCAAAAACCTTTTTGATGTATGTTTTAATGACAACAAACCTTATGGAATAAATGATTAAGTTTTATGAATGGTGATCTACTAATGTTTGCACTTGAGTTTTATTTAAGGAAGAAGAATTTTATAATCAAACAAGCAAGATCATTTGAAATAAGCAAGATCAAAATTGAGAAAACAGAAATGGAGAATGTTCTGGTTATTAAACAGAAAAACCAAGAACATTCTAGTTTACAAAGAACAAAGCCTTCTGGAAATCGAGATTGATTCAAACTGCAATAAATCATCAAGATGCATGACAAATTGCAAGTAACTATCAGAATAATCAGAATAGAACACGCAAGCAAACCTTGGACAGATTCATTCAACAAATTCACAATAACATAAGCAATGTATTAAGTTACAAGTTTTGATCCTCAAGAGTAATGACTTAAAATCAAAGAAGTACAATATGAACAAAAGAGAAAATACATCAGTGATACACCTATAGAACAGTTGGTATACAAACAGAATTTATATCAGAACAAAAACAACAAATCACTCAAAACAAAAAAACGAAGAACGTTCTCTGTTTTCATAGCTTTAATCCACGAACGTTCTTGGTTACAAAGAGCAAAATCTATTGTAATTTAAGATCAATCTGGGATACGAAAGTACATCTATCTACACTACAAATCATGAATATTCATTACAAAGGAATTTAATAATCTACACAAGATTGTTTTAGATAGTTTCGACCAAAGAGGATCAACAAAGGAAAAGCAAAGCATCAAGATCAATCTCCAAATTGATGAGCTAGGGACAAGGACAACCATGACAGCAAGGACATTGCTGCTGCACCTTTTTGCAGAAAGCACATCATGTTTTCGAGACAAAGGACTGACACACAATAGCTGTCAAAATCCAACACTCACACAAAACAGAAAACGAAGAATGTTCTTGTTTTACAAAAGAACATTATGGTTATTCTCCTTTAAAAGACAGAATTAAAATAGATAATTTTTCATAGTCTAAACCAAATATTAAAGAGTATCAAGACTGCTCAAATCAATGGTGAAACTTAGAACTCGAGCTGAATGCCCAAATGAGGAAAACGACCTCAAGATTGATCTCTAAATTGATGAGTTACGAGCAAGAACATAAGTACATTGTACTTACAATATTTTGCACAAAGCTCTGCATAATTCTGACATGAAAGTAGTATCAAAATTGACATTTTACAACTCACTCACTCTCGTTTCCCATCAAGCCCAAAAGCAATAACGTTCTTCGATTGTCAAGAACGTTCAGGACAGCAAATAAACACATGTTTAATTGCTTTAAAATATATCTGACACTTGGGAAGTGTGTCCAACGGATATATTCATTTTAAACTCAATATTCAAAGCCTTTTAACATCTATAAATTGAAGATTTATTGGAAGATGAAGGCAAGAGTTCAATTTACAAATCTACCAACATTTGTTCAAGTAACAAGTCAAAAAAACTCTTTAAGCAAACTCCAGTTATCTTCACTATATATTTGGATCATTATTTACTGAGTTTGTCTTTCATTTATCTCAAACAAATGTTGAGATGTTTCAAGATCCCAAACACTTTTATCATACACATCATTTGTAACTCAAATCTATCTTTTATGTTAGATTGAGTGTGTTTGTAAAAATCCTTTCAAGGCTGAAAGGTGATTGTAAAAATCCTTTCTAGGTTGAAAGGTGAAGATTGTAATTGATCCAGGTGTGATTAAAAAAAAGTGTGAAGGAGAACATTCTTGGTTCTGTAGCACATAATTAAAATCTCACGGTTGTGAGGACTAGACATAACCCGGTTTGGGTGAACCAGGATATATCTCTGTGTGATATATCTTCCCTTATCTCTATTTATTTCTAGTCTTTTGATTATCAAATTAAATAGATAAGTTAAATTGTGTGTTTTTCGCTAACCAAGAACGTTCTCCGTATTCTATTTTCACAACCAAGATCAATCTTGAGTTAAATACTTTAAGTTTTAACAGGAAATTTTAAAAAGGTAAAATCACAATTGAAACCCTTCTTTCTTGTGATTGACATTGCTACTTCAATATGTCCTTGTTTATCACCACCTTGTTCTTGTTTGGATCATACAATAACCCAGCAGCACCATTTGTTCAGCCCTGTCATTAAGCTTCCTCCTATTTGAGCTGGCACATGCCTGAAGCACAATGAGCCAAACACTCTTACATGATTGACAACTGGTTTTCTTTCAGTCCAAGCCTCTTCAGGTGTCCTAATGCCCAGTCTCTTGGTTAGACACGTATTCAAAATGTATACTACTGTTGAAACTACTTCTCCCAAGAATTTGTGAGGCATCTTTCTCCCTTTTAGCATGTTTCTTGCCATATTAAGAATGGTTCTGTTCCTCCTTTCTGCAGCTCCATTATGTTATTGTGTATATGGTGCAGTCACTTCATGAATTATTCCCTCTTTGTCACATAATTCATGGAATTCATAGGATTGATACTCACCACCTCCTACTTTCATAATCACTTTAAGATTGCAGCCACTTTGTTTTTCTGCCATCAGCTTGAATCCTCTAAATACAGTCAGCACTTCACTCTTCTTCTTGATTAGATAGATCCAAGTTTTTCTTGTAAAATCATCAATGAATGATACAAAGTAGTGATTACCTCTTATTGACACTTCTTCAAAAGAACCACAAACATCAGAAAAGATTACCTCCATCATTCTTGAGGATCTAGTTGGCAATTCTGATTTGAATGAATTCATATGCTTCTTGGCTTGACAGCACTCGTCACATATCTTCTTAGGTATTTGGATTTCTGGAATTCCTAGCACCATTTCCTTACTCTGCAACACTTGAAGACTTCTGAAATTCAAGTGTCCAAACCTCTAATGCCCAACCAATCTTCATTTCCTGATTTCAATAGCTAGGCACTTGTTCTCACTAATTTGGATATAAATCTTGAAGGTTCTGTTTTTGGACAGTGGTGCCTTCAAGATCAATCTTCTTGAATTATCAAACATCCTCATTTCGCCATGCTCCATCCTCATTGAATATCCAACAACTATCCAAGGCTTAGCAGATTGTTCTTCATGTTTGGCACATACAACACATCACATATGAATGATTGTTTGCCATCTCTCCTTTGAATCAGCACCTTGCCTACTCCTTCAGCTGTCACTGTGCTATTATCTCAAATCTTGTCTCTCTTTTTACCTTCTCATCAATTCTCACAAACCAATCTTTATGGCCATTCATATGATTAGAGCAGCCTGTGTTAAGATACCACTGCTCTGGACAGTCATCGTCTGATTTTGTTGTAGCCATTAGTAACACATCATCTAAACCTGAGTCCTCAGCTGCCATTTGAGCTTCATCATCCTTTCTTTGGACTTTCTTAGATCTGCATTCATTTGCAAAATGCCCCCATTTTTTACAATTGTAACATTGGATTCCTTTCTTGTTGAATTTCTTCTTGCCATTCCAATTCTTGTTGTTGTGTTCTGATTTCTTGAACATCCAGCCCCTTCATCAAAATCATCAATCTCTTCATCAAAATCATGTTTCTTGTACCACTTGAATTTACCCTTGCCTTTCTTGTGCTTCACATCACCTTGGCTGGTCTTCTTGCTAACTTGAGCCTGTAGGGCATGCAAGAGAGCCTTGCAAATCCTCCACCTTCATCTTATCTTATCAAGATCCTTTGATTCTTCAATTGCCACCACTATGTGATCGTACCTTTGTGTTAATGTTCTAAGGGTATTTTCAATAACCACCACTTCAGTTACTGATTCACCATTTGTTCTCATTTGGTTAACAACAACCTGACCACGATTGAAGTAATCTGCCACAACTTAATCTTCTTCCATCTGCACTAGTTCGTATTGCCTTCTTAGCATTTGGAGCTTCACTTTCTTGGACTTTACCTCATCTATATAGTACTTGACCAAGATCTCTCATGCCTCCTTTGATGTAGATGCCTTCGAAATCCTCTCAAAGTTGTTTGAATCCACACTTTCCCTGATGTAAAACAATGCCTTGCAATCCCTTTTCTTGTAATCTTTGAAAGTTGTTTGCTATCTTTCTATAGGATTCGTACCAAGTTGTTCATAGCCATCTTGAACAATCTCAAACACTTCTCCCAATTCATCCATTCATGTATTATTTCTTTCACTCACACTTGTGTTTCCCAATTATTGATTTCCCCTCACACTTGCACTCGTGTTTCCCAAGGTTTAGAATCCAAGCTCTTGATGCAATTGTTAGAACATGTTGTATAATTGAGAAGAATTGAAATTGAGAAAAAGAGAGAAGAAAAACTGAATGTTCTAAAACTGAAGATTGATTAACTACATCTGGAGAATGTTCTCTGTTTTACAAATTTATATTAGTTTGAGCACTAATTGTCACAACACAATTCTAACCTTCTTAACTGCTTCTAATTGTATTCTAACATTCCTAACTAACTACAAATCACTTTAATTACATTTAACATGCCCAAACCCTCGCTCACCCATCCCCAATTTCCATGTCGCCGTTGTCAGACTCACACAATCAGGTTATATCTTAATCGGGGTCAACATAGAATTCTTAGGTGTACCCCTTCACCACTGCATCCACGCCGAACAATTTCTCCGCACAAATCTTTCTCTCAACAAAGAAACAAATCTTCGCTCATTTGCAGTCTCCGGCTCCACATGTAGCCATTTCCGTCAATTTTTCCAAGAATTTTGCGGAGCACCAAACATTCAAATCATTGTAACATCTGAATCTGACCCGAAATTCATGAAATTGTCTCAATTTCATCCATTTAGATTTGAACGACGCGATCTTCTCCCTCAACAAGCTCCTTTGTTCTTAGAACCGCATAGCAACGATCTAACACTTCTTAAACTACTCAATGGGGTATGCAATGGTGAATGGATTCATGAAAAGTTAAATATTGCGACTTTAGAAGTTGCAAATAAATCTCACGCGCCTTATAGAAATTCACCATCTGGGGTGGCAATTTTGGATTGTAGTGGGAAAATTTAAAAAGGAAGTTATGTGGAATCGACGGCATTTAATCCTAGTTTGGGTCCACTTCAGGCGGCGGTGGTGGCGTTTATTGTCGGAGGTGGTGATGAGTATGATGAGATTGTTGGCGTTATCTTGAAAATTATGAATTTAGATTAATAATGTTCTAACTTTGTTTGTTGTCCTTTGCTTGAATTTTATTTGTAGGTCCAGGATATGAATGCAGATTAATAATGCTTAGTGGTTTTATAGAGCTAAAGACACACTTAGAATGTTTGATTTTGTTCTTTGCGTTTTGTATTTTTAGTGGATTGTTTTGGGTATTGTTAAATTTATTATAGTATATTAATTACTACAATTTTGTATTATAGCAACTGTTATATTTTTAAATTTATTATAGTATTATAATAATAATGTTATACTAAAATTATTTTTTTTGAAATACTATAATTTATAATTTTTTTAAATATTTTATTTTTTGCAACGGTTATAAACCGTTGCCGTACCTTAATTAAAAAAAAACCTACCAGAACGGTTTTAACTTAGCAACAACGTAAAACCGTTGTTATTGTAAATTTGAAAAACCGTTCTCTAAAAGGTAGCTACAAATACGGTTTTCACAAAGCGTTGTTGTTTCAAAAGAAAACCGTTGCGTAAGGCAAATACAACGCTTTGGTTCCTCACAGACAGAAAACTATTCTCGTAAATTACGACAACTGTTTTTTAACGTTAAACAACGGTTTTTATGTGTTGCAGTAGGACACAAATGTTGTAGTGGTTGGTGGAGAAAGATGGAGCTAAGGTGAAAGTACTATTAGATTATTGTTGGAAGTCATTGCTCCAAAGTGTTACTTGCATACTTTTCTTTCTTCGATTTGATTGTAACAAAGAATGGTAATTTGGTGGAAGGTCAAGGTGTATAAATTATTAATTAAATTAATTAATCATGATTATAATATCATACGTTGTTAAGTATTTCGGGTACTATATTGTAATCAAACGGTTTAAGTTAATTATTTATTACGTTTATATTTGGCTTGTACGAAAATAAGATTTAGTTCAATTTGTTCTTTAGTGTGAGGTTGAGTTGGATCGGATTGACATCTTTAATTTTTAGTTAATACTCCTAAGTCTCATTTGAGTTGGATCGACTTGACATCTTTAGCTTTTAGTTAATACTCCTAAGTCTCATTTTATAAATATCTATTAGCGAAAAACCTGGCGCACCTCTTTGGCAATAAATGTTTCATTTAAATTTTAAATTAAAAAATCTCATTTTAAGTATTAATGAGAAATAGTTATCTCATATATTTTTATATTTATCAATAATAAATATTTGTCTTGTATTTTTGTATGTGACAAACGAAAATATTTGTTGCTTTTTAATATTTTTCAGTTCCAAATATTTTTCAATAGAAAACATTTGTTATGTGGTTTTTTTATGTATATCACTTACAGCTATTTATCTTGTGTTTTTTATATATCATTTATAAATATTTATTCCGTATTTTTTTAGTATTTATCAATGAGAATATTTGTACCTTATTTTCTATGTATCATTGATAAATATTTGTTACAAGATTTATTATATTTATCATTAATAAATATTTGTAGCGTATTTTTTAATGCATCAATTATAAAAATTTATCCAGTGTTATTTTAATATTTGTCATTTGTTTTTTATGTGTGAGTAACAAGTATTTTTCATGTGATTTTTATGGTAATTTCACTAGTCAATTCTGCATTGTCCTTTTCCTCTTTCTTTCTAATATGTTAATTAATCAAGATCAATCAGCAGATCAATTGTTAATTTACAAAGAGCTGTTATTGTTAGATAACTTGTAATTCAAGTAAAATATTAGGTGTATGTGATAACTAACTAACTAATAACTCAATTAGTTATTAGTTAGTTAGAGGATAGTTAGAACGAATAGGAATAAACCATATATAAATAGCACATTCTATTCATTCAATAAATCAAGTACTATCATTCATATGCTAGTATATTTTTCTATTTCTTGCACTTGAAGCAACAACTTAAAGCTAACAATTGGTATCCAGAGCCATAAGACTTGATCCAAAATCAGAGTGTAAAACACGAGTGGAGTGTAAGGGTTAAAACACGAGTGAAGTGAGGATGAGTTCAAGTGCAAACAATGGAAATTTTCCAGCCCATATGCCACAGTTTGATAAAAAAAGATTAGGATAGATGGAGAGTGCAAATTTGAGCATTATTTGGATTTCAAGAAGTGTTAGAAATCATAGAAAATGGTTTTGAGGATCTGGGAGCTGATCCAACACAAGAGTAGAGATCAAGTTTTAAAGAAAACAAGAAGAAAGATTGCAAAGCTACATTCATTCTTCATCAATGCCTTGATACATCCAACTTTGACAAGATATCTAATGCAAGAAGTGCAAAAGAAGCATGGGACATTCTTGAGAAGTTTTATTCAGGAAGAACAAAGGTAAAGAAGGTGAAGTTGCATACCTTACAAAGAAAATTCAAATTGTTGCAGAAGGAGGAACAAAAGAAGGTATCACATCTGATTTTGAGATTAAGAACAATCACAAATCAGATGGCTGGTTGTGGTGAGAAGCTGACAGAACAAAAATTATGTGAGAAGATTTCGAGATCCTTACATCCCAGGTTTGATTATATTGTGTGTGCCATTGAAGAATCCAAAGACATTTCAACATTGAGTCTTGAAGAATTGCAGGGAACATTAGAAGCAAGAGAATTGAGAATGGATGCAAGGAATTGAGTAAAGTCTTGGGATCAAGCACTGACAGCACAAATTCATAAGAAAGGAGATCAGAAAAAGAAATGGAAGAAGAATAAATTCAAGAAGTCTGAGGATAGTAGACCTGTCAAAACGGGCTACCCGGCCCATTTAGGGCCGGCCCTAACGGGTTGCAGGCTGGGCGGGTAGCCCGCATTTTTTTTAATTTATTTATTTATTATATTTGTAATTTTTTGCGACTCTTTTAATTTAAAATTTTTCTTCATGCCCATTTAAAAACAACTTAGTTCTACATGCCTATTTAAAAATAACTTATATGATATTCTAGATCATTAAAAATACACAAAAAAATAACACACAAACTAAGTTCGAAATTCGGATTTTCCAATTAACACAAACTCGATTCAAACAACACATTATCCAAACAACACACAAATTAAAATAAATTCAAATTGCCAAAAACAACTTATATTTGTCTAGCATGGCACAAATGAAAAACTTAAATCGAATTGTCGTATGCCGTATTCCGTATGTCGTGTGCCCGTGGAGTGAGATGAGTGAGACCGTGAGTTTGTATGTGAGAGTGGAGTGAGATGAGTGAGACCGTGAGTTTGTATGTGAGAGTGTTGTCACATTTCCCTTTAAAATAGGGTTTGTACTTTGTTGTGTCTTTGTGAATTCTTAAAAAAAAAAATGGAACCGGCCCTATGTTTTAGCGGGTTGGACGGGCTAGCCCATTCGGGCTAGCCCATTTTGACAGCTCTAAAGGATAGGTCTGAATCTTCATTAAAGGGAAGAAGTGCAAGTGGCAAATTCAAAGGCAAATCAAAGAATTTTGACAAGAAAAAGGTACAATGCTACAATTGTGAGAAGTCTGAGGATGAGGCTTGTGTAACACAAGAGGATGATTCAGACTCAAAAATAGTCTTGTTGATGGCTATCACGAATGAAGAACCTTCTCAATCCTAATTATGGTTCCTTGATACTGGATGCTCCAATCACATGACAAGTCACAAGGAATGGCTGGTAGATATTGATACATCAAGAAGAAGCAAGATCAGGTTTGCTGATGACAGAACCTTGGAAGCTGAAGGTGCTGGAAACATGGTGATCTAAAGAAGAAATGGCAAGAAAGTGGTGATTGAGAATGTGTTGTATGTGCCACGAATGAAAAGCAACTTACTAAGCATAGGCCAGTTGATTTAGAAAGGATTTCAGGTGACTATGAAGAATGATGCACTAGAAATGTATGATGGACAAAAGAAGATGATACTAAAGGTTCCTCTCTCAAAGTACAGCACCTTTGTCATTAACATACAAGCTACAGACATCCAATGTTTGAAGGTAGTCAATTGAGTTGATGAAAACTGGTTGTAGCATTCAAGATTTTGCCATCTAAATTTTAGGAGCTTGCAACAACTAGGAATAAAGAAGATGGTTAGTGGCATTCTCATGATTGATGTTCTTGAGAAGGTGTGTGAAGTGTGTACGACAGGAAAACAATCAAGGAACTCCTTCAAGTCACAAGTGCAAGCAAGAGCAAAGAATTGTCTTAAAGTGGTTCATAGTGACATATGTGGACCATTTGAGGTGCCATCATTAGGAGGTAACAAGTATTTCATAACTTTTATTGATAGATTTAGTAGAATGTTGTGGATTTATTTGATTAAGACCAAAGATGAAGCATTTGAAATATTCAAGAATTTCAAAATGAAAGTTGAAAATCAAAGTGGAAAAACTGTCAAAGTACTAAGGACAAATGGAGAGTGTGAGTATACATCACATGAGTTTGCTCTTGTAATTCAAGTAAGGCATTAGGTGTATGTGATAACAACTAACTAATCACTCAATTAGTTAGTTAGTTAGTTAGAGGACAGTTAGAATGAATAGAAATAAACCATGTACAAATAGCACATTCTATTCATTCAATAAATCAAGTCCTATCATTCATATGCTAGTAAATTTTTCTGTTTCTTGCACTTGAAGCAACAACTAAAAGCTAACAGTTATTATTAGAAGTCTTGAATTAATGTGTCTATGATAACAAATTAATGCAGCAATTACTTGTAACTACCTACGTTGTTCTTCAACTATTCGTTGCAATTGTGTATTTTATCTCATGATCTAATTAATTCTTTTATGTTTTTATTCTTTTGCATGTATGTTTTTATTTAATTTTCTCCTAGCTAAAAAATAAGAAAACTCTAGTAAAAAATTTAAATAAGAAAACTTAATTTATAAAGTCTTCATTTGTGTCAACGTTAATTTTTTGAGAGGCCTTTTATCTTAATTTTAAGACACCATTTAATTTAAGCTAGTTGTAACAATATTTCAGTCTCAAAATTAGTTATAGGCTTTATTTAGTAAAAATTAGTTGATCACAAATAAATTAGCAGATAGATATGGACTTTTAGCATATAACAAATAAGTTAGCTGATAATATATAAGGGATAAATTAACTAATTGAATTTAAAGTTTTGGTAAAGTAAGAGAGTGAGCTAATCGATAAATATAAAATTAGAAAAAATAAAATACTATAGCTTCAAAAATACTTCTTGAAGTATGATGTCAAAAAACACTATAAACTCTTAAAAAACACTGCAAATTCGTGAAAGAATTATATTATTAAATATCTGTATTTTAATCATCTAAAGAATTATGAAGAAGATTTTTATGATAGATATTATAAAATTAATACAAGTAGAATTTCTCATTTAATAATATTTTCATTATTGCTCAACTTCCCATGCGAGGAGAGTGGTTTTGAGAGGAGGTTGTGTTTTGAGATCTTTTGCGAGGAGGCTGTGTGTTGAGAGAGTGGATTTTGCTATCAAGACCTAAACCACATAGTAAAATTAGAAATATGGAATGAAACCTATTATTAGAAATTGTAAATTATCATTAGTAAATTTTAAGATGAAGTTAAATTTACAAATTTGCCAAATAATTGTCGTAGAAACTAGAGTAAGTTCTTTTGTTTAGAAAAAGTTTTTTTTGTTGTGAGAATAAGTTTTTTCTTTTTGTAAAAATAAAATAAAATACTTAATAAAATTTCACTTTCACTTTACTTACGGACAATCTCTAGACAACTTAACATTATTCTCTTCATTTACCTATAGAGAATCAGTGGTAAAAAATAATACGAATAAATTTTAGTAATTTAAGTTGTGTTGCATTTTTTAAAACTTTACCCACGGATTTTTATAATTTTACCTACGGATTAACCGTGAAATCCAATCAAAAAATATTAATTTATTCAATAACAAATTTACTCACGGATTTTCTGTAGATATTAAATAATTTACCCACGAACTGAGATCTGTGGATAATTTTCCATAGATAAAAATAGTTTTTCTTGTAATGATTTTTTTTTACTTAGCGATTACTAATACCTATTTGCGAAATTAGAAAGCCACTTGGTTATTGCATAATTGTCCATATATAGAGTATATACATTTATAGCTAAATACCACCCGTAGTCCCTTAACTTAATTTCAATTAACGATTTAGTCATTTATCTTTTCTTTTCCCGATTTGGTTCTTTATATTTTTAAATAATTTCAGCGTTACCCTTTAAGTGGAATTTCGTTAAGAAAAAGTTAAAAAAAATCTCTCCTCCGTGTTCAGAAAAAGTTATTCTTTATGTTTTGGAAATATTTCAGAAAAATATTCAAATTTTGTTCTAAGTTTAGTAGCAGGATTGATTTGTTAAAATTGAAGCTATGGATATTTATACTCCATAGACATCACTTAAGATCAGTGGCAATCGTTCTTAGAAGTTTGATGAACATATGCAATGATCTAGATGAGGGTTTTTTTAACTTTTTCTTAACGGAACCTCACTTAAATGGTAACGCTGAAATTATTTAAAAACATAAAGGACCAAGTCGGGAAAAAAAAAACATAAAGAACTAAATCGTTAACCAAAATTAAGTTAAGGGACCATGAGTAGTATTTAGTCTACATTTATTTATTGCAATTTTTCGGCTCCACCAAGTGGTGCCTTTGTTTTGAGAAAAGTTATTGGGCAATCACTATGCTATCATACATAGGTATAGGTAAAGTCTCATACCGGGTATTCCTACAACTGATACATGATACAACATTTTGCAAACAAATTAAAGTAAGAGTACACTCGTAAAATACATTATTTTTTTATATAATTAAATTAAGAGAATTTAATTGTTTAACTCAAATATAAAATTATTATAAAAATTTAAAAAATAAAAAATTGTATTCAAATATAACAATAAATAAAATCAACTACACATTTAATATTATATTAATATTTGAGAAAATCACAATTTTCATTCGCAATAATGAAATAATAAAAAAAATAACATCTACAAATACATTACATATCAATATTGAACAAATATTCCGTATAAATATTTTATCAATTTCAAAATACTCATGCTTCATAGTTATTGGGTTAATTTGGTAGGTGACACAAATTCATAAACTTTAATACCTACTATTAATTTTTTAATAAAAGGGTAAAACTACTAAAATATTCCGTTTAAACCTACAAACAAAAAATTATTTATCGTTATATAAATAAGAAAGCCACATAAA
>JBBPBP010000003.1:24516699-24533706 GCA_037974735.1 Cicer chorassanicum
AAAAAAAAAAAGAGATACAATCAATTGCATCCACGATTGGGCAGTTTTTGAAATAGAAAAAAATGTTAACAAATGAAAAATGTCAAATAACTGGGCATCAACTATAAAGCACCCCAAATTTTATAATAAACTATTTTATTAATTAATTTTAGATAAATAATTTGGTGTTAAAATTGTTTTAGTTATATGTTGATTAATTTTCTCTATATGTGTGTTTTCTATGATGTGTTAATATGTATGTATTTGACTAAATGAGTGATATAAATAACAAACATTATAATTTTTTTTATATATTTCTAAAAATAATAGTATTTTATGGTATATATTTAAAAAAATTAGATTTTATGAGATTTTACGTGTACGTGCGTTCGTAATTAATGTGATATTTTTGTAGATGTTCGAATGATGTTAAGTGTGCTCGTAGTTATATTTCGATTATTTATAATTATTTCTATTTTTAGTTATTTATTTTGTGAATAGTTATATTGAGATAGTAATACTATTGTGTTTAATTTCCTTTATTTTTATATACTTGTTATGACATTGTGATTTTATATATATTTATTATGATTTAGTAACTAATATAAAGTGTTGATGTTATATTTATTTATTTTATAATTTCAAATATTCTCTAATGATGGTAGTATTTCAATATGAGTATTTGAAAGAAAAAAAAATAAATATAATTATAGTGATTTACTTGAATATGAGAATCTTAATTATTAATGTATTTATTAATTACTTTATTTTATAAAATATTGGTTTTGAAATATCAATAATATTGCGCTTAATTTCTTTATATGTGTGTTTGTCAAGTTGTGCCTATTTTATACATATTTAATTGATTTAGTGGCTTATATAAAATATTGATGTTATATTTTTTTATAATCATTTTAACTATTCTCATAATATAATAATCTTTTAATTTGATATTTTGAAAGATATTATTTTAGTGGCAAATAAATAAATTAAAATAAGTATCTAATTAGTTGGGTCTTGTGAAAAAATAAAATAAAATAGAGTCAATGAGTTAGGATAACAATAACTAATATGTTAAAAAAAAACTAAAAATCAAATATACCCTGACATACTATGAAAGCGCTACAAGACAGAATTGAAAGATAGCACCTTCACATAATAGGAAGAAAAAAATTGATACTGATCATCGATCACTGTCCAGAAATTCTTTTATGTTTTCGTCCAAATATCAGTATGTTGTTTCATTCATTTAGCTAGTCAATTAAACACACTTTCTTAGATTTTTAACCATCCCAATTTATTTCTAAAATACCTGATTTCTCCATTTATGAAATTCGTTATTTTGTGTCGTTCTTCTTCGCCGTAAGCCCGATTTGAGTGAAACCAACGCCAAAACGACCGTGCGAGTAGTGATAATATTATCCATTGATTGGTTTTCTAATTTATGGTAAGTTTCCTTAACCAAATTTCGAAATTTAGTTTTTAAAGTGTCTTCTCATAATTTATTTTTGACGGTTACCCATAAACTGTCGAGTTAGATCAATTGAAGGACAAAGACTGTTTGCTCGTGGAATCGTATTCGTGTGTGAAAGCATCGAAATAAGGTAAGGGGTGAGAGAGGGTTTGAATTCATGAGTATAATATATTGTGAGATGAACGGGAAAATCGTATTTCCAAACGATTCATCCGAGGCTCGCTACGTACGGCAGTAGCCCTTTGAGGGATAAATTAATTAATGTGCAAATATGAAAAATTGTGAGATTAAAATATAGAATAGAAATATTTGTAAGGTGTTGATTGATTTAATTTCTTTAAATGTGTGGTATTTGATATTATTGTGATATTGAGTTTCGAATTAATTTTATGTATATGTTTGATTAGATGAATTTATGTAATGTGATAATAAAAAATTGATGCGTTGTGTTTAATTTTATGTAATGATGATGATGTATGATTAATAATTGTGATTTAATAAATTTGTGATAAGTTTATGTGATGAAGTATGATTGATGATAGTGATGCTATAAATTTGTGATGAGTTTATGTAATGATAGTGATGTCTGATTTATGATAGTGATGTTATAAATTTATGATGAAAATATTGAAGTAACCACATGATTGATGAAATAATGGTGGTTCCAATTTTTGTTTGAGATGACGGTCTTAATGGAGTATCATAGGCCAACGAGGGGAGAAAATATATATTGAGAATTTGTGAAGTGGAGATTATTTTTTCATCATATAGGTAGGACCTGACAAGCCTAGTGATTCCGGGGAAGTACAACTGAATGAGCATGATCGTGGCGGTCTGTTGTTGAGCCTTAAGGCAAGATTGTTAGACCTTGGAGGTATTCGGGTGGGGAATTCTTAGGTGACTTGGAGGTAGCACTCCAAATGTCGGAAGCTACCATGCAACACACGTTTTCCTCGACAGTCGCGTATATGTGTCTCGGGTTGAGTTGAGGGGATCTATGAGGACAGAGCCAATTTGAATTGTCTGTCCACCATGATGGTGGCATAGTATCAAGCCTCATAACCAAGTACTTCAGAGTTAGAATGGTACCACATTGTGAAGTAGAGTCTAAGCTCATGCATAGCATTGTATTTTCTTGCAATTGTTTTGTTGTGATTAATATGTGTCGTGCGTGATAATAATTTTTCTTAGATGATTTGATGTTATAGTGAAATGTATTGATTTTCCTTGAGTGGTTTTGACTTTATAAAGTTATGTTTTTTTTCTTGAAGAATGTTTGTGTAATGATACGGTTTATTTATGATTAATTGTGTGTTCTCCTTACTTATACTATACTATTAACATGATTTTAAAATTCACCTCCTTCGTTGTTTGTGTTTGACTGGCTTGACCATTCGTTTGCGAAATCGCAGTTATTACAGGTTAATGAGTCTTGAAGTTCAGGTTTGGGAGAAGCCCCGCTCTGATAGGTGATACCGGGAATGAGAGTCATAAGTTGTATTTTTATTTATTTAATTAGAAACAACTTTTTGAAATTAAGAAATTATAGTTAAATCATGTTTATGGATATTGCATTGTTTTATAAGAGAAAAAAGTTTAAAGTGTCCCTTTTGAATTTTGAGAAATGTGATATCCTAAATTAGTTATAAAAGTTTTATTTTTTTGTAAACATTTTTTCTTTATCCGCTGCAAATTAAAATTTTGCTAAAAAAAAATCTTGTATGAATCATTATATATTATTTTAGAGTTTAGGGTGTCACAAAGCCACACATTGTTTTGGTTTTTCAAACACTACTTTAGCGACCACTGCTTCAAATTCTTATTGAAGAGTACATAAATTTAATTGATATTATTATTATTATTAAAAATAATAATAACAATAATACAAATATCAATATCAGCAATATTTTTAATATCAATATTAAAATTTTATTTAATTTTACAAATTTTATTTTAAAAATCTATCAAATATTATTATTATTATTATTATTATTATTATTATTATTATTATTATTATTATTATTATTATTATTATTATTATGTTTAAATCCAAAATGGGCCTTAATTGGTCCCATTACCCGGAGGCTTTCCGTGACCAAATGAGTGTAAACAAACAAAAACAAAAAAACTAACAAAAAAATTCAGAAACAATCGAATCCTAATTTCCTTTGTGCCTTCCTTGGTGCGGCTTTTGTTCTTCCTCCGCCGTCCTCCATTAACTGCCTCTCCTCAAAAATATCTCATTTTCAGCGCCTTCAGTTTCCCTTTTCAATTTCTCTCACCGTCTTAATTCTCCACTTCACACATTCAATTCTCCCCTCTTTAATGGAGCCACATTTACCAATTCTCTCCTCTTCTTCTACCATCTTTCTCATTTATCTCTTCCTCCTCAATTCTCTCGTCTTCAATTACATTTGTAGCGCCTTTAGTTTCTATGTGATTAAATCATTGTTTCTATCCCACAAGTCTTAATTGCATGCAATCATGGAGCTACAATTTCAAATTTCAATCAACCACGAAAACATAAACCAACCATTTTGTATACAATCTCTCTACTCACTAAAAATAAAAATTCATTGTTAATTATCTAAGATTTATTGATTATAAATATCATTCATATTATCTCATCTACAGTAAACATAAGTATTAGTTACTCATTTTTCTGTTAATCTTTATGCAATGTCTGGAAAAAAAAAACTAGATTTTGTTGCTTCAATTTCTCCAAAAAAAAAATAGTCATGCTATTTGGTTTTTAGAGTTGTGCAACTGTGGTTTTGCCTAATCTAACCGTCAAACAGAAATTTTATGTGATGGAAAAGGTATTGATGGATAACAAGGTTTAATTATTTCTTTCGTAAATTCAATTTTTAAATTGATGGATGGCAAAATTCAAGAAATAATGCGAAAAGCTCTAATTTTGCGATTTGAGACTAAAATTCCTGAGGGTTTCATTATTTTGGTGTTGCCTCTAACTCTGGAGCATATAGAACAACAAGACATCAATTCATGAATTTGCAAAATGGTACAATGGTCCGAGTTTCACAACCTCTCCATACTCATTCATTTCATTCTCAGAAATTCAAAATGTTGACATGAATTACTTAATTGGTAAATTTATTTCAATTTGTCACTCTTATTTTATTTTAGTTATTCACAGTTTAATCATTACTTTTTTTTTAAATAGATGTCATGGGAGTTTTAGTTGGAATGGGACAAGAGAGAGTTTATGAAAAGAATTGTGTTAGTACAAAATTTAAAGTTATTGAGTTAGAGTTAGATGGACGAGGCTTTTTATACTATATAATTTTTTTTTTCAGTGTTTAATAACTTTTCTCTATTAATTATTAATTAATTTCATTTTCTTTATGTTGTATAAGGATTGAATCTGCACTTTTCGAATCCTATGTTGATGACCTGAATACATATTTGCAATTTGGTTATAATCAAAATGTTGTAGTACTTGATCAATTTCTAAAAGTGAAAGATGTTTAATGGTAAAAGACAACTACAAAATGCAATGAATTGCACTAAACTTTTATTCAACTTTGAAATTCCTGAGTCAGTTTCTTTCAAACTCAAGTAAGGTTTTAAAGTAAAATAGAAGTACTACCAACTAACTTATTCAATTTTTATTTTTTTGTTGGAATACTAACTTTATACTACATCTTCAGAAACTCGGATAACTTTGACTCGCCAACTCAACCATTGAGTTATACGAAGGATACTTCTTATTTGAGTTTAGAAGAAAATTTTTTAAGTCTTTTCCAGCGCATGACTATAGAGGAACTTAAGGATTGTCAAAATGTAATGTTCACAGTTTCAATGTCATATTCATTACACTTCATTTAGTTTTGTTAATCATGTATTTTATTTATAATTTATACTTCTTTTACAGGACATGGTTTATGTTGTCTTTGGTATGGAGCATGTGTATGCAACCAAGGAGTTGTTACTAGATCTAAAAGGTTTTTCTGCCTAAAAAGTAAGAAACAAGTATGGATAATTGTTGTTTAACAAATAAAATCCATTTATGCTAATTTATCTATTCCTTAAGTTATTATTGATGCTAATTAACTTCATTACCTAATTTTGGTAAAAGGCACCGTATCAAAGTTTGAGTCATTGATGACACTTTGATCATGATGCAGTTTCATTGACAAACAAATCATGTCTAAACTTGCTTCATGAAATTGATCAAGTGAGTATATTTTCTCAACTTTATTGTATCTTCAACCTTTGTTATTGATGTGTTCAAGTTATGTTTATTTTGAGTTTTTGGATTAACGTTTTTAACAATAATGTGAATATTAGGATCCACAATATGACACTGTGCCCAAAGAAATTGGAGATTTGGTTGAAAAACAGTTGCTATTTAAGATAGATGTCAAAAATGATGTGAGCTCAAATTTTTAAAAATCATTTTGTGTCAAAAAACTCTATCATGACTTGGATATTATCAAAAAATTCATATTCGTTGTTGTTGAGGAGGTTTCTATTCTTTTACCTTTTGTAAATTGTTTTACTTATCTAAATCAATATGTATTAGTTTCTAATTTTCGCAATCCGTGATTAAGGATGTTGTTGGACTTGACAGTGATGTAGAAGGTGGTGTAATGAAGGATTTGATGACCAAGTTTGAAGAATAAGCCATTGAGGAGAAATATCAAGTCCCAATCGTTGTCTCTATACTAGTTGAACATGATTATGATGATTGCAACCCTCTTAAAAGGGATTCATGGACGTCACTGATGACAATGATGGTGCCAGTTCAAAGAATGTGAAAAATATCAAAATTGAGAAGGATTGAGAATCAAGTTTCATATGAATATAGGACATTTGTTGTTTTGTTTTGAATTAAACTATGGTAGCCTTTGTTTTGGCTGAGCTTTGTCTATTTTTAATTTTCATTTATTAATATTTTAATGTTATGTTTGTTTGCTTTCAATTTTGTATGTACTTCATAGACTATGTTTCTATGGATATGGCTTTACCATTTTTAAAATTTTCAATGGTTACATTTATCAAAATTGTAATTTGTTCCCATGCGACGCACGGGTTACACACTAGTAAATCTTTACAATAGAAAATAATTTGTTTGATCACTACATATTTTGTTGATCTCTGATGCAACTTGATGCAGTGTGATGCGCCGTACACTGCGAATGTTACGGCATTGCAATGTGATTTTTTATGTGAATTACAATCAAACCACAATTGCAATTTGATGCAGTTGCGGTCACTGCTACAACCACTACAAGAAACTTGACATATAGTAACATCACAAAGTCGTGGGTAAAGGTATAAGGCAAAAAAATATACCTACCTATGGCATTTGTTTATATCTTCTATAGTTGAACAATACCAACGGTTTTTTACTGTCACTATAACCTATAGTGACGAGCGTTTGTCTGTTGGACAAAGTTAAGAGTTTTTACCTACGACTTTTGTACCGTGGGCATAAGAACTTGCATAACTTTATAAATTATACACCTATGGTTTTGTCTCCGTCAATATACAGTTTAGTGAGATTTGAATTCTGTGGGTATAGATTTTGACAACAAATTTTTTTTTGGACAAATAATTTGTTATATAGTAATTTTATTGTGCAAAATTAATCAAATTACAATGTAAATACACAATAATATATATATAAATCAAAATAAAATAAAATACACAATATCCGTATGTTGAACTCTATTACGTAACTCTTCATTTTCAGACATGGAAACTTTTGATTTTTTAGATTTAGAAAACATGCATATACATCGCACATGTCCCTTCTTAGAAGGTCCTTATACTCGAGAAAATAAATCATTATTCCAAGACACAGAATCTTGTGTGTTTTGGAGTGATTGAGATGTTCCAACCTCATTACCATATTTTCTCAATTCTTCCTAAAATGTAAATGAATCCATAAATGGTATATTAAGAAAGCAATATCCTAGATTAGCAAAACAACAACATGGAGTCCTTCCAATAAAGCCCTTGAGTAGCAACTTACGATTACAAAATTCAGCCATTGAGTAGCAACTTACGATTACTTTCATTGACAATTGACCTATCTTTACGAGTACGAGTTTCAACGTAAATCTCTTCGCGTCTAGGTACCACTCCTTTGCTCTTTTTTTTCTAAACCCAAACAAACTAGTTAAATGTATTTGATTTTATAATTACAATTCACCTCATCAATAAATTTTGGGAGACTTTTTGTACCCATACAATGGACATCTTCGAACTTAGCACAACTTGTCTATTAATTTGACTTATTTTCTGCATTTCATACAAGAAATAGTATTCAACATAATGAATCAGTTAATACTTATTTGAGACATAATAGCATTTATGACTTACTTGTCCTTCATCAGAAAACCAACGACGAACCAAATCACGATATTGATTTGGGTCAACCCTATCATTATGTATTGCATTTGCAACTTCATCTTTTGTCTTACTTGGGTCATATGCCTTTGACTTTAAATCACTTTTCCATTGCCTCCACTTCTCATTCAACTCAAATTTTATCATTTCTCTTTTTGAGTCATTTATTGGAGGAACAAACTCAAATTTGCTCTACATAATGAGAGATGTTAAAAAAAGAAAAAGTTATATTACAACTTTTGACGTAAAAATAATTTCATCATTTCTTCTTTGAAACTCTATTAACACCTCTATTAACTCAATGAACAAGAATAATACCTCTATTAATTTCAGCATTTCTTCTTTGAAACTCATTAGCATATCTTTCCATGATTTGTAGCCGATTGGAGCATATTGATGCCTTCTAACCACACTACCTATAAAACGGATAAGAATTGTTGCTTCATTCCCAATGGGTCGACCGTGGTTGTCCAAATGAACAATTATGACATCACCATCTTCCATCTCCCATACATCTAGCATTCTTGTTGGACCTCTAACCCGTTTAGGTTCTACATCTACAAGTAAAACAAAAGTCATAAAAGCATAAATCACTATGTTTACATAAATAAAGTATAACAAATGAAATGGTATAAAATTTATACTTTTTCAATTGGTTCTTCTTCAGCTTCTAAGTCAGAAGGAATAGAGTAAGATTCTATAGACTCATCTATGACAACTTCTGCAACATTACTTTCTTGCATGTTGGTTGAGTTTGTATGAGTAGAAACATTTTGTATTCCTTCGTTATCACTTTCCTGATTCCTAATGTTTAACTTTTTTCTTCGTGCCATTGCTGCTACAAATAAAAAAAATATTTTTGAAATAATCTCAAGTAAATATTATATAACAAATTAAAAAAAAAATTGGACAAACATAAAGGAACATGGCATAAAATTCACGTCTAAAACATTATCTCAAGGTGCACACCTAAAACATATTCTCTTATTCTTCCTCTTCCTCTTCATTTTCATTATCACCAAGATTATCAACATCCACAACAACTTCAAAGAAATCATTGTCATCCTCAACTTCAAGCCTAATTAAATCAATAACATTCTGAGTATCTTCACTAGTATCATGCATTATTTGCTCAGGAATTTCTTCAACTTTGTTAGATTCTTCATCACCCATATCATAGATATCCCTAACCTTTGCATTCAAAACAACATGCCAATCCTTGTTTCTCTCCTCATATGCATAAAACACCTTTTTAGGTTGTGATTAAAAAACAAATGGGTCATCACAAACATTTTTTTCGGTATGTTTTAAAAATTTGAAATTCACAAGTTCCCCATTCGCTAGACCTTCATCTCTAGATTCATCCATTTGCCTTAAAATATCACTTCCATCAAGTCTTCTAGGTGGATTCCTTAACTATCGCGTTCCATCAAAATCTCTACTATTTAACCTCCATTTATGGTTGGGAGGTAACCAACGACGATGACACATGTAACAATTTTTTTTACCATGACGTAACCATCGTGAGGTTGTTTCAATACCACAACATGGACATGCATATTGACCTTTAGTACTCCATCCAGACAGGTTAGCATATACTGGAAAGTCATTAATAGTCTACATTATACAAGCATGAAGTTGAAATGTCTCTTTCTTATAGGCATCAAATGTTTCAATTCCATTTTCCCATAAGTCTTGCAACTCTTGTACTAATGGTTGTAGATAAACATCAATATTATTTCTGGGACCTTTAGGACCAGGAATTAGTAGTGATAACATGAAGAATGATTGTTTCATGCACATCCAAGGAGGAAGATTATATCGAATTACCATAACAGGCCAGGTGCTATGAGTAATACTCATAGTCTTGAAAGGATTGAACCCATCAGAAGCCACTCCTAATCGAACATTATGAGGATCTGATGAAAATATCGGATATCGAGCATCAAACTCTTTCCAAGCAAGAGAGTCAACAGGATGCCTAAGAAGACCATCATTCATCGACTCAGCAACTTTGGAGGACATGAACAACCTCTGCAGCCTTCGTTTCAATGGGAACTATCGAAGAATTTTTGCTAGTAAGTTCTTTCGCTTTTGAGAAGTCTCGATCCCATTAGTTTGTACATCTTCATCTTTTATTTTCCACCTTGACATACCACACTTTGGACATACTTGATCATTTATATATCTATCCCAGTATAGTATTCAATCGTTGGGACAAGCATGAATCTTCTCATACCCCAATCCTAAACCTAAAATTATCTTCTTAGTTTCATAGTATGACTTTGGCAAACTATTTTCTACTGGTAAAACATCTCTTTGTAAATCTAACAACATAGAAAATGATTTGTCACTCCATCCATGAAAATGATAGCTTGCTATACTTCCTACAGTTTGGGTAGAGCATTTGCTCATTCTCCCTCACAAATCGGTAAAACTTAGATGTTTCTCTGACTTTTGGATTCATTCCACCTTTAACACAAAGTGGCTCTTCTGTAGAATCAATTCCAAAAATATCACTAATTAAACCATTCATGTCATGCTCCATTTATACATGTTTAATTGGGCTGCTTGAAGTTGTAGGCTTCTCACCATGAAATACCCATCGCCTATAACCTCTAAGAAATCCACGTCGTGGATTAGTTAAGTGTTCGTAAACAATTCTACAGGAATGTGAGTGTGATCCGCTGTCGCACACAGAAGAAATACGATTGAAAATATAAATGTAAACAGGGGTAATAACTCGAGTCGTTTCACAAGGACTTCTAACATAATAATATTAACCTAATTGAGAGTTCAAATTCAGAAAGGGGGTTTTTTTATAATGATTTAGTTTGAACAGATGAGCAAAACGATTAATCCGCTTATTCAAGTTATGGACCTATCACATATTCTATCAATGAGTTTAATTTATAATTCTTGATTCTATTCTTATTTGACTATAGAATTGATCAAACAAGCGTACAATCAACCCTACGTGAATTCGGTTTCATTGACTGGATTAAGCATCACAATCATCAAAATATTACAATTAACGATCAAGCGTCGCAGAATTATAATTCAATTAAATTAGAGACTGAAACCAAATTCTATCAAATAAATTTAATCAATCCTATTGAAATTCAATTTAAGCAATCAGAATATCAATATAATCAAATAAACGAAAATAGAATCATGAATCAGAATCAACGGTGTAATGTGAATGTCCAGGTGTGGTGAAACTCTGAACTCGTGGATTAACCTTATGCAATTAGCCTTCCATGGAATTAAAAATAAAAAGTGTTTACATTTCTGATTTCTGGTTCTCTTAATCAAAAAATAGTCTGATGCAAGAAAGGAAAGAAACCCCAAATATATAGTGCTCGGGTTTTTGGGCTTTTAAAACAAGTAGCCCACTATTTAAATTATTACAAAGGTCCAGATTACTAAATCTGCAATTTAGGCCAGCAGAGTTCGGCATTGAGATTTTATTCCAACACAAAAGTCGTAGCTCTAATTTTTAGCTTTCCAACGACTGCTCACATGCTTCAATCTGATATCCAGAGCTCAAGTTATGGCCTACAGAGCAAGCATGGGTCAAAATGCAAATAATAAAATTATAATTCAATTTCAACCCAAAGTTTAGAAACAAGCTAAAAAATTATTCTAAGCTATAAAGAGATTTTAAAAAAACCAAATTAAAAAGGTAGAAACATGCGCCCAAGTGCTATGATCAAATTCCCCCACACTTAAGCTTTTGCACTCCATGCAAAGTAATGGATGCGATTCCAAATATTCTCAGGAATGCAAAGTGGTGAGCAAAAGAAAAAATTTAAACTTCAAGGAATATGGCATTCATGAATAATTTTCACAACCAAGGCAAACAAGAGGATAAATTAACTAAAGAATGCATCATAAGTGATATAGTCGTCACAAGATATAAAATTCTCTCAATAACTCAAGTGTTTGGGTTGCTGTTTACCCTCAAAGCACATCATGAAAGCTAGCACTACCATAGGCTTGACAAGCCTTTAACATCTATATTTGAAACACATACACATAATGATCAAAAGGTCTTTATTCAAGTTGTAACGTGGCCAAGGTAAGGGTGCGATAATCCTAAGGAGACTAGGGCTAAAAATCAAAGAGGATAAAGGAGTAATGATCAAAAGAGAAAAATAACATTGAGAAGTAACTCAACAAAATATCATTGACTTTTATTATCAAATCTCTTTGCTCATGACACAACTATTTTCCTCATTTAATTTTTTTAGTCTTTTTTTATATATATACATATATTTTTTTCTTTCTTTTTCTTTTTCTTTTATTTTTTTCTCCTTTTTTTTTATAAACCTCAAATTTAACAAACAAGTTGAGCACCCCCACACTTATTTAAGGAAAGACTCATTTATCCCCCAAGATTGGGTCAATTCATTGTTTTTCACTTTTAGGCTTGTAATGAGCTATATAACAAAGAATGAGATAATTAGGCTCAAAGGGGTTTAAACAAATGGATAATTGAAGGGTAGGCTTATTTGGCTAGTAGCTTAACAAGAAACAAATGCCTAGATCATTTCAATATATGCATGCAGACAAGAGTCAAGTCAAGTTCTAGCGTAACTAGAAATCATGAGTGAGATATCACACACAAAAAAGAAGATGGAAAAATGTATTCCATTCATAATAGGCTCAAAATCTCACAAGGGTTAATGACCTATCACAAATGATACGCAATTTAGCATTTTAATCCAACTTATTTTACCAAGAATGCAAAGATACTATCCAATCATGCCAGTCCAAACAAACTCACAACATTTGCTCACAACATTTACAACCACAAAATCTTATGAAAAAGCATGCAATGCAATGCACATTTTTATTTTTATTTTTTAATATTTTTTTAATATTTTTTTTATTATTTTTTTGAAATCATATAACAAATAAAATCCTATGTACTACCCCCACACTTAAATTACACATTGTCCTCAATGAAAGTAACAAGTATGATTAAGAGTAAGGAAAGGGAGCTCCTTATTCAAACTTCAGTGTAGGTGGGCTTTTCCAAGGAGAGTTCTTCTATGGTAGTATCTGAAGTAGCAATGTTGATTTACAAGAAAGGGGGGTTTGAATTGTAAATTTTCTTATTTAACAATTCCTGAAAAAACTTAAGAAAATAACTCAAGATTGATCTTGGTTGTGAAAACAGAAAACAGAAAACAGAGAACGTTCTTGGTTTTAACCAGAAAAACGGAGAACGTTCTTGGTTAGTTAAAATCAGTAATTCAGTTTATGTATTTAACTCGATAATCAATGAGACTGAAAGTAAATTGATGAGGGAAGAGATACCACACAAGGATATATCCTGGTTCACCCAACTCGGGCTACGTCCAGTCCTCACAACCGTGAGATTTTCCACTAAGTGTTCCAAACAAAGAACCTTCTTGGTTTTACAACACCTAGCTCAGATCAACCTTGATCTATTACAACATTAAAACCTTTCCACCCAGAAAGGAGTTCAATTAGGTCACCTATCAACCTTGATAGGATTTCTTACAATCTACCCAAACTATACTAACTCTTATAGTTTGAGTTTTACAATAATGATGAGATTGTTTTGTTAGAATCTGAGATGTCTCAACTCTTGTTTGAGATCTGATTCTTTGGAAGAGAAATACACGAAAATGATTCTAAGAATCGAATGGGAAAAATCAGAATTGATTCAATGTATGTGAGTGAGAGAATTCAAGTATGTAAATGTATGTGATTGATGAATTTTCTTAGTACTTGAAGCTCTGATTTTTCCTTGAGCTTGACCTTCCTTTTATAGGTGATTTGAGCAATTAATTCTGGTCAGAAAGAGCTGTTGGTAGTGCTCTGTTTTCCTCTGACACAAGCAACCTTTCTGTTGAAAAATACTCCATTGATGTGACAGTTTTGGGCCTTGCTTGACTGGGCTGTTTTGCTCAATTTCAAACAGATTTTCTGCGCTTTTAATGATCCATTAAGCTTCAAAAATACTTGATGATAATTGGGCTTTGATCTGGACATTTGATTTGATCCAAAACAGTTTGGAAAGTATTGAACAACTTCTGTAGAAATAAGAGAATCGATTCTGCAGAAACGGAGATTGATCTTTGAAGCTTCATATGTAATTATTGATATTACAGCTTCGATCTGGAGTTTTGATTATGTCCAAAACAATTTGGTGAATGATTATAAACCTCTGCAGAAGTAAGGAGATCAATGCTGAAATTCTGCAGAAACAGAGATTGATTCTGCCAAACCAGCTTGGAGAATGATGATAGTCTGCTGGAGAATGATGACAGTCTGCTGGAGAATGATGACAGTCTCCTGGAGAATGATGACAGTCTGCTGGAGAATGATGACGGTCTGCAGGAGAATAATGTTAACATGCTGGAGAATGATCAGAATGCTGTCAAGAATGTTGACAGTCAAGTTCAAATCTGTTTGGTCTTGCTAGTTTGTGATCTTCTCTCTTTGCGATTCGAATGCCTTCTTTGATTATAATGATTTCTACTTGTTCCTTGCCATGTACTGATGAACTAGTATAAAATTCAGAGGCAAAAGCTTCGTTGAAATAGTGGAGATTGATTGGTAAAGAGGCTGTGACGATCATTCTTGAAATTGGAGAACATTCTCTGTTTTCCAGATTTTGTAATTTCTTTATATGTTCAGTTTTTAACTGTTTTCTTTGCTTTGCTTGATTCCTATCTTTGATTAATACACTCAAACACACATGTTAAAAACCAACACACTTAGAATCATAATTAACCTTCTTAATGTACTTTTTGTTTGTTTTCATCAAAACATTAAATTGAGATTTTGTCTCTACAATCTCCCCCTTTTTGATGATGACAAACATGTTAATTTAGATTTTAATTTTGATTCTAATTTTAATCATAGAGAGCTTAAAAGCTCCCCCTCAGAATATGCTTTAGATTTTTGAACCATCATAAAATCTAAACATAAAATCTAAAATTAATTCTCCCCCTTTGTCAACACAAAAAGGTTGGGGAATACAAAGGAAATGTATACTACACATTGAAAACAATGAGTAGAGTCCAGTTTTAAGAAAAATAAATTTTCTAAAAACTCCCCCTGAATATTTTGAAATTGATATCCTTCAAAATTCCAAAACACAAGATAAGATGAATGTGAACATGAGAGAGTGAGCGCATATAGGGAAGCAAAAATAAGATGAATGTGACAACATGTCAAATATAATTTCTCTCTTTACAAAACATTCTTATGCTAAAAGTGTGTTTTTCAAAACTAATTTTTTGAAACGATCAAAGAGATTTGTTCACATAAAAAAATGTTTTGTCACAACATTTTTCCAACCACACAAATTGACAATAAGGCACATGTTCAAACTTGCTTTTATTTAGTAAGTATGAATGAGGCTTTTTGATTGTTGCTATCATGCTTAAACTAAATTTAAACACTTGAGATCAAATTTTCACAAAAGAAGTGAGCGACAAAAGACTCATTTGCAAAGACATATATTAATATGCCTTAAAATGCTCAAATATCAATTTTTGACTTCATGCCATAGTCTTTTTGGATTAGTTTTGAGTTTTAAAGAAATAAGAGACACAAATCATTTTTATGAAGACCAAAATATATTCTCTTGTTGAATTCCTTCAAAAAATAAATCCTAAACAAGGATATATATTTAAAATATGTTGAAGAATGATAGAAATTAGACATATTCATATACAAGTAATGACAAAGAGTGATGTAATCAATTTAAACTTTAAAGTCATACTTGTATAAAAAAATAGTATGCATTCTTAATTTAAAGAGCACTCAATCAATCACATAATATCATTAAAAAATATTCATTCTTATCATGATGCAAATATCATAAGAATTTGGATTAAGTGTACCTCCTTTAGTGATCTTGTTCAAAGATGAGTTCTTTAAATGTTGTTAGTTCTTCCAGGTTCATCAAGATGTAGATGCACATTAATTAGACTCCAACAACAGTTTTGGTATCAGTAATAAATCCCTCCCAATTTTTTCTTCCAATAATTTGATCATGAGGTGATGTTTTGGAGGAAGGGTTGAAGGTGCGAACACAAGAAGGGGGGGTTGAATTGTGTTTGCACAAAGTTGATACCTTTTTGATAATTTATAAATAATTAAAAATTAGTTTGGATTTGGTGACTTACTTGGAGTAGAAGCAATCGAATTTAGAGGCAGCAATCAATGAAAGCATAAATAATTTGACGCGTAGAATTATCCTGGTTCACCACTAACTTGGCTACATCCAGTCCCCTCATTCAGAAGGATTTAATCCACTAATTCAAAAACCTTGAATTACAAAGCACCTGACCCTCCAAACCAGTCTTCCCAAACAGCCTGACAACCCCAGACTTTATAGGAACTAACCACCTTGACCCTACAAGCCAAGTCTTCTCCTAACAACCTGACGACCCCAGATTGAAGAAGGAACTAAACCACTATCGGGTTGGATACAAGAGATTGAAACTTGAGTAGTTGCTTCTAACAAAGCTGATAATAACAATAACTCTCACACTTTAAGAAAAGAACACTCAAAAAATATTTCTAGCCTGAACAAGTGTTTCTCTCTTTGAACTCTAAGATGAATTTGGAATATTGAGCTTGAGTTCTTCTACTTTTTGATGCGTTTCTCCTTCAGCCTTGAGTGTCTATTTATAGTGAAAATTTGGGCTTCAATTTAGTCCTTATTTAATTCTGAATTGTATCTTGTTTAGATTGAGTTTGTAAATTCTTCAAATTGATTCTGTTCCTATTTTGTGTAGATTGACTTTGTAAATTCTTCAGAATAATTCTATTCCTATTTTGTGTAGATTGACTTTGTAAATTCTTCAAATCAAATATTCTTCAAATCTTCATTAAATGTTGATCAAATATTCTTCAAATCTTCATTAAAATGTTTCAAATCTTCTTCAAATCTTCAATAAATGTAGATCAAATATTCTTCAAATCTTCTTCAAATACTTTTCAAATCTTCTTCAAATATTTTTCAAATCTTCTTCAAATCTTCATTAAATGTAGATCAAATATTCTTCAAATCTTCACTAAATCTTCTTCAAATGTTCTTCAAATCTTAATCAAATCTTCTTCAAATATTCTTCAAATCTTGACCATATCTTCTTTTCAACTTGGTCAAAGATTTTCTTCAATTA
>JBBPBP010000003.1:24533923-24564140 GCA_037974735.1 Cicer chorassanicum
TCTTCTTCAAATGTTCTTCAAATCTTAATCAAATCTTCTTCAAATATTTTTCAAATCTTGACCATATCTTCTTTTCAACTTGGTCAAAGATTTTTTTTCAATTATAAATATGAATCAAATCTTATTTTAGATTTTTATCAATTATAATTTTGAATCAAATCTTATTTAAGATTTTCTTCAATTATAAATATGAATCAAATCTTATTTTAGATTTTCATCAATTATAATTTTGAATCAAATCTTATTTAAGATTTTTCTTGAATTATAAATTTGAATCAAATCTTATTTTAGATTTTCTTCAAAAACATGAATCTTCTTTCATACTCTTTTGAAGTCAAATATATTGTTCTCATAAAATACTTTTGTTAACATCAAAACTCTATATGTAAAATCAACTTGGTTCCAACAATCTCCCCCTTTTTGATGATGACAAAACTTGTATTTTTTATAACAATTTTTCTTTATATTTCGATGACTCCCCCTAAGTCATTTTCTCTCCACTTTATCAAATATCTTTCTCCCCCTTTTGTCATCAGACAAAAAGACTTGAATGTGAAACTCTATTTTTTTTTCGCTTTTTTTTTTTTGAATAAAATAAATATAACATAATATAAGAAAACATAATAACTAGTGTAAAACTAAAATACTTTGAAGTGATCACAACATCAGTCAAGTATGAATGTAAGGTTTAGGTTTTTCTTGATGTAGTCAAACCTATCTTCAGGTAGTGGTTTGGTGAATATATCAGCCCATTGGTGTTCAGTGTCTATAAATTGAATGGTTAGTACCCCTTTTTGAACAAAGTCCCTAATGAAGTGGTGTTTGATCTCTATGTGTTTAGCTCTAGAATGTATGATAAGGTTTTTGGCTAGACAAATGGTAGAAGTGTTATCGCAATAGATGGGAATGTTGGATTTTAGGATGTTGTAGTCTTCAAGTTGATGTTTCATCTAGGATGTTGTAGCCTCTGATGTTGACATTGCAAGGGTGTTTTGTCTCTTACTTGACCATGATATTAAATTGTTACCTAAAAATGTGCAGTTGCCACTGGTGCTCTTTCTCTCAAGTTTATCTCCAGCATAATCAGAATCACAGTATCCACTAAGTTTTTTTTTTTTGCCTGAATCATCTTTTTCAAGTGAACAAGTAGGGTGCATTGGTGTAGCCATAGGTTTACAATCACTCATCTTAAACTTCCTAAGAAGCTCTTTGGTATATTTGGTTTGATGAATGTATATACCTTTTTGACTTTGCTGAATTTGTATCCCTAAGAAGAACTTAAGTTCTCCCATCATACTCATTTGAAATTCAAGCTGCATCAATTTAGAAAATTCTTGACAAAGAGTGCCATTAGTAGATCCAAAAATAATGTCATCAACATAAATTTGAATAATAAGAATGTTATCTAAAGAGTGTATTTTCAACTTGTCATCTTTCAAAGTTATTTTTAAATAAGAAGTTACTAAGTCTATCATACCACGCCCTATGTGCTTGTTTTAGACCATACAAGGATTTCCTAAGTTTAAAAACATGATTTGGAAATTCAGAACTTTCAAAACCTGGGTGTTGTTTAACATAAACTTCTTCACTTATATAATAATTTAGAAAATCACTTTTAACATCCATTTGAAATAATGTAATGTTATTATTTGCAGCAAAATAAAGTAGGATACGAATAGCTTATAACCTGGCCACTGGAGCAAATGTCTCAGTGTAATCAATGCCCTCTTGCTGACTGTAGCCTTGTGCGACAAGTCTTGCCTTATTTCTGACCACTTCACCTTTTTCATTTAGCTTGTTTCTGAAAACCCACTTGGTTCCAATAATGTTCTTCGCTGGTCTAGGTACTAGATCCTAAACATCATTCCTCTTAAATTCTTGAGAACCTGCAAAATACTTATCTAGTTTTGATTTTTATCATCAAGCTTCTTGTTATCACAGTAAACATAATATCAGAAAATAATTAAATTTAAAGAAAGATATCACCTATATGTTAACAATTTCAATTTCACTATGAAAACCCTCTTAGTTCTTCTTTTGTGGTTTTCAGATTCTGAGTTTGCATATTCTCTGATTAGAGAGTCTGGATGAAGGGATTTGAATTCCCATCCAGGTTTGTAGTCTTCATGAATTTGATTGGAGTGTTCAAAGAAGTCTCCTGATTCTGACTTTTAATCTACCACTTCTGTTTCTGCTGATGTATCGGGTTTCTCTGATGGTAATTCTGATTCTTATGGTAGTTCCAGTTCTGTTGATATGTGTGATTTCTCTGCCAGTTTTGAGTCTGTTGATACTCCAGATATTTCTGATGTTTCTGATTCATCATATGGTTCTGGTTTTGATAAGTATTGTGTTGACCATTCCTTCTTCCAACAGAGTCAGTTGGCTTCTGTTTGGTAGATCTTGGAACATAAACCTTTTTGCCTTCATATATTGCAAGCATCCATTGACCAGGCACCATGACTGGTGTTTCAATTTGATTGCTTAGAACATCTGCAACATAAACAATTTTATCTTTTGGTACCCAAATTTGGTTGGGTCCTGGTTTGTTAGATCTTAAAGATTTCTTTTCTTTCCATGTGGTTAGCATAGGACAAGATATTTTATTGTGACCTTTCTTATAGCAAATAATACATAAATCATCAGAGGGAATAAACTTAGATTCAATTACTTTTTCTTGAAATCCTATTCGTCTTTTACCATTCCTACTAACCCCATAAATCATAGATGCATACTTGCTTCTTTCCATACCATTATCAATAAAATCTTGAAATACTTCTTCATACTTATCAGAGTTACATGTGGTATTTTCAATTGATGTTGAACTATAATTACTTTTCAGAGTTAGATTTTCAGCCCTATGTTCAGCAATATCAACTTTCAGATTTGCATTTTCTGTTTTAACTTTAATAATATCAGTTTTCAGAGTTGCATTATTTGTCTTAAGTTTAGTAATATCAGTTTTCAGCTTTGCATTCTCTATTTTAAGTTCAGTAATATCAGTTTTCAGATTTGTATTTTCTGTTTTAAATTCAGTATTTTCATTCTTTAAAACGTTAATATTTTTAGTTAGATTTGTATTTTCTTTCCTAAGTATTTTCAGTTTTAAAGACAATTTGTGATTAATATTTAAAAATCATTTATAGCAGTAATTAAATCAGATCGAGTAAATTCAGAAAATACCTCACTTTCTTCATCTGTTGATTCACTTTCAGAGTTAGAATATGTGTTGGATCCAGAGGTAGAGTTGGTATGAGCCATCATACCCAAATCTACTTGTTCATCGTCAGAGGATTCCTCAGATATATCCCATGTAGCCATCATACTCTTCTTCTTGGGTCTGGAATCTTTCCTTTGGTGTTTCTCTTTCTCCATATTTGGACATTCTGACTTGATATGTCCAGGTTCATTGCATCCATAGCAGATGATGCTTTTCTCATCATTTCCTTTGTTAGATTGCTTGGAATATCTTTGGCGAAATTTCTTCTTTCTGTTCTGCCACATCTTCTGAACTTTTCTGCATATATACGCCAGTTCCTCTTCCTCTGAGTCTTCATTCTGATCATCTAAATCATCATCCTCTGATTCTGCTGTTGCCTTTAGAACCTTCTTCTGCTTAGATTTCAAGGCTAGAGTCTTGTTCTTCTTCTTGGGCTCCTCTTCTTCAAGCTCAATTTCATGTGATCTGAGATAGCTGATTAATTCTTCCAGCTTTAGAGTATTCAGATCCTTTGCTTCCTGAATGGCAGTGATCTTAGGTCTCCACTTACTTGTTAGACTCCTAAGAATTTTCTTCACATGATCAGCAGTAGTATAACTCTTCTCAAGTACCTTTAATCCTGATATCAGGGTCTGGAATCTGGAAAACATTGTTTCAATGTCTTCATCTTCTTCCATCTTGAACAACTCATACTTTTTGACTAAGAGGTTGGCATTTGCTTCTTGAACTTGCTTGCTTCCATCATAGGTTAGAATCAGACTATCATAAATACTTTTTGCTGTCTCTTTGTTGATGCACTTGTCAAACTCCTTGAAGGTGATTGCATTTATCATGAATGTTCTTGACTTATGATGCATCTTGTACATCTTCTTCTGATCAACATTCATCTCCTTTCTTGGAATTTCAATACCATCTTTATTCTTTGGAGCAAAATAACCATCTTCCACCAAGTCCCAAAGTTCAGGATCTTGTGAAATATAGAAACTTCTCAGCTTGTCTTTCCAATACTCAAAACGTTCTCCATCAAACAGAGGTGGTCTGTTGATATTTCCTCCAGCAGCTTCTTCACTAAATCCAGACATATTGAACCCTTGGATCTTTTCTCAAACACTGTAAAGTGCTCAGCCTTGAGACCGAGCTCTGATACCAATTGAAGGTGCGAACACAAGAAGGGGGGGTTGAATTGTGTTTGCACATCCAGTCCCCTCATTCAGAAGGCTTTAATCCACTAATTCAAAAACCTTGAATTACAAAGCACCTGACCCTCCAAGCCAGTCTTCCCAAACAGCCTGACAACCCCAGACTTTTGAGGAACTAACCACCTTGACCCTACAAGTCAAGTCTTCTCTTAACAACCTGACGACCCCAGATTGAAGAAGGAACTAAACCACTATCGGGTTGGATACAAGAGATTGAAACTTGAGTAGTTGCTTCTAACAAAGCTGATAATAACAATAACTCTCACACTTTAAGAAAAGAACACTCAAAAAATATTTCTAGCCTGAACAAGTGTTTCTCTCTTTGAACTCTAAGATGAATTTGGAATATTGAGCTTGAGTTCTTCTACTTTTTGATGCTTTTCTCCTTCAGCCTTGAGTGTCTATTTATAGTGAAAATTTGGGCTTCAATTTAGTCCTTATTTAATTCTGAATTGTATCTTGTTTAGATTGAGTTTGTAAATTCTTCAAATTGATTCTGTTCCTATTTTGTGTAGATTGACTTTGTAAATTCTTCAGAATGATTCTGTTCCTATTTTGTGTAGATTGACTTTGTAAATTCTTCAAATCAAATATTCTTCAAATCTTCATTAAATGTTGATCAAATATTCTTCAAATCTTCATTAAAATGTTTCAAATCTTCTTCAAATCTTCAATAAATGTAGATCAAATATTCTTCAAATCTTCTTCAAATACTTTTCAAATCTTCTTCAAATCTTCATTAAATGTAGATCAAATATTCTTCAAATCTTCACTAAATCTTCTTCAAATGTTCTTCAAATCTTAATCAAATCTTCTTCAAATATTTTTTAAATCTTGACCATATCTTCTTTTCAACTTGGTCAAAGATTTTCTTCAATTATAAATATGAATCAAATCTTATTTTAGATTTTTATCAATTATAATTTTGAATCAAATCTTATTTAAGATTTTCTTCAATTATAAATATGAATCAAATCTTATTTTAGATTTTCATCAATTATAATTTTGAATCAAATCTTATTTAAGATTTTTCTTGAATTATAAATTTGAATCAAATCTTATTTTAGATTTTCTTCAAAAACATGAATCTTCTTTCATACTCTTTTGAAGTCAAATATATTGTTCTCATAAAATACTTTTGTTAACATCAAAACTCTATATGTAAAACCAACTTGGTTCCAACAAGGGTAAGAAGTGAGGTAGGTGTAGGAGTGCCAAAAGCAAATGGTTCAATCTTATTAAGAAGTTTTTGATGTTTTTTCAACCATATAATCATAATAGGAAACCTTAGAATTGATTGGATGTTGCATATAAACTGTCAAGAACATTATGGAGAAATTTCTGCACTTCTGGAGAATGTTCTGCTCTTCTGCAGAATGTTCTGCTCTTCTGAAGAATGTTCTGGTACTGCTTCCAGAATGAACCTTGTTGCTGTTGTCCAGAATGTTCTTCTTCTTCATCATCCATTGCTTTAATGTTTCCAAATGTTATAGATACTCCAAATTTTTGTAATGAAGGGAGGCGTCATACTTTTCAATTCTTGTATATTGAACATGCCTTGTCCATGTATCAATGTTCTTTCTTGATTTTTGGATGGTGTTCCTGCATCACAAGTTAGTAATGATTTTGGTACCCATATTTGTTTGGGTCCTTGATGGTTAGTATATCTTCTTTTAGAAGATTTTTTAAAACTTGATCTCTTTTTAAAATAGCAAGTTGATTCTTGATGACCAATTTTGAGACAGTAGGAACATTTAATTGTTGATCTTGGAATTGATTTCGAAATCTGGGTTTTAAAGGATTTTAATCTTGATTTTGAAGAAATTCCAGATCGTTCTCCTTTTTTCAGACTTTCTGGAGAAAGTTCTGCTTTTGTTCCAGAACGTTCTCCGTTTTGAGAACAACCTGGAGAACATTCTCCTTTCTGCAGATTTTTCAAAACTGGTTCAACTTTATTTGCAGAGCGATCTTCCCTTTTAAAAAACCTTTTGCTTTTAATCTTTTCATCTCTTTTCTTCTAGTAGCAAGCAGATTCCAGATGTCCAAGTTTCTTACAATATGAGCATTTGGTTTTGCATTTATCCTCTTTTCTTTCAGGAACAAAAAAGTTTTCATATATTTTCATTTTTTGAGTTTTATCAAAACCAAGACCAGCTTTATCAAATATTCCCACTTGAGATCCCATGATTTTTTGAAAGGTTTCAGTAGCTTTAATAAAATTTGACAAGTCATTTCTAAGAAGTTCATTTTCAGTTTTAAGGAGAACGTTCTCCGTTTTCGTTGCAGAACGTTCTTGATTTTCAGATTCATTATTTTCCTTAAAATGAGATTCCTGCATGTTCTGAATGATGTTTTTTAGTTCATCAATCATAACCCGAGCTTTCTCTTTTTCCTTTTTTTAAAAAAAAACTTGATCCTTTAAAAAGCTACATTTTTGAACAAGCAAATTTGAACCATTAAGTAAGCTATCAAAATATTTTTCAATTTGTTCACATAAAAGACTTGGTTCAGAGTTTATTACCTCTTTGTTTTCAGTATCTACCATTAAACAAAAGTTGGGTTCTTCAGGTTCCTCTGTTTCTGATTCATCAGAACCATCCCAGGTCACCATCATGGATTTTTTCTTGAAAGGGAATTTCTTTGGTGCTCTTTTGTTCAAGGGACATTCAGTTTTATAATGTCCTTGTTTGTTGCATCCAAAACATGTGATTTGACTTTTGTCTACCTCTATTTTGAAGTTTTCCTTTTGATTTGAAAATCCCTTTTTGATATGATCCCTTCTTCTCAACATTCTCTGTATCTCTTTTGTAAGACGAACTATTTCTTCATCAACATCTTCTTGTTCGATTTCTTCTGAGTCCTCATCTGGACTTTCTTGAGATGTTTTCAAAGCTATTACTTTGCCCTTTTTGATTGGTCTGTCTTCTTGTAGCAGCACTTCATGTGCTCGTAATGTTCCAATCAGTTCCTCAAGTCCGAGTACGTGAAGATTCTTGGCCTGGCTTATGGCTGTCACCATTGGTCTCCATATTATTAGAAGACATCTCATGATCTTTCTGACTCTATCTTGTACTGAGTATGCTTTCCCTAAGGAGCGCATTTCATTTACAATGGTTGTGAATCTTGAGTACATCTCATCAATGGTTTCTCCTTCATTCATTTCAAAGAGTTCAAACTTTCTTATGCCAATGTCTATTCTTGTTTCTTTGACATGGCTTGTTCCTTCATGATGAGTTTGTAGTGTATCCCATACTTCTTTAGCAGTTGTGCATTCATCAACTCTTTCACTTTCTTACCTACTCAAAGCACACGATAAGAATAATTGAGCTTAAGAGTTTAGGAGTACCTTGGTTTTATCTTCAACTGTCCAGTCTGTTTCTTTCTTCGCAGCAGAGTTTGAATCATTTTGATCAACTCTTGGTGTGAAATCTCCATCTGTAATGATGCGCCACATTCCTGTATCTTGATATTTCAAGAACAGCTGCATTTTGTTTTTCCAGAAATAGTAATTTGTGCCATCAAAGTAAGGTGGTCTATATGATGACTCTCCTTCAGCAATGAACATAACTTTTGACATTTTTCTTCTAGATCTTTTTCTCTAACACTTGTTAGGTGTTCAACTTTAGAGACCGGGCTCCGATGCCAATTGAAGTAGCAATGTTGATTTACAAGGAATGGGGGTTTGAATTGTAAATTTTCTTATTTAAAAATTCCTGAAAAAACTTAAGAAAATAACTCAAGATTGATCTTGGTTGTGAAAACAGAAAACGGAGAACGTTTTTGGTTTTAACCAGAAAAACGGAGAACGTTATTGGTTAGTTAAAATCAGTAATTCATTTTATGTATTTAACTCGATAATCAATCAGAATGAAAGTAAATATATGAGGGAAGAGATACCACACAAGGATATATCCTGGTTCACCCAACTCGGGCTATGTCCAGTCCTCACAACCGTGAGATTTTCCACTAAGTGTTCAAAACAAAGAACCTTCTTGGTTTTACAACACCTAGCTCAGATCAACCTTGATCTGTTACAACATTAAAACCTTTCCACCCAGAAAGGAGTTCAATCAGGTCACCTATCAACCTTGATAGGATTTCTTACAATCTACCCAAACTATACTAAACTCTTATAGTTTGAGTTTTACAATAATGATGAGATTGTTTTGTTAGAATCTGAGATGTCTCAACTCTTGTTTGAGATCTGATTCTTTGGAAGAGAAATACACGAAAATGATTCTAAGAATCGAATGGGAAAAATCAGAATTGATTCAATGTATGTGAGTGAGAGAATTCAAGTATGTAACTGTATGTGATTGATGAATTTTCTTAGTACTTGAAGCTCTGATTTTTCCTTGAGCTTGACCTTCCTTTTATAGGTGATTTGAGCAATTAATTCAGGTCAGAAAGAGCTGTTGGTAGTGCTCTGTTTTCCTCTGACACAAGCAATATTTGTGTTGAAAAAATAATCCATTGATGTGACAGTTTTGGGCCTTGCTTGACTGGGCTGTTTTGCTCAATTTCAAACAGATTTTCTGCGCTTTTAATGATCCATTAAGCTTCGAAAATACTTGATGATAATTGGGCTTTGATCTGGACATTTGATTTGATCCAAAACAGTTTGGAAAGTAATGAACAACTTCTACAGAAATAAGAGAATCGATTCTGCAGAAACGGAGATTGATCTTTGAAGCTTCATATGTAATTATTGATATTACAACTTCGATCTGGAGTTTTGATTATGTCCAAAAAAATTTGGTGAATGATTATAAACCTTTGCAGAAGTAAGGAGATCAATGCTGAAATTCTGCAGAAACGGAGATTGATTCTGCCAAACCAGCTTGGAGAATGATGACAGTCTGCTGGAGAATGATGACAGTCTGCTGGAGAATGATGACAGTCTGCTGGAGAATGATGACAGTGTGCTGGAGAATGATGACAGTCTGCTGGAGAATAATGTTAACATGCTGGAGAATGATCAGAATGCTGTCAAGAATGTTGACAGTCAAGTTCAAATATGTTTGGTCTTGCTAGTTTGTGATCTTCTCTCTTTGCGATTCGAATGCCTTCTTTGAGTATAATGATTTCTACTTGTTCCTTGCCATGTACTGATGAACTAGTATAAAATTCAGAGGTAAAAGCTTCGTTGAAATAGTGGAGATTGATTGGTAAAGCGGTTGTGACGATCATTCTTGAAACTGGAGAACATTCTCCGTTTTCCAGATTTTGTTGTTTCTTTATATGTTCAGTTGTAAACTGTTTTCTTTGCTTTGCTTGATTCCTATATTTGATTAATACACTCAAACACACATGTTAAAAACCAACACACTTAGAATCATAATTAACATTCTTAATTAACTTTTTTGTTTGTTTTCATCAAAACATTAAATTGAGATTTTGTCTCAACAGTATCTTCAAGCACAGAGCTCTCATGGAATAGCTTGAGGCGTTGTACATTTACTTTGAACACTTTGTCGGTGTTTTCACTTTTTATTTCCACTGCACCATGAGGAAAAGTGTTAGTAACAACAAAAGGACCAATCCACTTGGATCGAAGTTTACCTGCCATAATTTTCAGACGAGAATTAAATAGTAAAACTTTTTGGCCAATGGAAAATTCCTTCCTAGAAATCATCTTATCATGATAAGACTTAGTTTTCTCTTTATAGATCCAGGAGTTCTCATTAGCTTCTAGTCTAAGCTCTTCAAGTTGTTGTAATTGAAGCTTTCTCTCCAAACCTGTTTTCTCCATCTTAAGGTTGCAGCTCTTAACAGCCCAATAAGCACTGTGCTCTATTTCCACTGGGAGATGGCATCCCTTACCAAACACAAGTCGATAAGGGGACATTCTTATTGGTGTTTTGTAGGCTGTTCTGTGAGCCCAAAGAACATCTTTTTGCCAACGACTCCAGTCCTTCCTGTTTGGTTGCACCATCTTTTCTAAGATCTGTTTGATTTCCCTGTTTGAGATTTCAGCTTGCCCATTAGTTTGGGGATGATAAGGTTTAGAGACTTTGTGCACAACCCCATACTTCCGAAGCAAAACGTCCATGGTGCGGTTGCAAAATTGAGTGCCTTGATCACTTATGATGGCCCGGGGTATTCCAAACCTGCAAAAAATATTTGATCTGATAAAACCTGCAACAACTTTAGAATCATTAGTCCTAGTGGGTATTGCTTCAACCCACTTCGAAACATAATCAACAACAAGTAAAATGTATACAAAACCAAATGATACAGGAAAAGGGCCCATAAAGTCAATGCCCCACACATCAAATACTTCACAGAAAAGCATAGGTTGTTGAGGTATCTCACTCCTACAAGTGATTGCTGTTCCTGCTATTTGACATTGTTCACAAGTTTTGTAAGTCTCAAAAGCATCTTTAAACAAAGTGGGCCAAAAGAAACCCGAGTCCAAGACTTTTTTGGCTGTCCGTTGAGGACCAAAATGTCATCCAGCTTGAGAGGCAGGACAAAAATGAAGAATGGATTGAGTCTCATGGTGGGTAACCCATCGCCTAATCACATAGTCACTACAGAATTTCCACAGATATGGATCATCCCACACATAGTATTTGGCATCACCTTTAAGTTTGTGTATTTGTGTTCTGGATGCATCTGCAGGAAGGACTCCAGCAACTAGATAATTAACTAAATCAGCAAACCAAGGAGTTACCTCACGCAACTATAGTAGTTGCTCATCAAGGAAGTCATCTTAAATGATCTGCCACTAGATTTTCAGCTCCACTCTTATCTTTAATCTCTAAATCAAATTCTTGGAGTAACAACATCCACTGGATCAATCTCGATTTTGCTTCTAGTTTCTTCAGCAAGAACTTCAAAGCTGCATGGTCAGTAAAAACAACTACCTTCGAACCTAGCAAATATGATCTAAACTTATCAAGAGCAAAAACAATAGCTAAAAGTTCCTTTTCAGTGGTAGTATAATTAGCCTGTGCAGAATCTAAAGTCCTAGAAGCATAATAAATAACATGGGCAGCCCTGCCAATCATTTGTGCAAGGATCGCCCCCACTGCATAGTTAGATGCATCACACATATTTCAAAAGTGAGGGTCCAATTGGATGGCTGAATGACGGGAGTAGATTCAGTGTTGCCTTTAAGCAATCAAACGCCTTCCTGCATTTGTCATCAAAAGTGAAACTGACATATTTTTGTAGCAAATTCGACAACGAAAGAGCTATCTTGCTGAAATCCTTGATAAAGCGCCTGTAAAAACCTGCATGGCCAAGAAAAGAACGAATCTCGCGGATGCAAGATGGGTAAGGTAAATTAGAAATCACATCAATCTTGGCAGGATCCACTTCCATCCCATTCTTAGAGATCACATGTCCCAAAATTATGCCATGTTCAACCATACAATGACATTTTTCATAATTCAGCACAAGGTTAGTTTCAATACATCTATGTAAAACTCTATCTAAATTGTTCAAGCATACATCAAATGAGGAACCATACACAGTAAAATCATCCATCAAAACTTCTATACAACTTTCTATCAAATCAGCAAAAATACTAATCATATAGCGTTGGAAAGTTCCAGGAGCATTGGATAGACCAAAGGGCATCCTCCTATAGGCAAATGTGCTGAAAGGGCAAGTGAACGTGGTCTTTTCTTGGTCCTCCGGTGCAATATGGATCTGAAAATAACTAGAAAAACCATCAAGAAAACAATAATGTGACTTACCAGCCAACCGTTCAAGCATCTAATCAATGAATGGTAAAGGAAAATGATCATTTCTAGTTTCCTGGTTTAGGCTCCTGTAATCGATGCATACCCTCCAACTGTTCTGCACTCGTGTTGGGATAAGTTCATCATTTTCATTTTTAACCACTGTGAGTCCAGTTTTCTTAGGGACTACCTGCACCGGACTCACCCATTGGCTATCATAGATGGGGTATATAATGTCTGCTTGTAAGAGTTTCGTCACTTCCTTTTTCACAACATCCATAATTAATGGGTTAAGTCACCTTTGGGGCTGCCTGACTGATTTTACTCCATCCTCCAGTAGTATCCTATGCATGCACATGGATGGGCTAATGCCAGGAATATCAGCCAAGGTCCATCCGATTGCCTTCTTGTGTTTTCTCAAAATCTGCAACAGCTTCTCTTCCTGATCATCTTCAAGTTTGGCTGAAATAACCATAGGTAATTTGCCACTTCCTTCTAAATATGCATATTTCAAATTTTCAGGAAGTGGTTTAAGCTCTATAGTCGGTGGCTACTCAATGGAGGGTACAATACCAGTGGCCGAAGCTAAGTCTGCAAAATCAATTATGTTAGTAGAAATATCAACATCAGCATAATGATCAACCTGCAAAGCAGCTTCGATCTCAGCACACACAAAGCACAACTGAGTATCTGTGCGAAATTCACAAATATAAGTATCATCAAAATTAGCCAGTGAAGGAAAATCACCAGCAAACATATCAGGGTAAGTGTCATCAACCAAATCAGCAAATAATTCAATTTAAAAAATAGAATGCTCTTCCATGGGGTGTTTCATAGCATCAAAGATGTTAAATTTTACAATACTATCACCAAATTCCATGGATAAAGTTCCAGCATGCACGTCAATTTTTGTTCTAGCAGTTTTCAAGAATGGTCTGCTTGAAATGATAGGCGCCCTGTTGGAATTACTCTCTCCCTCCATGTTCAAAATGTAAAAATTTGTAGGAAATATTAGTTCATTTACTCGAACAGGTACATCCTCCACAAGCCCAACAGGGCGAGCATTGCTTCTGTTCGCCAATTGAATGGTAACACCTGTACTCTGTAAAGGTCCAAGAGCAAGATAGTTAAAAATAGATGTGGGCATAACATTAATAGAAGCTCCTAAATCTAACATGGCATTTTCAAATTGACTATTGCCTATGGTACATGGAATAGAAAAAGTTCCTGGATCTTTGCATTTCTGGGGCATGGGCTGAATGAGGGCTGAAACATTACGCCCCATGTTTACTCTTTCATTACCTTTTAACCTTCTCTGTGTTTGCACAACTCTTTTAGAAATTTGGCATATCCTGGGATCTTTTTAATTGCTTCAAGGAGGGGAATGTTCACTTCCACCTTCCTAAATGTATCCAAGATCTCCCTGTCGCTATCTGCCTCGTCCATTTTCTTAGTCTTCACTGCCCTTTGAGGAAAAGGAAGTGGTATATTTTGCTCAACATCAACAGTTTCAGGGTATCAAAATTTCTTCAGCAACCTTGTTATTTTTCACAACAGTTTCAGGTACCTTTGGTGTTTTAACAGCTTTCCCATACCTCAATGTAGTTGCACTGACATTAGGGGCATTTGGATTTACTACTGACTGGGCAGGTAGTTGGTTTGATCCCTGAGTCTGCATATGATTAATTGAAGTGGCCAGTTGGCCAATCTTTGTCTCCAAATTTTGAATTGTGGAATTTGTTCTTTGTTGAAATTGAAGATTTTGGACAACCATTTGCTTGACAAGGTCCTCTAATGAAGGTGTAATGTTTTGCTACTGATGTAAAATGTTCTTCTGATGCGGACTATTTTGTTGCCTAGGTTGTTGTTGCTGTTGTGCAGATGAATTCCCCCATCTCAAGTTGGGATGGTTTCTCCAATCGGGATTGTACCTATTAGACGACAAATCATAGTTGGCTTGAGGGGTGAATATGTATGCTGCATATGCTTGAGGAGCATCAGCAATTGGATCGTCTTGCAAAGTAGGACATGAATATGTAGGATGCTCTAGAGAAGTGCAAATACCACATACCATTGCTTGGGCTTTACCTACTGCCAATTTCTTTACTAAAGATGTAAGCTCATCAAGTCTGCTTTCTAGATTCTTGTGGGAAGAAGCTTGAATCTCATTCACTCCATTTTTCAAAATGGCTGAATTGCTTCTAGTTGTAAACTGTTGGGAATTAATGGTCATGTTCTCAATCAAAGCTTTTGCCGCTTCAGGGGTCTTATCGATAAGTGCTCCCCCACTAGCAGCATCCAAAATACTTTTATCCATAGGTAGCAAGCCTTCATAAAAATACTGGATGAGCAATTGATCATAAATCTGGTGGTAAGGACAGGTAGACACGAATTTCTTGAATCTCTCCCAATACTCATGTAGTGATTCCCTTTCAATCTGTCTAATGCCACATATTTCTTTTCTGATTAAAGCAGCTCTTGAGGCAGGTAAGAACTTTTTTAGAAACAACTTCTTCAAATCATTCCAACTTGTAACAGAACCTGGCTGAAGGTAGTATAACCAATCCTTGGCAGCATCTTGAAGTGAGAATGGGAAGGCTCTCAGCTTGAAATGATCTTGTGACTCCTTGAGGTTTCATGGTAGAACACACCACATGGAACTCCTTAAAGTGTTTGTGGGGATCCTCACCTGCAAGACCATTAAACTTTGGAAGCAAGTGTATTAAACCAGATTTAAGTTCAAATGGTACAGTAACTTCAGGATATTCAATAGACAATGCATTATAAGTAACATCAGGTGCATCAAGTTGTCTCAAAGTTCTATTATTCATATCAGCCATATTGTGTAGCAAAATGTCACTTTCACTATCACTAACTCTATCTAACTCTCTATCTGACACGTTAGCACTAGCAGCAGCTCTATTAAGTCTACAACGTAAATGGAAGGTCCTATCTATTTCAGGGTCAAGGGGGTGCAGATTTATAGAACTAGCCCTAGTCATGCATCATCATAACAATATAATGCAAAATCACAATTCTGAAAATTCCAACTATGTCCCTATTGCTAAAATTGAAGTGGAAAATCGAAAACACTAACAAATAAAATCCAAAAAATATAAAAATACCACCAAAAATCTCTAAAAATCAAATAAAGGCAACGCAAATTTTTTTGGATGTTTTTGAGAATATCGAAAATTCAAAAAATTAAAAAACTGGTCCAGATGAAGGAATTTGGGAATTGGAGCATCAAACCCCTTAATAAGTCCCTTATAAGGGGGTCCTATTCCTTGATTTTTTTTTTCTGATTTTCTGGCGAAATTTCGGGGAAATCCGAGACAGTCGCCTGAAAACCAATTTTTTATACTAGCAACGTGCCTACGAGCTAGCACAACCCTATCCGACCTGTAAAACAACAAAGCACGAAGAAACAATTGTTAGGATGGTTAGTAATACTCTAAAACTGGTTAATATTGTTATCAGAGAGTCCTCGGCAACGACGCCAATTTGATCCGCTGTTGCACACGGATCAAATACGGTTCAAAATATAAATGTAAACAGCGGTAATAACTCAATTCGTTTCACAAGGACTTCTGATATAATAATATTAACCTAATTGAGAGTTCAAATTCAGAAAGGGGGGTTGTTATAATGATTTAGTTTGAACAGATAAGCAAAACGATTAATCCACTTATTCGAGTTTCGGACTTATCACAGATTCTATCAATGAGTTTAATTTCTAATTTGTGATTCTATTCTTATTTGATTATAGAATTGATCAAACAAGCGTACAATCAACCGTAATCAATTAGAACCGTGTGGAGAAAAGCCCAAATATTGTAGTCCATGCGTCTCACTTATTTAAGTGGAGAGTGGTCTAATTAGGGTTGCAAGAGAGAGACTATTTTGAGAGAAAAGACAACCATCAAAAGAGAAAAGAGAAGAGTAAACCATATTCCCGATTTTGTTAAATCAGTCTCAGAAAAACATCGATTGCGCATTCGTTAACCGTTGGATCAGCCTGAAATTTGGACAGTAGGTTCGCAACATTCAGAGCTTCGTTTTCAACGGTCGGATCGGCTTCTGGAGTGGGAGGCATCGAGCTCGCACAGTAGCAGGTTTTTAGATGTTTTACTTCTTCTTGCTCTTCATTTGTAAGCTTTAGTGCTTTGTTATTTTGGCTGGTTGTAGGCACACTTTGTGCATCTTTTTGAGACTCTCTTGTACCCTTATTTGATTATAGTTGAGCTATTTCTTTGGTCTTGACGACCCGTGGTTTTTACCCTTGCATTGAGGGGTTTTCCACGTTAAAATATCGGTGTTCTTTACGCTCTTTTATTTTGATTAATTTGCTGCCATATATTTGTTGTTGCTCCTCACGGGTTCTTGCAAGTTGGGGGAATTTTATATCCGCTGCGTATTACTTGTTATTGTGTTTCTGTGTTTATTCCCCATCAGTAATATTGTTCCCAAATTCAAATCGTTTGAAAGCGTGTGAAATAAAGTTATTTTTAAATAACAGAAAAAGCAGATTCAAAAAAATTTATTTTACAAAAAATAAATTTCGCAACAGTAAAAAAATGTTTCCCTAGTTCATGCCAAAGTGATTCTAAATTTCACCAACAATAATTTTGTTTTTTCCATCGGTTTTAAAGTGTAGGTTTATCTAAACAAAAAATTGTTCTCTAAAAGAAACCAACAATGATTTTTTAGTTGCAAAAGAGTAAAACCATTGTCCTCTTCAGAAAAATGATATAGGACAAAAATGATATATGCACTAGTTTAGAAGATAAATTTATAGGTTATGGTCATGATGTAAGTACAAATTTATCATTTGTGCCTCTCTACTTTCATCAATACAATACACTTTTATATTTTTCTCTTTATCTTCTTCTATTGATATTATATTTAAAAATTATCATGTAAGAACTTCCTATTGTAATCACGTTATAATTTGGTGCTTTCAAAATTATGACATGTAATATAAAAAACAACACAATTATTAATACAAGAAAACAACACAATAACACAATTTTTTTTTAATTATTAGTGTCATTTATTAATTAAAACAGAGATTTAAGTTATAAATTGTTATAGTAAGTATTTTTTTATAAATCAATCAACAATATCAAATTAAAATGTAATTCTTCTTTTTTTAAAATTATACATATAAATGATTATAATTTTTTACAATATAAAATATTTTACACTTTTCGTGTATATCAATTAATCTAATCCTGACTACATATATCTATTTACAAAATAAAAATAAAAGTCATCTAAGTTATCTACAAATGTATATCTATGTAGGATGAACAATATGAAACAATAACGAGAAAAAGAAAGTAAAAAAAATGGTATGCATAATTAAAGAGTTATGACATCAGAAAATCCCTTTTTCTTTTCTCCTTCGTTTCCTTTTAAAATGACGCTCAAACTCTGGTTGCCATGGAAAAAGATGGGTGCGTCGATCCATAAAATTCCTCACCACCCAATTTCTCAACCCCATATCTTTAACCTCACAAAACCGGTTTGACCAATCGGGCGGTTCAATCGGTTTAGTCCCCAAACCGGGTGCCCTATCCTTTGACCCTACATTTTGTTCTTTTTGCCAATCTGCCACATAAGTTGCAACCCTCCTATAAAACTTCTCTTTGAACACTTTCCACACCTGATATTTGTAATGATTAATCACCATCACGTCTTTCTCCACATCAACGGTCACAAACGGTGCTTTTAGATGGAAATGATGCACCACATTAATTAGTGTATGATTCAGTGCCTCTGGTCTCACAATACTTTTATGCCTCTCTTTTCCCGCTAATCGACACGTGTACCCTACTGTCACGCCTTCTCGTGGAACATCCTTTAGGCCTGAAGGCCCAAAACTATAACACGGTGTTCTTATTTCAGCCACATTGTTTTCAGGCCTTGCATAGTGCCATATCACATGTTGCAATCCTCCTTTCACTTTTACATTGAAGAATTCATCCACGTCAATAAATGCAACCCACTCGCACGTCCCCCTAGCATGTAGCGCACAATGAGCAAACCCTGCCTCTTGGGTTTTTACCCATGGCCATAGGTGCCACGTCACATTGTAACCTGCACTTTGCAAGAATGTTATCACGTTTTCTACGTCATCATCACTGTTGTTGTCGTAAATGAACCAGCGTTGTACTCCAATTCTAGTGTGGTACATTACCCACTCTTTGATGAATCGCGCTTGATTTCGAAGCATCGTGCACATGCACAACTCATGCGCTTTTCGGTTTTGTTGATTCTGCGGAGAGCGAAGAAGCCCGGGCCTTGCTATGGAGGGAAAAATTATTCCCTTATTATTATTATTATTATTATCATTATTATTATTACCTTCAATTTGAATAATAGAGACCTTAACATAGGCTTGGGCTTGATTGCTTAAAATGCTTATAGGTGTTTTACATCTTATAATTTCTTGTGCAACTGAAACAACATCCGATTTCAATAAGAACTTGGGTTTCACGAAATCCCAACCGTACACACATTGAAATCTAGACGGTTCAGCAAGTTTCTCAGGTCGAAGATTAAGGCCTTTCACAAAGACAATGGTGGTGTTGTCACGATCAAAGAGAGCTTCGTAGACCAGTGGATCAGAATTATGGATTGAAGAGTTTTTTATTTGAAGGGGAGCATTGGATTTTATCATGAGTGATACATTCTCGCCGCGTGGAGGAATTGGGCAACGTATGATCTGTTCATGAAGCCTAGCCGAGTGGAGTTGAATCGGCTGCTTAGTGAGCCAAGCCTCTGAGTTAGTCGAGAAGTACACACATTGAAGGTCACCTTTTTTATGAAAGTGAAAAGACAAAGGGTAATTTAGAAAAATCAGAACCTGATCCGGAAGTAAAACTATTTCTCGAATCGTAATTGTAGAAGGAGCATTGCGTTTTGCTTCCAACAATGGAGTGCGCCATTTTAAAGATGTATTTGAGTGGTAGAATGGATATATGGTGATGAAGGTGAGGGAGGTAAAGAGAATGGAAGAAATGAGAACAAAAAGGGTGAACCAGAAGAACGTGTTCCATGAAACAATGCCATTGCGTTTCTTATGATCATTCATGGGAGAAACCCAATACAGGAGATGATCATTTGGGTTGCTTCATGTCATATATTCTGTTTGGATTGGATGATGATAATAAGTTTGTGAAATATGATCGATTAATTTTCTTTTTTTCCTGCAAAAAGGAATGTCAAAGAAAGAACCCAAGGGAAAGAGAGTGAGTTCCGGAGATTGAGTGGAAGATATCACAAACAGAAATAATATGTCTAAATTATAAGTCTTCTTCTTTTCTCTTTGCTTTGCACCGTACGTGTCAATCGTTTTGCTTGCGGTCTTCAAATCTTGTACTGCGCATCCCCTAATCTACACAATATAATGGTATGCATGTTAGATTTTATAAAAATAATTTAGTTTAAATGAAAAATTAGTTTAAATAGTTTATTTTGAAATATAATTATAAGTATTTCGTATTTTTATACAATTTTTTTGGATACTAAAATTTTATAAAATGATTAAAATAAAAAGTTATTTTGTGAAATTATTTTGAAAAATTATTTTTGAAAGATATATTTTTAAAAAATGTGAATTTTATCATGTTAAAATTTATAATAATGAATATCTAAGTTATTGAATGTCAAAATTATTTTTTTATTGATAACAAATAAATCAATATATTTTTTGCTATTTGCAAGTAAATTTTCATAAAAATTATTTTTTTAAATATAATATTAAAATAACTTTTTAAAAATCTTAAACAAACACCGTTAACATCATAGGTATATTCTAAGCAAAATGTGTCATTTGTCTACTTTTTTAATGTATATCCTACTTTTTGTTTATTTGACCAAAATGCCACAGTCCAAAAAAAAATATAAACAAATGCCTTACTTTTTTGTTCGAGTTGCTAATCGCAACCTGGAGATGATACAACGCCTTGAAGAAACTTTTTTTTCATTCCTAATAGAAGCTCGCATCCCGGGGATGCGACCATGTACTAGACCTTATTTTTTTTGAATCAATATTATTTATACTGTTAATTATTATTTAATAAATTATTTAAAAAATTAAAATACTAATAATAAAATAAAATACATTATTAAATAATAATAATAATAACAATAATAATTTTAATAATATTATTAATTTTAATAATAATAATAATATTAATAATAATAAAAAGAAAACTATATTAATAAAATAAAATAAAAATACATTAAACTGAAAGAAAAAAATACATTAATTTAAAGAAAAAACCACAAATTGAAAATAAAAATACATGAAATTTAAATTAATTATTTCCATCTAAATGTCCTCCAATTCCACATCTACGCAGTCGTTGAACTCGTCTAGCCCTTTGTACGGCTTGAGGTTGTTGTGGTTGATCCTCAATTTGATCATTATCCTCGTTATAATTTGTATGTGGATTAGAACCACTACGGCCTGCTTCCGTGTAATTTTGAGTTTCGACGTTATACATGGAATCAAAAACAGCATAAGCCGACTCAGGAGTTGTGCATTTAGTACCAAACAAATTATAGAAAATTCCACTCCCTGTCGGATGAACGGGGGTTGGTATTGTTGGCACTGAAGGAACGTAGTATTGAGTCGGTATATCTGCAGATTCATGTAGATGTGGTGGTGATGATAAAGACGGTGTTTGGTGCATGGTATGTTGTTGTGGGGTTGATTGAGGGGTTGAGTGAACATCAAGATATGTTGAAGGTTGCAAATGTGGATCACGTAAATATCTTTCCACATATATATATATATATATATAAATTTGGTGTGATTTTTGAACCAATTCATATATTCTTTACTGTGGCATAAAACACCTTCTACGAATTGACCTTGCAATACATAATTCTGACATTCATTCTAATGTTGAATCTCATCTTTCCAAACTACATACCAATTATCATCAATGCCATGCCTCATGTCGACCTCATGGTAGATTGTCATATCCTATAGTGGTTGCGGAATTTGTTGATGGAAGCTGAACTGAAGTGTGACTCTATCTGCATGATGTTTTTCGACGATATGATAACAGTGCATATAGGTACATGCAGTCCAAGTGTTCATCTCTTGTTCGGGTACCTCGTGTTGGAACCCGAGATACGGTCTCCAACGAAACTGATATGTTAAAAATATGCTAAAGTAAATATTAAAAGGTATAAAAAAATATAATTAAAAAAGTGCAACTAAATGTAAATGAATATATTACTTCTTGAACCATTGTATTCAAGTATTCCTCTATGTCGTTATGAGGAACTCTACTGAAATTTAGACCACCGAAATTAAATCTGTCGAATATAAAAATAAATAAAAATTAGTAATACGGTAAGTAGTAAGTTTTAAAAAAAGAAAAATATATAAAAATTATTTGCAATAGTTACCTTTATGCAAGTGGAAATACCATGCACTGGGTGATTTTGGAGTGACACAAGTCAAACGATATCATGCTCAGTTTTACAACAACAATGCACATCCTCCGATAGACATTACGCTGAGTTTTGTAGCAAGGCATAATTCTCTATAGAGCGTTGCTAAAACTGCCGAACCCTAACTATATTGGGATGCTTTATTTAAATCGCCTAAAAGTGAAAGATACTTTAAATGTACACGATTGTTGGATTTGTCCGACATCAACAATCCTCCAATCATACGTAGTACGTATGCTCGACACGATGCTTGTTTTTCTAATTCGGATGCATTTTCACCAACATTGTCAAAAGTATCTTTAAGGCATTTTAATTTTATAAAATTACCCCTTGTTGCTCACTCAGGTGGGATAACTCCTAAGTATTTTTGACAGACATCTTTAACATTCACAAAATTCGAACAACTAACAGGAAAACTAGAAACATTTAATCCTAAAATGTGGTATACGTCTTCTAAAGTTATTGTGCACTCACCTATTGGTAGATGAAAAGTATGAGTTTATGGTCTTCATCTTTCAACCATAGCAGTAATCAAGTTGACATCTATTTTGTAGTTTCCAAGTTTGAACACTTCACCAAATCCAGCCTGTTGCAAATACGGTAATATGGCTTCGTTCGGTCTTTTGTTGACATGACCATGACATTTTAGCTTGTCCTTGGAGGGTATCTGAAATTAATAATATATAAATACTACGCTAATATATTTGAAAATAATATATATGACAATAATATAAAATAATCAATATATATGACACTAATATAAAATACTTACAAAGTCGTTAATGTATCGAATTCCAGCTCTGTGATTCGTAGATAATTCCATCGGTAAAACAAAAATTTTGACTTTGAACGTTGAAGAAATTTTCAAATATGTGATTTAAAAAATTTAGATTGAGAATGTTGGAGGAAGTGTGATTGAAAACGTTGGTCTAATGTCCTTATATAGGAAATCGCAGCCCCAAATTGTGAACCCTTAAACACGTCGCATCCCCAGATTGCGAACCCATTGGGACGTCGGATCCCCAGGTAGCGATCCCTTAGGGACGTCCCATCCCCGGGTAGCGAACCCTTAGGGACGAATCCGGGCCTCTCAATTCATTTAATCAATGGTTGTGGATCCTTGTTACAATCAAAAGTGTGGATCCAGATCCTTGTTCATTTCATTTCATTTAATCCGGACCATCCAATTTAATTTATCAACGGCTGTGGATGATGTAGTATAAAAATATGAATCCTTGTTATTTAATTTGGACCAATCAAATTGATCTATTAAATCTTTAATTTGGACCATCCAATTTAATTTATCAACGGCTATGGATGGTGCAGTAGAAAAATATGAATTCTTGTTATTTTATTTGGACCAATCAAATTCATCTATTAAATCTTTAATCTTGACCATCCAATTTAATTTATCAACGGCTGTGGATGGTGCAGTAGAAAAATAGGAATCCTTGTTATTTTATTTGGACCAATCAAATTATTTCTATTAAATATTAAATTTTGACCTTCTACACTTTACTAACTTGTATCAATAGAAAACTAGATCACACTATATCACCACACCTTCTATCTCACCATACCTTCTAACATTTCATACTTAATCAATTACTTAGTCATAGCTGCTCAACAAGTCATTTGTATTGGTTATTACAATGGTTCAATTGTCGACGGAGTTGAAGGTAAAACATTTATAAGTGATTACAAAAAGGCGTTCAAAGTACATTCTAGCAGCAACTTTGCTCGTCTAAAGAATGTCATTAAGAAAAAGTTACAGCTCGACGACAAAGTGACGATAACTAATATAGCTTATCGACACCTTGTCTTCTTTAGTGAAAATACAACCAGGTTTGAACTGATGAAGGTTTGCGATGACGAAGACGTTCAACTGATGTTTGATGTTTATGCACAATGGTCACAACTCAGCACCATCAAGTTATATGTTACATTTGAAGGTGTTCCTACATCAACAAACATTGATCAACCACAACCTCAAACATGCCTAATCCCGACTACACCCCATCGTTCGATCATTATCAACCCGACTACATCCCATCTTTCGATCAATGCACCCCTTATCAACCTGACTTATATTCTGCATCACAACACTATGAACCATATTCTATCCAAAATGAACAAACTCAACAAGTCCACAATGTCTCCCAACAACTCCGTCACGAATCTCTCCCAATAAGTCCACGATGTGATCTTCCTCTTAGTGTCTTGCATATATTATCAACGAGGAAGAATTAGGCGACTATAGTGAAGATGATGAAACATACTTCGATGAATCATCTGGTGATTCTAACGACGATGATGTTGACGAAGATATGGAAGCAGAAGATCAACCTATCTTTGATCCACCATTCCACATGAAGAACATCAATTTAGATACTGCAAAGCAACCAAGTGAATTTGATCACATGTTCATTGACTAAGTCCCAGTAGTAGATGAAACTCTTGCAGTTGGAATGAAGTTTCAGAACAAGGATGAATGTGTACATGTAATCAAACGTTAACATTTAAAACAATCATTGAATTTTGTGGTACAAAAATCAGATTTATAAAGGTACGTTATTAATTGTTCAAATCCAAATTGTTTGTTTAGATGTAGAGCTTCAAAATGCAAGAGTGAATTGTGGGTGATTGATAAATTGAATGCGCCTCATAAATGCACAAATTATGTACTGTCAAGAGATCATACGAAGCTCGATTCTAACATGATATGTACAAGCATAATGCAAGTTATGAGAGTGGACCCTTCAATCAGAGTGAAGGTCATTATTGCTTAGATTCAGGCTTTCCACAACTACATTGTTAGTTAAAGAAAGGCTTGGTTGGGAAAAAATAAAGCGATCGAACAAATTTATGGCAATTGGGAAGAGTCTTATAATCAACTTCCACGATGGTTATTAGTTATGCAAACGTTTGCTCTAGGAACCAAAATTGAAATGGAAACGATCCCAGCTTATCATGAGAATGGTTTGATAAATGGGATGAGAATTTTTCATAGACTATTTTGGGCTTACGATCCGTGCATATCTGCATTTAAATTCTGCAAACCAATTGTACAAGTTGATGGGACTTATAATAACTTCATTCTTAATTTTTATAATTAGTGTAATAATGGATTGTCTACTATTTCAATACAGGTTACTCAATCAATGAGCCTACATATCGATACTACCGTAGAGAAATCGACATCGTAAGCCTAAAAGCTTTGAAATGGTTAGACAACATACCGCGACAAGATTGGATTCAGGCATTTGATGGAGGTAGCCGTTGGGGTCAAATGACCACCAACCTTGCGGAGTCGATTAATAGAGTATTAAAAGGACCACGCAACCTTCCCATCACTGCTTCGGTTCAATCAATATATTATAAAACAGGGACACTGTTTCCAACCATGGCAAAAAAACACGTAGCAATTTTAGCTTATGGTCAGGTATACACAAAAACATGCATAAATTTTATGAAATCGGAAATCGTAAATCCAATAGTCATAGAGTCGATAGTTTTGATCGGAGCAACCATACTTTCATGGTCCACGAGACGGTAAATCCAAGAGAAGGGCGACCAATTGGTCATTTCACTGTAAACCTTCTTAACAATTGGTGCGATTGTGGGAAATATCAAGCTAAACATATGCCTTGTTCACATGTGATAGCAGCATGTTCTAGCATCAAATATGATTATTGGAGCCTTATACCTGATGTGTACAAAGTGGAAACGATACTAAAAGTGTACGACGAAACGTTCAAACCTATACCAAACGAAGGATATTGGCCAGAATATGAAGGTGCTAAAGTGTGTCACAATCTACTAATGCGGAAAGTCAAGAAAGATCGCCCAAAGAGCAAACACATTACAACAGAAATGGACACTACAAAAAGAGTCCCAAGAAAGTGCGGATTATGTCGGGTCTCTGGTCATACTAGGAAACATTGTCCAAACGCTGCTAGCACATCTACTCAAAATTAATGTATTTTTTTCTTTCAATTTAATGTATTTTTATTTTATTTTATTAATATAATTTTCTTTTTATTATTATTATTATTAAAATTATTATTATTATTATTTAATAATGTATTTTATTTTATTATTAGTATTTTGATTTCTTAAATATTTTAATTATTTATAATTTATTAAATAATAATTACCTGTATAAATAATATTGATTAAAAAAAAAATAGGGGATAGTACATGGTCGCATCCCCAGGATGCGACCTTCTATTAGGAATGAAAAAAAAGTTTCTTTAGGACATCGCATCCCCAAGTTACGATCAGCAATTGGGGCAAAAAAGTACGGTATTCATGTATATTTTTTCCAGACCGTAGTATTTTGGTCAAATAAAAAAAAAAAAGTAGGATATAAATAAATAAAAAATCCCCATTTGTCTAGTGAGATAATTGTAAGTATTAACTTTCCCAAAATAGTAAATAACAATTATTTTATTATTTCTCAATTAATAAAATACTTTTCTAAATATTTTATTACTATTGTTCCATTTTAAGGGTTTTAACTTTTTATTGCCTTAAATTTTAACTCGTATCTTTGAAATCCTCAAACCACCGCAGTTTTTTTAAGCTTGATTGATGTATTTGGTGAAGTTTTAGGTTCTCGTAAGTCTCTTCATATGCCTAAAGAGACTTAGGAAATTGCATTTATGTGACTTTTCTTCTACCTCATTTTTAATGTGTCTAATTTTCCCCACAATTCCGCCTAAATCTGCTATCAACCTTCACCTGCTTTTTCCACGATTTCTACTATTGTTGTCCCTCTTATAGAAATGAGATCTATAGTTTTCCAGATCACCTAGCGATATTCATTGTTACATAACGTAAATTTTAATGTTCTTTGACTGAAAGGAAAGAGTTCTAATCTATTAAACAACACTCTAAGAACTTGAGTCAACCTTTCATTCTTAATATTTTAAATGAATTTGTGTTGATTCTGATTTCAATTTGAAATATGATATTAGTACTTATTTGGTAATACGTTTCTATTTTTTCATTAAATATATTTCAAGCTCCTAAGAAAGATTTATGAATATATTATGGTAAAATAAATACGAATAATTCCATGCATTATTGTGAACTAACCTTGAAGTTAATTGTTCCATTAGTTTTTCTTACTCAAGGTGATATTTCATCTCTACGGTAATTGATTATTCAAAATTGTATTAGGGAAGATTTCTTTTGTAACAAATTTCATCTTCTTGGTTTTAGATTCCATTAGACTATGATTTTGGTTTTTTCCTATTTTTGATTGTTTTTTTTTTTTTTGCACTTTTTTCCTTGACATGGTTTTATCCGTTAAGAATTTTCTCTTAAGATTTTTAATGAAGAAGTTGTACAAATTTTTCATCTTTATTATCACCTTTGATTTTGGTCTGGTCTCTATAAGTCTCTTGTTTTCTTTTTCATAATTAAAGCGTTGCAAATGATATGTGATAGCCATGGGATGCCAAGTGCCAACATAATTAGTATGTCATAGGTGTCATGTGTCTTTGCACCGTAATCTTCTTTAGGGGTGTACAAAGAATGAGTTAGTTCGGGTTTGATGTGTCCTTTACTCGGTCTCAATATTTAATCGGATCAAATTTTAAACCATAATTTGTCCATTAACCCAATCAAAATCCGATGAGTTGCGGGTTCATTAAGAACGAGACAAAATAAAGACGAGACCAGGTTGGTCCCAAGCCAAGACGCCAAATAATAATCCTTAAGCTTTTTCTTAGAAAACACAATTAAACACAAAGAAACTCATAATAAGTCACATATGTTTACCACTTATCGATTCGTTCAAGAGAAGTAACTCATAATATTCTTTTACAAACTATAAATTATTAAGTTAGTGATTAATTTTTTTTAGAGACGGTAAATCAATACTAACCTAAAATAATAACAAAAAATAATCATTTGTCCTTAAATTAATTTGGGACGGGATGAGTAACCCGAACCCTCATCCTTTTTCTACCTTATCATTGTCTTGTCCTTATTTTTCTTAGGACCGGGTCAGACTCGTCCCATTGCTTACGAGACAAGACGAGTTCACGAGACGGACCGGGTCTTGTATTATTTCTTATTATTATACTCAATTCTCAACTCATACTCTCTCTATCTCACAATAAATGTGAAGTTTTAGTATTTTGCGGTAAAATTCATCTGATTTATACATGAAATTCATGTTTCAATTACTTCGATCCTGATTTCCTCCATTTCATTCTTTATTTCCTTTAATTGGTTCTATCTTTATGTCCTCTAACTCATTCTTCATTTTCTATAATCCTTATAAAATCTAATTATAAAATATTGATAGCATGAACAATAAATAATAAATCTTTGCATACCAGCTTTCCTATTCAAGAAAGTTCTGCATAGTTTTTCTATTTAAGAAATCATTCAAAGCTAAGAATTAGATGATAGATGATACGATTTTTCAAAGTGATTAGACGTTGACTTATTATAGAATACATTCTTTGGATTATTATATGGAAAATGCTAAAGTTCACCACATAAATTTCGCACAAATTACACGAGTCAGTTAATTGGCATCCCAATAGCCATTTAGTTACTCTCTTTCTTTGATTTTTTTTCGCACAAATTGCGGTTCGTTCGGTTGTCTCTAAATTCCGAGGAAATAGAACATGCCATTCTTTCTCGCATTAATTTGGCAATCTAATTTTTATTTAACAATAAATCAAAAATATTATCTCTTTGGCACCTTATTTTTTACAAAGTCCTTTGGCACCCTTTTTATCAGGGATAAATCTGTCCCAAATGTTTTTTGTGAGGACCAAAATGCTATTTCACTCTAAGTTTCTTATATATATATTTTTTCTAACATCGATATGCAGGGCTTGCCCAAGGGGGAGACGCCTAAAGCCCTTGCTTTAGGCATGGCCAAAAAATAATTTTTTTTTACTTTAATTTTTATACAATATAAAGGTCCAATAATATATTATCAAAACCCTTTAATCATATATAGAAACAATAAAGCCTCCAAAAAAAATTTAATTAGCCAATTAAAATTGATGCAACTATTTATGAGGATGAGATACTATACCGTTAAAAAAATCTTTTAATATTAAATGCATTTCTTTTCACTAAAAACCATCTTATATTTTTTATTAAAAATGTCTCTTAGAATCATTCGTCTGAAACTTTCCTGTCAACACGACAAAAAGTTTTTTCACCCTTGGCCCTACTTCCTTATTGCTTGCTTTGATTTTGTTTTTCGTTTTGAATTTTCATTGTGTGAGTAGCTCTTGTAAGTAGCCAAAATATATTAAGGCATATGTTTTTAATTTATTCGTCTCTGTTTCATCTGTAATCTGTTAAGTATTAAGTAAATATTTTTATTCTAAATTATTAGTCTTTTTTTCAATTGTAGCAGAGATCAACCTTTTCTATATATTTGGCTGAAACTAGAAAAAAATTTAAATGGATTAGCTTTATTATCGATTGAAAAAGAATTGTTAAACGAAATGGATTACAATAATTTGATAAATGATTTTGCATAAAAAAAGTACGTAAGATCAATTTTTAATAAAAATATTAATAATTTATTTATTAACTTTAAAAATGTCCTGTATGATAATTTCGCTTTAGGCCTCATAATGGGTTGGGCCGGCCTTGTCGATATGATTTCATTTTTCTGTTTTTATTAATGAGTGATGATGTAGGACCCAAATTCATGAAGACCAAATCAAAAGATGGAGAAACAATAAGGAAGATCTATGCAGAATGATATCATAGGCATTATGATTTATGTATATTTTTTTGCATATGCATAGTGTTTGGATGGAAATTTCAAGTTTATGAGTTATTAAACTATGTTGAATAATAAAATTGAAATTCATGTTTCAATTCCTTCATTATCAGAGACATGAAAGGTTATTGTTGATAATTGCAAAACTAAATCAATGGTTTTCTCTTAAGTACTAATGTACACATAATATAAGAGTTTCGATCTATTCCTGTTTTCTAGCATATTCGATGGGTTGAATTTTCATAGATCTTTTATGACTTTTATTATTAATACATGTCCTTTTACGAAGCTTCTCTAAATCATCTTTCACACCTTAGCATATCAAAAAGTCAACATTTTAAATTTGCATTAAAATCTTTTGCAAAGTCATTTTAATATATGAAAATGTTGCATTTCAAATAAAATCATAAACTTCACATATTTTATTTGAGCGATTAGAACTATGCAGAAAGTTGATTCTAATAAGGTGATTTGAATCACCTTAGCTGATTTGAATTCTTTAAATTGAAATTTAAGTTGACTGAAATTATCATATGAATTTTGACAATATAATTCGAATCACACTATAGATGATTTTGAATCACCCTATAAAATTCAAATCAACACTAATGTGATTGAATCATGCACACATAAAAAAACTTTTTCCCGTGATTGAATCACACATAAAAAAACTTTTTCCCGTGATTTTGAATCACCCTATAAAATTCAAATCAACACTAATGTGATTGAATCAATCACCCTATAAAATTCCCTAACCCCTATAGTTTGATACTAGGCTTGACAGAAAATAACTTTTTCCCGTACACTGGGGTAGATTTGTAAGGTTTTAATGGATCCATCACCCGCCCAACATAAAAAA
>JBBPBP010000003.1:24564226-24575077 GCA_037974735.1 Cicer chorassanicum
AAAAAAAAAAAAAAAAAAAAAAAACACATCAAAACCCTCAACAAAATGTTAATAGCACTATCCCGTTTTATCGCGAGGTTGGCCCATTACCTTTTTCCCTTCCACAACTTGTTGAAAAAAGAGATCGAGTTTGAAGCTGCGGGTTGTATTTGAAGGTGCTAGAAAATACAAGAAATAGGGGTTTGAATTGTGTTTGCTGTTTCTCAAAGCTACTTCCATTTTCTTACAAAAACTGTTCTTTATCAAAATATTCAACTTACTTTTAAAAGAGGTTTAGATAGAGTAAAGTTGAATCATAAATAACTAAGATGCGAGAGATAAAAGAGGATAAAGGAGACACATATTTTATACTAGTTCACAACAAACTGTTGCTACATCTAGTCCTCCCTTTATAGAGAGATTTTACCTCGGTATAGTCAAGGCTTAATCTATTATTTCCATAAATAGCATACAAGTATTCTTTACTTTGAATTTTCAAGCTTTGAGTATTTTTCTCTAGTCTCTCTAGGTTGTCGTTCCCATAACCTTTTTCATCTTTTTGGCATCCTGCCATTAAGGTTCATGAGGGTCGTTGTATCTTTTTAGATACCTCTTGAGGATGAATGGATTGTTGCCACTATCGGGCTAATTTACATAAGCTCTAGTTTGTATCTGATTTGACACAAAATCTATTTTTAGGATTCTAATTCTCATAGAGAGGATATTACAGGTTAAGTCTATAGCAGTACAAGTGCGTAAGAACACTTTGATTGATATACATCAACTCTAATAACTCTGTATGATAGGATAATTCACAAATTCTTTTAGTTTGATGTGTTCTTGGCTTTTTTTTTCTTCAAATTTTTCTTTTAACACATAGCCTTTTTCATTTTCTCTTACACACACCTTCTCACGCTCACTTGTAAAGGATTGAGTGATTCTTCTTAAATATTGTTGAAAATCTGGAATCACCATTTAAGGTAGATCGATCTTTAATAAGTATCCATATATATCTCCATGAATGATTATGCGTATCTTTGTATTGAGGACAGGGAATTAGAGGATACTATGATCAAATCAAACCTTAAGGACTTTCAGACATGTAGCAGATTCAGGTTTTTTATCAGAGGATGTGCAATTGTTTTGTTTTCTTTGGAGTGTTGACTTTCATTAGAGCTTTAACTTCTTTAGATGTTGACTTTTTTATAGAGTTGACCTTTTTAGAGCGTTGACTTTTCCGTATGATACACAATAACTCAGAGTCCAACGATCAGACGCTTGATGTGATTATCAGAGGTAGTTACTTGCTTGTCACATTTATCATAGGTAGAGCCAGTTACTTGTTTGTCATGCTTATTAGAGAAAGAGGTAGATTCTTGCTTGTCACACTTATTAGATGCATACAAACAAACGTTTGTTGAATACATCAGAGGCATATGGACGATCGCTTTGTTGAATTCATCACAGGTAATTGAACCAATGCATTGCTTGCGTTTCCAAAGGAAACCGAAACACAATGTCACTCGCATCCCAGAGTCAACTGAAGCTTGCGTGCTTTTTCTAGAGTCAACGAAACTTGTAATAACAAAGGTGCGTGACACCAAATTTGGACAGTAGAGAAAAAGTAAAGTATTGGTTTCTTTTGTCTTCGTCCAATCATGAAAGGATATATCATATATTGAGATGCATGCTTTCCTACGCTTGTTTTTGTAGTATTTCTTTTGCTATATTATAACTTGCTCCATTAGTAGATTTCTAATATACTTGTAAATATGCTGCTTTATAACGAATAATTATTAATATAACTCTTATCTTCGAACTTAATCTACACACTTAGCAAAGATAGTTAGGGGATAATTGTTTTTGTTATCATCAAAACATCAACCAGAGGATTGTAGCTGAAACCACATTTGTACTAACAAATCCCCCTTTTTGATGATGACAAATAACTATACAGTTAATGAACAATTTTCCTTCACAAAGGAGAAAAAGAGCTCCCCCTAAATGCGACACTCCAAAAAGAATGTTTAACTTAATAATCATTTGATCTTCTAAAAGAAACTTTCACATCAATATTATATGGGTCCCCCTGAATTTGATAACTACGATTCTTTAAGTGTTTCAAACGTTTTTAAGTCATTTTATATTTGCCACGCTTGAGGGTAAAGAGTACACAAAGATATCATGAAAGGATGCATATGCATGGTATACAATTAATTGTATTACTATATATTCTAAATTTCTCCCCCTTTCTCATTATTGAAAAATGGTGAGTTTATAGAGATTATAGTAAATCAAACAAACATAAGAATCAAAAGAGAGATATACTAAATTGTCACACCACATACAAATGATTAGCATAAGTAAGAAAAAATTAAACGAAAGCAGTTCACTGAAATTGTCACACCACATACAAATGTTCACTGAAATAGTCATTAATAATAATGAGCCCATACTTTTGACTAGTAACAAAAGCAGTTCTTACAAGACCAAAAAAATCAAGGTATAAAAATAGAAGTGGTCTAGAAGTGGAAACAACATTCTTTGAAGCAAAGGATTATTTTGTCTGTTTACATTTCTAATATGCCTTACAAAGAACATTTGATTTATATCTTAGATTTGAAGGTGCTGGAAAACAAAAGAAAAAGGGGGGCTTTGAATTATGTTTTGCCATTTTTGAAAGATACTTCAAAAACATACCAAAAAAATATGTTCTTTATCAAACCATTCAACTGAAGATTAAAATAGGTTTAGAGACAAATAGGTTGAATCATAGAGAACTACATCTAGTTTTTCGCTTATGGAGAGATTTTTTCCCAGTACAGTCGATGACTTAATCCATTATTTCAATAATAGCATACAAGTATTATTTACTCTGCCTTTATAGGATTTGAGATTTCTTCCCTAGACTCTCTAGGTTGTCAACATTAGAACCCTTACTCAGCATTCTGGTAGCCTACTATTGAGGTTCATAAGTGTTGTTGTACCTCTTAGGGGTGAGAGAATTTTTGCTACTATCAAGCTGATTTACATTAGTTTTAGTTTGTGTTTGAGTTTGGACACAAAGTCTATTTCTAGAATTCTAACTCTCATTGAGAGGATTTTTCGTTCATACTTTTGTTTTGATGTGTGCTTAGTTTTTTTTGAATTGTTTCTTTAATACATTGCCTTTTTCATTCTCTATCCCACACTCGATTGACTGAGGAAGTTCTTCTTAAATAGAGAGAAGAAATGTTCATTGAGAATATTATTTTTGTAGATTTTTAATCACCATTTAAGGGAAGATCGGTCTTTAAGATGTATCCATTTATATCTTCATGATTAATTATGCGCATCTTCAATTTAAGAGGGAAGATGTCAGAGGGTGTTACTATCAAAGAATGTCACAAATACTTTCAGACAATTAACAGATTCAAGATGTTATCCAGAGGATAAACAAATTTGTCTTCTTTAGAGAGTTAAATTTTTCAGAGCTTATCATTTCAGAGCAATTACTTCCATTAGAGCATTCACTATCTTGAGTGTTGTCTTTTTATCAGAGTCAGACGATACAATTCTTGTTATAGTTATTAACGACATATGATTATTTTACTTGACATACTTATCAGAGACAAACGATCATTTTGCTTAACATATGTATTAGAGGCAGAACATCCATACCATTGTTTGTATTAATGAGTTCACCAGATGTGCGTTTGAGAACATGTTCATTAGAGTCAGACACAACTATAGTAGTTTATTTAGAGTCACTGTGATATTTGTTTAGCAGATTTTCTTTTCTTTGTTAATCAAAGAATCTAACTTATACTAGAACAATGACTGGTATACTATTTTCCTTTAATGCTTTGACTCAGATTGTATATTGCAATACATTTTATTGTTATTTTATAACTTGCTTTATTAGTAAAAAATTGTTAATTGTTTATTAGGTGATAATATTCTTTGTGTTTAGAAACACTTAGATTATCATCTCCAGCTCACTTGTAATTTATGCTACCGTAAAATAGATAGTCATTAGTATAAATCTTTATCTTCGAACTTTATCTGCACACTTAGAAAATACAGTTAGAGAATAATTGTTTTTTATTTATTTGTTTTTGTTATCATCAAAATATCAACTAAAGGATTGTAGCTAAAACAACTTTTCCACTTACAAGAAAACCTCTAACTAGGTTAAGTGTTTTCAACTTTGAGATTAATCTCAAGTTGGCATGCCCTAACCTTTTGTGCCAAATCAATTCTTCATTCTATGACATTAGATACTTTACTTCTTGTTTTTCTAAATCTGATTAAGTTTATTTTGAAAATATTGTTTTTCCTCTAACCAATAAATAATATAGATCAATCTATTTGACTAATTGCCTTACATGACTTTTGATTGAGGACAACATCATAACCACTTCCACTTAATTGACTTATGCTCAATAGGTTATGCAATAGTCCTTTTACAAGTAGAAAATTCTTAATAGAAGGAAGAGAATCATTACCTATTGTGCCACACTGTATGATCTTACCCTTCTAATTTCCTACAAATCCTCTTTCATTGAGGTTTGGGTTTTGGAACGTAGTCTTTTCACCCACTGTCCACGTACCATGACAGGTGTTTCAACTTTGTTGCTAAGGATATCTGCAAGATAGATTATTTTACTTTTAGGTACCTGCATTTGATTGGGTCTTGGTTTGTTAGTTCTGAAAAGTATCTTGTCTTTGCATGTTTTCAACATTGAACAAGTTCTCTTATCATGACCTTTCTTTAAGCAATATAAGCAAGCTGTTTCATTGCAAGATAGATCAAATAGTACCTCAATTTCCTCAACAACAGATTCATTTTTTGAATAAGAGTCAGAGCGAACATTTACAAGTAGAGCCATGTTTGCATGCTATTCATTTTCATAAGAGGATTCATCAGAGTCATCCTAAGTAGCCATTAGAATTTTCTTATTTACGTTTAAGTTTTTTCTTTGAGAGTTTCCCTTCTTAAGCTTAAGACATTCTAGTTTGAAATGTCTTGGTTCTTTGCATTCATAACAAGTGATTTTCTTCTTTTTTGATTTTTCTTTTCTTTCTCTGAAATTGGTGGATTGGTTGAAATATTATTATGTGCAAATGATTTCTTCCTGTTATTTGACATGCGCTGGATTTTCTTTGAAATGAATGATAGCTCTTCATCATCTAAGTCTTCACTCTAATTTTCTGATTCACTCTCCTTTAAGTCCTCCTTAGCTTGCAGAGCTTTAGAATTTTCTTTTTTGGTTAATCAACTCTTCCATAGCCAATTTGTTAATGTCTTTAGCCTCTTGAATTGTTGTTACATTTGGTCTCCACATGCTAGGTAGACTTTTGAGGATCTTCTTGACATGATCAGTTGTAGTGTAAATCTTTTGGAGAACCTTTAATCCATAGACTAGAGTATGGAATCTAGAGAACATTTTCTCAATGTCTTCATCGTCTTCCAACTAGTAAAGTTCGTACTTTCTAAAAAGTATATTTTCCTTAGGTTTATTTCCTTCATAGTCGAGGACTAGAACATCAAATATGTTTTTTTTGTTGTTTCTTTATTGCTTCATTTTTTGAACTCTTTGAAAGTGATAGCATTCATCATAAAAGTTTTGGCTTTACGATGCATCTTGTATTGTTTCTTTTTATCAATGGTAATAGTATGTTTAGGAGCTTCATAGCCATCTTCGACAATGTCCAAAAGTTTATAATCATGTGAAATGTAGAAACTTCTCAATTGGTCCTTCTACTATTCCAATCTCTATCCGTCAAACAAAGGAGGCATGTTAACATTTGCACCTGTAGCTTCATCACCAGAGTTAGTCATAATAAAGAATAAGATATTTTCTCAAGTTGGCGAACAGAGGATGTTGTGGTGTTGACTTTTTATCATAGTGTTGACTTTGTTAGAATGTTGACTTGACGCTTTCACGAGACGGTCAATTGTTTGCCATATTCATGAGATGCAGAATTATCACGGAGAACTTGTATTAACATATGTAAGGTGGACGTTCACTATTCTTTGGGGGATATTTAGTGATGTGTTGTCAGATGTACTTCACTATTTCCTTACGAAAATCCCTTGTGGTGGATATGATATATATTAGAATCATATGCACTAGCATGTAGACATTGCATTAGCGTGTTTGATACCATGATTTATATACCTGCTTGTTTAATTGTTGTTGTGCTTCATAATTTCTATTTGTTATCTGTTGTGTTTAGTTGGTGACCCTTTAATGTTAGAATCAAGTCAGTTTGAAGGACTCTTAATTGTTTTGATGATAACAAAAGATATTTTTGTGTGAACAATTTATTGGGCTAATTAATTTATTTAACTGTGCAAATTCTTTGTCATGAACTTTAAAGAATTTATGATGCATCCTCTGATGACTAGAAAAGATAAAACAAAGAAATCAAGGAAATGCTCTAAAGAATCTATTAAAGTTGTGTCTGACTTTGCTAAACGCGCTCTCACCACTCCTCTATTGAATCTGACATTAGAGGTTCACTCTAATGATTCTGTGTCTAATAATTCTGATAAACCAGTTGATCGTCTGATCAACGTTTCAAGTCAACACTCCGATTTAATGTCGACTTTGTTAAGTCAAAAAACTGAGCTCGAAACTTTGTAGAAGTCAACATCTCAACATCCTTGAAGGTGCGAACATGAGAAGGGGGGTTGAATTGTGTTTGCACAAAGTTGATAACTTTTTGATAATTTATAAATAATTAAATAATTAGGTTGGTTTTGGTGACTTACTTGGAGTAGAAGCAATTGAATTTAGAGGCAGCAAGCAATGAAAGCATAAATAATTTGACGCGTAGAATTATCCTGGTTCACCACTAACTTGGCTACATCCAGTCCCCTCATTCAGAAGGCTTTAATCCACTAATTCAAAAACCTTGAATTACAAAGCACCTGACCCTCCAAGCCAGTCTTCCCAAACAGCCTGACAACCTCAGACTTTTGAGGAACTAACCACCTTGACCCTACAAGCCAAGTCTTCTCCTAACAACCTGACAACCTCAGATTGAAGAAGGAACTAAACCACTATCGGGTTGGATACAAGAGATTGAAACTTGAGTAGTTGCTTCTAACAAAGCTGATAATAATAATAACTCTCACACTTTAAGAAAAGAACACTCAAAAAATATTTCTCATTCGAACAAGTGTTTCTCTCTTTGAACTCTAAGATGAATTTGGAATCTTGAGCTTGAGTTCTTCTACTCTTTTCTGCTATTTGATGCTTTTCTCCTTCAGTCTTGAGTGTCTATTTATAGTGAAAATTTGGGATTCAATTTAGTCCTTATTTAATTCTGAATTGTATCTTGTTTAGATTGAGTTTGTAAATTCTTCAAATTGATTCTGTTCCTATCTTGTGTAGATTGACTTTATAAATTCTTCAGAATGATTCTTCTGTTCCTATTTTGTGTAGATTGACTTTGTAAATTCTTCAAATCAAATATTCTTCAAATCTTCATTAAATGTTGATCAAATATTCTTCAAATCTTCATTAAAATGTTGATCAAATATTCTTCAAATCTTCATTACATGTAGATCAAATATTCTTCAAATCTTCATTAAATGTTGATCAAATATTCTTCAAATCTTCAATTAAATGTTGATCAAATATTCATCAAATCTTCTTCAAATATTCTTCAAATCTTCTTCAAATCTTGACCATATTTTCTTTTCAACTTGGTCAAAGATTTTCTTCAATTATAAATATGAATCAAATCTTATTTTAGATTTTTCATCCATTATAAATTTGAATAAAATCTTATTTTAGATTTTCTTCAATTATAAATTTGAATCAAATCTTATTTTAGATTTTCATCAATTATAATTTGGAATCAAATCTTATTTTAGATGTTCTTCAAAAACATGAATCTTCTTTCATACTCTTTGAAGTCAAATATATTAATCTCATAAAATACTTTTGTTAACATCAAAACTCTAAATGTAAAACCAACTTGGTTCCAACAATCCTCTTATCACCAAAGTTTAACTTATCATTTGTCTGACGAAATGCATGACATCATATGCCTTTCTTGTTATTTTTATCAAGATACAATGAATCAATTATGATGACGGATTTAGACAAGTTTTTAATGTTGATTCAACGTCTCTGAAGATTTCATACGAGTCATTATTTTACATGTTGATTTCATGCAATCACAACAACGGTCAGAAACCCTAATCGCGTTGAAGTTTCTCTATAAAAGGTTTTGTGATCTTCACTACAACACACAGAGACATACAAGAAACTTATTGCCATCATACATAGCAACTCCTGATAATTCTTGTATTAGTTCTAAGTGCTGAGAAACCTAAAATATATTTTGAGAGTATACTTCATAAACATTCTCTTGTGAGAGTTTTTCATAAAATAATCTTAAACAATCTTTGTAACTTAGCCGAGTAGTGGTTTTTACCCTCAACAACTTGATTATACTAAGCTAGAAGGTTGAGAAGATCACTTGAACATAGTCAAATTGACTAGTAGGTGTTTAGTGGACTTGTGATACTTGTTGTGATTAGCGGACTAAATTCTTTAGGGTGAAGGGATTGGACGTAGCTAGAGTGATGGTGGTGAACCAGGATAAATTGGCTTGTGTTTCCTCTATTTATCTTAGATGTTTTTGCTTTATCACATTCTATTTTATCATTTGTTTTAAAAGTTTGTAAAACCTTAAAAACACAATTCAAACTCCCATTTATTGTGTTTTTCTCTCTTCATTTACCTTACTGTGGACTTTGGGGATGCCCTTAGACGATGTGCATGCACGAGTTTTTGGGGATTACGATGACCACAACGACATCGTGGGACTTCCTTGATAGGGACCAATGTACTTCTTGCGAATATGACCCAGTCTCGAGTAGGGCTACCTATACGGGGAGGGTCGTGATGATGACTAGGAGAGTTGGGGCAGTGGTTCATGAGGGAATCACCATTGAACGTGTGGATTTTCCTGTGCTCACAGGTTTGGTATTGAGGGCTTATGAAAAGGGTTCAGATGTTGGTAGTAGAGTTTCTATGGATGTGGATAGTGGAGAGATTGAGGCTACTGTGTGAGTTGGTGATCCCCTTTATAGGAGTATGAGGCCCTACTGTTTGGCAGGGAGCCAAAGGGAAGAGTAAGGGAATGATGTTCGTGGCAAATGATGAGGTTGGACTGTCTGCACCTGCTATAGACTATGGGTTTGATGATGGACTTTCAATATCTTGGTTGGAGTCTTCCCGTGTTGGTTTGGAGTTGCTGGTATAGTTAGATGATCCTTTACCTTCTTCCTTAGAGGTAGCATGTTGTTTAGAGATTCTGGCACTGCAAAGGCCACCTATCTCATTGATAGATTTGACTTTCGAGAAGATCGATCCTTCAAAAGTTGGAGAAGAGAACGAGGTGACGTCTAAGAGGGATGCTACATTAGAGGATACTTATTATGAGTTTCGAGGGCCATCCTTTCTATTGTAGTCCTTAGTTATCATTATATTAGGTTTCGTGAATATAGTTGTTGAGCCACTTTTTTGGAGTTAATGTATTTTATTACACTTTTGATGATTGTACCTATTTTCTACTCTGACAGGTGACTTTGATTTGGTAGGACCATGTTTCATTTTTTGATATTCATGGAGGGGTGGATTTCTTAGAGCAACACTTCTATGAAGGTGTCTGCCGAGAATACACCAGAGTTATGAGCGCTATCTAGTCCCATTTCATAGGTTTAGAGTATTTTCAGATGTTTCTTTTGGATATTATAAGTGGATAGACTACTTTACCATTAGGCACTTATGCTATGACTATATGTTATTTTCCGTGTTTGATTTGGGCGTTAACTTGATTAAAAGATCCTTCTTTTCTTTGTATACGATACGTCATTGGATTTATCCAAATTTTAAAAGAAAAAAATTTACAAGTACTTTTATGAGAAAAATGTTTTATTTGAGAAAATCCTTTAAGAGAAAATATGCTACCGCTGTTGAGTTGTTGTTATTAAAATCTATTGTTTTGCAATCAGTCTTTTAAAAACATTTTTATCGTTGTGTACAAAGGAATCTATTCACTCCCTCTCTAGATTCGAGTAGCCACATGGCCTTGCAAGTGGCTTTAAGAGGCATATTTTCTTGTATAAAGGTGTAAAAACTTCAAGAACTTGTCCTAATGGCATACCAAAATCTAAGGGTGCATATAATAGAGTCTCTAAATTCAAAGGAAAAAACTATCCCTATTGAAAAGATTGTATGAAAGTCCATATTGTGTCTTATAATACGGAGGCTAGGTTTGGAAAGTTGTTTATGATACGGAGGTTTGTAAAGTTGTTGTTAATGGATCTTTTGTCCAACTATTATAAGAGATGGCGCTATTGACAAATTCGAGATTGATTTGACTGACTTCGACGAATACCATTTTTTTTTCTTTTAATCTCTATAAAATTATACATTTGTTATTAAACCTTACAAATATACCACTTTGTTTTTGCCCTTGTTTTTTGTTGTAGTCTATATCAAATTTGTTTATGTTGAAATTGGTACTGACAATCCGGTAAAAAAAAATTGGTACCAATAATGTAGGTGTAATTTTTATTTTAGTTCTTATGTAGCTCATATCTTATGTAGCTCATATTTAAGGGTCTAAAATTAAATGTTCAACGTATTATATAGATAACTTCCAACATAAATAAATATTTTAGCGACCAAACAAATTAAGCAAGAAGAATCAGAAACAAAACTTCAATATCTGTAATAACTAAAAATAAAGATACTTTTTACTATATCAAAACGTTGTTTAGAAGCTTCTTTTATAATTATATTTTTTTTAAAAAAAGTGATTTTTATTACAACAGACAAATACAAAATAGTTTCTACTATT
>JBBPBP010000003.1:24575348-24586586 GCA_037974735.1 Cicer chorassanicum
AAAAGTAAGTTTCATACAAAATTTAACAACTAAATATAAATTTTTCAATCACTTGGTGTATATTTGGATTGATGACAAATTTGATTATGATGACGAGTTTTATAAATTTTTTAATATAAATTTAATAAGTTAATAGTTTTTACTTTAATTATGAAGTACTTTTTTAACAATTTCACTTGATATATGTTTGAATTGATAATGGATTCAACAAAATTATAATAACATCTCGATGTTTTTACTAAAATTACTGTGGCTCATCATAATATATATTCAGTCAATTTTACCATGAATCTAAACATGATTCATCCTTTGTATTTACACATACTAGTACTATACCTTTCCATGTTCAATGCATTTTTATTTAAAATTTGAATATAATTTTGTTATGTCTTATTAGCCACCAACATTTGTGAAGTTTCCAAGTTCATTGAAGTGAATCCTTGAGTGGAATAATTTGAAGGCATAAATATGGAAGGCATCTATGTATGTAAAAGATGAAACGAAGGTTGCCTACTACGACAAAGCTGGCCAGCCTTTAAGGGTCCAGAGAATCCCATCAAACTCAATATTTTAATCTTAGTTTTACAAATATTGGTATAAATTAATTGTCAACGTTTTGGTTCATTCCCCTGACTCTACAATGATTTTTAATTGGACTCTTTTAGTTGTCTCTAATAAGAAGGGGTTGAGTGGCACCATTTTTATAATTCCATGCTTTTTTAACTTTCAACTAAAAGTGCTTTCTGACCAATCATTAATCTCCCCCCTCTAAGAACATCATGCTTTTATTTAAATGTTTATATGAACTGGCAGCATCTTTGCTTGAGTCTTAAGTTTCTATTAAAGTCTCATTTTTTCGATGTTATCACACTTCCAAAGGTAAAAAACATGGGAAGACAACCTTGTTGTGATAAGGTTGGTTTGAAGAGAGGACCATGGACTATTGAAGAAGATCACAAGCTTGTGAGTTTCATCCTCAACAATGGCATTCATTGTTGGAGAATGGTTCCTAAACTTGCAGGTAGTACTAAATTCTTAATTAAAAAAGTTTATCTTTTTGTTTTTTTCCACATGCTCTTTCATTGATATATATATATATAAAGTTTCCTTTAATGAGGTGTTTCTAACTTGGTTTTTGCATTTTGAAATGATTAATTGTGAAGGTCTTTTAAGATGTGGAAAGAGTTGTAGATTGAGATGGATTAATTATCTAAGGCCAGACCTCAAGAGAGGTAACTATACTGAAATTGAAGAGGATCAAATTATTCAACTACATGCACGTCTTGGTAACAGGTACAACATACTTTTTAATCATCACCAGGGTCAGGCCAAACATAAAGTCAGAAAAATTCTTGCATATATGAAGTCCATTTTCTAATTTTTGTTTTCTCCCGAGCCTCGTCTAATTTTAGACTTCACCTTACTTTGCGCTATATTTTTTAGGTGGTCAAAGATTGCTTCACATTTTCCTGGAAGAACAGACAATGAAATTAAGAACCATTGGAACACTAGAATCAAGAAGAAGCTGAAGTTTCTTGGTGTGGACCCTTTGACTCATAAGCCAATTGAGAAAAAGCAACAAACTGATGATGATGATGACAAAAATAAAAGTAACAAACAACCAAATAATATTTCAGCAGGGTATGAAGAAAATGTGGGAATAAAGTTGTTGGACAGTGATGGCACCAAAGAAAATAAAGTGACATGGGATGATACTGCTTTTGAAATGTTATGCTCAAATTTGGACTTAGGAACATGGATGAATCAAAACACCAACACTAGCACTAATTCTGTATCTAGTTCTTGTGTTTCTATGGATGATACTAGCCACATTTCTGTTGATGAATCCTCTTACCTTCACCAAAATTCCTTACAAGAATGGGTTGATAGTATGAATTCCATTCTCTCATGGGATGGGTTTAATCCTCTTGACCAAGATATTTCTTTTTTGGAAAGGAATAAGTAACCACCTCTTCTAAACTAGCCCGAATTTGGATTCTACGCAATAAATGCATCTGCGTGATGAATTGACATGATCTTTGTATTGTGATCTTAAATTTACAATGAAGATTATTCAAAGAAAGTGCAACGTGAGTCTACATATCTCAAATTGAGAGCCGAGAAATTAGTTAATGAGTGGTTTTCTAAATGCACGGAATTGAGTCCCTTACTTCTACAATCTCTCAACCAACAAAATGTTCTAGTAATATATAGAATGGTGTCACTTTTATCCTTGCATTTTATTTTTGGTTGCATTGATGCTTAATGTGATGATGATTCTATATTGAATGCAAAATGTATTTTTATTATATTTTGCTTAGCTTCATTAGATCTTATTTCATAAAAACTGATGTTCGTAATTAGTTGTTAATTTTATTAGAGAGAAGAGTTTAACTCATAATCTCTTTGTCACTCTAACTCCCAAAACCACCAAACCGTCTTATGAATCTCTGCTTCAGTTGCTCCTTTGGAACTTAAGGCTGCAAAGTTGATAAGATCATCCATTTTTCTTGTCTCCTTTGTACCTTTGTTTTATCAAAGTATAGTGGCACTCATCACCATGAAGAATCCAATAATATATTGACTTCAATATATTTCTTGTCCCTACATATATATCACTTGTTATTTTAGTTTCTATAAAAAAAAGTTCTTTTAGTTGTTGGCATTTTGTTTTTAGTCCTTGCACATATACATTCTTTGATTTTGGTCATAGTAAAATACTTATTTGAATTATTATATAAAAAGCCTAAAATCAAATATTTTACGTATTATACAGACTAATTTTAATATGAATAAATTTTGTAAGGATTAAAATCAAAATACTAATGACTAAAAATAGAAAATGAATGAAAATTTGCTTAAACTAAACAAAATAAAATTATTTTTACAGGAATTAAAATAAAATGTGATATATCTACTGGACTAAAAAAAAAAAATTTAAAACCAAATATATTTGGCTCTTCTAATTACATGTTGCTTTTTGAAGTTTTTCATAACCTCATAACTTATTATATATGTGCTGTAAATTTTATCAAGATATCAATTGTTCCTTTAAAAGAATAATAAATAAAGATATATTGTTGTTTTTCTTATCAATGATTTTAACTTCGTACTTTAGCTTCTACAAAAGTGCACTTGACCCATAAGACCAAAAAAAAGCGCACTTGTCCCAAACATAATAATTCAATACATTTAATATTTAAAATTAAATCATAAAATAAATGCATACAAAATATACTGTAATTATTGATGATCAATAAGGATATAAAGTTGTCATTATGTTGTAAAAAAAAGTAGCCATATTATTAATTAATATGTTTTAATATTATATAACTTTAAAGCTCCTTAAATACTTAAACATAATGGGACAAATGATGACTAATACAACTTTAAGATAAATAATACTAGAGCGCTTGCTTTAGATAAATTAATTAATTGACCATTGAATGTAAATTATTGTGAAGGAGTCGTGCCAAGCACTGAAAAATATTGATATGGAACCATCGCACTTTTCAGTTACATGCATGAATCGATGTGCAAGCAAGTTATGGGAAGTAATAGGGAACATGAGATCCACGATGGAATAATTTTCACATTAGTATTACTGTTGTTATATATAGTACTGCTTCCACAGTCAACGATTAAACAGCACTAAATATATTAACAACAAAAATATACCAAAGTATAAAATTGTGGGGACGTTTGATTTGTTGAGAGATGGCGCGGGTTTAAATTTACAATATTTGTATTTATTAAATTTAATTTGTATAAATTTTGTCGTTAGATTTTTTTTTAAAAAAAAAAAATTAAATGGAGAACGAAGGCAAATTGTTTTCATATATATTAGCGAAGCCAAAATAGCGCCAAATTAAAGGATATTTTCTCTTAATTTCTTAATCAAATTATTTTTCACTATGTGCTTTGAGTTTACTTTGATGGTATCAAAGCGATTTCTACTCGCACGGCTTCCGTGTCCCGTTGTGTTACAGAGCAATTGCAGAAAATTGTTCTTCCTTTTTCTTCTCGTTCGGTTCTTCTTCTAATTGTCACAAATTTTCTACAAATCTAGCTTAATCATAGTGAGAAACAATCAACCTCAGACTACGAATAATCAAGATATATAACTCCCAATCTCTGGATCCAAATTACATCATTCGTCATAAAATCCTACAATACTTTTGTGTCACACCTCCATTGTCTGGAGAAAACTATCACGCAAGGGCGATGAAGATGAGGAGAGCTTTCGCAACGAAGAACTAGTTCAAATTTATTGACGGTTCGATCGAAATTTTGAAACCATATATCATCTAAACTTCACCGCATGGGAGAGATGTGTTGTGTTGTTTAATTGTGAAAGTGCACACAGTAAAAAATAAGTAGTATAATTAAATATCGTTCCTATGATAATTAATTATGTTACTAATTTCAACATTTTTTAAATATTTAATTTGTTAGTGTAAAAATAAAAAGTTAACATTTTTGGTTGATTTCTTCAGGGCTTTCCAACTCAATTATCATGATTTTCATTGAACTAGCAATATATTATGAGGTTCTTACTACAAATTCAATTATGCAACATTAATGACACAAAGTTTCTCTATGTAATCATTATTCCTAGACATTTAACAAACATTTCTATCTTCTTCTTTTTCCAAGCTCAAAAGACTAATAATAAAACCTAACTGATCAATTTAAGTTTTAAAGATGAATATTAAAATAACTTGTTTAAAAGGAAGGTAATCAAGCACAACATCTTAAAATGCAAATTTCATCTAAAACCTCGTTAACTACAAATATATTTTTAGCTCATGCTGAACTTATGGAAAACAAATATGATTGAACATCAAGGAGTACACTACAACAATATTAAAGAAAGAAATAAAAGTAACAAGAGAGAAAATATGAGCCACAATGACATGGGCTGACTATTTTGCTCATTCCTTATCTTCAAGGATGAGCTCAAATAGCTCTAAAATGAGTTGTTTGATGGAAGAGGGTGATGTTACGTAATGAGAGACAAGGAATAAATGCTAGGATTTGGTGGAGGCTCTGGAATTAGGGTTGGCAGTCTATGTCCCCTACTGCTCGGAGTCTTGTCCTTACATAGGATAAGTGTAGTACATTTTCTTCCTTTTTTAACTTTTATCAATTTCTCAATAAAGATTTCCTTAGCGCATTATCCAAAACGTTGGGACACCTTGTTATTCCAATAAATATGTCCCCATTTAATGTTGACGTGTCTTTAAAATTAGAGACACAATTCACTTTCAACTGGGCCAATAGTTCCTACACTTCTTCTATACTCTAAAGTAATGTGCTATAGTGTTTCAGTATCCTGCAACATTTCACCATATTTCTCTAATAGGATGTTGCTTGTACAATTACACACAACTCAATATAATTCCAACTTAAGAAGGAAATATTAAACTTAAAATTATCCTAAGACTATAATACTCAATCATTACATCAAGTCAAGGATTAATTAAAGTGAGGTTAAATTAAGTGTAATAACTCATATTTCTTAGAGTTATCACACTCCTAAACTTGAATCATTGTTCATCCTAAAGTAATGCAATAAATAAAAAACTAATATCAGTTCCTAATCCCTAATAATGTGTCTGATATGTTAGGATTCAAAGAGGTGCATGATTTTTCTACTAAGTATTTATCCCCAATGAGACATTTTCTTTTGCATAAGAGTTGAAAGATTTTTGTTCATTTTCTCTAATCCCATTGGAGATTGTGGAGGTATTCAGTTTGGCACAATGGTCAATCCAGTCCTTTTTTCCGTTATAGTTTCTCTTAGGGTCAACCAACTTTGGGCTAAATGACAATGAGGGTCACTAAAGTCACATTGCTTACTCAAATTAGTTGCCTTTTATTACTTTTTGTTTCTTTATTTTCTCTATTAATTTTTCTTAGACTAAGCTGCCATTCTAGGTATCATTCATCTCTTACTTTATTTTTTTTCCTTACATTCCCTTATGCTAAGTTGGGAAGCATGTCACATATGTACTTAAGTTTCCAAATTTTGTGTTCCTTTAGGGTAACTTTTATCCCTTTCACAATAAGCAAAACGTAGGTGTAAAAACAAGTGGGTTTTATCTATCAAGTTTCGCCAAGGTTTCAAAAAGTCATATTGTCTCATCTTAAAAAATTCTAATAGGGGTCCCATAATTCAAAAGAACACTAATCAAACAGCACAAAGCTACAAATATGAATTGATATTTGAAATTTAAAATCCTACAATTTCCCTCCTTCCCCCAAACTTAGGATTCAATTGTGTAAACAAATTCAAATTCAAAGTTTGATGTTGGGAGTTGTATCTTACAAACCTTAAATAGAGCACTTTGGGAGCAAGGTAATCGTATTTGTGTAGCACAACTGCATTAGGAGATTTCAAATGTGATACAAGGTAATCGCAAAATCTTGAATACATTAATGAATTAAGAGAACTTTGGTAGGAATCGGAGCAATATAGACCAGTGCCACAATGTATTTGTCCAGTTCTATGTGTTTGTATGGCAATGTGTAACATCTTTCAAATTATAGAACTGAATCATCCAATTCATGATTAGATTCAGTGGCGGATCTACAGCAGGACAGGGGGGGCCGCGGCCACCCCAAAAAAAATAAAATAAAATTTTATGGGTAGATTTACCAAATACCCTTCTGAAATTTTAAAAATTACAATAGTGCCATTAGTACCTTTCTCTTCCTCTCTCTTCAACCCGTTCCTCTCTCTCTTCCACTCGGCCTCTCTCTGATCTCTCTTTCTCAGTTCCTTTGCTCCGCGCCTCCGCCACTGCCACCCGGTTCAGTTCAGTCGTTCCTTTCTCTTCCACCCAGCCACACATTCATTCACGGTCGTCGCCTCCCGCCTCCGTAACTCCGTTTGCCTCTCCCTCCAGATTCACAGATTCACGGTCGCCGCATCTGCCTCACGGTCGCCGCATCTGCCTCACGGTCGGTCACCGCATCTGCCTCTCGTCATCGCATCTGCCTCACGTCCCTGGCTTCGTCGTCAATCGTCGCCACGGTTCACGGATTCGCGTCTGCCAGCCTTACGTCGTCAATCGTCGCTTCTGTTTTGGCCTTCAAATCGTCGCATAAGGTATGTAAATTGTAATGATAGAATGTAAATTGCTTGAAGTGACTTCTCTCATCAAACCTCTCTTTCACTCAGCAAGTCACAGTTTTGCTATTTTGCTCTGATTTTTGTCCTAGGATTCTTTATTGTAGCGTGTCTGATTTACATGAATTTTGTTTGGTTTTGAAACAGTGAAAGTGAATTTATATATCTATTTTACTTTTGAAATCTTGAAACTAATTAGTTCATGTATCAAACATTTGATGTGTCGTTACAGAATATTCTTTTTCCTTCAAATACATTATACATATGCAGCTAGATTTTGATCTTGATCAATATGCATAAACTCATCAAATGAATTACAATATAAAACAATTTTAAGCAGGAACCACAGAATAGATTAGAACTCAATCTAGTTCACATGCATAAATGACATAAACAAACCTGTCAAAATTTTCAATAAGCATATTACAATTAGTTGATCCATAAACATTTCATGAGCATATTACATCATGAGATGTGGCATACTGACTCATATATAAGTGCAATTCAATTAAACCCTATCTTTTATCTTTTTTTTTTGTTTAAGTCATTGATTTTGTTTGTGTTGCTGACTTTGATTTTGTTAGTGCTGAATTTGGGGCTGTTGCCTGTTAGTTAGTGCTGATTTTTGGGGCTGTTACCTGTTAGTTAGTGCTAATTTTGTTTGTGTTGCATATAAGGTGTTAGTTAGTGCTGATTTTGTTTGTGTTGCTGATTTTGTTTGTGTTAGTGCTGATTTTTGGGGCTGTTGCCTGTTAGTTAGTGTTGATTTTGTTTGTGTTGCATATAAGGTGTTAGTTAGTGCTGATTATTCCTAAATTTGTTGATTTAGATAAGTTTGTGAGAATGAAGAAGAGTAAAAGAATTGATTCTTTTTTTAAGAGGAAAATTTGTGAGAGTGAAAGAGATGAAGAAATTATACCTTCTACATAAGAGAATCCAAGAATTGAAGAAAATGAGAATCATCTTTCTAAGGTTCCTAGAGTTTTCGAAGATGACTTTGAGAAATGTTTAGAACGTGATCCCGGAAAGTGCCCTCAAATTTGGCAATATCCACCAAATAAATTGGATGCAATACGAAGGGCTTATCTAAAATTTGGTCCTTATCAAATAAAGTTAGAAGAATATCCTTTATCTGGCAACGAGGTTCATCCAAGACGGTTTCAATATGCTTGGTTTAACATATTTTCTTCATGGCTAGAATATTCACCTTCTAAAGATGCTGCATATTGTTTACCATGCTATCTATTTAGCAAAAGACCAAGTGGACGTCTCGGATCAGATGTCTTCATTGGTATGGGTTTTAGAAATTGGAAGAAAATTAAAAATGGAAAATTTTGCGCCTTTCTCAAACACATAGGGATGGATCCTTGCTCACCACACAACAATGCAATGAAAGCATGTCTAGACTTGTTGAATCAAGATGGACATATTAGGAATACTTTTCAAGTGCAAAGCTCGGAACAAATTTTGAATAATCGAATACGTCTCAAGACATCAATTGACACTGTTCGTTGGTTAACACTTCAAGCTTGTGCTTTTAGGGGACATGATGAAACTAACGGGTCAAGAAATCAAGGCAATTTTCTTCAATTGATAAAACTCTTGGCAACTTACAATGATGAAGTTGCGAAAGTTGTGTTGGAAAATGCTCCATATAATTCCAAGTACACTTCACATCAAATTCAAAAAGAAATCTTGCATATTCTTTCTAGTAGGGTGAGAAAACATATCTATGAAGAAATTGGTGATTCTAAATTTTGCATTGTTGTAGATGAAGCTCGTGATGAATCAAAAAGGGAACAAATGTCTCTTGTGTTAAGATTTGTTGACAAAGTTGGTTTAATACAAGAGCGATTTTTTTTGTGGCACATGTTAAAGACACTACAGCTTTTACTCTGAAAGAAGAAGTATGCGATATACTTTCTCGACATAATTTTGATATTTCTAACATGCGTGGTCAAGGGTATGATGGTGCTAGTAATATGAGAGGAGAATGGAACGGTTTACAAGCACTATTTATGAAAGATTGTCCTTATGCATACTATGTCCATTGTTTTGCTCATCGATTGCAACTTGCTTTGGTTACTGCATCAAGAGAAGTTGTTCCAATTCATAAATTTTTTGAGAAGCTAACTTTTGTTGTTAATGTTGTTTGTTCTTCTACTAAGCGTCATGATGAGTTACAAGCTGCTCAATTAGAGGAAATTGCACATTTGCTAGAAATTGATGAGATTGTAACTGGTAAAGGTATAAATCAAATTGGTACTTTGAAACGAGCTGGGGATACTCGTTGGGGATCACATTTCTCTTCTATTTGTAGCTTGATAAATATGTATGAGGCAACTTGTACTGTTTTAAAAAAAATTACAAATGAAAGAGTAAGTTATTCTACACGTGGGGATGCTGATAGTGCTTATAATTATTTGAAGGCGTTTGATTTTATATTTATCTTGCATTTGATGAAAGAAATCATGGGGATAACTGAGATCCTTTGTCAAGCCTTACAACAACAATCCCAGGATATAGTTAATGCCATGTGTTTGGTTGGAACAACAAAGTCTCTTATTCAAGCATTGAGAGAAGATGGTTGGGATGCATTATTTACTGAAGTGAAGACTTTTTGTGAAAAACATGATATTGAGATTCCTGATCTCAACGATGTTCATTCAACAACAAGATTTGGACGCTCTCGTCTTCAACAAGGTCAGGTTACAATAGAACATTATTTTAGAGTTGAAATATTTTTTACTGCCATTGATCAACAATTACAAGAGTTGAATAACAGATTTAGTGAGCAAGCAATGGATTTATTAACTCTAAGTTGTGCTTTGACTCCTAAGGATAATTATAAAGCTTTTAACATTGAAAAAATTTGCACTCTAGTTGAAAAATATTACCCTGTGGATTTCAATATGCAAGAGAAAATTAATTTGAAATTTCAACTCCAACATTTCTTGGTTCATGCTCGTCAAGATTTAAATTTGAAGAATTTATCAACTATCCAAGAATTGTGCTCATGTTTGGTTGCAACTGAAAAGACGCAAAATTTCTACTTGATTGATAGACTACTTCGTCTTATCATGACTCTTCCGGTTTCTACTGCCACAACTGAAAGATCTTTTTCAGCAATGAAAATTATTAAATCTAAGTTAAGAAACAAGATGGAGGATGACTTTTTGGCAGATAGCATGACGGTTTATATTGAAAGGGAAATTGTTGCAAGTATCAGTTCTGAGTCTATTATTGATGATTTCAAGTTAATTAAAGAGCATAAAACATTACTTTAAGGTATTTTTAAGTCATGTAGTTAAGTTATTTGATACTTCACTTTGTGTTTATTACAACTTAATTTTTTTGCTATATAATATTATTTATCTATTTAATTTATACATTATATTTTTATGTCGGCCACCCCAAACTTTTCAGTCAAGCTCCGCCACTGATTAGATTTAATGATGAACTAGATGCTAACCTGCACGTTGCACATGTATATTTTTATTTATTTAATTTAGGTGAATTTAAAAAAAATATGAAGTTTTATGTCCCAATTTAGTATTTATATCAATAATATATATACAATTTACCAATATAATTCATAGAAGAGAAGTACCGATGTTAGACGAATGACTTGAATAAATAAAGTAACGTATTAATATTGAGATCGATTGATATGTCAAATTTTGAAGTAGTGTATTTGATAATTGAAATTAAGAGATATGCTCAATTGATATACAATTGAGTTACAAAATATATTACTTTATTGCTTAAACTAAAAATGATTAAAGTGAAATAGCTGGAAATACATTCATCTTGTATTTTACTTTATTACTTTTTTTCGTTCTCTCACTCGATCATTTTAATCATCAATCTTTGTGGTAATTGTGAAATTTTTTATTTTAAATCGAATATATTATAATTTTAATTTACAAACATTCAAACTATTATTAATATTAATAGAGTAATCATAATCATTAACATTTTGGTTTCAAAATCAAAATTCAAAATTTATAACTATTCGGTTACAAAATATTAATTGTCAAACAATTATAAGTATACATCAAATACAAATAATTGCAAATGAATTACTTTAATTTTATGTCAAT
>JBBPBP010000003.1:24586978-24598917 GCA_037974735.1 Cicer chorassanicum
AATATTTTGGTTTCAAAACCGAAATCTAAAATTTATAACAATTCGGTTACAAAATGTTAATTGTCAAACAATTAAAAGTATACATATAATTGCAAATAAATTACTTTAATTTCATGTCAATTAACACTATAAAACAAAAAATTAAATTTAATTAGTTTCAATAAAATAAAACTGACCAAAACTCAAGGAGACATGACTTTGTTCATCATTTCTAAATATTTATATACTATATATATTTACCAATATTCAAAGTAGAAAATCAAATATAATTATTTAAATATATATAATAGATGAAATGAAAGTAATTCATTTGCAATTATTTGTATTTGATGTATACTTATAATTGTTTGACAATTAATATTTTGTAACCAAAATGTTAATCTGATTTAAAATAAAAAATTTCACAATTACCTCAAAGATCGATGATTAAAATGATCGAAGTCATTAACTTTCACATTCGAAATTTGAAAAGTTACCACAATACATGCAGATTTGTCTTCTGAAATTTAAAATGATCGAATTTACTTGATCCAATCAATGGCACATATCTTTTAAACATGATTAAAATTTATTTGAGTCAAACTTTTTCAACTGCAATTTGTAAGCTACTCAACATATACGACATTGAAGTAAAACTAAGAATATGAGACACACAAAGCAAAGTGACACTTAAAAACAACTAAAGAAGTAAAAGAGTTTAGAAGGGTGAGGGAAAAAATGTTGATGTATAAATATACCTTGTCATAGCATTGGAAAGCATCAATTACTGGGAATTTCCATGTGCCATTTAATTTGCTGTGGGTATGATGGGTAGCAAAGTTCGCCGGCCGATCCCATCCCAACTTGGATTTCCTTGATAGTGGCAGTGATAGAATTTCATGTAAGAAACTATACATAGCATTAAGTCACTATGAGCGAGATTGATTTCAAAGATTGCATAGAATTGAATTTATGGCAGCAAAATCAGAAATGGACAAAGAGAATGATTTTTTTTGTTGCAACCAATAAACCTTTACCTCTTTCAGGGTATCTTTGGAGTAGAGTCGGCGATTTCGAAGAATTACCACAGAGGAACAAATGATTTTGCAGAAGATGATTTTACGAGGATAGCGAAGCAGAAGTGGACATTGACTGAGGCGTACACAAGAGGGAAGAAGAAACTGTTGGAGGAAGTCATTAAAAAAATTAGGGATTAGAGGGATTAAAAGTGGGAAAAATTATTTAGAAACTAAATAAAAAAAAATGAGGTGAAACATGAAAACACAAGAGAACTTTCTAAGGCGTACACATCAGCTTTTTTGCTAAGGTGGATATGTTTGCACATGTGGAAGAAATTACTATGAGGTGACATAGTTTGTTTTAATTATATATAATGTAGAAAAAAAATGAGGTGAAACATGAAAACACAAGAGAACTTTTTAAGGCGTACACATCAACTTTTTTGCAGAAGTGGGATATGTTTGCACATGTGGAAGAAATTACTATGAGGTGGCAGAGTTTGTTTTAAATATATATAATAGATATCAAGGTGCGACATCATAAATTTTTCTCGTGGAGGTGATTTATATCGGCTGTTAGTGATTATGCAAGTGCGCTGGTAAATGCAACATATGGATCTAGGTCTTATGGTTAAGGAAGAGGCAACAATAACTCACAAAGGTAGAGGACGAGGCAATGGTCAAGTTTGTACATACTTTGGAAAAGTTTGCCACACTATAAAAACTTGTTACAAGACACATGGATATCCACAAAGATTTAGGCATAGTAATTCTTATGCCAATTTTGTGGAAACAGAAGAACCAAATGGAAGTTACAAGTATGCAACAAGTTCAACAGGGAAAAGTGATGAGAATGATGGTGGTGTCTCCCTAAAAAATGAAAAATACTAGAGTCTAGTGGCATTTCTTGAGAAAAATTATGTTGACGACAAATGTGCAGCAAATCTGACCAAAGCTGAAAGCTACTTACGAGATAATTCTTTCATTGTTAGCTTTAAGGTAAAATCAATTAATTTAAATTGGATACTAGATATTGGAGTCACACACCATATTTTTTATTCACTACATTGGTTTGTTAACTATAATAAGATTGACTACATAGAGGTGAAATTACCTAATGGAAAATCTAGGAAGGCTAGATACACAAGAAATGTGCTATTAACTGTAGAATTAATAATTGGGAATGTCTTTTTCATGCCTAATTTGTTTTTAATTTGTTATCAATTACAAAGTTTTGTATTGAGCAATTGTGTTCATTAAATTGAGAATTTGAGTGTTGTATATAATACATGAAAAGAAAGATATGAGGAGGATTGGTTTATCTATGCAATTTGATTAGTTGGACTATTTGGAAGTGAACCATAGACTGTAGGTTCAGTTTCTATCTTAGTTGCAATGGATGTTTCTAATAAAAGCCTTATATCTACTTTTGTTCTTTGGCATTTGAGATTAGGGAACTTTTCTCTCGATAGAATGCTTTGTTTACATAAGTAATATGCTTATATATCAACTACCAAACAAAAACATGTGATATTTTCCATATGTTTAGGCAAAAAATATTGCTATTCCCTATTAGTAATAATAATGTTGATTCAATGTTTGATATAATACATCTTAATATACGGAGACCATTAACTACAAAGTTGGTGCTTGGTTTTCAATACTTTTTATTTTTACTGTTCTAGACAATTATAGTTGGCATGTGTGTGTTGTTATGTTGAAATTAAAATAAAAAAGTGACAAATAAAGTAAAGAGTTTCATCAAAATGAGTAAAACTCAATTTGATAAGAAAGTGAAAAAGATAAGGAGTGACAATGGTCCTGAATTCTTACTCAAAACTTTGAAAAGGGAATAATTCACCAAAGAAGTTTTTTTGCCACACCACAACAAAATAGTAGAGTAGAAAGAAGGTATCAACATATCTTTCTTGTGTTTCAATCATAGTTACCAAAACAAAATTGGTCACGTAAAGTGTTACATGTTGTCTTTTTTATGAATAGAATTATCAAAAAATTGTTTGAAACAAGTTATCTTATGAGTTTTTATATGGAGCCACCCCTGATAATAGTAACCTTAAAGTTTTTGGGTGTTTGTCATATTCTTTCGCTTTTCCAACCAATAGATTAAAGTTTGATCTGATGGCTTGTAAATGTCTTTTTCAGGATTGCAAACTAGGAATGAAAGGGACATACTTCTTGACATTCTCACCAAAGAAATTGTTATATTTCAAGTAATGCTCACTTTTATGATCTTTAGTTTCCTACTCACAATGCCACTAAGAGATATTCACCTTGTATGTATGCATAAGATTCAGATCTTCCCCTTTTTATTTCCTTAAAGTGTGTATACTTATTGATGAGAGAAATAGTGTACCCATGCTAGTCAATCATCACATAAAAGATCTACTACTATCCATCACTCCTCCACGTACAAACTCTTCGATAATATCATTACCACCTACCCATCTTCTAGCATTTCGCCAATAAACACATCTTCTAGCCTTTCCTCCACCATACCATCAACATGTTCTAAAATATAAGAGAATGTTGAAAGTTCTACTGAACTATACCTATCCAACCTACACTCAAAAATTTCACTATAAACATACATACACCAATTCATTTTAATGATTATGTATGCAGTACCACTTTTTCCTCACCATCTCATCCTTTGTCTCCATATATATTCTATGCCAACCTGTCCCACACACATGGAGCCTACACACTCTCTTGATTTTTAGTTGGAGCTGAGCTTCTATGCCAAAGGCAACAAAGACTTTTGATGGGTTGTTTCTATGCAGGTTGAACTAGAAGCTTTCAATGCTTATAGGACATGGGAGTTGGTGGATCTACCACTGGCTCAATATCTATTGGCAAAAAAAGAGTTTATAAAATAAAGATATATGCTAATGGCATTGTTGAGAGATTTGAAGATCGATTGGTTGCACAAGGATTCACTTAAACATAAGTTTTAGATTAGTTGGAAACCTACTCTCTGGTTTCTAAGATGTCTACAATTAGAATTCTCCTTGTTTTGGCTTCTATACATGGGTGGCACCTTCATTAGTTAGATGTCAATAATGTTTTCCTACACAAGGATTTTCATGAAGTTGTTTACAGGAAACCATTATAAGGCATGACTCCTCTTAAGGAAGGTCAAGTGTGCAAATTACTCAAGTCTCTTTATGGACTTAAGCAAGCTAGTCGTCAATGGTTTGAGAATTTGAATAGCTTCCTCATTTATTATGGTTTCACACAAGGGAAAGCTAATGACACACTTTTTGTTAGATCCATTAAAAATTCATTCATTGTGTCTCTCATCTTTTGATGATTTAAAATTAGCATTGGACAATACGTTTCAAATAAAAAATCTGGGCTAACTCAAATTTTTTCTTGGCCTTGAAGTTGCAATCTCACCCAAGGTAATTTCCCTCAATTAGAAGAAACATTTCCTTAAGCTCGTGGAAGAATTAGGTTTGACTTTAAGAAAACTAACCTCCACACCTCTTGATCCTAATGTTTGCTTATGTCAAGATTCCTCTTCTTCTTTTACATGACATGGTTGTCCTTTAGGCATTTTATTTGAAGACTTCTCTACCTTACCACAACCTAACCCAACACTACCTTCGCCACACAACAATTGAGCCACTTTATGGCATCACCAATTGTTACTCATCATAAAGGTGGTATTTGAAGGGTTCATCAGGTCGTGGTCTATTTTTCCCTTGTGGTTCTGATCTACAGATTTTGGGTTTTAGCGATGTTGATTGGGGTGGTAGTGTAAACTCTCACTGTTTCATCTATGTTTTTATTTCAGTCACTCTCTTGTATCTTGGAAGTATAAGAAACAACAAACAATATTGTGTTCTTTAGCTGAAGTTGACTATCATGCATTGGCATATGCAACTAGATAACATTAGTGGACTTCATTCCATTTATGTGATTTGTGCCAACAACCTTCTCGGTTACCTATCTTTTACTATGACAATCAGAGTGCTCTCCACATTTCGGCCAATTCGGTGAACCATGAGAGAACAAAACAATTATACATTGATTGCCATTTAGTTCTTGAGAAAGTATAGGCGAGATTAATATGTTTACTACAAGTTTCCTCTCACAATCAAATTGCAGACATATTCACCAAAGTTTTACATCCACAAGTTTTCCATGAGTTCATATCCATGTTTGGTATGTTGGATATATTCCACCCTCTAGCTTGTGTGTGTGTGGGTGGGGGTGGGGGTAACAAGCATTGCTAGTTCAAGTGAAGAAGGAAAGAATAGTTGCATTTAGTTTGTTAGCTTTATCCTTTGGTTATAATTTGAATTTCATGTGTTACCTTAAGTTAAAAGTTGATTTATTTGTCTAAGATAGCAAGTCAGATGTGTGTGAATAACCATGAACAACAATAGGCTGGAGGTGTGTGAAGGCATAGTGTAACACCCCAATTTCGCATTATCTTATTTTAATAGTATGATGATACACAATTATTATTATATGAGCGTTAACATGTGTCCTAATTTATTTATGTGTGTCTTGTGTGTTTGCCTTAGTAATTGATTTAAATCATTAATATTAATTGTAATTAACTTACAAAAAATAAAAATAAAATAAAATATTTATATATATATATATATATATATATACACATATAAATAAATTAATACAAGGAGTGAATTTGTGAATTTGTGTTGCTACACTAATTGTTACCTTTAGCACTAGTAGAATGGAATAATAATAATAATAATAATAATAATAATAATAATAATAATAATAATAATAATAATAATAATAATAATAATAATAATAATAATAATAATAATAATAATAATAGGAATAATGTGAAACCTAGCTGCCTATATATATATATGCCCATATCTGTGTGATTACTGTGCTAATAGAAGACTAGGAGATAACAAGGGATAGCTCTGCCGATAGCCGCATCTTAGATTGCAATCAGGTACGATTGGTAAACTTCATCAATTTGATTTTGGCAAATACGTAGGAACTGCGATGGATAATTAGGATGAGTCATACCATGGAAATTGGCACACAATAGCAATCAGTAACCTAATAACTAGAATTTGACGTCACCGTAATATATGAATGAGTATCGTGCTTTAGACAATTTGATTCTTGTACCAAGAGACACATACACATTAAGGTGGTCTGTTGAAAGTCTATCACAAACATCAGGGAGAGCCACCATTCATGATTAGTAATCTAGGCTATTAATTCTTTTTATTTTTTTTTATCATTCTGAGAGTAACTTTTCTTAGGCTTATCGCTTTTTGATTTGTTAAGAATAAACCCTCCTAAAAGCCGGAGTTCATATGGTATATGCTTATCAGTATTATAGCTCTAACATGCCAATCCTAAAACTGGGACCGAGATTGATAGTGGATTATTTTAAAGTAAATTGTCAATTAGTCAGGCTGTAATAAAATTGGACTTTTACCCTGCTTGAATATGTGTAGCAATATTTATAACAATATTTAAGTTTAAGTATGTATAACAATATTTCTTTCTTCTATCATGCTTAGTTTAAATAAAATCTGATATAGTAATATGTGCGTTTATTAGTATTAAATATATTTTTGAATTATATTATAATAGCAGATAAATTATCTATGCATTATTAATAAATAAATTAGTTACCTATTGGAACAAGTAATTAATTTGTAATTGGTTGTTGCGTTGAATTATTCTCGCTCATGGACTATTAGAGACGCTGGTTGGCGAAGACGCGACACGTTAAATCAACGGATCGACTTCGTTGGAAGAAATCTTCAACTAAGGTAAGGGGTGAGATGAGGTTTGATTTTATGAATATAAAATAGCGTGAGATGAACGGGAATACCGAAATTCCCAGATATTCATCTGGGGCTCACTACGTACAGTCGAGCCCTATTGAGCAATAATAATTAATTAAAATTATATGAATGGTAACAGTGAGAACGAAAATATAATTTAGCAACCTATAGAATTGTTGTGAATTTATTTATAGCAAGATTGCACGTTGAATGATTTTATGAAATGTGATGCTGATTATTACTGTATGAGTACTGTATATTGGAGTGTTCTTGCTATTTGATTGAAATCGGGAAATTATTTGAATGTGTTACCTGTTGATTGTTTTTTTTATTGCGATTGATAAGATTAGATTGTGTATTATGAGTAGTGTAAACCAAATATTGGGATTGAATTGTGATTGACTGATATACATATAATGGAGAATATTATGAAGTCAAACTGAAATTTATTGAGTTGTGATGATCAAGTAAGTATGAGATATGTGTTGTAGAGATTCGGAGTTAGGATTATTTTGTCATCATATAGGGAGGGTCTGACAAACCTAGCGATTCGGGGAAGTACAACTGAATGAGCCTGATCGTGGAGAGCTACAGTTGAACTGTAAGGTAAGACTGATAGACCTTGGGGGTACATCTAGTGGGGAATTCCTAAGTGGATTAGTGGGTTATTCCCTAAGGCCGGGAACTATCGTGCAACACAAGAGTACCTCGACTGTCGCGTATATGTGTCTCGGGTTGAGTTGAGGGTATCTATGAGGACTTGGCCATTCATGAATTGTCCGTCCACTCTTGGAATGGCATAGCATCAGGCCTCCTAACCAAGTACTTCAGAGTAGAATGGTACCAAATGATGAAGTATAGAGTATAGGACATGCATAACATTTTATCCTTGTAACTGTGTTATTGTGATCGAATTAGATTAACCTTAAATACTATATTATTGAATGTTCTCCTTATTTGCACTGTTTGACTGATTGTGTGTTCTTCTCATGTATTTTATATTGTTACATGATTTCGAAACTCACCCCTCGATGTTTGTGTTTGGCGTTTGCGATGGACGCAGACGAGCTGCAAGCTGCAGGTGAAGATTAATGCTCTTGAAGTGTAGGAAGCCATATTATCTCGAAGACTTCTATTTTCTACCTTTTTGTTAACGTCATTTTTTTAACATAGTTTATTTTGGGAATTCCCGCTCTGATAGTGACATCGGGTTGGGACTACATTTACAATTATCTTTAAACTTGTGTACGTGTGTTTCCAAAGGAATTTTGTTGATTACTGCTATGATTTCAAGTTGTTGAACTGGATGGAAATTTTGAATTAATGAGATATGTTCATGATTACGTGATACTCTTTGCCTAAAAAATTAAATATTTGGAAGTTTATATATTTATTTATGTTGAAGGATTTCATTGTTTAAAAATACAAAAATAAAAAAAAATAATTTTTTTTTGGGGTTTAGGGTGTCACACATAATGTCCTTAAGGATTTATTCTTTTAAGACAAAAATCCCCTAAGATTCAATAGGCGCTCTTTTGAGAGTTTCTTAGATAATAGAATTACAAGAATATTATCATTGTTAACCCATATAAAAGAAGAAAAAAAATAGGAGGTTTTTGTTTATAGAAAAATATAATAAAATTTAAGAAGATCAAAACGAATCTCAATCTCTTATCCTCTCACTTGCCAAAACACTACATGTGGTATATATATAGACTTAGAGAAATATATTATAACATAATGATATATGTATTAATGATATGTTTTCAATAGGATTAAAAACAACAATTATAAAATTATAATTGACCAAGTCAATTGTAAGAGTGACTATAGCAGTCAAATTAATTTTCAATTAATCAAAATAATTTAGATTAATTAACTCACTAAAACTACTTTTGAAATATTATAAAATTTCCAACAATCCCCCACATATTTATAAAGTATAAAAATAATTTGAAAAACAAAATTTATGAATTAACAGGTTGGATGTCAATGCATTAAATCTGGCATCTTTTTGACAATGAACCAGACCTAAATTGATACAACTCAACACACATTGAGTTGGTGAAGCAGGCTTCATGAACCAAAAACACTTTATGTAGGCTAGAGGTCTACCAATCACATTGCACCCCACAAATAGGTCGTGCGCACGTCTGATATACATGAGTGCTTTAGAGATTTCACCACAATCTCATGTAAGCGGCTTCACTTGACACTCATATAGGTAATTTTATCAAGTTTATGCAGCAATTTATACACCACATATAAGGGATATGAAAATCATTAAAAGCTTTAAGATTTATCCTCTCATTAATGCATTCTAGCACTTCTCATATCATAAGAAAAGATAAAAATAATTGCACTAGTAGAATTAACAGGTGATTTGCTTTTATCCATCCATATGAACCTTTTTCATGGAATCTCCAATCACAAAGGTCGGATTACAATCACTGCTACTTTCAATTTGTTTAATTTTCATCTCCTTCTATGTTTACTCACTATCTTATAACTTTGTATGAAATAGGTCCAATTTAATTTAGTAGTTACTTTTATGTATATATACATGACACACAAATAAGGAAGACTAAAGTTTCTTCCTTCAAGGAACATTGACTAAGAAGCCTTTTAGCCAATATCTACCAGATTTCTACAGGCCTGCTTAGATGTATAAGCGACATCATTATCAATAAGGGTAATGATTTGTATTATACAAGTCTACTTGAATGACACACATCCGACACACACTTTAAGGTGGATACCGATTAATAATATCATTTATAGATTTATTTTCATCCATTCTTATTATCATCATTGTATCATTTTAATACAGCAGATTATCTACTTTATTTAAAAAATTCTCAAATTGAACTAATGTACACGTCTACTTTGATAATTTTTAAGCGACAACATCTCAAATAAACACAAAATTACATGTCTGCTTAAAAGATTTTCAAGCGACAACATCCTACCTTAAAAAAGTTAAATCTTCATATAAATTTATTTATCAAAATGAAATTCAATCTCTTATCCTCTCACTTGTCAAAACACTGCATGTGGTATATATAGATAGACTTTAGAGAAATATATTACAACATCATAATATGTGTATTAATGATTCTAAGACAATATATATACATACATACATATATATATATATATATATATATATATATATATATATATATATATATATTAATGATAGGCTTTCAATAGAATTAAAAACAACTGTTATAAAATGACCAAGTCAATTGGAAGAGTGATCATAGCAATCAAATAAATTTTTAATTAATCAAAATAATTTAGATTAATTAACTCACTAAAAATACTTCTGAAATATTTTAAAATTGCCAACATTATTTTGATTAATGCGCTTTAATTTTAAGGGTGTTTTTATTGTTTGACAAATTTTAGGGATGAAATAATTGAGCGACAGAATTTCCAAAACTAAATTAGTTATTTACTTGACAAATAAAGGACAAAACTTACGGAAAGGGAAAATTATGAAAAAAGGATTACTCTCGTCTAGATGGAAATAAACAAAGAACATAGGAAGTTTCCTGCATATAAAATTAATTCATGGCAGTTTAAATGAAGAAGTCACAAAGCTAAGATGTAATTACTAGAAGCAACAATAACTAGTATTGTTGTGTTTGACATTGTGTGTCTTCTGTTCTTGTGAAATTTTTTACGTGATGATATTTAAATCTTTAAAGAAACGAATTGTATAGATGTTTCCTAACTTTTTGGGTGACATTGCTAAGATATTATTTTCGTAACTAAAATGATTTTTCAAGTGATAGTAAAATTATTGTTGAAAGTTTAGAATGAAATTTTATGTTTTAGACGACTAGGGAAATTTAACCGATAATTAAACTCGAAATGGACTCTAAATTTAATAAGATTTAAGATGTGGTTTCTAAGTGTGGTTTATGATTTATTTGGAGTAAATTATATTTTTTGGAGTTAAAAATATTAATATGCCGAATTTTAAAGTACGTCTTGCGTTGTCTTTTTACTTTTATAAATTATTGGAACTTTGGTTGTATTTTGGTCTAAGTTGACTGAAATTATTATACAAATATTTTTATGATTTATTTGGTTTTGTTTAGTAGTGGATAAATTTTCATAGAAAAGTTCTATATAATTTTATATATGTTTAGAGAATCAGATCAAATTTATCTGCTGTTTAAATTTCCAACGAACTTATAATTCAACAAAAATCTAAATAGAAATTTTACATTAATAGTGATTAATATATGTTGGAGAAATGTTTTTGGGGAAAAATATTTGTTTCAGCTGGATATCAATTTAATCATATTGTGGTGAAAATAATCATCAACGAATAATTATTTGACAAATTTTGTTACTATGAGATTTATCTCATCAGGGTTTTCAGCGATTAGGATTGAAACACCACCATCCTATAATCTTCTGGTTGGGATTGAACCGCCGTTTACATATGTTTTTGTGGCTAGAAATTAAAACACCAATGCTTCAATATTGTGGCTAGGGTTTGCACACATCTTATTAATAGAATTGTGGCAAAAATTTGTCCACACTTGAAATTCACTTGGATTCTTCTGAGAGCTTCAAGCAAAGTATATCAAAAAGTGGTTAAAAGTAACAAAGATTACAATATGCGAAAGCCATCAAAATTGTATTAACATGTAAACATTTCTAACACCTCAAATTTTATAATAAATTATTTTATTAATAAAATATGATTTTAAATAATTAATTTGGTATTAAATTATTTTAGAATATATGTTGATGAATTTTAGAATAAATTTTATTTATATGTGTGCTTTTTATGATGTTCTAATCTTGTACATATTAGACTAAATGAGTGATATAAATAAAAAATATTATATTTTATTATTTTATATATTTTTCTAAAAATAATATTTTTTTTAGTGTAATATTATAAAGAATAAGATTTTAGGAGATTTTAGGTGTATCTGTGCGTGAGTAATTAATGTGATATTTTCATGTGTGTTTGACTCATGTTAAGTGAGCACATAGTTATATTTAATTATTTAGAATTATTTTCTATTTTTAGTTATTTATTTTATAAATAATTATCTTGGAATAATAGTAATATTGTTTTTTATTTCTTTTATTTTTATAT
>JBBPBP010000003.1:24604170-24630120 GCA_037974735.1 Cicer chorassanicum
TTTTTTTACAAAAAGGAAGTTTGGCTCTAAGCCCAACTTCTTTTGTTTATTTAACTATGTAGTTCATTTTTTTCCTTTCTTTTTTATAGGTTCACTCTTTTTTTATTTTTTTATTTATTATTCTTTGAATAAAACTTATTTTTTAAGTTAAATTTCATTTTACTTTCTTAAAATTGAATATTTAGCTTTTTTAATTTCTCCTAAAAACAAAAATAAAAATATTAACAATAAAATATTGAAATTGATTGAGATGAAACATCTTATTAATCTTAGATATTTATAATATTTGAGTTGTGACAACTTGACGATCTTAATTTTCAATATAATAATAATCTTATATAAATTGGATTGATCAAGATATGACATCTTGTCAGTCCTAGTTTAAAACGGATGAGTTGTGACAACTATGTGATCTTAAACATTTTCAACTAAATTCAAACAAACAATCACACATACTCATCAAAGCCAATTTCTCAAACTCGGGGTCTTTTTCCTTAATCAAATCAATAACCTTTTTTTAACCAAATTCAAATTATTGCAACAAAGTGTATTTCTTTAAAAGCAATAAACACATCTGCATTTTCTACCCAATAACTACGTAGATTTGATTTCTCCATCGCACCAAGAGATACGTAGGAGCAAGATCGCACTCTTGTCAAGCACATTAATAAAAATTTCTTTTTTTTTTTCCTCTCTTTCTTAAGTACACATTTATTTCAAAATCACATTAAAAAAAACAATTGATATTCATATTTAATAAAAACGAGAAATAAATATATTTAAGTTAATTTTAATTTTGCACAATTAATTATAGGTAACCATATTTTTAACGGATGTTGTAGGGTACTAATACCTTCCCTACGCATAATCGACTCTCAAACTCAAAATTTGGTTTCAAATACCATTTTTTTATTTTTCTATTTTTAAGGGTTTTCCAATATTTTTTCTTATTTTAAAATAAATTTTGATGGCAACTCCATTAAATTCAAGAAACACTCAAAATTTTAAGCCTCAATAATGATCTTTTATAGGGGTCGCATCCAACATCATTTTCATAAAGAACTTTATGCATTGATCGGGAACATGGTAATTTGACTTGGCAGCTAAAAGTCTCACGCACATGAATAATTTCAAGTAATACAATCCTTTAAACAATTGTTCATTCATTTTTTTCAACAAGCTATAAAAATCTTGTGCTTACTCGTTCGGGAGTACTTTCTTGTCTTATTGAGGATCATTGTAAGACACGTTCACCCAAAGAACATCGCTGACCATATCATCCATCAAGTCATTGGGGACAACTACACTACAACATTGGCACGGATCTACATTAGAGTCATTGGAGACAACTACACTACAACATTTTTGATTTTAGGCCACACTTCACTTAACCACGGCTAAAAAACCGTGGCTGGACAATTAGCCACATTGAATAATTTTCTTTTGGTTGTTGAATAATTTTTGTTTTGTGCTATTAAAATTAAATATTGTTCCTACTAATAATCATTTCATAGTTTTATTTGTGAATAAGTAAATGTTCAACAATATGAGAGACAAATTCTCGAATAGTTGTCGGTAAAAGATATATTTGATGCTAATGATTATGAAATAAATCATACAACAATTTCAAATATCAAACCACATAGAAATATAATTAGGTTCATGCTAAAGTTTCTTGGTTGGATAATCAAACTTTTTATAATTTTAAAGTATAAATTAGACAACTTTTAATATATTTTTTCTACATTTGAATTCTTAACAAGTGTCTTTAAACTCAAATTCTTAACAAGTGTCTTTAAACTCAAAGACAGTTGTTAGCATTTTCCATATATATTATACTAATTAATAAATATTAAAATATCTCGGTTTTTGTGGATATCAAATGATATAGTTTATGTAGCCTCTAAGTTTTTGTCTAATAATTATTATATCATTATTTTATCACTTACGCATTAATATATATTTTTATATAAATATTTATGATATATAATTTTGTCTCCACTAATCAAACACTTTACATTTGTCTCTATCACTTTATATATGTATATATTATATGAATAACTAAATTAACAACATATATAATAAACTAAAAACTAATCAGTTATAACAAGAACATGGAAAATACGTCGGAAAAGGCAACGCACCAACTCCACCATCATCGAGCGACTTTGGTGAGCAAGAGAAATACGGGGAGAGTTTAGCGAAATATTGTTAGGAAGGGGTATGTCGACTGTCATGAGTCCACGAAGGAGAAAAGCAAATCAACCGTTTTTCTTTGACATGACAACAACCATGAGAATAGGCGCGATTATGGGAAAGGCGGCTTTCAACAAAAACAAGCAAGGTGAACAGGGTTTTAAAGATTCTAAAGCTATAGTGGATTCATTAACTTTCTATTTCATAAATGTTCCTGATAGCATTACTTATTCAGATATTTTCAAACAGATTCAAGGTAGATCATAACATACCTAGCTATTTCACATGGACAAGGTAGACCATGTGTTGTCCTAATAGTGCAACGACACTCAGACTTATCAATACCTACATACTTCACGAAATCATATGTTGGAACCAAGTTGGTTTTACATTTAGAGTTTTGATGTTAACAAAAATATTTTATGAGAACAATATATTTGACTTCAAAGAGTATGAAAGAAGATTCATGTTTTTGAAGAAAATCTAAAATAAGATTTGATTCAAATTTATAATTCAAGAAAATCTTAAATAAGATTTGATTCAAAATTATAATTGATGAAAATCTAAAATAAGATTTGATTCAAATTTATAATTGAAGAAAATCTTTGACCAAGTTGAAAAGAAAATATGGTCAAGATTTGAAGAATATTTGATCAACATTTTAACGAAGATTTGAAGAATATTTGATTTGAAGAATTTACAAAGTCAATCTACACAAAATAGGAACAGAATCATTCTAAAGCATTTACAAAGTCAATCTACACAAAATAGGAACATAATCAATTTGAAGAATTTACAAACTCAATCTAAACAAGATACAATTCAGAATTAAATAAAGACTAAATTGAAGCCCAAATTTTCACTATAAATAGATACTCAAGGCTGAAGGAGAAAAGCATCGAAAAGCATAAAAGAGTAACTCAAGCTCAAAGTTCTCAACTCATCTTAGAGTTCAAAGAGAAAAACACTTGTTCAGGTTAGAAATATTTTTTGAATGTTCTTTTCTTATAGTGTGAGAGTTATTATTATTATCAGTTTTGTTAGAAGCAACTACTCAAGTTTCAATCTCTTGTATTCAACCCGATAGTGGCTTAGTTCCTTCTTCAATCTGGGGTTGTCAGGTTGTTAGGAGAAGACTTGGCTTGTAGGGTCAAGGTGGTTAGTTCCTCAAAAGTTTGGGGTTGTCAGGCTGTTTAGGAAGACTGGCTTGGAGGGTCAGGTGCTTTGTAATTCAAGGTATTTGAATTAGTGGATTAAAGCCTTCTGAATGAGGGGACTGGATGTAGCCAAGTTAATGGTGAACCAAGATAAAGTTATGTGTCAAATCATTTATGCTTTCGTTGTTTGCTGCTTCTAAATCCGATTGCTTTTACTCCAAGTAAGTCACCAAAATCAAACTAATTTTTTAATTATTTATAATTATCATAAAGTTATCAACTTTGTGCAAACACAATTCAACCCCCCTTTTCGTGTTCGCACTTTCAATTTGCATCAGAGTTCGGTCTCAAGGCTAAGCACTTTACAGTGTTTGAGAAAAGATCCAAGGGTTCAATATGTCTGGATTCAGTGAAGAAGCTGCTGGAGGAAATATCAACAGACCACCTCTGTTTGATGGAGAACGTTTTAAGTATTGGAAAGACAGGCTGAGAAGTTTCTATATTTCACAAGATCCTGAACTTTGGGACTTGGTGGAAGATGGTTATATTGCTCCGAAGAATACTGATGGTATTTAAATTCCAAAAAAAAAGAGATGAATGTTGATCAGAAAAAGATGTACAAGATGCATCATAAGTCCAGAACATTCATGATAAATGCAATCACCTTCAAGAAGTTTGACAAGTGCACCAACAAAGAGACAGCAAAAAGTATTTATGATAGTCTGATTCTAACCTATGAAGGAAGCAAGCAAGTTCAAGAAGCAAAGGCCAACCTCTTAGTCAAAAAGTATGAGTTGTTCAAGATGAAAGAAGATGAAGATATTGAAACAATGTTTTCTAGATTCCAGACCTTGGTCTCAGGATTAAAGGTACTTGAGAAGAGTTATACTACTACTGATCATGTGAAGAAAATTCTTTGGAGTCTGACAAGTAAGTGGAGACCTAAGATCACTGCCATTTAGGAAGCAAAGGATTTGAATACTCTAAAGCTGGAAGAATTAATCAGCTTTTCAGATCACATGAAATTGAGCTTGAAGAAGATGAGCCCAAGAAGAAGAACAATAATCTGGCCTTGAAATCTAATCAGAAGAAGGTTCTAAAGGCAACAACAAAATCAGAGGATGATGATTCAGATGATCAGAATGAAGACTTAGAGGAAGAGGAACTGGCGTATATATGCAAAATAGTTTAGAAGATGTGGCAAACCAAAAAGAAGAAATTTCCCCAAAGATATTCCAAGTAATCCAACAAAGGAAATGATGATAAAAGCATCATCTGCTATGGTTGCAATGAACCTAAACATATCAAGTCAGAATGTCCAAATAAGGAGAAAGGAAAAAGGAAATATTCTAGACCCAAGAAGAAGAGTTTGATGGCTACATGGGATGATTCTGAGGAATCCTCTGACAATGAACAAGCAGATTTAGATATGATGGCTCATAACCAACTCTACCTCTAGATCCAACACAGATTTTGACTCTGGAAGTGAATCAACAGATGAAGAAACTGAGGTATTTTTTGAATTTTACTCGATTTGATTTAATTACTGCTATAAATGATTTTTTAAATATTAATCACAAATTGTCTTTAAAACTGAAAACACTTTGGAAATAAAATACAAATCTAATTAAAAATCTGAAAATACAAATCTAAAAACTGATATTACTGAACTTAAATAAAGAATGCAAATCTGAAAACTGATATTACTGAACTTAAGACAAATAATGCGACTCTAAAAACTGATATTATTGAAATTAAAACAGAAAATGCAAATTTGAAAACTGATATTGCTGAACATAAGGTTGAAAATATAACTCTGAAAGGTAATTATAGTTCAACATCAATTGAAAATACCACATGTAACTCTGATAAGCATGAAGAAGTATTTCAAGATTTTATTGATAATGATATCGAAAGAAGCAAGTATGCATTTATGATTTATGGGGTTAGTAGGAACGGTGAAAGAGGAATAGGATTTCAAGAAAAAGTAATTGAATCTAAGTTTATTCGCTCTGATGATTTATGTACTATTTGCTATAAGAAAGGTCACACTAAAATATCTTGTCCTATGTTAACCACATGGAAAGACAAGAAATCTTTAAGATCTAACAAACAACGACCCAACCAAATTTGGGTACCAAAAGATAAAATTGTTTATGTTGCAGATGTTCTATGCAATCAAATTGAAACAACACTCATGGTGCTTGGTCAATGGATGCTTGCAATATATGAAGGCAAAAAGGTCTATGTTCCAAGACCTAACAAACAGAAGTCAACTAACTCTGGTGGAAGGAGGACTAGTCAGCACAATGCCTATCAGAACCAGAACCAAAACCATAACCATATGATGAACCATAAATATCTAGAGTATCAACAGACTCAAAACTGGCAGAGAAATCACACATATCAACAGAACTAGAACTACCAGAAGAATTAGAATTACAATCAGAGAAACCCGATACATCAGCAGAAACAGAAGTTGGAGATTAAAAGTCAGAATCAAGAGACTTCTTTGAACACTCCAATCAAATTCATAAAGACTACAAACCTGTATGGGAATTCAAATTTCTTCATCTAGACTCTCTAATCAGAGAATATGCAAACTCAGAATCTGAAAACCAGAAAAGAAGAACTAAAAGGGTTTTCATACTGAAACTGAAATTGTTAACATATAGGTGATATCTTTCTTTAAATTTAATTATTGTCTGATATTATGTTTACTGTGATAACAAGAAGCTTGATCATAAAAATCAAAGCTAGATAAGCATTTTGCAGGTTCTCAAGAATTTAAGAGGAATGATGTTTGAGATCTAGCACCTAGACCAAAGAAAAACATTATTGGAACCAAGTGGATTTTCAAAAACCAGTGAAGTGGTCAGAAACAAGGCAAAACTTGTCACACAAGGCTACAGTCAGCAAAAGGGCATTGATTACATTGAGATATTTGCTCTAGCGGCCAGGTTAGAAGCTATTTGTATCCTACTATCTTTTGCTACAAATAATAACATTACATTATTTCAAATGGATGTTAAAAGTGCTTTTCAAAATGGTTATATAAGTGAAGAAGTCTATGTTAAACAACCCCCAGGTTTTGAAAGTTCTGAATTTCCAAATCTTGTTTTTAAACTTAGGAAATCCTTGTATGGTCTAAAACAAGCACCTAGTGCATGATATGATAGACTTAGTAAATTCTTGTTTAAAATTAACTTTGAAAGAGGACAAGTTGATAATATACTCTTTAGATGACATTCTTATTATTCAAATTTATGTTGATGACATTATTTTTGGATCTACTAATGGCACTCTTTGCCAAGAATTTTTTAAATTGATACAGCTTGAATTTCGATTGAGTATGATAGGAGAGCTTAAGTTCTTCTTAGGGATACAAATTTAGCAAAGTCAAAAAGGTATATACATTCATCAAACTAAATATACAAAAGAGTTTCTTAGGAAGTTTAAGATGAGTAATTGCAAACATATGGCTACACCAATGCACCCTACTTTACCTTACCGCTTCCAGACATGACATCATGTTTAGTGTATGTGTATGTGCAAGATTTCAAGCTGACCCTAGGGAATCACATTTAACTGATGTTAAGAGAATCCTTAGATACCTAAAAGGCACTACCAACCTTACCTTGTTCTACAAGAAATCTCCTAAGTACAAACTTAGTGGATACTGTGATTCTGATTATGCTGGAGATAAACTTGAGAGAAAGGGCAACAATGGCAACTGCACATTTTTAGGTGACATCTTAATATCTTGGTCAAGTAAGAGACAAAACACCATTGCAATGTCAACATCAGAGACTGAGTACATTTCAATAGTTGGCTGCAACTCTCAACTACTTTGGATGAAACATCAACTTGAAGACTACAACATCCTAGAATCTTACATTCCCATTTATTGCGATAACACTTCTGCCATTTGTCTAGCCAAAAACCCTAACTTACATTCTATAGCTAAACACATAAAGATCAAACACCACTTCATTAGGGACTTTGTTCAAAAAGGGGTACTAAACATTCAATTTGTAGACACTGAACACCAATGAGCTGACATATTCACCAAACCACTACAAGAAGATAGGTTTGACACCATCAAGAAAAACCTAAACCTTAACTTCATACCTGACTGATGTTGTGATCACTTCAAAGTAGTTTACTTTTACATTAGTTATTATATTTTCTTATATTATGTTATATTTATTTTATTAAAAAAAAAAGCAAAAAAAAAAAAGCCAAAGAAATATTTTCTTTACAAAAGGGGGAGAAAGATATTTGATAAAGTGAAGAGAAAATGATACTAAGACTTAGGGGGAGCCCTAAGTTAAGGAGAGTCAAAGAAATATAAAGAAAAACTGTTATAAAAAATACAAGTTTTGTCATCATCAAAAAGGGGGAGATTGTTGGAACCAAGTTAGTTTTACATTTAGTTTTGATGTTAACAAAAGTATTTTATGAGAACAATACATTTGACTTCAACAATTATAAAAGAAGATTTATGTTTTTGAAGAAAATCTAAAATAAGATTTGATTCAAATTTATAATTGAAGAAAATCTTTGACCAAGTTAAAAAGAAAATATGGTCAAGATTTGAAGAATATTTGAAGAAGATTTGAAGAATATTTGATCAACATTAAATTGAATATTTGAAGAATATTTGATCAACATTTAATGAAGATTTGAAGAATATATGATCTACATTTAATGAAGATTTGAAGAATATTTGATCAACATTTTAATGAAGATTTGAAGAATATTTGATCAACATTTAATGAATATTTGAAGAATATTTGATTTGAAGAATTTACAAAGTCAATCTACACAAAATAGGAACAGAATCATTCTGAAGAATTTACAAAGTCAATCTACACAAAATAGGAACATAACCAATTTGAATAATTTACAAACTCAATCTAAACAAGATACAATTCAAAATTAAATAAGGACTAAATTGAAGCCCAAATTTTCACTATAAATAGACACTCAAGGCTGAAGGAGAAAAGCATCGAAAAGTAGAAAAGAGTAACTCAACCTCAAAGTTCTAGAGTTCAAAGAGATAAACACTTGTTCAGGTTAGAAATATTTTTTGAGTGTTCTTTTCTTATAGTGTGAGAGTTATTATTATTATCAGCTTTGTTAGTACTCAAATTTCAATCTCTTGTATCCAACCCGATAGTGGTTTGGTTCCTTATTCAATCTGGGGTTGTCAGGTTGTTAGGAGAAGACTTGGCTTGTAGGGTCAAGGTGGTTCGTTCCTCAAAAGTATGGGGTTGTCAGGCTGTTTGAGAAGATTGGCTTGGAGGGTCAAGTGCTTTGTAATTCAAGGTATTTGAACTAGTGGATTAAAGCATGCTGAATGAAGGGACTGGATATAGCCAAGTTAATAGTGAACTAGGATAAAGCTATGTGTCAAATCATTTATGCTTTCGTTGTTTGCTGCTTCTGAATCCGATTGCTTTTACTCCAAGCAAGTCACCAAAACCAAACTAATTTTTTAATTATTTATAAATTATCATAAAGTTATCAACTTTGTGCAAACACAATTCAACCCCCCTTCTCATGTTCGCACCTTCATCATACTCAACCACAATGTGATCCATTGCATTTTAATATACAACACCACACAAATAGGTGTACAACCTGTTATTGTGTCGATGCACTTTTTTAATGATGTTCTTTTCAAATGATGTTATTATCTTATTGTGTCGTAATACAATCATGCTAGAAATAGTTTCCCGAACAGTGCATATATCACTCATATTGTCTTGTAATTCATTTTCAAACTCCAATATGCAGACTCAACCCTTTGCGTTGTCGTGTTCTCAAAGTGCATAAATATATTTGTCCTTACCTCAACAAATCTTTCCTTGTGAGGAATTAACCAATGCTCGTGTACATAATCATAAAAAAATAGAACAATTACTACATATTCCTTCAAATATAGACAACTTCATGTAATATTGAGCCTCATCATAATTGTGAACAAGACTATTCCGTGACTCCATAACGTGCACCTGCTTCTATTTTGGAAACAAAGTCATCTTGCACTTGTCTTTGACATTCTTGCATACATGAAATAAGTACAATAAATTATTTTCTTTTGGAAAAACATATTGAACTGCGTTCATCAAAGCAATGTATCTATCAAGAGCGATGACTTGAATTTCACCAGTTGTAATATGTTCATTCAAAATTTGAAGTGCCCACATGAAGTTATCAACACGCTCAAACTGTAGATATGAAAATCTCATGCAAAATGTCATTTCATTAGAAGTAACACCAATAATCTCAAGTAATGGCATTTGATGCATGCAAGTCTTGTATGTGCTATCCATAATCAATACTATGTCAAAATTATTTACAAGAGTGATAACATCTGGATGGGTCCAGAATATGTTCTCAACTCATTTGAACCCTCTACCTTCCTATATTGATAACATATTTGTCGCGTTGCATCAATGTCATTACATGTTGCATTTATGTTTTATTACCTCTAAGTGTTGAACGATATGAACATTGTAAATTTGTTTGACTGTCGTTAAACTTTCAACATTATGATCCTTTAATGTCATCAATATTTTTATTGGTTTAATCATGTTCTTTGTCATATCACCAAGTACATGTTTCTCTTCATGAAATAATCAGCCTAAGAAAGAATGACCAGTCAATTTTTTGGCCAACTTGTGGTTATGGAGACCACATGCTACATGCAAATATCATGCCTCACCAACACTGGATGGTGTTCCTCTCAATCTAAATAGACATTCACATTTTTTAGTTCTGGTACTTCTCATAGGTTTAGGATTCTTCCAATGTCTATATTTGTTGCTTCTTTTAAACCACAAACGAATTTTATCTTTGTTCTTGGTCGTGCTGACGCAGTTTCAGATCTAAAAATGACAACGACAGTTTCCCTTCCAACATTTCTAGTCCATCTCAATATATCATCTCGTGTATCAAACATCATCCCAATGTTAAACACATCAACCAAATCTACCATAACAGGTTCAACACCATCATTCCACGATTTCGGGTTCAACATCATCATTCATTGTGTACAAATCAAGTTCCAAACCATCATACATTTTTGTCTAAATCAAGTTCCAAACCATCTTGCATTTCGTCAAAATCAGGGTCCAAATCATCATACATTTCGTCATTATTGTCTCTCCCTTGGTCCATTTATCTGCATCTAATAAAAACATATCAAAAATTCAAAAATATTTGAACTGGATTGAAATCACGAACATTTATGTGAACTAAGATCACGAACGTTTACGTGAACTGAGTTCACGCAACCGTGCGTGAATTGAATTCATGTAGGTCTCACATACTGAATTCACGCAATCTATGTGAGCTCAATTCACGTAGGTGTACATGAACCGTATTCACATAGTACATGTGATTTCTTAAATTGATAGCGTACGTCAATTCAGTTCATGTAAGTTTGCGTACAATTAATTATTTACAATGTACATGAACCGAGTTCACATAAAATCCCTAGATTTTGAAGAAGAAAAACGAACTCAAACGCAGATCAGTAAACATACATTTTTTGGTGACTTTAACCACAATATGAAGAGGAGACTTATGCGGTGTAAGTTATGAGTGAGTGATGTGAGTTTTGAATGAGTATGAGTCATGATGGGTGAGGTATGAATTATTTGTGAGGTGTGAGTTATGAGGTTAATGATGATGATGTAGAGACAAATGGGGGTTATAGAATGAGGCAAATATGTAAGGGCATTTTGGGTATTTCATTTTTATGAAAAATTTAAGGGGTGGGTAGCAAAATTGTTATATGGATGTTTGCTATAACATGCTTTTCATGAACCTTATAACCACACATGGTATATTATAACCACATGGTTCTCAACTACTTTGAAAAGATTGTACAGTTCTTGAGACAATTAGATTTATTAGAGTTAAATGGTGGAATAAGTTTAATCTTGAATTACTATCAAATAATAGATTAACTGATTGACTTAGAAAGAACCCGTCTTATTTGACTACGTAAAGACAAGAAGACAAATGATCATTTTAAAGAGTTATCTACATCTACTAGTAAGAAAGAACTTTTAGTGGAATTACAAGTGATCATTTGAGAGTCAAAAGTTAAAGAACAAGACCGTGTAGGGTCCAACCAAAGTTTTATACCTCTCAATGAAAATAATTGTTATGATGTTGATAATATTAAACCACTTTATTAAAGATTTGGTCTTATTTGATACTAGAAGAAAATATTAGAAACAAATTACTATTTAGTTATTATTCGCAGACACGGGTCACTCGATATATATTCCTTGTTTCGATTTACATTCTTTGTTAAACTGTTATATATATATATATATATATATATATATATATATATATATATATATAACATCACCCATAAACCATAACCTCAACTATTAATGAACACATTAAAACTATTACACATTCAACCTTGAAAATTATAATGATTTTAAGTAATTTAATATAAAAATCATTAATCATGTGATAACATCTATTCTCAAGAACATTACATCAAACTAATCATCTAATGTAAAAATTAAAGTTAAGGAACATGATTAGAATAGATTTTTCCAAAACAAAGCCATATTTAGGCTAAAGCGATGCAAAATTGAATCTAACTGCAACATCAACTGGTAGGAGCTTATATCTAGGCTTAATTGCAGTTTTAGTCCCCCTATTTTTATTGATTCACGAAATTGGTTCCCCTATTTTAAAAGTCGACAATTTTGGTCAATCCCTATGATTTTTTAACTAAAAAATGATGACAAGGGATGCTTTAAAGAACGTGACATATGATACGATGATGTAGAATGATTAACACCCATGAAATTAGAATAAAATGTCCGTCAAAACTTAGATTTCAACTTCGAATTTTTTTTATATTTTTAATTTAATTAATGATATATGAATAATTAATGCATCTAAATGGTTCTATATCATAGAATTGTATGTGACATTATTAAAAATATATCAAATCGTCAGTTTTTTAGTTTAAATAGTTGTGGGAGTGGCCAAAACTGTTAACTTTTAAAATAGAGAGACCAATTTCGTAAATTAATAATAATAGAAGAACCAAAACTACAATTAAACCTTATATCTATCATAATTGAGTAAATGAGAACTCTTTAGAAAACTTATGATTTATAGTTTATAGATAAAAAAATAATTATTTTTCAAATTAAGTCCCAATTTGCGCAGTTTATCAAAACAATACACAAAGATCACAAAAATAGAATACCAACTTTGTTCTAACTTGTAACTCATTTTAGAGTAAAGTTTTGTTTTACTCATCAAATATAAAATATATAAAATATTGTTTCATAGTTTAGTAAAATATTTTTTATAGAATACCCAATTTTTTATATTGAATCTGTATTTTAATTTGTAATACCTTTATTTGCCTAAAAATATCAACCAAAATACCAACATTCTTTTTGTGTTTGTTTTTTCTTTTAAAAGTTTAGGTGAGGAATAGTACCCAATTAAAATTAAGGAAACTTTAAGGTTCATTTAAACCCTTATAAAAAATTTACATTTGTCTAACAATATCAGAATTGAAACTGTAATCTATTAGATTTAATACTATATTAAACTGGAGTTAACATTCTATTGTGTTTTTATTAAAGATGCATTGGGGAAAAAAAATAGCAACTTGCGTCTATTTTTTTAGAATAAATAAATAAATAAAAACAAAAGTTGCATCTATGAATATGAATATATTCACCGAATGTTTGACTTCACCTCCGCACAAACTCACCTGGGTTATTATTCTTAATATAGTATGGCTTCAAATCCAAGAAATTCAGATCTTCCACACAAAATTAGACAATACCCATTTCATATCTAAGCTCTAAATCGACCCACGATGGAAAAATTCTCATTTTTGTTGCTTTTAGTGATACTGGGTCATGCTAATTTCACTGTGGAATCAAGTCAGAGAGCACCATGGAGGATCCACACACTATTCTCAGTGGAATGTAACAACTATTTCGATTGGCAAACAGTTGGATTGATGCATAGTTTCAGAAAGGTGAAGCAACCTGGACACTTTACTCGTCTTCTTAGTTGTACTGATGAGCAGAAGAGGAGTTATAGAGGGATGCATTTAGCTCCTACTTTTGAGGTTCCTTCAATGAGCAAACACCCCTTAACTGGTGACTGGTAAACTCAGTGTCTTAATCTTAGTTGAATCTCTTTTAGATTTGAGTTTAGAGTATTACTTGTTGCTGCTGTTATTATTATTATTATTTAAACGGCTAAGATTAGTACATTAATTGTTAATTTGTTAGAATTATGCTGGTGGTGAGAATCAAACTCTAGACCACATTATCACTCAACTCTTTATCTCTTCCACTGGTCACTACTCTTGACAATGATTGAAAAGAATTCAATTATTTGATTGGTAAAGAAAGATAAAATTGTACTAAAATAGTTTGAAGGGTAAAATTGGAAGTAAAAAAGTCATGCCAAAACTTATTATTCTATTTATATATAGTATATAGATATAGATATAGATTATGGTTTGTTGAGAATCAACCAAGTCTCTTGGCCTAACCGTGTGGTACTTTGGAGCCGACCTAGTGCTCCTAAATTAGATTCCTGGTGGTGTAAAGGGGATATAAGGTTGGTTTGGTTGCTGGAGTGGAGGAGTTAGGGAATTGAGTGATAAGGAGGTCGTAGGTTTGATTCCCACCCTCAACAAAATATTAATTACTAACATTGGTTGTTGCAAAAATAAAAAGATTCCCAGTGGTGTAAAAAAATGCTTGGCCATGTAGTCACGTACTGCGACAATGATCTTAGTTAAAAGTTTTGGGATTCACTGGATCTTTGATAAAAAAATAGTTGGGATGTGCAATCATTGCATTGGTTCTCATTAGTGATTGTTCTATGTTGTTTTTTAAATAGGCAAATCTTAGTATATTAGTTGTTATGTTAGTATTTTCTCCTTCACTAGAGTTTGATCCCCGGTCATTTAACTCGCCAAACTCCGTTCTAACCCTTAACTCAAACAGGTTGAGCAACCCAACCCTCTCGATTGTCCTATGCTATTAGTAGCTTCCTCTTGTTGTTTTATGTAGCAGCTGGTATTGTTCTTTTTTGCCTTGAACCTACTGATGCAAATGGTTACTCCTTATTTCTAAACTTTGATAATTAAGGTATTTGTCCATAGATTAAGAAATTACTTAATTGATGTGTATTGTACCAAAATATCTTTATTCTAATCATTAAATGTTTTACCAGTATCCAATATTTATTTATCTAATCTACTCCTAATATCTTATCTATCCACACTAAAAATAATCGTATAGAGTCAAAAGGTATTAAATTGTTAATTACTAAAGTTTAGAAATGATCGAGTATGTTATAGCTAAACTATTTCTATGAAAGTATCTCTAGATTTGTGCTGAAATCAACTATGGCTGCTAAAATTTATGCAGTGATAAAAAGTTACAACCATGTCTTCTTGACTCCTCAATTTTTATACTGTCTTAATTTTCTATCATATCTCTCTCTCTCTTTACCTTTCTTTCACTGCTTGATGCATTCACCTCAATTGGTATGAAAGAAAGTCATTTTTGTTGTTCTTGTCTGATTAGATATAAGTTTGGCAAGATATTTTCTGACGCCTTTTACTAAATATTTTATACAATGATATCAAGTTTTCATTTTGAGTAATGAATGACCTGTTACATATTGTGTTGTACTTCTCTACAATTTATGTAGCGCATTATTTAAGGCTTTGTTTGGGAGGGGATTTTGGAAGGAAGTGGAGGTGAATTATGATAAGCTCGCTCCTTGTTTAAGAGGTTTGAAAGAAGAGGGAAAGCATTTGTGGATTTGTTAGAAGCCTTTCTTCATTTTCCAAAGATGGTAAGGGATTACCATCCCCTCCAGACTCCCAAACAAAACCTAAGTAGTTTTCTGGCTCCACCTTTATAACAATTACGATATTCCTGCTAGTACTTTTAATATTGTATAAGTGGTTGAGATCTTTACAATTACACTTTTTGGAGTGTTATGAATTTGAAATGTCGGAATAATAAGATGCGTACATGAATACCGTATCACAAAAGTGAAATCCTTGTTTAACATAATAGGGTGCATAAGATGTAAATTATGTCCACTATGCAGGTACCCTGCTATAAACAAACCTGCTGGGGTTGTATATTGGCTTGAACATAGTAAAGAAGCAGAAAATGTCGACTGGGTTATCATTCTGGATGCAGACATGATAATCCGCGGCCCAATGAGACCTTGGGAACTTGGCGCAGAGAAAGGAAGACCCGTTGCAGCATATTATGGGTATGTTGTTTTTCTTACTTCTATTTTTGGCAATGAGCAACTTATAATAGCAATAGTATTAAAGAAGCTTTGAAGGCCTAAGTGTTTTATTATTTATCTAGAGCAATTTTGTTTTTCAGCTTTGGATCAAATTTATTAAACTTGCTTAATAAACATGAGAAATGTTCCTTCTATAGGTATTTAAGAGGCTGTGACAATATTTTGGCTCAACTCCACACGAAACACCCTGAACTCTGCGACAAAGTTGGTGGACTTTTAGCCATGCATATAGATGACCTACGAGCTTTGGCACCCATGTGGCTTTCGAAAACAGAAGAAGTTCGGTCAGATAAGGCTCACTGGGGAGCAAACATAACTGGTGACATATATGAGAAAGGATGGATCAGTGAGATGTATGGATACTCTTTTGGTGCTGCAGAAGTGAGTTTCCACTCTCGAAACGGTTTATTTATTTCAAGATTTATAGCTACATTTCCAGTTATTGAACTAATAAACTTTCACTAATTGTATTTCTTTTTACCTTCTTCTTTTTAATCACTTCATTTGGGTGTTCTTTTGTTGTTCACAGGTTGGGCTCCGACACAAGATCAATGATAACTTAATGATATACCCTGGTTACTCTCCCCGAGAGGGTGTTGAGCCAATTCTTCTTCACTATGGCTTGCCATTTAGTGTAGCGAATTGGTCATTTAGTAAGGCTGATCATGATGAGGATGACATCGTTTATAACTGTGGCCGGCTCTTTCCTCAACCGCCTTACCCGAGGGAGGTATGGAAACCAGTGTATTTATAGCAAGAAAATTGTGTTTGATAGAGAAACAGGTTCTTTTTTTTTTGTGACTTAGTATTGGAACCTTCATAGAATTGAAGGAAATCTATTTAAGTGAAATTGAACTTTGTTGAAAAATATTACAAAAGTCTAGCATTTTATTACGGAAATACAATAACTAAACCAACATGTGGTTGATTAGAGTGGTAACGGACTTGGATACCTTAAGCAAGTGGTGAGGGGTTCAATCCTTGGTTCTTGCATATCGAGAAAATTTGGTAAGGAGGGGAGAACCCATCTGGTGTACTCATTAGGTTCCCTGACGAAAATTAGTCACTTCTTAATGGTGGTAGATCTTTCGTACCTATGATATGGTTATAAAAAATGAAATACAATAACTAAGATGAAATCGTAAAGTACAGAAGAAAAGTGAACTCCAATACAGCTTTTCAGTGATCTAGACTCTACCTCTAACCAAAATCGCTTCACAAATCAACATCAAATAGGTTGTTTTTTAATTTCTTGGAAACTTATCAGAATCTAATAATATAGATTTCTGATTATTTGGAGAAGTTACTTTGAATAATTTTTTGAAAAACAGGTGGAATTATGACTATATTTTACATCAAAAAGTGTTTTATATAACTATTACCAAACAAATAACTTTTTTCAAAAGCTTAAACAAACAAGGCCTTAATGGTCTAATGGATGATCTATATTTGTTCTCTCTGGTCATTAAAGTTAATTGTCTATTGAATTCTCTTTATTCCCTTAATTTCCTATTTATTCTCTTAATTGGCTGCTAGTAACAATCTTGAGTGCTAATCTTCTACATCCATCCCTGTACCTTTGAATTTATTCAAGCATCAGGTTTTTCCAAGATTATACTGAAATTGGGAAATTTCTTATTGCAGGTGAATCTGTTGGTAACTGACCCCAATCTACGACGAGGACTATTTTTGAGTATAGAGTGCATTAACATTTTAAACGAAGGTCTTTTGTTACATCATGCGGCAAATGGCTGCCCCAAACCACCATGGTCTAAATACTTGAACTTTTTAAAAAGCGGAACCTTTGCAAAGCTAACTCAACCTAAATACTTGACTCCTGCTACTTTGGAAATGATGGAGGATAAAATTCAAGAACACGTCGATGGTGATTCTGCTACGCCATATCCTAAAATCCATACCGTTTTTTCCACCGAATGCAGCTCATACTTTGATTGGCAGACTGTGGGACTTATGCATAGTTTCAATGTAAGTGGACAGCCAGGAAATGTCACTAGACTTCTCAGCTGCTCCGATGAGAACTTAAAGCTATACAAAGGCCATAACTTGGCTCCCACCCATTACGTTCCTTCTATGAGCCAACATCCATTAACCGGCGATTGGTAATTATTTGTGTTTCAATTCTCAATTGTATTATGTTTACTTTCTTACTTTGTTACTTGTCATTTCTTGACTGACATTTAGTTTGTGACACTTGAAACTTTGCTTTCAACATTATTGGTTAAGAAGTCAAGCATTGAATCAGTAAAGGACTAACATTTTAGGCATATTATTGAAAATTAGCTAACAGGATTTCATGATAATGAGTTCATTCCCATGGTCAAACTAACCATAGATTCTCAAATGGAGTCCATCAATTAGGATCATATTGGCATGGAAAACGTTTATTGAAAGATGAAAATGAGAGTCATAACTAAGGTTTGTTTTAATTTGGGAAACCAATGAAAGTGAATTTTTGGTAAGGGAGAGAATTTCTCTTTGTAATATTTTTTTTATATGTATGGTATCAATTGATCCCAGTGCGTGCTTGTTCTATTACTCATCTGTAGCTTATGTTTGGTTTTGCTTGTTTAAATGGTATCAAAGTAGCTTGCTCCACAATACCTAACGTGAAGTTACTGAGATCTGGTCGCTTTTAGGCTCGGTTTAGATAAATAGCATAATTAAACAATTATGAGGAAAGTGTTAATGTATAAGCTATTTCTATCACTGTTAGGATATAGATTGGGAGAGTGAGTCAGTTACTAGTAGTTAGTTAGTTGGTTGTGTTTAGTTAGAATTGTTGTGTATAGTTAGAATTGTTGTGTATAAATAGGGAGTTATGTAGTTGGATTTGATATGCTTGAATATTGTAAAAATTTGTTGAATACATTAGAGACTCTTTTGTGAGCGATTTCTCTCCTATTCTTTCTTATCTTTTCTAAATCAAAGTGTTTTTCCTCTAATTCTTTTGAAATCCAATTCTTGTGTTCTTAACAATAACAAATGATAAAATAAAGTCAAACTGCTTTCATGTAAGTTATAAATGGTTTTCATTATCTATCCTGGAGAGCATATAAAAATAAGCTGAAAACAACTTATGGACATGCCCTTAATTTTCTTATATGGATGGTTTATTTAGACTTAAGACAAAGAAGTGAATTTCTCTCTGTTTTATTTCAGGTACCCGGCAATTAATAAACCAGCTGCAGTCCTCCACTGGCTTAATCATGCAAATATTGATGCCGAATTCGTAGTGATTCTTGATGCTGATATGATAATGAGAGGCCCAATTACACCATGGGAATTCAAAGCTGCAAAGGGCAGACCTGTTTCAACTCCCTATGAGTAAGCCTGGTGAATTTGATTTATACCTTTGTGAGATCTGTTAATTTTGGTGTATGTATGCATACACATCGTTTTTAACTTACATATGCCTTATGATGATTCACTTTTTGTTCATTTGTTTTACATACCAGTTACCTTATTGGCTGTGACAATGAGCTTGCGAAATTGCATACTAGTCATCCTGAGGCATGTGACAAGGTTGGTGGCGTAATTATTATGCATATAGATGATCTGCACAAATTCGCTTTACTCTGGCTGCATAAAACTGAGGAAGTTCGAGCTGATCGAGCTCATTATTCCAGAAATATAACAGGAGACGTTTATGAATCTGGCTGGATTAGCGAGATGTATGGTTACTCGTTTGGCGCCGCTGAGGTATTTTGTTTCAAATTCTTGTAACTTTACACTATTCAAACCATTTCATGTGTAAAATGGTCATCAGTGTCACTTTAATTAATAATATGAACAAATTTCACTTAAACAACTTATAATGATGTTGATGCAGTTGAAATTAAGGCATACTATAAACAGAGAGATAATGATATACCCTGGATATGTTTTTGAACCTAGCATCAAATATAGAGTTTTCCACTACGGATTGCGATTCAGTATTGGGAACTGGAGTTTTGACAAAGCCGAATGGCGAGAGGTCGATATAGTCAACAAATGCTGGGTCAAGTTTCCAGAACCACCAGACCCATCAACTCTTAACCATGACGATGACAAGAGTTTACAGCAAAATCTTCTCAGTATAGAATGTATCAAGACACTGAATGAAGCACTGCGTCTTCATCATGAGAGAAGAGGGTGTCATACATCAAAAGGAGACACTACAAAAGAAAGTGTAATCTCAAAAAAATTTGATTTAAAAGGCAACCATATGTTAGCAAATGATTCAGAGGAATTTGCAAATGCTCATAATGATAGAATGGGAATACCTAGTTCTTTCAGGTTTTGGGTATTATTTTTATGTGTGTTTTCTGGATTAGGTTTTTTGGTAGTTATTTTTTGGGTTCATTCAGGTCATAAAAGAAGAGGAATGAAAATGAAACACCATAGAGTCAGAAGAAGAAGCTTGTACCCAGGTTACATGGGGACATGGCTTGCATAGCCTAGTCTTGATGTACCTCTAGTAATTTTGTTTGCTTCTTTTATTTGGCTTAATATTTTTTTCATTTGTTTTGTTGTTTTAATTCATTTTGAAATTTCAATTAATTTTAATCTTGAATATAATAGAAACTGTGTATTGGAATTTGTAAGAGGATGCTACTTCATCTATTCTACAATGAGTGATCCAATTGACCATTTCACAAATGTTTAAATAGAAGAGAGAATAATTTTTTTACCTTATCAAGTATTTGTGATTTCACTATTACTATTAATGCAAAGTAGAAAATATTGCACTGAAAGTCGTGTACATATTACTACTTTAGTCTTGAATAAAAACAAAAATATGATTAAAGAAAGTTGATAAAGTTGATGTATGTGATTCAAAATTTTAAGTAAATACATTTATTTTTTTATTCTATTTTTGCTTATATTTGATACCAAAAAAAGCATTAATTAAATAGTACAATTAAAAATTATCATTAACGTTACATTGTAAATTGAGAAGAATAATTCATTTTGGGACATACTTTTTTATTTACAAATAAATCATTCATTATTTTGTTAGAGTAGAAATGTCAAAGAAAGATAAAGTGTTTTAAAGTAAACACCTGGTTAGGGGAAAAGTAACCCCTTTGGTTTGGTATGACAGTAGACTTAGGTGGGAGAGACAAAACATTGATTAGAGGAAAAGTAACCTCTCTCACATTAGGTTTTTATAAAGCCAAATGGTCCTCATCTATATTTTTACAAATCCATAGCCTATAATCTGTTGCTGTTTCTTGGGTTAGGTTTTGTTTCCTCCATATTTATCTTATATTTTAATCAAAATGGACCTCATCTATATTTTTGCAAATCCATAGCCTCATCAACTTTATTATCCTCGCTTATGTTTTTGTCCCAATGTTTTTTCTTTTATTTTAATCAGTTTTTATTGCCTAGAAAAGATACTTCCTCTGGCCTGACTTTAATTATAAACATTTATTAAGAAATTTTATGTTCCTAAATATAAGTTTTTATATAAATTATTAGATATGTATAATTTCTCTTAAATCTATCCCTATTAATATTATTAATATTTATTGAAATATGAAAAATTAACATTAAATACATATATACATAATAAATAATATAGTAAGAATTAGAGCTGGACAACAGGCCGGGTAGGGCGGGTTCGGGCCTAAAAACACCAACCGGCCCAATCTGTGGTTGAAAAATAGAAGCCCAATTCCGTCCAATACAAAAATCGGATTCGCGGGTTGTAGGTACAACGGGTCACGGGTTCAACGGGTGGTTACAGTCGGGTTGAATCATTGTTTGGGCCATTCAAATTTTTTAACCCAATAACATGTTAATCAAAATAATAACTTTTTTTATGTGATTTTTCAAGAAAGTAGTTTATTATCCCTTCTAAGAGCCATTTAAAGTCAATTTATATTCATTTTTTCTTTTAAAATTGGGCTACTAACATTCACATAACATACAATAATATTCCTATAAAGCAACAGGTTACAATTACATTCACATAACCAACAATAACATACAAATATAACAGCTTACAACTAAAAGGTTTTACACAAATCTTGATTTTCAAGTCCAACAGATTATAACAGCTTAGTTTTTCAACAACAACTCAATCAAATTCAAGTTATAGATAAAGTCTAATATTAATACACACTTTTAAATTCAAATTATACATAAAGTCTAATATTAATACACACTTCTTAGAAAACATTGATAGTTTCAATTGACTCTATGACAATACAAATATCAATATATGTTTCCAGTTTGTTCCCATTGCCAACCTAAAAAATTAGAGCAAAAATTAGTATTCAATAATCATTGTAAAAATATGCTGTTGATGTGAACCATAGAAAAAATAATTCAATACCTTGTTTGCAATCAACATTAAAAAATTCCAAACTTGATAATGCCAAATTTACTATAGCTTAGTTTCATGTATAGCAGCCTAGTTTGAATCAAAAATAATGCAATCAACATGATTAGATCATTCATTTTGAATCAACAATAAGGTCTAACTAAGAAATCAAGTTGACATACCCATATATGTTGTTCAAAATAATATAAATTGTTGCTACTAACTTAGCTAATGTTAAATAAAGATTTAACACCAAGCAATCTGCAATAATTCCAGCAACCTAGAGAATCAATATTCATACTCAGTACTTTAATTTTATTAAAAATAAAATTCTAATAATTCACAATTGACTTAAGATAAAAGGTAACATACATATGATAAAACACTTGTTTTTCTATGACTTGCAGCAAAATCAGTCTCAGAATATCAGGCACCAGCTGTTGGAAAATAGAATAGTAATTATATAAGAATAACAAATTAAACTTATGTTCTTGCTTATAACAGAAATGCTAATATATGCTAACATATATCTATATGCAGTTTAGATTGCTAACAGAGTAACAATTGTAGTTGTGGTTACTTACAATTTTGGTAACTAACAATTCTTGGCATTTAACAGTTTTGAGTACATGTAGTTTGGTCCATACACAATTAAACTAATCTAACTTAAATTGATAAAATCAAACAGCCAGATAAAAGAATAATAAGATATAACAATAATAATTTACCAGGCAGAAGAACAGTTTATACAAATCCCAAAAAACTTGTGTTGATATTGTCATAGAGCCAAGTCAGTATGTGACTTAAGTTTGTGTGACTTCAAAAAATTCAAAAAAGTTCAAATCTGCAAAGTTTGGCAGAATTAGTTAGTACTAACACAAGATTGACAAAATCATTTTAAATTAGTAACAATAAAAAGGAATATGACATACAATAATTTTATTCAACCACAACTAGGTGGCTGTGATGATGAGCCACCTACAATAGTTGAATTTCCCACTGACATTCCTTGAAACTCTGAAATAATTAACAAAATAATAAAAATTAGATTATATTATGAACATATTAATATATTAGGAAGTTCAAACAGTTAAAAAATACATAAATAATTTTACCTTTAATAATTTCTTCAGAAAGATCAACATCTTCACTAAGATTTAAGTCTTTGAAACAAGTGAGTGAAGGTTTTAGCCAATTCTAAGTGCAAATTAGTGCTTCAGCCATTTCTGGCTTTAGAGAGCTTCTAAAGGTCTCAATGACTCTCGCACCAGTACTAAAAGCACTTTCAGAAGCAACTGTAGACACTGGTATAGCCAAAATATCTTTGGCTATAAGAGATAAGATTGGGTACTGAGTTGCATTACATTTCCACCAAGCAAGAATATCAAACTTTTCACTCATCTTCACACACTTACTAGAATAATATCCCTCAAGCTCATTTTGTTGGTCAATGGAGTCTTTCTCTTTCAAATGGTCTTCAAAAGCTTGTGCTCTGGCCATATGTGAATTATGGGCAGCAGCAACAGTGGTTTCATCATGGGAAACACTGTCAACATCCATGGGAGTTGGTTGTGGTGAATTATTTTTTTTTGTCATGGACTTTTTTATACCATTTGTACATTTTAGTTAGATCTTCTTTAATTAATGTGATCAATTCAATAGCCACCGCTGATTTAGTTGCATACATATCTTGAAAGCACCACTCAACATATTTCAACTTATAGCGTGGATCAAAAATTACCCAAAAATATAGCAACTTGTTAATGTTTGTAATACTACCCCAATACTTATCATATTTTGCTAACATATCCTCAACCACACTTGCAAAAATGGTGTTCAAATTCAAAGAGGCATTTTGTAGTTCACAATAGATTGCAGACAATTGGTGAAAAGCTGCATGTATACTCTCATGTTGTGAAGAGGAAAACACTCTAGTTGCCTCATAAAATAACTTCAAAAAAGTTGCAAACGCCCTAGCTGTATCCCAATAAGAACTAGTTGGGGGACCAGCTTCTCCAAAGAAATCCTTATAACTTGACTCCCCAATCTCAAGCTTCCCAAAAGCTACTTGAAACTTCTCCGCAGCCTCAAGCATCAAGTAGGTTGAATTTCAACGAGTAGAAACATCAAGAGATAGCAATTTTTTACAAGATATTCTAGCTAATTGTACACATTCCCTAAACTTGGCAGCTCTATGAGGTGAAGATTGTACAAATCTAACAGCATTTCTAATGCTAGAGATTGCCAAATTTTTTTCTTTCAAGCCATCAGTTACAACTAAATTCAGAATTTGAGCAGCACACCTCATGTGGAAGTGCTCCCCATCCCCCATCAAACCATCCATATTATTTATCCTTTTTTTCAAAAAAGCAACAGCTACATCATTGGATGATGCATTATCAACGGTTATAGTTGACACATTCCGAATCCCCCCAATCCTTTAAAACCTCTTCAATCTTCTTACCAATTGTGTCACCCCTATGATTTGGGATTACTGTGAAACTAATAATCCTTTTTTGATAATTCCAATCATTATCAACAAAGTGTGCCGTAAGGGTCAAGTAGTTAAGGTTTTGGATTGAAGTCCAACAATCTGTTGTAAGAGCTACCCTATTGCAATCAGACTTAAAAAAGGTTTCAACCTTACTTTTTCCTTCATAAACAACTGAAAAGTATCCCTAGCTACAGTTCGTGTAGACGGTATTGTAAATTGTGGCAGCAATGTTCTCAACATATATTTAAATCCTTCACCTTCCACAGCTTTGAATGATTGTTCATCCAAAATCACAAAAATAGACAATGCCCTACGACAAGCTTGAAGGTTAAATTTACTACTTGTTGAAACCAAACCAGATCCTTCTACATGTAAAAGTATGTATAAGAATAGTTTGGGTAGGGTCATCAGATACAACCAAAGGTTTTTTGGCACATCTAGTAAGGTGGTAGTTGAGGTTAGAGGTGCCATGAGTTCGAGAGTCACACAAGTATATTTTGTGGCAGTATTTACATGCGGCAGATTGTACTTCCACTTCACTAGAAATAATTTTGTTAAAGTGTTCCCAACATTTAGAGGATTGCCTAGGACCACTTGCATTAGCTCTTCTCTTCTTTTTAACTTGATTGTTAGCCAATTCAGGTCCAGCAACTACAGTTGTTGCTGCTGCACCAGCTTCCGTAGTGTTGATATTTGGAGTTGGTAAAGTTTGACTAGGTTGGTTCATCACTGAAATCATGAAGGAGCCTTAATAACCAAATACCATACATTGAATTATTTATTTTAAGTTTATTGACTTTTAAAGGGTTGTAATAAAATTTTAAGGGAGTGTATTAAAATTTTAAGTGGATGTAATTTAACATTCAAGGATTGTATTACTCTATTATTTAAGTGACTGTAATTGAACACTTAAGGGACTTTAATTTAACCTATAAGGGAGTTTAATTCTTATGTAAGTGACTATAATTCAACAGTCTAGTGTGTTTCACAAACACTAGACTTATTCAACCCATTAAGGGTAACTATAACACAATGTCTAGTATGTAACTAGCACACTGTACTCATTAAACAATATTAGAATAATATTGAAAAAAATATCCATTAAGAAAAAGAAAAAGAAAAAGCATATAATAAACAGAAGTATATACTAGAGAAACATGCATCAACAAAAACTTAAGCATGCATATAATACATGTAAAAGTATGTATAAGAAAAAAAATTAACATACATTACAAGTTATAAATAAATAAACCAAATAAATTTAAAACGGTGTATAAGAAAAAAAAAATTATGTATACATTAGAAAAACTGAATCTAAAACAAAAGAAGGCGTAATCAAAAAAGGCAGATAAGATATTGAAATCATATTTATTTATTTATTAAACTGAATCTAAAACAAAAGAAGG
>JBBPBP010000003.1:24631544-24656534 GCA_037974735.1 Cicer chorassanicum
AATCCTAATACATAAAACAACATGCAAACTGAATCAGCAGATAAAAAAGTAATTAAATATCCATTTTTTTAACAACAATCATAAACCATCAAACTGAACAAGAATATTTATAACAAAGATGCAAAAAAGAAGATCAAAACACAACCCTAATCATGCACAGAAAAAAAGTTAAATCAAAACTTAATACAAAAACAACATGCAAAAAAAAAAATCAAACTCTAGAAAACACAAAATCAGAAACGAAACTAACAAAGAATAAAATGTTTAGAACAACAAAGAAGAAACTAACAGAAACGAAACTAAGACAAAACTAACAGAAACGAAACTAGCAAAGACGAAACTAACAGATTTAAAACAACAAAGATGAAAAAAGACAACGAGAATGACTGATGATGACAGCGAGATTAAAAAGTTGATAACGAGAACCTGAGTGGACGTTGGCCACCACTAACCGTCGTTGGCCGCCGTTGAGCCTTGGAGGAATGAGGGTTCGTTGGTGTGACTTGAGTTCTGTGTGTGATGAAGAACTAGGGTTTGTGGGTTTGAGAGGATGATTGATGATGAGACTCTGATTGTGGGTGGGATTGTGTGAGACTGATTGAAATTAGGGTTGGATTATTTGGGCTAGATCAAATTGGACTTGGTTGTCCAGTCCAATACTTAAAATAATAATAATAATAAATATTAAAAACAGTATTCGGGCAGGTCGGTCATCGCCGGTCCAAAATCCATGACCCGAACCCGCCCGTGTCTACCCTATTTAACCCTCAAGTGCTACCCGTATGATCCGTTGGGCCTGCTCCAACCCGCCCAATTCACCTCACCCGTTGCGGGCCGGGCGGTATGGGTCGGGTCCATCACATTTGTCCAGCCCTATACATAGTTAATGCTTCAGGGGTAGGGATAGGGTGTATGTGGATTGGGTTTAGTCGGTTTTAATAAAATTTGATATTTGAATTGATCGATTATCTTTGAATTGAGTTGAATTCTAAATTCGTATTTTTTTCATTTAACCTGAACAGATCCGATCAAGAACGGGTTGGGTTGGCGGGTTATACATAAATAGTAACCTATTTTTTATTTTAGGGGAGAAACATAAGTAACAACAATAACAATTTAATTGAATGAAAATATATTTAATACTCGAAGGTCTCAAAAATTATAAAATTTCAATCGCATCATTCACCACATTTTAGTTTACTAAGCTACCACAATTTTTTAATAGTAGTGCTTTATTTGTTTATTTTTAGAGTACTTACTAGATTCATCACATTTAATATTAATTTTTTAGAAATATTAATCGATTGATATAAATACTATGATGAAATATCTGTAAAATCTATAACAATTATTGATTAATCTGAATATTATGTTTCATATTCAAATACGCCGTAAATTTATTTATCATTTTATCTAAATAAAAAAAGACTATAACAAAATATAACATTAAATAAATAGTATTTAACTCAATTGAAGCTTTCTTTGCGACAATTTTTTTTTGATAAAGTTTCTTCACAACTGTATTTTAATTTACCCCACATTTTATTACATAAAATTCAATTTATCATAAAAATAAATATACTTGATAATTTTTTAAAAAAAAAACATGTATCTTGCACGAATGACATAGATAATCTAGGAAAAAATATTTTACACACCTTACTTTAATTAAAAAAAATTATCTAGAAGAAGGTGGGCGGCGGCGCAGCTGCAGGAAGCCTAGGACAGAAGAAAAATGTGGGTGGTAGCGCGTTGCAGGAAGACTGGAACAGAAGAAGAAGGTGTGTGACGACGCGACTGTTGGAACAAAAGAAGAAGGTGGGCGGCGACGCGACTTTAGGAATTCTATAACAGAATAAGAAAGTGGCGCAGATGTAGAAGAGAAGAAGAGGGTGAATGGTGGCTACTGGAAATTTGAAGGAGAAGAAGAATAATGAGACCCTATTGGGCTGTTGGACTATTGAGCTACCAAAATTTAAAATAAAAAAAAAAAAATAATTAGTCATCGGATCGGGTCTACGGGATCAAATTGTTGAACCCATTTCTTAAACTGAATATAAACAGATTTCGACGGATTAAATCGGATCGGACCCGAAAGTGACCAAATACGGTAAAAATCGAATTAAATTGAATTGAGTAATAAAGTTGGCGGGTCGACCCGCAGCATAAACCTATTCAAGGGCTTAGAGAGTTATCTACTATGTAAGACTTATTTGCCTAAACAATAACTTCACTTCACAGGCGTTAAAATTGACACTTTGGACTTTTGCTACTACACTTGGATCCTTTAGAAGTTTTTTGTTTCTTTCTCTGTATAGAAATAAACTTTTAGGACATGTTTGGAACTTTTAGGACATGTTTGGAACTTTTAGGACATGTTTGGAGTTAGAGTTTTGGACGAGATTAAGATTTTGGAGAAGTAAATCTTTATTTTTATATAATATAGTTGAAATATAAAATTAAAAAAATAATTATAAAAATATATAATTTTTTAATTTTTAACTGAATTGACAAATGTTGATATTGTTAAGTTTGACGTTTTGTCTCGAGTTCAAATCCATAAGTTAATTATAGTAAAATTAATATTTTTTTTAAAATAAAATAAAAAATATTTATAGAGATATTTTATAACTTTCTTAATTTAAAAAACAAAAATTAGTCTTTTCTTTCTTCACCTGCAAAATCCACTATCAAAACATACTCTTAGACACACTAAAAAATGATAAAATATAGAAGAGGAAATAACTAATTTATTTTTATTATTATTGATATAATAATCATTTATTTACTATTTTTTTTTTATCTAAATTCATATTTTACTTTATATCATTTATCATTTGTATTTGTCTAAATTCAAAATATGTGCTTCTGACGGTACAAGTTTAACTCTCTTTTAAGGTTTGAGTTTCCTTACCAATTAGACAAATGTTTGTTGGCTGTGACTTTTATTACTATATTTTGAAGGAAAAAAACTAAAATGATATCTAACCTCCGATTTTTATCGATAATATTTAACTTTCTAACGTGTAATTTTTGAAGTAGAAATTTAGGTAAATTGGTCGTAGAAACTCAGCTATATCAGAGTTTATTTCAAGGCTCAAATAATACTTATTGTGATAACAAATTCTTCATCCTACAAAAAAAAAATTCATTAAACATATTTTTATATCGAAAAAATAATTTAAACTCATTTTTGTGAGACGTGAGTCATGTTGTGACTAGGGATGAAAATAGATCAGTTTGACCCATAGAGGCCTACCGCCTAGTCTATATCAAGTTCAAGTTAGGCCAAGTTTTTTTTTTAAAACAGAGAAGGTCAAGACTTCTAAAAAAACCTATTTAGTTAAAAAGGTCACGCTACATGCCACATAATAAGTTTTTTAGGCCTATTGGGTCTGCCTATTTAAATAAATATAAATAATATTTTTTACTACTATAATTATTATATTCAATTTTGATCTTTTTGTTATATATATTCAACTTCTAGTAATTTATGCATATTAACCTTATTTAGCTTTTTGACATATTTAAATGTATTAATATAAAATATAATTTAAGTATGATGTATATAAAGTCATATTCTTCAAAATGTGATGTTAAATATCAAAATAGAATTTAATTTCATTGACATATTAACTCGTTAATCTATTTAAAGATATATTTGATTAGTTATTCAAAAATGTTAAAATGAAACAGACTTTTAAGTAGGCTAACAAGCTATACCAGGCTTCTATCAATGTCATACATAGGCCTAAAAAGTAAAGCAACAGGTCAGACTTAGGCCTTGAATTTTTTGACAGGTCAGGCTCAGGCTTAACAAAACTTAGCTCCGCCCAACCTATTCCCACCCCTAGTTGTGACCAACTAAATTAACCTTTAATAAATGTTTATAGTTTTTAATTAGATAAAACAAATTATTTATAGTCAAGGTGGTCTAATTAAGGTTCAATACCAAATGCTTTACATCTCTCAAAAAAGATTATTTTATTAAGCAGATTTAGGCCTAAAAATAAGAAATTTAATGACAAAACGTCTTACAAGTGTAAAAAGATATATAATTGACTATTTAGTTAAAATATTTTGCATCTCAAAACGTGCGAAAGGTCAAATTATATATATATATTTTAAAGTATTTAGAGTTTGTTTTATACCTCCATAAATGTTGGGTCATTCCTATCATAATTTACGGATCTTTAAAGAATCACATAACCCAGACATATTGACGGTTATACAACATGATGTAGCTAAATATAAAACCATGTTAGTGGCAAAATTTAGTCATAAGTATTTTAAACCTCCATAAACTGCACTTTTATATTCGACTACAACATGATGTAGCCAAATACAAAACCAAGTCAGTGGCAAAATTTAGTCATCTGTATTCGACTACAAGAATATGTATTCGAATACAAGCTTGAAATTTTCAAATAAATCTAAACGTTACAAAGGTGTAATTCGACTACACTCAGGCTGTAGCCGAATACAACTGCGAAGCAATGCAATTTTTCAAGTTCAGATTCAACCTAGATCATTGCATATGTTCATCAAACATCTAGGAACGATTGTCACTGATCTGAAGTGATGTCTAAGGAGCATAAATACTTCTTAGTTTCAGATTTAAGTTAACAATCTTTACATCAATCTTAGAATAACTTTGAATAAACTTTCTAAAATATTTTGAGTTATTCAAAGTCTTACTTTCATATTTCAAGTACAAATTTTACATTGTCATATCATTGAGAAATGTTCTCTATTGTACTTGAAATTATATTACACTGTTATCATTGTACTCAACTATTATACCCTCTTGATTTCAGTTAAAAACATTGTTTTAAAACCATTCAAGTTACTGTGTAAATTGTGGAAAGTGGTGTACTTTCTTCAAGTGTTGTAAACTAGGATAGTGGTGTGCTATTTTAGGGTGATTGTTAGAAGTTTGTAATAGAAGTCTTAGAGTTAGACTTGTACTTATTCTAACAACAGTCAAAAATCTCTTGTGGTGTGCAAGAGGACTGGATGTACCCTTGGTTGCAAGGGGACTCGATGTATATTCCATTTTATATTCACGATAGTGAGAAACACATCAATTGCTAATAAGTTAATTTGATAAAATTGTTATTCTTTTTATTTTATTTATAATTTATTTCCTATTAAATGTTAAGTCAGCAAAAAGAATATTTATTGTGAGATAGATAAAGTAGTTGACTTGGATTACAATGTTGTATCATTGTATGCTTCCTATTATTATACATTAGAATGTTGTATCATTGTATGCTTCCTACTACCTTTTACACCCTTATGCTTCAAATCATCACAACCATGTGTTGTACATTGTCGTGATGCCATGAGTCCATACATGCTCCTTAGTATTTTATTATTAAAAAAAACATTGGTTAAAATAAATTAAGGGTGTTAAAATGGGTGAATTCCACGAATCATTCTGTTTTAGCTTTGTCATTTTAGGCAGATCGGATTGTGGTGTAAGAAAAATAAGAGATTAGGATATGGATTTGATATGAGAATTTTTGATTTGAAGATGAAGAAATTAGGGTTAAAGATGAAAGTTGTCGAGTTTTTATTAAAAAAATTAGGATTGAAGATGAAGATTATTGAACTTTTATTATTTAATTGGTTTATTAATTAATTAATTAGTTTTAATTTTTTAATTAAATGATTAAGTGAGTTAATAAAATGAATCTTAATTTTAAATATTAAATATTGCCTAATTAACAACGATTACACAGTCACCATGTGTCACTTCATTCAAAATTAGTCATGTCACCATTTTTTTAGTAAAAAAGATTCATAAAGAACTTTTTCAAAACTTGTTAGAATTTGTAAGAGTATAAATCAAACAAAAAAAATTACAAGACTAAAATCAAAACGAAGTATATTTGCAAGAACCAAAAATATATTTAAACTTTTTTTTTTAATATCCTCGTCATAAACGTAAAAATAATTGTAATACATTAACTACATCATTACTATTATTTTTTATAAAATATTAAAAAATAAATAAAAGTATTTTTGGCATGATAGCGGACCGACCCGCTTTACTATCCTCAAAATTAAATTCTATTCATAAAGTTTAGTATTCCTCTAAGCGGTGGTTATACTAGTATATAAATTTTGTTAGAAATCTTCGATGAAAATTTTACACATAACATTTGTTTTTTAGTCAAAACTTTATTTCATAGAAAAAAGTAAAGTGTAGCAAATGTTTGTTAACATGTTTTTTATTAGCAAAACAAGTAGTGCTCTCTAAAAAACTCTTAGTTGAAAGAATGTTTTTTTTTTTTTCCATATTTTTAATTTAATGAGTAACAACTTCTCCAAAAAAAAATTAAATAACAATTATTTTTATTTAATAAATCCTCTCTTCAAAACATTGATTTATATTTTTTAAGCATTTTTATTTTGTTTCAAAATTTTGATAGTTTTAAACACCTAAGATATATTTGGCATATTCTTCTAAATAGTAATTATTCTATTTACCCGTTATAAGAGTATCTATATTACTTGTAAAAAAAATACTATTTATAATGAAGTATTTATTAAAGTTGTATTGAAAATTGACACATATTAAAGATATTTTGATGGTAGTACATCAGCTAAGAAATTTCTTAATAAGTGTATTTACTTTAGGGTCTCTATAAGAAGAATTTTGGAGACTGTTGAGGGGAGGATTTTAGAGGTCTCAGTCTATATTGTAGTTTTTTCTAAAACATAATTGTTCATGTATATAAACAAGAAATACGTAATGTAAAATCTTAAAAGCTCTCAAGAGACTTCCCAAAGTGTTAAGTAGGAGAAATACATTGTTTATGAATGTGGAAGAGACCTCTCCAACCCTAATTGTCTCATGTCCTTTTATAAGCGAATATTCCTTGGAAAATGGGTCTCCATGATCTAGGTCCATTTGATCTAGCCTCCACTTATTGTTGTTATGCCATTTGTGGAAGAAATACATTGTTTGTGAATGTGGAAGAGACCTCTCCAACCCTAGTTGTCTCCCATCCTTTTATAAGTGAATATTCCTTGGAAAATGGGCATCCATGATCTAGGTCCATTTGATCCAGCCTCCACTTATTGTTGTTATGCCATTTGTCTTAAGGTTGACGGATGCACGGTTGTGCCACCCTGTCCCCCATACGGGTGCACGGTCATGCCACCCTGTCTTAGGATTGACGTGTGCATGGTCGTGCCACTCAATCTTATGTGCGGGTGCACAATCACGTCACTCTATCTTTCGTACAGAGTTGAAGTGTCTAAGTTGAGTGCCACGATGTTCCATGTGATGGGTTGCATCCAAATGAAGTTCAATAAGCCCAATACACCCACTCTCATTTTAGGCCATTGTTGGTCTTTTTTCCTTGGATATTCCATCCAGTCCACAAAGCGGCAAGCCATTTAGGGTGTAGGCGTTTTTCCTTGTTGCTTGAATCTCCCCTTTTGAATCTTCAATTATTCAAGTATATTTGAGTAAAAAAGTCCACAAGTCTTCAGCTCTCATAATCTTGAGTCTTCAATCTTTAGGTATAATTGAGTGGACAAATCTATAGGTCCTCAACGCTCCTAGTCTTGTGTCTTCATATTTTCAAGTTTGATTGAATGCACGAGTCCACAAAGCTTCAACTCTACCACCCATGTGCCTAAGCTTGGTCGTGCATCTACGTGCCTTAGCTTAGTCGTGGGTCTGCATTCAAGAAGAACACACATTTGGCTTGGCTTTCTGTGAGAAACTTCCCTCACGATCACCTCATTGGAACTTTGATTCAATCATGGAAACACATTAAGAATAGGTTTTACCGTGTCCGCCCACACCCCCACTTATGCACATTTTTTTATGATGATGGATAAAAGCCATTTTCTCTATCTTTGACCCATAACCCGATTTCCAGGAGAAGCATTTCTCAGTTGTCCCCCCATAGAGGAGGAGATGGTCAACATCACTATCTTAAGTACTATGAGTAATGTTAGTGTGATTGATTTGCTGAAATTAGGAAATAAGAAAGAACAACTTGCGGCTCTTCTTCATATGTCTCGCATTCATTCACTTTCTTGATACTCTGCTTTATTTTTCGATGTTATATATTTCTGTTTACCTCGCATAACTTTGAATTTTGTTTTTGAATCATGTCTTAATGACAACTTGTTCTTTTGTTGTGTAGGATCTTGCAGGATGACTCATCTTATTGTCGTCGAGCGACGTGCTATAAAATAACAGACGAGTACTGACGTTGGGGGGAGAAAATCTTTAGCTACCCTCAAGGGTGTTCCTGTGCCTTCTTTTAATCTTCCTGTTGCATCTCGTAACAAGCACGCCTGCTCAGAAGTTCACGCTACTGCCACATCAATCGGTGTACCCCCCATCCACCTCAACCACTATTGAGCTCAAATGAGGATATGGATGAATGATTGAGTATGAGGTCAACCAAGTGGTTGTTGACCTCAGAAATTGATGCTTCTATTGTTACCTTTTTTCCATGTTATGTGTTGAACTCCTTTGTTATTAGTTGTTTGCATGCCTCACTTTTGTGTTGGTGATTAACGTGCCTCTCTTTTGTTGGTTATGTTTTGAATGTTGTTCCAACAAATCAATTCACTTTCTACAAGATATTTTGTCATTGTTATTTTTATTTATTGTTTCCTTTTGCATGATCTATGTTTGTAATTTAGTCTTGACGGCATGATTCTATCGGCTATCCGTAACAAACGTGAAGGAAGCACTCTTTAAGGGAGTTTCTCTATAACGTAGTCTTGAAGGTATGACACTTTTTGCCGTCCTTATCAAATTTCAAGGAAACACTTTCAATGGGAGCTTCCATATAATGTAGTTTTGTAGATGCGACTCTCTCAATCATCCTTATTAGACGTCAAGGAAGCACTCTCAATCGGATCTTCCCTATAACTTAGTCTTGAAGGTATGACTCTTCCAGTCATCCTTATCAAACGTCAAGGAAGCAATGCCAATGGAAGTTTCATTATAATGTAGTCTTGAATATATGCCTTGGTCGGACATCCTTATCAGACGTCAAGGAAATTGTAACAGCCCGATTTTTTTTAAAACAAATTCAAATTCATAATAAAGAGAGAAATAAATACTTTTGGATAAAATATTTAAGTCGTAACTCAACGACAAAGTCAATAATATTTACAAACAGCGAAAACGGTTTTGAAATGAAAATCCAAAGTATTTAAAACAGCAAGATACACCAGGGCTATGAGACCTATCCAACGTAGCTCATACCCCTGGGGTATTCTCGGCAGACACCTGTACAAAAGAACTGCCCCAAGAATTTTAACTTCCCCACGTCACATCAAACAGTGGTACAAGGACCCATCAAAATAAAAGTCAAACTAACAATATATGGTATAGGTACAATCTTCCAGAATGAAATAAAAACAACCACAATAGATAGACATCTGGCCCCTATACAGCCATGTAATCTGATCATGCTTCAAAAAAAACTATAACCCAAGTGATCTCCACGCACCCCGCAGAAATTCTTCTGACACAACAGTGGTCAGGTAACTCTAACTCCGTTCCCATCTCTAGAGTACTAACTGGTAGGACGATCCTGATTCTCATCTGAGGGCAAAGCCCAGGTTTCCACAATAATTATAAAGGTCACCAACCGAAATTAACAAATATCACATAGCATTTAAATTTTAAATGCACAAAATAACCTTTCAACTAAGCATACATCTAGAAAGGGTTTTCATATGTCACACATGCATAATCAAAGTTGAAAAATGAAGTTTTTAACAAATTGCACTATCGTATTTGAATACAACATCCTTGTATTCGAATACAGTGCTATTTCACAAGTCAGTAGCAAAATTGAATATCTGTATTCGACTACCCACTGCTTGTAGCCAAATACAACTGCTAAAATTTGCATATTTCAGTTTCGAAAACGTTTCGCAATCATTCAACACTTACCACACAAAATCAATCAATCACACTCATCAATTACGGCACAATTACAAACGACAACCGAGTATGTATATACAACCATCATAGTATATCAAACATGACTCGCGTGCCAAGCCCCCTAATGCAATGCAGATATACCAATGCACATGATTCCGGAATTCCAAACCAAAACCCTCCTCGAAAGGGTGTAAATCTTAATTGTACAGCCTCTCACAGACCAGTACTAATTATCAAGGTGCAATCTCTCACGGATCAGCATAATTTACTATCGTACAGCCTCTCAAAGACCAGCACAATTTTCTATGTATGCAGTTGTTCACAGATCAGCACGACTTACAAGAGTGCAATCTCTCACAGATCAGCATGACGCGAAAATTCCCGCAAGGATAAGATGAACCAACTATTCACATGGCATCATCTCGTGGCCCATCACGGTTACCACTATCACTATGGCCCATCGCGATCACCATGTACTATGAAATGCATGAGCATACTCTGACTATTTTCACCACAATCATTAAGTAAATGCAGCTATTAAAAGATTCCCCTTTTTTAATACTCATTTAACATTAATGATTTTTCAATTTTTTCACAACGCATACTCAAACATATATTCATCCATAAAATTCATAACGCATACTCAAACATATATTCATCCATAAAATTCATAACGCATATGCCATCAATTATGGATATATCAATCGCACATTCATCACACATCCACATCTCAAACACAACAAATTCAATCAATTCAAATTCCAAAATTTCACACCAAATTTAATCACGAATCACTCGTATTCACAACTCCACATTTTCAAACATAAACCACCAAATTTAATCTCCAAAATTTTCAACCATAAATCACCAAATTTAATCTCCAAAATTTTCAACCATAAATTGCCAAATTTAATCTCCAAAATTTTCAACCATAAATTACGAAATTAAATCTCCAAATTTTCAACCATAAATCACCAAATTAAATCTCCAAATTTTCAACCATAAATCACCAAAATAAATCTCCAAATTTTTAACCATAAATCACCAAATTCAAAACTCCACAATTTCAAACGTAAACCTCCAAAATTTTCAACCATAATCCACCAAATTAAATCTCCAAATTTTCAACCATAAATCACCAAAGTAATTCTCCAAATTTTTAACCATAAATCACCAAATTCAAAACTCCACAATTTCAAACATAAACCACCAAATTCAATCTCCAAAATTTTCAACCATAATCCACACATAAATCACACCTCAAAAATTCATAATATTAATTATGAACACATAAACCACACCAAACTTGAATCACCACAACAACATTAATATATCAGAGTTCTCCCACCGCTAACTCGGTGCCAATAGTCTCGATTCCTTTTCGAGACTCAAGGAGCTAACTACATAAACATAAATATTTATAACAATTTGTTCACAACTAAAATTTATCCAACAACAACAAAATTCCCAAAATTATATCTTTTTCACACACCAAATAATCAACATTAATTCAATCTCAGCAAGTCGCACACAATTCACATCAAACTACACCTTAACCGCGTCAATTTTAAATTCCACTAATTCACGCATAAACCAATTAAATTCATTTTCACCATTTTACACATCAAATACACCAAATTTCTTTTCCATAAAATCACATATAATGTCCTAAATGCAAACTAAAAGTTTGGAAGGAGCCCTTACCTCAACGGTAGCTCTAACAACCGATTACGGCACTGCGATTAATTCTGGTGAAATATTTTGTTCACATGTCACTTCGAAAACTAGCTCACTAGCAGCGCAGCGTGGAGGTGAGCAACTTTCCCTTCTGTCACTTCGCGAGATGAAGCTTAGATCTAGTAAATAAATAAGGATTTGTGTTTGTGGGTTTTGTTTATTTTTTTGAAAACTTAAGAAAGAAGAAGAAGAAAGAAACAGGCGACGCAAGGATTCTGTTTTTCCCTTTCCCGGTTTCTCATACATATATATACTGACATCCCTATTACTATATATGTATATATAATATACTAACATATATACTATATACTAGCTAATATATATATAAGTTAAGGGACCACGGGTGGTATTTAGCCTATATATATATATATTATTACTTACAATCATAATATTATATATATATATATATATATTATAATTAAACCAAATTAATAAATATCTAAATATTCTTACACACATCTCCATAACGTAATTAAATTATTTCTCATCAAATAATTTTAAATGTTCTCAAAAAGACATTTCTGGCATTTAACCCACAAAATATCATTAAAATTGGCTAAAAAGTCTCATAATTCAACACCAAAATACAAAAATTACACATTAAAACTAAGGGTCTCACAGAAACAATCTCAGTGGAAGTTTCCTTATAACGTAGTCTAGAAGGTATGACTCTACATAATATCCTTATCTAACGTAAAGGAAGCACTCTCAATTGGAGGTTCCATATGACTTAGTCTTGAAGGTGTGAGTTTTTCATTCATTCTTATTAGAAGTCATGGAAGCACTCACAATGGAAGCTTCCTATAACGTAGTCTTGAAAGTATGACTCTGCTAGTCATCTTTATTAGACGTCAAGGAAACACTACCAATAAGAGCTTTCTATAATATAGTCTTGAAGGTATGACTCTGTCGACCATCTTTATCAAACACCAATGAAGCGCTCTCAATGAGAGTTTTCCTATATTGTCGTCTTGAAAGTATGAATCTGTCGGTCATCCTTATCGGACGTCAAAGGAACACTCTGAATAAGAGTTTCCCTATAATGTAGCTTCTTCTCCGGTCTTCGTGTCGGTCATCAAAGTAAGTGCTTAGTCTTCTTACTCGATTGGCCCTAACAAGAGAGTTGCACACGGCTAACCTCGATCAGCTTTTGGCTAGTTGTACTCGCCTAGGTTCCTCTCGGTCAGGCTCTACCATCTCCATTGGTCAGATTGATCTCACTCATTTTGTTGTCCATCATTGGGCTCGGCCTAGCCCTTCCACTCGACCACTCATCAAGCCAACTCCTCCCTTCTATTAGCTTTATAAGGTTCAATTGATTGAGCTTAATATTACTTGGTCACCTCTCTTTTATTTGTCGACTCCTTCCTTGCTTTATTGAATAAACTTCATTGGAGTTGGCCACTTTCAATATAGCATTGTTAAACATGTTTTTAGTGAAAAAAGTGGTTTTATATGAATCTTTTTTATTGGATGGAAGTTTGAATGTAATAATGAAGAAGGCTTGGAGCACCTACAATCCTATCAAATATTTATCTTTGGAAGATTACATCTCTAATTAAATTTTTAAAGAAAGTCCTATTACACAAGTCAAATATAATTAAAGAAAAACGAAGACTAAATCATCTCTTTTTCCTTAGTTACGTTTAATAAGTCAAAAGGTAGGCTCTTGAATATGAAAACTTCTTCATTAGTATATCAAATGAAAGTTCAAATAAGGAAGACATTTACTGAGGAAGATGTAAATCAATAGACTTAGTTTATTTATGTATTAGGATTTGGTAATTCAAACCTCATATGTAATATGAATTAATGGATCTGGTTTAGATAGCCTTAGAAAGACCTTATATTTTTTTTAGCTATTTGGTAATAAGTATTGCAGTTATAATGTAATGTGTATTTCTTACAAGTGTAATATGAATTATGAATTGAATAAATGCTTTCTTGTTTTTATCCTCTATTTATCTCCTTGTTTTCTTCTATTTTCTCTTTGTGCCCTCGTTTTTCCTCTATGTCCAGTTCTTTTTTTTCTCCTCTATTTTTAACTTTTCTTTTCTTTAATTTTTTTTCCTCTTATCTACCACAACTCTTCATCTCCTTCCATAAATAGTCTCAAGCTTTTAAATTGTCCCACATATCTTAAAGTGTCTATCAAACTCTAGGGTTGATATATGTCTCACTCTTTGTTTTCCTCCATGCCCTCATTATTATGTCTTCTCTTTCGAAAACGTTTTTGTTTCATTTCTCAAAAAATCTAGCTATTTATACCTTAAATGTTTCCAATCCCCCTTCTTGTGTTCCTTTTATCATCTCTCAACTCCATGTGTTTCCTTTTCGTTCACCTTTTACCTTTCTTAAATGCATCTGCTATGGATGTTGATTCGTCTTCTAGTAGGAAAAGGAAGTCATTTGTTTGTTGTGTGATGTTCTTTAATTGGTTTTATGTGTGTTTCTGTGCATGACTGCTTGTTGTGATTTCCATAATTTCACTTTTTTTATAATGACAAAGGGGGAAAACAGTATAATATATAATAATACAATTAATCGTGTGCTTGCACTATTTTCGTCATCTGCATCTGTTTGTTGCATCTGCATCTAATTGTCATTTTGAATAGCACTTGCATTTCACCCTTGTTTTGAAAGGCTTAACACCCTCTAAAGGCATGGTTTGTTCCATTAGGCTTAACATCCTAAGAAGAACAATAACTCAAAAGTTTTACATCCTGATAATTGTGAGTTGTTCATCAATAGACTTCATAAGAATCCAAAGGCTTAAAATCTTAGTAATCTGTGAACTCTTTTTGGAAAGTCTTGTCAAATTTATGATAATGTATCTATTTGCTTATCTTTATGTCTCTATGCATTCCTTTTTTATTTTATTTTTCATGTGTATCAAAAATGAAATAACTTAATAAGTTTGAAACTCTTAAAGAATCATGTTTATCATATTCAAGGAGAGTTCAAAATATTGATTTATAAGTTTTCTTTTAGGAGATCAAAAGATTATTAAGTCAAATAATTTTTTCAGTACTACATTTAGAGGGAGGTCTCTTTTAAATATTTTTTTTTGAAGGAAAATTGTTCATTAATTGTATTGTTATTTGTCTACATCAAAAAGGGAGAGATTGTTAGTGCAAAAGTAGTTTTTGCTACAATCCTCTAGTTGATGTTTTGATGATAACGAAAACAAACAAATAAAGAACAATTATCCCCTAACTATATGCTAAGAGTGCAGATTAAATTAAAAGACTAAGATTTAATATTAATGACTATCTATTCTAAGGTAGCATAAATTATGAGTAAGTTAGAGATAATAATCTAAGTGTTTCTAACACAAAATATTATCACCTAATAAACAAGGAATTATGTTTACTAATAAAGCAATTTAATATACAAAATAAGAAGCATTTCAATATGTTGGAACCAAGTTGGTTGCATACTTAGAGTTTTGATGATAACAAAAGTATTCTATGAGAAAAATATATTTGACTTCAAAGAGTATGAAAGAAGATTCATGTTCTTGAAGAAAATCTAAAATAAGATTTGATTCAGATTTATAATTGAAGAAAATCTAAAATAAGATTTGATTCAGATTTATAATTGAAGAAAATATAAAATAAGACTTGACTCAAATTTATAATTGATGAAAATCTAAACTAAGATTTGATTCATATTTATAATTGAAGAAAATCTTTGACCAAGTTGTAAAGAAGATATGGTCAAGATTTGATCAAGATTTATCTACAACAAAATATGAACAGAATCAATCTAAAGAATTTACAAACGCAATTTGAACAAAATAGGAACAAAATCAATCTGAGGAATTTACAAACTCAATCTAAACAAAATAGGAACATAATCAATCATGAAAAATTTACAAACTCGATTTGAAAAAGATACAATTCAGAATTAAACAAGGACTAAATTGAAGCCATAATTTTAACTATAAATATATACACAAGGTTGAGGAAGAAGATCATCAAAAATCAAAAAAGAGTAGAAGAACTCATAAGCTCAAAATTTCAAATTCATCTTAGAGTTCAAAGAGACAAACACTTGTTCAAGTTAAAAATATTTTCTGATTGTTTTTTCTTAGAGTGTGAGAGTTATTATTATTATCAGTTTTGTTAAAAGCAAACACTTAAAGTTCCAATCTTTTGTATCCAACTCGATGGTGGTTTAATTCCTTCTTCAATATGGGGTTGTAAGGTTGTTAAGAGAGAAGACTTGACTTGTAGGGTCAAGGTGGTTACTTCCTTCTTCAATCTAGGGTTGTCAGTTTGTTAGGAGAAGACTTGGCTTGTAGGGTCAAGGTGGTTAGTTCCTCAAAAGTCTGGGGTTGTCAGGTTGTTTGGGAAGACTGGTTTGGAGGGTTAGGTGCTTTGTAATTCAAGGCATTTGAATTAGTGGATTAAAGCCTTCTGAATGAGGTAAGTGGATGAAGCCAAGTTAGTAGTGAACCACGATAAATATATGTGTTAAATTATTTATGCTTTCATTGTTTTCTGCTTCTGAATCCAATTGCTTCTTATCTAAGTAATTCATAAAAACCAACCAACATTAAATTAACAAAAAGTTATCAACTTTGTCAAACATAATTCAACCCCCATTATCATGTTTGCACCTTCAATTTGCTCCATCGATAATTGTTTGGTTCTTAAAAGTTGAGACGAGGTTGTGAGGCTCACCCACTTTGTCATAAGAGTCAATGGTCGGTTCTCTAACATACTACTAATTTCGGTGCCTGTAACTTTATTACGCAACAGCTCCAACTACTAGTAAAGCTCCCTTTAATGAGCTTCCATATGCTTTCTTAGTTTGCGTTCGCATGTCTCGAGCTGTTGAGTAAGCTCAGCCTCCTAGAAAATTCCCTTGTGGTGTTGTTGTAGTAGTTCTTCATTTTAACACTATTTTTTAGTGTTTCGCTCCTACAGCTCCCTCACAACACTCATGAGTTGTGTGAAGAGCAAGTCCTGCCCTTCGCTCACATCTGACTAGTCAAAAACATTTCCAGGTATGAGTGTGGCCATAGTAGTGAGTTAGTGTTTGTCTAGTGATGAAGCTAGATCGAAGGAGAGTTTTACCGTAGCCCCACGGTGGGTGTCAATGTTCATGTATATAAACAAGAAATACATTTATGTAAAACCCTAAAAGCCCTCAAAGAGACTTCCCAACCCTAGTTGCCTCCTCTCCTTTTATAGGCAAATCTTCCTTGGGAAATAGGCCTCCATGATCCAGGCCCATTGGATCCGCTTTCCACATCTTCTTGTTGTGCCATTTGTCTTAGGGTTGACGAGTGGTACGGGTGCAAGATCTTGCCACTCTATCTTCTGTATAGAGCTGAGTTGTCTGAGTTGAGCGCCACATTGTTCCAAGTGATGGGATGCATCCAAATGAAATCCACAAAGCCCAATTCCGCAACTCGCATTTTGGACAAATGTTGATCCTTTATGTCTTAGATATTCCATCCAATCCATTAATTAATGATCATATAAGATTTCAATCACATTTCAATAATTCATAGTAACATTTTATAACTCATTTAATTTCAATAAGAAAAATAAGTCTTCCCATCTCCTCCCCTCCAAAACTTCCCTTAGAAATAGACTCTTAAGCAATTGTTCCTGTCGTCCCAAATTATATGTCACTTTGGTAATTTTACATAAATTAAAAAATGTAGTTAATGACTTAATGTGGTATGGAAAAGAAAAAATTATAATTCATAAATTATAAGAATTGGAAAAAGATAACGTAATAAATAGTTAAGGACATAACTTTAAAATATGTATTAATGGTTCATTCACTCCTAGCCGATTTGGCGACCAAATATTAACAGAGGCCAGTTAGAGACCGAATTTTCGGTGTTGTTAACCAAATATAAAGCAGTCACTAAATCGGTAATAAAATTGTCTTCTGATGTGAGTATATTGTTCATGTTTACATTAGTTTCTAAAATCTATTAACTTGCTCATTTATGTTCGGATAGTATCTGAAATGGCAAATGAATCATGATATTATAGATTTATTTTTTGGAGTGAATTTTTATTTCTCATAGAACATATTCCTTTCAGGTTTTTCTAGGCGTTGTTTGGGATGGTGGTCGTGGTTGATTTGCAGGATTGTTGGTTTTTCTAGTTCTAGTTGCATATTCTTTTACTAATTTTGCATGTGACTTTTTTACTTGAGGATGGTCTGGTCAAATGGCTTAAATTGTGGAGGAGATTAATTAGGAAGTGAGATATACATAGGAAGTTTTGGTGTGGTCGCATGAAATGTTTTGAACCAATTCACGTCTACAAGAGCTGTGGAATATCCTTGAATGGGAAGAATAATGGACTTATGCACTTTGGAGGCAATGAAGTGATCAACTACTGTTATGGACAAGGTGTTGATGTGATCAAAATGCATTAGGTATTAATTATAAAACATTTATTTAAGAGCATTAAGAATTGGTATAACATGTAATGATATTGCCACAAATTTGTGTAGTTATTTACAATGAATACCTTTTGTAATGAATATAGAAATATACACATTTATTTATAGAGGGATCTCAGTTGTGTTAGTTAATTATGGTAATATTTATATCTCTTTTAAGATAAATAAATATATATATATATATATATGGTAAAAAAAAATTAATTGTTTTTAACCAGCGTACAAATTAGAGAGCGATTTTATTAAAATTATGAAAGTTGCGGTTGCTAAATCGATCACTAAAAATGGTCACTAAAATCGATTGCTAAATCAATATCTAAAGTAAAAAATGTTGTAGTGGGTGGCTAAATCGGTCACTAGCCATTAGCGACTAGTGGTTTATTAACGAAAATAAAATGACATATAATTTGAGACAAACATATTTTGTTAGAATAATATATAATGTAGGATGGAGGAAGTAACATTTTGAAATAGAAATGAGCTTAATAAGCATGCCATTGTTAATTGAGGGCTACAGCCTACAAGGTATAAACACATTAAAAATAAATTATTGATTTTTAAATGAACGAGGTTGAATTATTATAATTTTTGAATATATTAAAATTAAAAATAAATAAATAAATTTTTGGTCCCTATATATATTATATTTTATTTTTAGCTCTTTTAATGTTTTTCTTCAAATAATAATTTCTTAATTATTTTTCATTAATAATTTTGGTTTCTACTTTTAAATCAATTCAAGTATATCGTATGAATGATATTTTGCATGCATGTTTGAAACATTATAAGAATCTCTCATACAAAAATTTAAATTTTTTAACAAGGGATGAATTAAATATGATTTTTTTAAAACTTTTAGTGCTTAAAAATTCATATTTGATTCACCTTTTGTTAAAAAACCCTAAATTTTTGCAGGGGAGATTCTTATAATGTTTGAAACATGCCTGAAAAAATCCGTCAAAAAATTCGAATGATACACATGAGTTTGCTTAAAAGCAGGAATCAAAATTGTTGATAAACCACATTTGAGTCATTGTTTGAAAAAAAAAATTAGAGGAACTTAAAACAAAATATAGTATATTTATAGGGACCAAAACTTTTTTTTTTATTAATAAGTAATTATATTAACTAAAACGAAAGTTGAGAATGATACTTTTACGTGCATCAAAAATGAATCTAACAAAAGAAAAGGAGGGTACACTGTTTGAACCAAAAAAAATAGCATTATCACTAAATTGAGTTAAAAAATGAGCACCTCTATTTGCTTCTTATGGAGAATAACTGAAGGAGTAGGTCCAGTCCATCTATTGCAATTTTGGGATTATCTATTTTAGGAGGATAAGCAAGACAGTAAACTTAAGTATAACCTTTCTTTATCATAGAGAGGAGAGCTAGTGAGCCAATTTAAAAAATAACATTATGAATACCTTTATCACAAGTCAATGAAACACCAGTGCGAGAAGGCTACGTTTCAGAAAAATATGGAGCTATTGAATGTCACTTTGTAGTAGAAACTACTTATGAACTCGTCATTACGGTTGCAAAGGATTTCCCCACAAACCGAGGAGCCATCAATGTGGGTGTAAGCACCATCATCTTTTATCTTCATAACCCTACACAAGATTTAATCCATGTTTTTTTGTTAGAGTTAATCAAATTATGCTTTAAAGCCTTACTCTTGATCAAAGAGTTTTGAATAGAGTCAACTTGGTTAGAAATATAATTTCACACATCAATCCCACCTTTGTACTTTGGAACAAAACCAAAGAGTTTCAATCATTCTAGAGTTCATTAATCGGCACACCAAATAACATTTTTCATGTCTAAGGGATGTTTCTAATGTTGTGAGTAAAATTTCATTCAAGTCAAACATAAGTACCAAGACTAAAGAATTTGCTCCAAAATTCGAGCTTAATAACTTTATTCTAGAATAGTTGAACATCTTCACAATTCCTCACAACGTGCATAAGGATCTCAGGTGCAGAGAAACAACACTGGTAGAGGTCTTCGGAAAACTTATTTAACCTTTAAAAGAAATCATAAATGACACTTTGGTTAAAAAATTATAAACCAAACTAAATAATGGTAGACATACTAGAAAATCCAAGAAACGAACTAAAAATATATTTGAGAACCAATCACTAATTTTTTTTGTACTAAAAATAATATCTATTCATTTAAATTGATAGAAATTGCATCGATAAAATATTTTAATTCAAAGTCACTAAAACTAAAAGTGATGAATTTGCGAATAAATTTACAACATCTAAGTTAATGATATAAAATGTCAAAATATCTACAAGTGTGACAAAGGCTACAAAAATAACAAAATTAAGGTGTCCAAAAATACTCATGTCTACCAAACTATAATGTTGAAAAGGCAAAAATTATTGATTAAATTTGCAATTGATTAAAGTTGATATGTCAATCTGAACCAAAACGTCAAACAAACACGTCGTATAAAGATGAAGAGTAGGGGTGTACATGAGTGCAGGTCGACCCGCCAACCCGATCACCCAACCCAACCCGATTTTTACCCGTATCCGGTCACTTTCGGGTCCAACCCAACCCATTGAAACCCGCTTATATTTGGTTCGGGTAATGGGTTTAACAATTTAAACCCGTCGACCCGACTCGGTAACTAGTTTTATATATATATATATATATATATATATATATATATATATATATATATATATATATATATATATTTTTTAATTTTGTTTGGAAGCCCCAGCACTCAAATAGGGTTTCATTTCTCTTCTTCTTCTTCTTTTTCTTCTTCAGATTTTCAACTGCCTTCATCAACTTTTTGCGTCCACCTTCTTCCACACTTCTTGAGGTCGCGCCGCCGTCCACCTTCTTCTTTTGTTCTGCAAGTGCTCATAACAGATTTTTATATGAATTAGTTATAATAAGATATTATTAATAATTGATTTTTATATGAATGTTGATGCAAGGTGTTCATGCGTCTAGGCTAAATACTGAGTTTTTCTCGCAGTTTAGCGTTTAATTTGTTTTGGTCTTGTAATCTCGTATAGACCTACTCATAAAATTCGTATCTAATTTTTGAATTGTCTCTTTCAAAAGAGCAATTTAATTTTTGAGTTAAATACTATTTATTTAAATGTTATATTTGTTATAGTTTTACAAAATAAATGTATGAACGAAAAGTTTATGCTTATAATGAATTTAGTTTAAATTTTTTACATTTAAATCTATTAAACACTTTTTTTAGTATTTTATTTGAAAATAATAAGTACTCTAACTATAAACAAATGAAGCACTACTATTAAAAAATTATGATAGTTTAGTAAACTAAAATGGTTAATGGATTATGTGTAATGATGAAAGTAATGTGGTGGACCAAATAGCAATGCTAGCTGTTTTCTCCTCACTTTTATTATTAATATTTGTTTTTGCAGATTCCCAATAGTTTCCTTTCAGTTGAGAAACTTGTTAAGTGTTTGTACTTGAAGTTGACATTGCTTAGAATTGATAAATTTTCATATTTTATTGATTTACTGTTGTAGAATTTATTTATGTATTTGAAGATTGTGGGATTTATATTTTTTGTGTGAGAGGTAGATGACTTTTCTAAAGAATTGAATGTTGTGATTGAAATTTTATAGTTTTTGAGACATTCAAGTATTAAATATATTTTCATTCAATATATTTTCCCGTAAAATAAAAAACTGTTTATTATTTATGTATAACCAACCCAACCCAACCCATTCTTGATCAGGTCGGTTCTGTCCGGATTAAATGAAAAAAATACGGGTTTAGAACTTAACCCAATCCAAAGATAATCGATCGGGTCGGATATTGGGTTTTGTCAAAATCGGTCCAACCCAACTTACGTACACCCCTAGAAGAGATTATGAAACACAAAAATAAAAATTATATATGTATGAAAATCCCTCTTATTTAAATAAAAGTGAAAAGGAAATCATTTAAAATGATGATTTAAAAAAAAAAATAGATCAAATCCACCAGTCGTTAGTGAGAGGGATGCGGCTAGAGTTTATGAAATTTAGGATATTTGACCGAGAACCAATCACTAGCGAAAGTCACATTTTGGATTTTTTTTTATTTTTTTTTATTCTTCTAAATTTTAATACATTTGGCGAAGAACCTGTCACATGGATTCAAGTACCATGTGACTATACTCATGATTTTTATTTTATTTTATTAAACTATACTCATGATTTAACCTATATAATTATGCAGATGGACCAACCGGACTAAATAATGTGAGTGATTAATAGATTCAACTCTAGGTTTGAATTGGGAGCCTAGCTTTTGCAGAAACATCGTTTTTTATATGACTAATTGTGCATAAATATCGTTAATTTATATTAATCATAATTGTAGTTTTCTTAATTTCTGAATTCGATTCCTCTATTTTAAAATTTGACTGTTTTGATCTTTCATCATGATTGTTTAACTAAAAAATGGCAATGTAGCATACTTTAAATAATGTGACATATGATACGATAACGTATAATTTTTAATATTTATGAAATTGCAATAAAACCCTTTAAAATCTTAACTTTCAACTTCAGAAATTTTTCATTTTTGTAATTTAATTAATGTCATGTGAATAATTAATGCATTTAGATGGTTCTATATCATGAAATCATATGCTACATCATTTAGAATATGTAAAATCATTATTTTTAGTTCAAAAATCTGAAGGAGGGATCAAAATTGTCGACTTTTAAAATAGGGGATTTGATTTCATAAATTGGTGAAAATAGATTGATCAAAACTACAATTAAGTCTTTATATTACATTTGTACTCAAATTAATATAAGTTTTGTTTAAAAAAATTTCTAAATATAATTATTATTTTAAACTGTTAATTTTTTTTTTACAAAATACTACTAATGAATTTAAATATAAACACAAAATAGTCATATTTTGTGGATCAAAATATAAGTAAAATTTAACTAATTTGACTTTATTTCATGCTATTTTTCTCAAAATATTCATTTTTGTTTTGTTTTTGTTTTAACACTCTGACTCAGTGAGGAGTGAGGAGAAATGAGACACTAGTAATCTAGAGATCGATCCAAAGGTAAGTAAATCTGATCAATAATTTTCTAGGAAGAACTTGAATTTGGGCTCTTCATGTATTACAATTCTTGATTTAAATAATTGATAAAAGAAAAATAGATAAAAGTAAATTGAATATTATTGATAAAATAAGATTATGAATTACATCAATGGTTACACAGATTTATATAGTTAATTAGATAAATAACTAACCAATTTAACTAACTAACCAACAATGATATTTAACATATTAAGATATCTAACATCCCCTCAAGCTAGAGTGTGTTTAATACACTTCGAACTAGGAAAATCGCAAGAAAGAAATTCCGGAAAAGATATTGGCTAAAAGGAATTTGTCAAATCATCAACGAAAAAATATGATTTTTGTGTGTTTGACTATCCAAAGTATGAATAAAAGGTAATATTGATAGAATATGAAAAACTAATTAAGGCTAGAAAGAATAAAATTATGCTTAACCATCTAATGTATAATTTTTTTTGTTTTGTTTTGAGTAGAAGCTAAATGACATCCAGGCTAAAAAGAATGAATTTTACTTAACTATCCATTTCTTTATGCATAGATATGGACATAAGCTACAATGCCAATTAAAAAAACGAATTTTGCTTAATTATCATTTCTTTATGGACATTTATGGACATAAGCTACAATTCCAAAAAGAATGAATTTTGCTTAATTATTCGTTTATTTATGGACATTAGCTACAATGCCAATTAAGGGTAAAAGAAAGAATAAATTTTGTAGAATGTCAATTAAGACTAAAAGAAAGAATGAATTTTGTAGAATATCAATTAAAGCTAGAAGAAAGAATAAATTTTATAAAATTCCAATTAGGCTAATTATAAATAAGGAAGAAATATATCACCAAATTTTTGGTATTCTATAAAAACTTTGACAAATATTGATCATAAAACCCAATCAACAATCTCGCATTGCTTAACGTCATGTTTTTAGTGTTTGTTTATACTAGATTTTGATGTGTAGGTTGAAGATTCACTTGAAATGATTATGTTTTCTATAGTGACAAATTGCATCCCCTCAACTGTTTTTGTGACAGTCAAATTTGAATGTATGCACTTATAATAATTTTTTAGAAACTCGCCACCTTTATTCATTGAATTAGAGTCTTGATCACTTGATTTGGTCATTCTTATTTGTCTTTTGAGACAATGAATGTTGAATTGGAGATGAACTAAAGTGTTGATGAATAAAGATTATAATCGAGGAGGAAAAAAATGTTTCAAAAAAAAATTTCTCAAAAAAATATTGAGATGAAAATAATATAGCGGAATAATTATGCTCTGATACCATATTACAATTCTCGATTTAAATCATTGATAAAAGATAAATGAATAAAGGTAAATTGAATATTGTTGATAAAATAAGAGAATAAATTACATCAATAGTTACATAAACTTATATAGTTAACTAGATAAACAACTAAATGATATAAAATAATTAACTAACTACTGTAACTAACTAACTGTTTTAACTAACTAACCAACAAATATATATACATATTAAGATATCTAACACAATGCACCATTAAATAGAAAAAAATATTTACCTCTTCAATCTAACAAGTTCCCACGCAACATTAAATAGAACATTCTTTTAAAAACATTACTCTTTCTGTCTCACAATCAATATCACTTTAGAAACAAAAAATTATCTAAAAATAAATATTATTTACAATTTTCAATATAACTTTAATTATTTTTTTCTTTATTACCTTTTAATGGTTACTATATACACATTTCCAAAATATTATAATACTTTGCATTGATAATAGTGAAAGATC
>JBBPBP010000003.1:24656906-24677119 GCA_037974735.1 Cicer chorassanicum
TATATTAAGTTATATATTTTTAATCATTATAAAATTATTAAAATAACGTCAAAATTCAATTTTTAAATTTATATTTTGTTACTTTTATTTTTAATTTTTTACATTTAAAAATTTATATTTAATTTATTAATGTTAAAAAATTCAATATTTTGATGGATAGCATTTTTTAATGTTTTAAATATAATGATTAAAAATTATTCAAAATATTTTAAGTTAAAAAATAATTAAATATATTTTACTTTATATGGAACAAAAACTATTTGCTAAAAATTTTTTTTAGAAATGTAAAATTATTTTTATTTAACAAAGACTAAAATTAAAATATTAATATTTTAAAGGGTTAAAAATATACAGCATTGGATATCAGAAAAACCAATAGATACTAATAATACTACTCATGGTTAACAACGTACCCCACTTTGGCACTAAAAAGTGGGCACATACCAACATGGCAAAGATATAGACTCACCTCCACACATGATTAGCGGACCCCACATATATATTACTACTAAATTATAGATTATTACTCCAATATAACGAACGCTAACGCTCCTTTTGAAACTGAATGTATCTTTGAAGACTTTTAAATTGCCTACTTTATGGATCACATGGATTTCCACAGCTTTTTAATTTGAAAATTCAAATTTGAACGCTTGCGTTGCATAAATGAATAATGAGAACGAACGGCCACATAAATAAATTAGTAAAATGATGATACAAACAAAGAGAATAATAAATTATAGTATTTCAATAACTTTGAGTCAAAAAAAAAAAAAGTCTAGTACTATTTTGTTGTTGTGAAGTTAGTACCTTTGGAGGTTTGGAATGTTGCAAAGAAACATGGGAGACTCATCAACTTGTCTCACGCAACCATTCTGTTATTCCTCTGGCTTTTCCAATGAAGTTAACAACAAGGTCAGTTCATTTTTCTATCACCTTGATTTTGTACTTTTGGATTATTCATTTCTCTTAACTACCATCACATTCATTTTTTATCCTTCAAATTTCACTGAAATTTCAGGCCTAATGTTTCCTTTAATTTACCTCTTTTTCAATCATTGCATATATAGATTTGAAAATTTGCTTAATAACTATATAAGTAAATTTCCAAATTTGAGGTAGGATTCACCAAAGAATTGCAGTCAAATATAACGCCAATTGTGGTTGTGTTGTGATAATTGTAAGATCAAAGATTATAATTGTTTGGCCGCAATTGCAGTCATGGACTTTTTTTATTCCCGGTCATTAACTTTAATTCTCTATGATTTTATGGATGTGAAAATTATATTATTTCAGAATAACAGTCCAATTAAAGCACTTGGTGAATCAGTGTCATTTGGGAGGTTCATGACAGAGTCATTAGCATGGGAGAAATTTTCAACATTCTCTCACAACCGTTATGTTGAAGAGGCAGAGAGGTTTTCAAAACCTGGTTCTGTTGCACAAAAGAAAGCTTTCTTTGAAGCTCACTACAAGAAACTTGCCGCTCAAAAGGCAGCTGCTGCATTACTTGAACAAACAAAAAGTAATGAGGAAGAATTAGTTGATAATACCAACAATTCAGATGAAAATGCAAAAAGTTCAAATGCTGACACAAAAAGTGAAAACAAGGTAGATGGAGCTCAACTTGAGAAGGAACACCAAACTTTTGAAGGGAATTCAATGCAAAACCACCTTGATGATGTTGAAAATGCTGATACTCATAGTTTCCTAAGTGAAAAGGTTAGTGGAATGTCTCCAATTGACAAACCAAAAATGAATTTAATTTTGTTGATTTGGGATCTGGATTCCTTGAAAGCAAGGATATATTGCATCCACGCAATGCCCCGTGGTCAGATGACTCAGATTTTGAGAGCTCTTTTAAAATCTGAGTCATCTCATGGTGCCGAGCTGTTTGTTTCAATGCTGGAGATCCTATACCTTTTCAATATGGAATCCGTTTTTGTTGATTTGTTACAAGGAATATTTTTACTCTTAGTAATATGAGAAACATGACACTTACATATTAGTTATTATTGCAGCAAGGTTCAAACTTTGGCCTAGAAGTTTTGCAATCAAAGAAACAATCCACTGATCCAATTATTTCAGATGAAGATACTATTTCTACACCAATGAACAATAAGGCTTCATTAAGAAAGAAGAGATCAAAATCAAATTCTAAGTCAGTTCACATGTCAGTTAAGTTTGCAGTCATTAGAGAAATTAATAGATTGATTGCATCACTAATGAGGAAATTTGAAACTACAAGAGCTGTTTCTGGTTCTTCAACAGCTTCAAAAGATAGATGGACTACTCTAACAACCCCAACTAAGGTATTTATTAATTATAACAATCAATTTTGATAACATCTTACAAGACCCTCAACCTACATACATTTTATTATTTTCCAATTTGTTGCACTATTGCTAAAGGAACCCATTTTTCAATTACAGGCCTCTAAGATTGAGTTGCAAAAACACCCTTCATTTTCCCCATTAACACAAAAGAAAAGGTAAATTTTGTAGTAGTATCAATATTTCTATTTACTCTCCATATGCCCTAATCTGTGAAACATGTTATGCTGCAAAATTGAAATGCCATGAAGACTGCAAAATACAAATCCATACATGCGAGTAGTATCTTGATTTGATACAAAACGGAACCTAATCGATAAGAATAACTTGTGTGTGTCTAATTTGAACATGAATATTATATTGAATCACGATTCACTATGATGAATTTCGATTCATTTTAATGAAACACTGCCTATTTAGTGTAGGCAACTACTTTTCTTTTGTCATTTGATTTATGAATTATTTTACTATGTAAATTATTTTTGCTTAAAAATGTCATGTTTTTATTTGTCATATATCTTATGATTCATATTAACATTCGATTCGCGATTAGGAAAATAGGTCTTCCGATTCACAATTTCAAGATTAAAATTTCCATGTTTTGAATGCATGCAGAAACAATATGAAATCACCGATTGTATCCTCGCCATTAAGCATGAGAACAGAAGAAAGGGCTGCAAGTAGAAAGAAGGCAAAACTCTATTCTCTGTTTTTCCCTAATGGTTCTATTGACCATTGCATTAATTCAGTATATTCATCAAGTTATTTATCTCTTTTCTCTAATGATCTTCATTAATTCAGAAACTTGGGAAAAAGTCCAGGACTAGTGAACCACAGAGAGTACAACTGCATATAAAACTTAAGGTAAATTGTGATGTAAAATCAATGTCAATTGTAAATCTATTTTGAATCGTTCCTGAATCTCTAGTGTATATCTATTTTGAAAATGAATCTCTTCTTGAGTCCCGATTTTTTACAACAAATTTCGATTCATTGTGATGAGTTTTGTCTTTTCATTCTAATGAATTAATTACTATCTAAACTTAGTGCAGTCAACAACATTTTTTTTTTTCAATTTTGTATTTCCAGACACTTTTCTTTTTGTCATTTGATTTTTGACTTGAAACTTGAATTATTTTGGGGTTAGTAGATGGGATATTAACTTATAACTTTGACTATGTCATATGAATTTACTGAAAAATGTCACATAATAAGATTCGATTCACAGTTCATATAGCAGGTATTTCGATTCACGATTTGAATCTCGATTTGATCATCCTTCATCTTACATGGTTCCTTTAGCTTAATCAGTAACAATTCAATTATCTTTCATGCAGGAGAGAGCACAGGCAAAGATTAGTAAACTAAGACAATGTTTTTGTCTCAATGCGAGGCAACTACCTGAAATGAACAAGGAAATAGAAGATTCTAAGAGAAAGACCAAAGAGGTACATTACAACAACAATTGTTTATAAATAATGTTATCCAAAGTCCAATCCTTAAAAAGTTGTAATTTATTGTCCATTACAACAACAAAAAATGATATTAATTCAATTTCTGTTGCAGGATTCAGTGACAACCCTTGATTTGGGAAAAAGAAAAGGCTCATTATCTCTTGAGATTCTTACTACTTATGAAAATACATCTCCAAATATTCAGCATCGAAACCAGAAAGAGAGTTATTACTAATTATTTTAAGATAATACAGTATCACTGGATATGTGACTACTTCTTGTTGTCCTAGATCATATTCAAACTAGGTTTTAAATTGGAGTTGCAGTTTGGTTACAGTTGCGTAATGATATTGCAGAAAATTGCAATCACAACTACAACAAGGTTTTAGTGTTGAATTTAAAACCTAAGTGTACATATTTTTTAGCTTCATGAGAATGACTTGTGAGACCTTTTGGTGTGTGCGTGTGTACTTCGGGTACATTACAATATGGTATAATCATGTGTCTACTCTGACCTTTACAGTCTATTTTTCTTTCGATACTGATATTTTGGTCTTTCATATTTTATAACATTCTGTTTTCAAGCCATTTTGATTTCTATATGGATCACTTACGGCGGTTGCACAGTATAGTAGTTGTGAGCAACATTAGATATTGCTCGGTGGTGTCGGAGAGATGGGAATGTTACATTGCTACGAGGATCATTGGTGATAGCTCCTCGATAGGAATTGTTTGCACACACTCGGACGATAACTAAATCTGTAACTGAGATTGTGTCTAAGATGCACCGGAGTTCACTAACCTTGAAACCTTGAAAATTAGTTTTCATACCCCCCAATTGTGGTTGTACCCCCCAAAGAGCTAAAAACCCAAAATTGCCCACATAATTCACCATTCAGTAAAAGGTTAAAAAAATTACTCTCAAATTTTCACCCACTCCCAAAATTTCTGGTACGTATTTTTTCCCCAAAAAATCCGGTAGTCAAAATGTAACTACCGGAAATTTCAAAACTCTGAAATTTCCGATAGTTATATTCCTTTACCGGAAATTTCGAAATTTTCGGTACGTTATTTGTACTACCGGAAATTTGAGAGCTGCGAAACTTCCGGTAGCATCTGCAGCAACGTGAGGTGTCATAATAGGATGCGATATCCTATAGTACCACTAGATGTACCCCTTAACAGTCTCGTGTGGATATGTAGCCCGATGCAACACTGCACGAAGGGCTCGAACAGAGTTCCGGTACATACTCCATTCAACATCCACATCACGTACTACAAGTATCGGTGGTGTAGGAGGGATATGCTGAGTATATCCGAACTGTCGGATGCACCTCTCTGGTAAATAAGGTACCATAGTGGAACACCAACGAATATGACCAGTAAACAACGAAACAGACTGAAACCGTGTGGTAGAGTCCTCGTCGTAATTTACTGCCCATATAACCTCAGTCTCCCTCAAAGCATCCAATTTTGCTCTGTAGTACGACACGCTCCCAGATGTTTGTTTAGCAGTCCATCGATACATCCGTGACATGGAAGAAATCGGCTCATTCAGATCACTTTTACAAATATCAGGGAAGTGCTCATATATCCAAGTCTGTAAATAATAAAAACATACAAATAATTAATTAACCATATTGTCAAATAACAATATAATAAGTATGAAAAATAATATAATAGTACCTGAAAGAGCGATAAATATCCACCGATCTGCTTCGTTGCCGGCAGAGTACTATCTCTAAGATAGTCATATAACACAACAAGTGTTGCTGGTCCCCAAGCCCATCTGCCACATGTATCAAGATCTTCAAACTGAAACAAATATTTAGCAGATACTAGTGTAAAACTTTTATCTGCTAATATCGTACACCCTACTAAATGTAGTAGGTATGCCCTGGCAGCACAATGGTACCGTCCCTCGCGCAACTGTGTAAAAAATACCGATATCAACCACTCAAAACTATACGATGCGCCTCTGTTCGTCCTGATCTCAGCCACTGCTTCATCAATAGTAACTCCTAGTAATTCAACTACAGCAGTAATCGTTAGGTCTTCAGTGACATTAGCTGGAGGAGTGAAGAACTCACCACGACATGAGATGCTGAGAAGACCCCTGACATCGTCCAGAGTGATAGTCATCTCATCAAATGGCAGGTGAAATGAGCTCGTCTCAGCATGCCATCTCTTGGCAAAAGCTGATATTAGATTACCGTAAATCAGACTACATCGCTGCAGAGGACGTAGTCCAGATACGGTAATCCAATTATCAATCTCCACAGGTAATACAGCTCTAATGTCAATAAATTTAGCATACTTCTTGCCATTTGAGACCACTTTAAGGGTGCACCTATCCTGTTTAATTACAATAAATAACAAACACACAATAAATTAAAATTTAAATAATGAATATAAAATTATAATAATAAATAATTAAAATAATAAATATACTACAAATATATTAAAATAAATAAATATATATAAAAATTATAATAACAAACACACATTAAAATATACTACAAATATATTAAAATAAATAAATAAAATAAATAAATAATTATAATAATAAATAATTAAAATAATAAATATTATTAACTAACCTCCCCATTCCAGATTTTAACAGCTATGTGGTCCTCATAATTCTTCAGGACAGATAAATCGTACGGACCACCAAGAAATAATGGAGCATCATGCAGCTCCTGCTCCTCATACTGCTGCTCCTCCTGCTGATAATCAATATAATCTTGATGTTGATCATCAATATAATCCTGCTGATGATGATCCTGATGATGATCCTGCTGCTGATCCTGCTGCTGATGAACATCTATTTCTTCATTCCTCCTTCTACGCTTCTCAACTGCCGCTCTCCTATTTGACTGCGTAGGAAGTCGAACTCTAGAATATTCACCGCTGGTTTTAGCTCCTCTGGTCCTCATTGTAAACAATAGAATGAAAAAAAATTAATCAAAGAATAAATAAAAAATATCAAAATTAAAAAAAAATTGAAAAAAAAAATTATAACACTCCCGGAAATTTCAGTGAAATTTGAAATTTCCGGTGAGAAACCCGGAAATTTCAAATTTCCGGTACACAAAATACGTACCGGAAATTTCAATTTTGAAATTTCAGGAAGTTGTTCCCGGAAATGTGAAATTTCCGGTATTGAAATTAAACTACCGGATTTTTCAAATTTCCGGGACAATTCCCGAATATTTCAAAATTGAAATTTCAGGTACGTATTTTGTGTATCGAAAATTTCAATGAATGAGGGGTACCAGGAATTTTTGTGAATTTTACTAGATTTTTAGGGTTATTTAGGTAATTTCACACAAAAAAAATTAAAATGTGGAGTACACCACTAAATGGGGGTACGAAAACCAACAGTCTGAAACCTTTTGTTATACTGTTTCGCCTGTATTTTTGGATGTATTGTGTTTGGGCTTGAATTGGAGCAGACCGGCCCAAAAAAACTAACCCATGTCGCTGCAGTAGAAAATCGAAAGTTGGCTTTCGTACCCTCCATTTACTCCTATATCCCCACAATTTGTTAAAAACTCAAAATTATCCCGTTAATTTTCATTTAGTAAATGGTAAAAAAAAATTACCCTAAAATCTCACCCTTCAACCAAATTTCCGGTGAGTAATTTTTTTCTCCAAAAAATCTGGTATACAATTTATAACTATCGAAAATTTCATTTTTAAAATTTTCCGTAGTACAATTTGTTAACCGAAAATTTCCCCAACAAATTTCCGCTAAATTTGTGCCTTGAAATTTCCGGTAGTTAATTATATAATACCGGAAATTTGTGTCTTGAAATTTCCGGTAGTTAATTCTAGTATGATTGCTGGACTAGGACTCATGGAGCTTCCAAGAACATGTTTTGAACATGTTTTAAATATATTTTTATTTTTTAAAAAATTATTAAATTAAATTAACAATATTTTATTTTTGTTATTATTATTTATTAGATCGGAATAAAAATAGAAGGGAGTTGTTAACAAAATAAAGTTGTGTTGCTATTTTATCTGCAAAATATTAAGAATAAGTTATTTGTTTTGGCACATCTAGTCAACCGTATTAAATTTGATGTATTTTATTTGATTTTATTATTATTATTATAATTATTATTATTATTATTAAAATTATCATATAATCTAATCATTTTAATTATAATCATTTTTTAATTATAATTATAATTATTAATTATAATAATAGTAATTAAAATATAAAATTAATTTATAATTTATTAATGTATTTTATTTCAATTTATTATCAGTATTTTTATTTTTGTAAATAATTTAATTAATTTTAATTTATTAAATAATTAATAACAAATATGAGTTTATGTGAGGAATGAAATTTTAGGTGAGCATCCTAGAAATTTGAAATTTTATGTGAAGATCCCGGAAATTTAAAATATCCGGTAGTTATGATTCAATACAAGAAATTTCATTTATTAAATTTCTGGGAGTTTCACACGGGAATGTAAAATTTCTGGTATTGAAACAGTGGGACCCAGAATTACTTTATCTGGAAAATTCAAAATGAGGGGTATGCTGAAACTTTTTTATTTTTACTGAAATGTAAATGCTATTTTAGAAATTTCAATCTAATTTATTTTTTAAAATAGTGGGTATAAGGTTAAATGGAGGTACGAAAGTCAGGTTTCAAAAAAAATCTATTTTCGTTTTTTCAAAATTTAAAGTGTAAATAGAGTTACACATATATTTTGTTAAGCCATCCAGAGAAAAATGGGAGAAGATGAAAATTAACTATTGTTGTCATGGCTGGAAAATTAAAACTTGAGACATGTCACTATTTCAAGGAATTATTTGTAAGATTGTGTAGCTCCCCCGACTCGATGATAAACGTGCCGAGAATATCAGACAGTTCTCTTATTTAATTCAGTTTCTGAATTTCAAAAGGGGATGCAGTGGCATAGGATATGAGGCTAATGCAAGAGTGAGAGAATAAAAATAATATATTCAGGGGAAGAGTAATTGCCTTAGTGTTAAATTGAATGGTTATGTATTCATACACCTAATACATGAGAATAAAGGTAATTGCCTTATTGTTAGATCGAATGGTTATGATTTATTCAGAGTCTAAAATGCACTATCATTGTACTCTATATATATTAGTGAAAAAGTAAGAAGAAAATTGTTTAGTTATAAAATATGAATTGAACATGATAAAAAGAAGCATAATTTGAGTATATTATAGAAACGTGGACTAAAGAAACAAACATGGACAAGCTAAATTCTTTCAACAATGATTTTACAAAGTCTGTTTTTTTTTTTAATTATTTTTTGAAGTTACAGAGGATACTCCGTCGAAATTTTGAAAAAAAGTTATATATATATATATATATATATATATATATATTTTTTTGAAATGGTTCTTGAGAACTATTTAGTTGCTCGATTGTTAAGTCAGTGAATAGGTTTGTCAGGCTAGGAGTATAATTTGTGCTCGGTCACGACGTTTAATTTTTAAGTCGTGACATCATATAAAAAATAAATACAAAAAAATTATCAATAATTTTGAACTTGCAATAATTTTGAACTGGAGAAATATATTATTACGGTATCAATAATTTTAAAGTTACATGAATAATGAATAAAGAGAGAGTAAATTGAGATTAGGATACTCTCCATATCTTTCATCTCCATTTAAAGAAAAATAGATATAAAACAGTTAAAAAATAAATAATTTTTTTAATGATATTGGGATCCACTTAACGCTTCCACCATCTACTTTTTTTTTAATCTTATTTCTCTCCAAATAAAAACTAAATAAATAGGGATGATCTCAACTACTAAATTAGTGAATACAATAACATAAACACAACAAACTCCAATGTTTTATCCATAATATTATTGTCAAGTGGATAAGCAAGAAATCATAAGTTTGGCAATGATACAGTTCTAACTCAAATGGATAACATAAACATTCAAGCAATTGCAATTGCAAGTTGAAACAAACAATATCATCAAATCATGAACAACATTCCACCAAACACCAATCTTCATCTTCATATTTTTCTTCTTCAACTTGTTCTATATGCACGGACCCCACTACTTTTTCATCTAGAGAACATGAATAATTTACATGGTAATCAGCATAGTCACCACTATCATATTCCACCTCATCATCATCCACTTGGCAATGAAAAAGATGGTTCAAAGTCACGGTAGCGGACAACCCGGAAAGTTTCGAATCGGGTTGATCCATGCCCCGAATGTTTTTGTTCTTTTGGTTACCTTTGGACTTGTTTTTTGACTTGGAGACCGGGTGGAGGTGGCAGCCGGTGCACCGTGGCGTGCCACATTTGCCGGTGAACTTTGAATGGTTGGTGGGCTTGGAGGGTACCTTTGTGAAGAGTCCAGCTGTTGGAGGGGAATCGAACCGGGTAATGAATCGGGTCTCGGGTTTCAGGTTTGGTAGGATCCGGTAAGTCCTTACCAAACCATGTTGCCTACCCTCTCTTTTCATCTTGTTGAATTGGGGTTGTGGGCTAAAGTGATTTATGAGAAAGAGATGAATGAATTGTGATTATATAGTCATAGCTTTGAGGTTGGTGTATGCAGGGAATGGAGAGGACCTTGGGAAACAAGTTGAATGTAGTCATATAGTTATGCGTGCCGACCAAGTAATTATAAAAACATGAACCAAATAAAATACTAAATAATAGTTATAGTTATATTATAATAAGATTTAAAATAATAAGACATTTCAGTTTGACAACTCATTTGGATTGAATAACTGTAGAGAAAGAATTTAAGAAGCAAGAGTCTTACTCCCTTCTATCTAATAATAAGTGTGGTTTTAGTAAAAAAAATTGTTTTAAAATTATTGTCATTCTCAATTTTTAATATAATTTTAATTATTATTTTTTCTATACTACTTTTCAATAATTACTTTGTACACAACTTATAACATTCATCGTGAGACGGAGAGAGTAATTTAATAAATAAATGATTCATTCTATTTTCTCTTTGTATACTTTTAGAGTTTAAAACGGTTAAGCAACAAGATATTAATTTTAAATTCGATCATCTATTTAGTTAAAACATTGGATGTATTGAGTTTAGATTCTCTCAATCTAAATTTTCTTTATCGAAAATTTACATCATATAGATTATGTATGTAAAATTTTACACAAATCTAAAATTATTTAATATGTTATTAAAACTAATAAAGATGAACAATAATGTCCAATACAAGGTGCATAAGTTGCTAATTTTTGGGAATCTCAATAACATCAAATTAATTTAGATTTATATAAAATTTTACACGTATGCTCTATATGATATAAACTTTCAATCTAAGTAAAATAATAAAAAATAAAAAAATAAAGTAAAATTAAAAGATATACGGAAGATTAAGAGAGATTGAAGGAGATTTTAATTGAGATGATCCAAGTTTAGATTTACTTCTTAAGATTCGACCAAGGATTGGTAAAATCTCCAAGATGGTGGCCTACTGGCTTACAAAGCCACACTGATCACAGCAAAATTACTAGTTGCCTTGGCTTACACAATTTGTCTCTAAGGTTGTATTGAGCATTCACAGAGTATAAGTTGGCAATTATGCAACAAAAATGGACTCAATTAATCTTACGTAGTGATGAAACCTTTAATTAGCATTATCTAATAGGTCAACCGACAACCATAATAATTTCAATCTTCTTGCATCAGTAGATACACCATTATATTCAATGATTTGAGTGAGTCTCAAACTTTTGATGGGGATGTTAGTCTCTTTTGCGGGTAGACCATGAAACTGCTAACTGTTGCACAGCTTTGTAGTATAGCTTAACTAGTTGCATCTTTATTTTAATTTGAACTTCTTCCCAGATCCTAATAGGGAACTCGGTAACTTGCCAATAGAATGCTAGTCAGTGATTAGAAAGTTAAAATTTGGATTCCTTGTATTAAAGATATAAAATTAGTTATAAGTTAGTTATTTTAGTTAGATGTTAGATACAAGTTAGTTATCTTTGTTATAAATTAGTTGTTCTAATTTAGATATATAACTTATATACCCAAATTAGAACAACTAATCTATGACTAAGATAATTAATTTGTATCTAACGCCTAATTAAAGTTACTAACTTGTAACTAATTTTACATCTCTAATACCCTACAGTGAAAGGAATCCCACATTCAAGCATTTGGGAACATCGATCTTGATCAAAAGGTTTAGAAAATACATACATTTATTTTTATTTTATAAATTAAAATACCGAGTTTGAATTAAGATTGTTTGATCTTTAATCGAACAGCCACCAACGTCCCAAATGCATTGCTGCTGGATAGCTCCTGCAGTGCAGAGGAGCTGGATCCAGAAATTTAAGATTTAAATTGGAATAAAGATGGAGACTATAATTCTATAACTTTTTAGTACACAATTTATACATAAAGTTTGGTGAAGCTCCAGCCAAATGGTGCTCCTGGTATTTGGGATAAAATTAATCGTAGTTTTGTTTTGATAATTGATATAAATCATTGGGAAGTTTGATTATACATTACAATTTCAAGCATGTCTTACACATTCCTATCAAGGTGCTCTCTGATTTGAGTTTCAAGCATGTCTTACACATTCCTATCAAGGTGCTCTCTGATTTGATCTTCATGCTCGGTCGAATTTACATATGAACCAAATCATGCCTCACACATTCTCTGTTGGAGACTCATCAGAAGGTCTGACAAGGTGCTCTCGGACTTGATCTTCATCCTCAGCGGTTGTCACCAATTTGGAGGATTTTTTGGCAGAATACAGGACATAATGTTGAATAATGAAAATAACGTCAAAAAATACAGATACCTGCGAATATGCATTCCATTAAAAGAAGTGTCACAAAAAAGCCTCAAGCAGCCATGGCTACATTATGATAACCATTATTTACATATTCACAAGAACTATCCAACATCTATCCAAAATTGGATACCATTCTGATTCAGTAGTATGTGGTAGCTGTTGCATCAAAAAATATCTGGCCTGTTCAGTTTTTGTTTTCTTGCTCCATTTTCATTTTTTTGTTCACTTAAGAGTATAAGTTTGTCTTCACTTTATTTTATGTTTTGAAAGATTTGTATTAAAAATAGTGAAAATAAAAAAATAAAAAAAAACAAGGTGACTTTTTTCTTATTTCAAAGTGAAAAAACAAATAAAACAAACTAACTTTTTTGGCCAAAATAGAGTAGCATATTTCAAAGATTAGAATAAAACCAGAATCAGAACTAGAACCACAACTTCACTCAAAATAAATTGGGAAAAGGGAGAAATGAGAGTAATTTAAGAATAAAGCAAAATACTCTTTGAGAGAGTTTTCCATACCAGAGAGAGCAACACTTTTCCTATATTCCCATCAAAGTTGACCCATGAATCTGGAACGATGAGATTTATAATATCAGTGAAATTGTGAAAATATAGAATAAATATGGCAACAGTCCTATCTTATAGCAGAGATGGGTCGATGACAAACCTTGATCAATTGATTGCACAACCATTTGTCCATAGTTTGCTATTCCTCCAGAAAAATCAAGTAAAATGTTTCCAATGCTGAAGCCATCAGTACATTTTCTAAGGAAGTTCATGATTACCTACTTTCACAACACAAGAGGTTAGAAATAAACTAAGTCTCTTGGAAATTTAGAAATAAACTTAGTCTCAACTTAGTCTCTTTAATTTAGTCTCAACTTAGTCTATTTAATTTATTATTAAAATTAACTCAGGGAAAAACAACAATTAAGACCAACTCACCAACTTGATATAAAGAACATAATATTTAAAATGATCTACTTAAGCTCAGAGTTTATTATTACAGGTTTAGTACTATGGCAGCCAGTTATTGGAAGCCCAACAGCACACAGGCCCCAAATTTTTTTATTTTTTATAGTATAACGAAATGAGGGTGAATTTTTTTTTGTTAAATATATTTTTAATCGCTACAAAATTATGACCTTTTAAGTTTAATCACTAAAAAAATTTTATTCACTTCTAATCTCTATTTTGATTTTACAGGGACTCTTTTTAGTGACTAAAAATATCATTTTATTATAAAAAGAACTTTTTAAAATAGGGGCTAAAAGTGAATAAAAAAAATTTAAGGGACTAAAAAGTTGAGAATTTTTTATAGGGACTAAAATTTATTTTATCTTTTTTTTATTATTAAAATTGCACTTTCTTTTTATTAGAGAACCAATTTTTAAGATTAGAATAGGGCTTCTAAAATGTTTAAGACGGCCCTGAGTACTACTATATCAGTTATCGACATAATTGTAAATAACTAGGCTAGTAATATAGTTCGATTTTCAGAATCAGATTCTTTCACGAAGCACTAATGCCTCCAAAATCAAGTTTGATGCCATTAGCACAATGTTGAAATGAAGGTTCTTCAAACAATGCTTCTTTAGGAAAACCTCACTATTAGATGATGCCATGACTTGAGAGAGAATCAAGTTCCACCTTGACTTTTTCCATTCAATTTACATTTCAATATTAATTTAGTAAAATTTTTTCCCTACCAAGAATGAAGAAGCAAGTTGAAGAGTGAAGAGGTAATGACTACAAAGAACATAGAAATAGTTGGGTCTGCATTATAGAAGCGCAACCAATAAATTAGCCTCTGTCAATAATTTCTTTAATTCAAAAAATGTTATTCATCAATCATCTACACCATAAAACAAAAAAACAACTATATTATAAAGAAATCCTAACCTGGGGAATATACTTTATAGTAGTCATAAACACTTGAATTGAGCTGCAACATGATCAATTTAAACAAGAAGTTAGAACCAAACTAAATCACATTCACCCACTAAGGCAATAAGATATAGGCAATCAGGTATTTTCTGACTATCAAGAATATAGACTGTAGGGTAGGTCTTTGCCTCTAAGGTAGTTAAAAAAACAGAAGATGTAAGCTTAGGTCAGAAGAAGGCTCTGAGATTTGTAACGTTTCTGTCGGTGTATATATAAGATCTACAGAACTTTGAGTACAAGCATCAACTTCTTGTGTACTAAGTTCTCATTACCTTTGTTTTAGAAAAATCTAAATACAAAGCAAACAGAAAATATTTTAGAAGACAGAGTGCACATCTCCTATATTATTGAAAAAAAAACATAAAGAAATAATTTTCTACTTTTTTTTTGCCAACAGCATGAAAGTTGGAGATAAATTAGGATGTTTTGAAACAAAGCATTGAGAAAAATAAAATAAGATGAAAAATAGCTTATAAATTTTAAGAAGTTAAGCATAAAACAGATGTAATTGACGACAAAAGCAAAGACAGCATACTTGAAGATGTTGAGGAGCCAAAGCCAGGAATTATTAGGCAAAGCAACAAAGAAACAAACTGCAGCAGTCAGCCAAACAACAGAAACAATTCCAACAGAAACTTTGGACACTTTCTGACTTCCACGCTACAATGGAATAATTTTTTATCATGTTCAGCAAATTTGAAGAATTCAGTCATAGAAACACAAACAAAAAACTTAATGAGAAGAAATATCATTCTTACTTCATATATTGCAATCTGGAATAGTGTAATAGCTGTGAGCAAAACAGCATGGATTGAGAAAGCAACATCATTTGCAGCCACAGGTATCATCTGATATTAGATTCATAAAACTATAACTATAAGATTGATGATTAAATCCGCAACATTAAAAAACATTATCATTCCTGCACCATTTAGAAAATATCCCTAAATAGATAAGATTCTGGGATTATTGTCCCAGTCATAATCATAAGCATGTACATGACAAAAAAAAAATACCTACACTGTCAATTTTTTAAAATATCAACTGACAAGATCACAACAATACCATACAAGGATATAAATCATGTTAGTGGTCCTTTCACAATCTTTCTTTAAGCACATGTTTGATTCTGAGGTGGATTGGCAAAATGACGGTGAGCCACCATGATTTTGCAAAAGCTAAATGTTTAGTTTCATGGTTGGAATGGCAAAATCACGGTAAACCATAATGATTTTGCAAAAGCTACGGAGTGTAGCTTTTGCAATGCTCACCATGATTTTGCCAATTCCACTGTTAAACCATAAGAGCATAATGTGCAATCATGATTCGGTTGCAGACATTGTTTTAGAACTTTTAATTGTATCCTTTAATTTATACACCACACACTCTCTTACTATGCACCAATTGGATGCATATATGCAAAGAAATTGGATTTCCTCATTTAACATGATAGCATATACCATAATATTAATTAAGGGAACTCCAAAAAGTAACTACCTATTTTTGGTATAATAAAATGTAAGCAAAAAAAATGATGTATTTGGACTGATATTTTTAAAAGTTGATGTATCTGGACTAAATTTTTAACAAGATACAACAACTTTCAACTCCTATTTTTTCTTATATTTCATTAGAGAGAGAGTAGTAATCCAGCATACTAGAGAAGACAGATAGAAACATTAGTGTCAAAATTTTCGCTATTGGTTGGTAGTTTTATTGAGAATCGATTGAATTTGAAGTTAGTTAGATGAAGAACCAAACCTGGTCATAACCGTATTTCTGGAAGTATTGTTTCTGAATAGAAGAACTGAAGTAGAGAGAAGCATTGTATATAAGATACGAACTGTGCTTCGTCAAATTTAATAGCACGAAATCAAAGTTGAGTCCAACCACGCTGAACTTCAAAAAGAAGAAATTGAGGATTAAACAAACAGAGGAAATAATAAGGGATGAAAAAAGAAAGAAGAAAAGGAGAAAGTAGTGAGAAGGAAAGGAAAGGAACCTCTTCCTTCGAAAATTTAAGATGACTTGAGGGTAGAAACTGATAGACCAAGCAATAAAAGCGAACCAACCCAGAATTTCGTAAGTTACTTCTAATGAAACTGAATTCCAAGAAGCCATTTCTTTCTTTTACTTCTCTTCTCTTTCAATTTACAACGATCCTCCCCAAACTGACTTCAATTTGTGTGTGGGTGGACCCCGGATTCTTTGTTTATTTGATTCCATGTAATCAAATACTCCTTACGTAACCAAATTTTAAAATTCTTATATCAAATTGTTATTTATTTATTTTTACCAATCATATTTTTATTATGTAAAAAATATTTAAAAGTTTACTAAATACAGAATTCCATTTTTTTTTTTACACTTTTACTTTTATTATATTCTGAGAAATTCAACAATGCATCCATAAAATGAGGTTTTTAGGTTTTTTTTTACTCAATAAAGTTATTAGATATATAATATTTGCTGTATATTTTTATTGTATTTTATTTTATTTAGATATTTTAATGATAAAAAGTATATATATTTTAGAAACGAAGGTTTGGAATAATAAGAGATTGAAAACCAAAGACGAATTTGGACGCTATTGCGGGCAGATTCAACCCGTTAGCAAAGTTGTTGCTAGGTTATTAGATAAGGCCGACTTACTCACTTACAGGGGTAGGAATAAATTAAATCGATTAATAGAGTTTACGGTCGAATTTATACTTTTTGTTCAATAGACAGTTAAAACTTTTTTAAAAACTTTATTTAATTAAAAAGATTAGACTACATGTTACATAAAAAATAGATTTATCATGTCTATCTATTTAAAAAATTATTTTAAATCTGTTATACCTATTTAAAAATAATAATATTTTTTTAATACTACTATAGTTATTATATTAAATTTATATTTTTCGTTAAATATTAAACTTTTAACAATTAAAACATATTAGTCTTATTTAATTTTTGATATATTTAAATATATTATTATAAAATAGAACTGAAGAAAATCAATTGATCCGACTGAATCTGAGCCACCCGAATGTTCCAATTTGAAAAGTGAGCGGGTTATAGAGAGTTGCAACTGGTTTGCAAATGTTAGTATATACGAGTTTGAGCGGTCCGTGCGTATGAGGAAAAATAGACTTACGGATACCTGAATCCAACCGCTTCACTTAAAATTATAAGTATAATAACCCAAATTTTTAAGGTGACTTTTCAGTTTTACTTAATCATCGCACCACTATTATGATAAATAGGTTGTTTGATAAAAACTTACTCAAGTATTGACAAAAATATTAAAAACCTAATTTTTTTTTAAAAATGAATTTGAAAATAAAATAAACATAAACTTAAAGAAAATAAACATTTCAATAAGAAAAAAAATATTATCAACCAGACCAATCAACCCGCATGAACTGAAATCAAATCGGCACTAACCGAAATCACTACGCGAAAAAACGCTTTTTACAGCGCTTTTTTTAAGCCATTTACAACGCTTTTGTTAAAAAAAAAAAGCGTTGTAGTTACCAGTGCTGTAAAAGGATATAACAGCGCTTGTTTTTTTAAAAAAAAACGCTGTAAAAAAGGTGGATATATTGCGCGCTTGTTATACGCCTTTTACAGCGCTTTCTACAAAAGCGCTGTAAATTCATATAACAATGCATGCAGTATTATGACTCTTTTACAGCGCTTCATCAAAAAAGCGCTGTAAAAGGTGCACTTATATAGATGCATTGTTATGCCCCATTATGCACCTATTACAGCGCTTTTCACAAAAGCGCTGTAAAAGGTGCACTTATCCAGATGCATTGTTATGCACCTATTACAGCGCTTTTTCGCAAAAGCGCTGTAAAAGGTGCACTTATCCAGATGCATTGTTATGCACCTACTACAGCGCTTTTCCAAGAAGCGCTGTAGTAGGTGCACTGAATAGATGCATTATTATGCACTATTTTGCACCTATTACAGCGCTTCTTCAAAAAAACGTTGTAAAAGGTGTTTTTTTTAGTTTTATTAAATAATATGCTGTAAATTTTAGAAGCGCTTTTTTAGAAAGCGCTTTTTTAAAAAGCGCTGTCTTTTAATTCAGAATCAGTTCACAATTTTTATTCAAAAATCATTTTCATCTAGAATCATTTCACAATCAGTCAGTAGTACACAACAACAACAAAACAACACTACAAAACATACAAGAATGAATACACAACAACAACAGATTCACTATGTTTTAAAATGCACAAATATTCACACACAATCAGTTCATAATTACATATTCACAACAACACATAATTACATATTCACACAACTACCTATTCATATAACTATCAGATATTATATTCACAAACAGTACACCAAATCCCTTGCAGCTTGCCATTTCCCAGCAAATCAAATAATATTCATTTCAAGCACATACTGACACCAGTCTTCCTTTATCTCTGTTAGTTCTTTTTCAGAATACGTTGGACTGGAATTGTCAAAGTATTGATATAAAAATTGAACATAAATAAGTTAGAATCAAATATAAACATAGTTTATATATGAAAATCAAATAATTAAAATATCGTACCGTTTCTGGGATTATAATTTGATTTTTATCAACAATCTCCTTCATGAATCGCAATACATAGTACCCACAGTCGATGTTGTTAGTTTGACGAGGGCACTATAAAATAAAACATATAAGTCAATAATTATTTAATTGTGTATTGATTGTAAGTGAAATTTAAAAGCATATATTTCAAACCTTTATTGGAATCCATGTGATGTTATTTGACTTTAGCTTCGACATTGTCGCACCTCTTTGAGCTCGAAAAACTTGTAAAGCACTATCGAATAAATAAATGTGATCTTAATATATATATATATATATATATATATACATATATATATATATATGTATATATATATATGCAAAAAATAAATGAATATTACTTACGTGTCGAACAAAGTCTTTAACTCGGGGCGATTGTTGTAATGGCCGTGCAAGGGATCTAGGTAGTATATAACTTCAGAGGTCGCATTGATTGCAATTAGCACCCAATGTGCCCTACAACAACAAAAATTTAGTTTACACAACTAATAAATTAAGATCTCATAAATTAAAAAAGATATAAATATAGAATATATAATTACGTACGCTGAATTATATGGTGCAAGGAATAACTTATCCTTCTCTTTATTTCCTAATAATATATCTAAAACGTATTTATTTACATTCGCTGGATCGTGTTTAAGTATCGAAATCTTATGCGGAGACAAGAATGAAAATCTATTCGACAATCTGCGCGCGCACACGAACTTCTCATACAAAAACCTTCAATAAAAATTTCAAATTAGATTAATTACCAATAAATTAAATTAATTACAAATAAATGCGATGAAAAGTAATTTTTACCTCATGTAAATGCTCATAACAGTAGCACTCAGCTCCTTATGGTCGAGAATTTCGTATATGTGCTCTTTTTCAAAAAATTCTTCATACGCGTCTCCGAATAGATCTTTATCCATGCTTATTATTCGTGAATCGTCGCTGCCCATATTTTTTTTTTGCCTGTATGTCAAGAGACGACCCATATGGAGCAAGTCGTGGCTGACTTATTTTAGGAGCAGGAGCAGCAACTGATTTTACACGATCCAGTTTTTTAGCAGCAACAATTTTGGCCG
>JBBPBP010000003.1:24677129-24694677 GCA_037974735.1 Cicer chorassanicum
ACAACTAATAAATTAAGATCTCATAAATTAAAAAAGATATAAATATAGAATATATAATTACGTACGCTGAATTATATGGTGCAAGGAATAACTTATCCTTCTCTTTATTTCCTAATAATATATCTAAAACGTATTTATTTACATTCGCTGGATCGTGTTTAAGTATCGAAATCTTATGCGGAGACAAGAATGAAAATCTATTCGACAATCTGCGCGCGCACACGAACTTCTCATACAAAAACCTTCAATAAAAATTTCAAATTAGATTAATTACCAATAAATTAAATTAATTACAAATAAATGCGATGAAAAGTAATTTTTACCTCATGTAAATGCTCATAACAGTAGCACTCAGCTCCTTATGGTCGATAATTTCGTATATGTGCTCTTTTTCAAAATATTCTTCATACGCGTCTTCGAATAGATCTTTATCCATGCTTATTATTCGTGAATCGTCGCTGCCCATATTTTTTTTTTGCCTGTATGTCAAGAGACGACCCATATGGAGCAAGTCGTGGCTGACTTATTTTAGGAGCAGGAGCAGCAACTGATTTTACACGATCCAGTTTTTTAGCAGCAACAATTTTGGCCGCTTTATTACCCTCCAGCTTTTGCAGTTTGCCAGTTTTATTACCCTCCAATTTTTGAGGTTTGCCGGCTTTATTTTTGCCACGAACATCCAGTCGTGGTGCGGCAGCTGGCTTGCTGGCTTGCTGTGCGGGTGGTTTATTAGATTCAATCTGAAAAAATGAGGTTAATCAAATTGTTTGTTTATTGAATCAGAAAAAATGACAAACCTTACAGAATAAGTTACAAACCTTTTCGGGCGATGTGACTGTTTCATTTATGGGAATCTTCTTATCATTCCCTTTATTAGACTTTGTTTGAATCTAAATAAATGTGAAATTAAAGTTAACATTGGAAAAAATTCAGCAATTAAATATAAATCAATTAAACATACATTTCAATTAATTAAACATACCTTGTCAAAGGAGACAAGATGTTTGGGCCATGCCACGTAGCTGCCAATTGCTTCGCCCAAATAATTCAAATCTGCATCGTTGTCTGGTACAGGCAACGGTGCATTTGGTTCCAAAGCAATAACTAGCGATACTTTGACATGGCCCGCAGGAATTGGTGTGTTGTGCAATACTTCGCCCGGAGCATTGCACAATGTTCCCTTTCCGACTTTCCGATGAGTAGGGGAGGATAAGTATAGAAAGCATGGAGTGACCCCCTAAAATCAATGATTAATACATAAGTATGTGAAACAAGCAACTTTAATGAATTTCTTATTTTATTAAGTAATTAATTACCTCAGGAAGACTGTTGAGACCAACGTTGCAACTTGCGTTTTCACTCTCAATGTGAATTTCACGTTGGGGATGGTCCGCAAGTTGCTTGTCTTTATTTGTCTTCACTAAGATGGCCACTTGCTTCGTTAATACTTTAATCTTCTCTAATACTTCCTCGTTAGATGGATTTTGGCGCTTCTCTTGTGAAAAATAACTTCTAGGAGTTACGCCAAATCCTTTTCCCATCACGCGGCCGGAATATTTAGGAACATTAAACACTTTACCTAATATGTCCCTGCAACTTGCCTTGTTGTCCTCTTGATTTTCCGATTCAAGATTCGCCTAAAATACACATAGGATTAAAAAGATAAGTTCAATAACATTTTAAAATACAATATTAAAAAAATATTAAAGTGATAAATATACTTACACAAAGTTCTATTACTTTTTGTACATTTTCGTTATCAACCACTCCGTCTTTATTTACACGAGCTTCCTTCCACAATATATGACGACCCAACGGTTGATCGGATTAGGTGTCTTGTAGCTATTATCGTTAAGATCATAAACAAAATATTAGTTAGATAGTATAGTTTATAATATACCACATTAATTAAATAATAGTGATGTTTAATTACTTACAAGTTTTTGCTCTAGACAAGCATATCCCATACGAGATTTCTTGTATGGGTGGGGAATAATTTTTGCCCTCTCGCGATTTGCCTTACTAATATTCTAAATAAAAAAAATAACAATCTAGTAAAAATTTAAAATACGCTATGAATATTAATAATAAAAAACAAATGCTAATAAATTAATCACTTACAACAAATGCGGGGTCGGAACGTTTTGATACGAATGCGCTCCATTCCTCATTTGATATTTAATGTTTATATATTTTTGGAGCTTCCGCATTCGTATTTCCTTCACGGTCTTTTAAATAACAATTAGAGAGGTGAGATCTAAAGCCCCGATGTATTTTCCCGGCAACTCTGAGCACATAGCTCTTTCTCACCTCATCAAGAACAAAAGCTGACTGCAAACCAAATAAATATGTAGTTTGAGTAAAATACTTCAAAGCAGTATATTGTAAAATTTATAAATAATAGGGTGGAGTAAAAAAATTACCTGTATATCAGCCCACAATACATCTTTGGCATCCTTCAATGCCTTATCTCTCCAATCATCTATTGTGATTGGTATATTTTGACGAACAACAGCTCCAATATAACTAACAAACATGGAACTGTTGGGGTCAATTGCTTGACCACTCTCATTCCATCCAACCTAATAAACTAATATAGTAAGTAACTCAATATATTAACAGCAAACAAGGTATAATATATTAACAGCAAACAGCAGAAACAGAAAACAACAAAGTATACCTCAAATTTTTGCCCAATACTTCTTGCTTTTATAACATTTTGCATTATTGTTGCACCACGTTTGACTTTATTTTAGTAAGTCTTAGTGTTGCCAACTTCTTCATTTTGACAATCTAACCCCTTGTTGGTATCCATTTATCTACAACATTCAGTTCAACATCAACATATATGCAGTTCAGTTCAGCACATCAATATGCAGTTCAGTTCAGTCTAAGTACGTAGCAACAAAAAGTTAACATGCATTTTAGTGAAACAAAAAACTAATAACTACAATACCTGAAAAAGTCCTTGTAAAATGCTTAGGGTTACGGGTTCACAGACGAACGGCGCAGAAGACGATGAAAACGAGGACGAACGGTTACGAACGATGGTAGGGTTACGGGGTTCGCAGACGAAAACGAGGATGAAAACAGGATTACTTGAGGATTATGATGTTTACGTACGATCGTAGGTCTAGGATGAGAGTAAGTAATGAGGAAGAAACAAGGAAAACTGAAACTCTCGTAGGGTTCGTAGGGTTCGCAAGAAGAAAGAGAACGCGCAGAGGAAACTGAAAAATTTACGTAATGAACATGAAACTGAAGAGGTTTTCTATTATATATATGACCCTATTACAGCGCTTTTTTGAACCAGCGTTGTAATAGGTCTCATCATTTTATTTTTAAAAGCCTATTACAGCGCTTTTTCATAAGCCTTTTAAAGCGCTTGTCAAAAAGCGCTGTAAAAGACCTCCTTATTTTGATTTTTTTAAAAGCCTTTTACAGTGCTTCTACAGAAGCGCTGTAAAATGCCTCATTGTTTTATTATATGCAAACGCTTTAAAAGACCCTTTTACAGCGCTTATGTGGAAAGCGCTGTAAAAGACCTTCCTATTTTATTTTTTAACCCTATTACAGTGTTTTTTTAGAAAAGCGCTATAATAGGGTTCTATATATGAAATGACTCTTTGTTTTACCATGTCCAAAGGCGTTGTGTTTTACAGCGCTTATGGGGAAAGCGCTGTAAAAGACCTTCCTATTTTATTTTTTAACCCTATTACAGCGCTTTTTTAGAAAAGCGCTCTAATAGGGTTCTAAAAAAGCGCTCTAATAGGGTTCTATATATGAAATGACTCTTTGTTTTACCATGTCCAAAGGCTGTGTTTTACAGCGCTTATTGGGAAAGCGTTGTAAAAGACCTTCCTATTTTATTTTTTAACCCTATTACAGCGCTTTTTTAGAAAAACGCTCTAATAGGGTTCTATATATGAAATGACTCTTTGTTTTATCATGTCCAATGACTCTTTGTTTTACAGCGCTTAACTCGTGAGCCCTTTTACTGCCCTGTAATAATTTATTTTCTTCCAAATTAGTTAAATTATTTTTACATAAGCCCTGTAATAATTTATTTTCTTCCAAAATAGTTAAATTATTTTTTCTTCCAAATTGTGTTTAACTGATCAAGTCAAGTTCAAGCTAAATTACATGTATAACTTGAACTTAAATTGTTTTTAAGTTCAAGCTAATTAGTTAAACTGTTTGAACTTGAACTGATCAGGTCAAGTTCAAATAGTTCAAGCTAAATTAAATTACCTGATCAGGTCAAGTTGAGTATATAATTACATACAGTATAAGCATAAATACCAAAATGCTCAATATATGGCAGATCAAACAATTAAATTACACATGAATCAGTTCAGATTACATGGATTATACTATTAAACACATTAAGATGCCCTTATTCTTTTCTTGGTGGGATTCACATTTGTTTGTCCATTAATGATACGAAACGATGGATTAATCCAAATTCCCTCATCATGATCATCTCTAAGATATAAACCATCATCAGTTGAACCAATTTCATGTGGTTATGATGTTGCAAAGAAAAGATCATTTATCATCAGTAGGATCAGTGACATAAAACACTTGTTGAGCTTGCGACGCTAAAATAAAAGGCTCATCCATTTTCATACTCTTTTGTCAATCGATTGGCAGACATCCATTTCCGGTCCATTTATATGACCTATATATATATTGATAATACACATATAAATAAAATTATCAGAAACCCTATTATATCAGTAAGCATGATTTTAAGTCTGATATATTATGACCTATATCAGTCTGATATATTATAAATAAAATTTATCAGTAACAAATTATATCAGTAACAATAAACATTATTTCAAGTCTGATATATTATGACCTATATATATGTATATATCTAATATCATGTAACAATTTATCAGTTTGAATTAGTGACAACAACAAATAAATAAAATAAAGTACCTGAGACAACGTTGATGATCAATTTGTTTTAAAGGAGGAAGAAGTAAATCAATTTGTAGATGGGCGCACACGAGGGTTCGCAGGGGAGGGGAGATGAGAGTTCGTAGGGTTTGGACAACGTATTAAATTTGTTTTGAATTTGTTTTTATTTACTTAAAGTGAATGCTTTTTATTTGAAATGAATGATTTTACAGCGCTTGTTAAAAAAGCGCTCTAATAGGTCCTATAAAAATGTGAAAGGGTAAGCCTATTACAGCGCTTGTATCAAAAGCGCTGTAATAGGTCAACCAATGACACAAAGCGCAAGGCTTTTACAGCGCTTACACAATAAACGCTTTAAAAGCTATGTAACATAAGGTGGGAGCGCTACATTTTACAGCGCTTTTGTTTAAAGTGAAGGTGCGAACACGAGAAGGGGGGGTTGAATTGTGTTTGCACAAAGTTGATACTGTTAAGACAAACTCTCAAATTAAGTTTTGATGAAAATAAACAAGAGATTAATTAAAGATATTAATTATGATTCTAAATATTATGTTAATTTAATCTGTGCTCTTGAGTGTTTTTATTAAAGATATGAACCAAGCAAAGCAAAGAAATAAGTCATGATCATAAACTATACAAAACAGAGAAAGATCAGCAGAATCAAGAAAGATCATTACAGCCACTTCATCAATCTTTCTCCAACACTTCCACATTAAATATGCTTGAAATCCTTATACCAATTTCATCAGTACATGGCAAGGAACAGATAGGAATCGTTTTTACTCAAAACGATTCACGGATTATTAAGAAAAATCATCACCAATCTAAGCATATCAAAAAACGGACTGCAACTTTCTCCAGTCTGGAAACTGTCAAGAAAGTTGAACAAAGCTGAAACTCAAGATTGAATATAAGTCCTCAGATTATTCAAAAGTCTATCAGACAAGATTGATTATCTTTCTCCACTTATAATCAACGTTCTCCGTTTTTAAGAAGAACAAATTCTGTTTCTGCAGAAGAAGACTTCTCATTTCTGCAGAAAAATATTCACTCCTTTCCAAACAGTTTTGGATCAAATTAAACATTCAAATTGAAGCCCAATCACTATCAAATATTATCAAAGCTTAATGGGTCAGTAAAGCTCGCAACAAGTCTGTTTTAGATCAAGCAAAAGGCCCAAAACAGAAAGCCCAAAGCTGTCAAATACATGGTGCTCTGTTTGTCAACAGATTCCTTGCTTCTGTCAGAAGGAAAACAGAGCTCTCCCAACAGCTCTTTCTGACCAGAATTAATTGCTCAAAACATCTATAAAAGGAAGTCAAATTCGCAAGCATCAACCAGATCTTTAAGTGTCAAGTATTCTCATAAAATCATATTCACTTACATCCTTAAAGTCATCTCATTCAAGAAATCAAGCTGAACCAAATACACACTTCCAGTTTTATTCTATTGATTTCTTCTCTGTTCTGAATCCTTTTCTCAAACAAGAGTTGAGCAAAACTAGATTCAAACAAACCTTTTAAAATCATTATTGTATAAACTCATAACTATAAGGATTGTTTATAGTTTGAGCGTAATTAAAAGAGTAGATTTCGAAATCCTAACAGATTAGTTAGGTAACCTGATTAATCCTTTCTGGGTGGAAAGGAAGTGTAGTTACAGATCAAGGCTGATCTCTAACTGTGATTGTTCTCCTTTTGTCTTTGAACACTTAGTAAAAATCTCACAGTTGTGAGGACTGGACGTAGCCCACGTTGGGTGAACCAGGATATATTCTTGTGTGGTATTTCTTCCTTATCTCTATTTACATTCAGTTATTGTTATTATCATAATTAAATAGAGAAACTAAAAACTGTGATTTTAACTAATCAAGAACGTTCTGCGTTTTCTGTTTTAAAACCAAGAACGTTCTCCGTTTCTGTTTTTTTATAACCAAGATCATTCTTGAGTTGTTTTCTTAAGTTTTTAAACAGGAAATTTTAAAAAGGGCAAGATTACAATTCAAACCCCCTTCCTTGTAACTTGACATTGCTACTTCAATTGGCATCAGAGCAAGGTCTCTAAAAAAAACACTTTAACCAAGTGCTAGAGAAAAAGATCTAGAAGAAAAAATGTCAAAAGCAAAAGACATTGTTGAAGGAGGATCCTCAAACAGGCCACCATACTTTGATGGAACTGATTACTACTTCTGGAAAAACAAGATGCAGTTGTTTCTAAAGTCTCAAGACACAGGAATGTGGCGCATCATTACAGATGGAGATTTCATTCCAAGAGCTGATCAAAATGATTCAAACTCTACCAAGAAGGAAGAAGTCGACTGGACATCTGAAGACAAAACTAAGGTACTCCTAAACTCTAAAGCTCAATTATTCTTATCGTGCGCTTTGAGCAGGGAAGAAAGCGAAAGAGTTGATGAATGCACAACAGCTAAAGAAATCTGGGATACACTACAAATTCATCATGAAGGAACGAACCATGTCAAAGAAACAAGAATAGACATTGGCATAAGAAAATTTGAACTGTTCGAAATGAATGAAGGAGAAACTATTGATGAAATGTATTCAAGGTTCACAACTATAGTAAATGAAATGCGTTCATTAGGAAAGGCTTACTCAGTACAAGATAGAGTAAGAAAGATCATGAGATGTCTTCCAATCATATAAAGACCAATGGTAACAGCCATAAGCCAAGCCAAGAACCTTGAAGTACTGGCACTAGAAGAATTAATTGGAACCTTAAAAGCACACGAGGTATTATTACAAGAAGATAAACCTGTCAAGAAAGGAAAAACAATAGCTTTAAAAGCATCTCAAGAAAGCACGGTTGACCAAACAGAGGAAGAACCAGAAGAAACTCAAGAAGAAGCTGATGAAGAAATAGCTTTTCTCACTAAAAGAATTCAAAGAATAATGAGAAGAAGAGATCAAATGAAGAAGGGATTCCCAAACAGAAAAGAAAATCCTAAGACAGAACAAGATAAAAGTCAAATTACATGCTTTGGATGTAATAAGCTGGGACATTACTAGTCTGAATGTCCTCTAAACAAAAGAACACCAAACAGATTTCCTTTCAAAAAGAAATCAATGATGGCCACATGGGATAACTCAGATGAATCCGACGAGGAAGAAGATGAAGAAGCCAACATATGCTTAATGGCAAACACTGAAGAAAATGAGGTAACAAATTCTGAATCCTGCATTTTGTGTGAACAAATGGAAAAAGAATTTGATAACTTATTAAATGATTCAAACTTACTCATACAAAAATGTAGTTCCTTAAAAGAAAAATTTTATAAAGAAAAAGAAGAAAAAGAAAAAACTCAGGTTCTGAATAATAAGCTAAAGGAGATCATTCAAAATCTGAAAGAATCTCAAACCAAAAACTTTCACACTGAAAATCAAGAAAGTCCAGAACGTTCTGCACTTCAAAAGGAGAACGTTCTCCTTAAATCTGAAGTTCAACTTTTGAAAAATGATCTGTTAAACTTTATTAAAGCTACTGGAACATTTCAGAAAATCATGGGATCTCAAGTTGGAATATTTGATAAAGCTGGTCTTGGTTTTGATCAGACTTAGAAAACCAAAATGTATGAAAATTTCTTTATTCCAGAAAGAAAAGAACAAACATGCAAAATCAAATGTTCATATTGCAGAAAAACTGGACACCTTGAATTTGCGTGTTATTTTAAAAAAAGGGATGAGAAAATCAAGAGCAAACAGAAAAAAAGAACAATCTGAAAGAAAAACAACTTTTCAGAAAAACCAAGAACATTCTCCAGGTAAAACAGAAAACGGAGAAAGTTCTAAAAATCTGTCAAAACCAGTTAGAAAATCTTTTCATAAACAAATAATTAAATGTTCTTCATGCTCTAAGATTGGACACTCTGAATCTACATGCTATAATATCAGAAAAACAAAATTCAGAACTAATCCACAAGGACCCAAGACAAAATGGGTACCAAAAGTTAATAAAACCAAAACTGCAGGTTGGTTCTCAAGGTGTCAAGAAAAAACCATGGTTTTTGGACAGTGGCTGTTCAAGACACATGACGGGTGATAAAAATTGCTTCATGTCCTTTGTTAAGAAAGATGGAGGGTCTGTTACTTTTGGAAACGACAATCAAGCTCGAATTAAAGGTAAAGGGACAATTGGTAAGAAAAACTCTGCTCAAATAACTGATGTTCAATATGTTGAAGGTCTAAAACATAATCTCTTAAGCATAAGTCAACTCTGTGACAATGGCTGTGAAGTTATTTTCAAACCCAACATATGTGAAATCATAAAAACATCATCAGGTGAAAAACTGTTTTCTGGAACCAGAAAGAAAAATCTCTATGTATTATATCTTGAAGAATTGCCTGATGAATCTTGCTTCATATCTATTGATAAAGATAAATGGATCTGGCATAAAAGGGCAGGGCATGTCAGCATGAAAACCATTTCGAAAATTTCAAAATTAGAACTTGTCAGAGGTTTACCAAAACTAAATTTTGAAAAAGACAGAATATGTGAAGCTTGTGTAAAAGGAAAGCAAGTTAAAAGCAGCTTTCATTCAAAAGATTTTATTTCCACAAACAGAATTCTTGAATTACTTCACATAGACTTATTTGGTCCTGTCAAAACAACCAGTTTAGGAGGAATGAAATATGGTTTTGTTATTGTTGATGATTTTTCTCGATACACTTGGGTACTATTTTTAAAACAGAAAGATGATGCTTTTGAAGCTTTTAAAATCTTTTGTGAAAAGGTACAAAATGAAAAAGAATCCAGCATCATCTCTATAAGAAGTGATCATGGAGGAGAATTCATAAATTCCCCCTTCAAAAACTTTCTAGATGAACTTGGCATTTCTCATAATCTGTCTTGTGCAAGAACTCCACAACAAAATGGAGTTGTTGAAAGAAAAAATAGAACCTTACAAGAAATGGCAAGAACAATCCTGGAAGAATCAAACGTTGAAAAATATTTTTGGGCTGAAGCCGTCAATACATCATGCTATATTCTAAATCGTGTATCCATTAGAAAAATCATAAACAAAACTCCATATGAAATCTGGAAAAACAGAAAACCAAACATTTCATACTTCCATATTTTTGGATGTTACTGTTATATTCTAAACAACAAAGAAGTTCTTGGAAAATTTGATTCTAAATCAGATAAAGCTATCTTTTTGGGTTATTCAACCGATTCTAAAGGATATAGAGTTTTTAATCTAAGAACTAAAATTGTTGAAATCAGCATGCATATTTTATTTGATGAATTTGATGATTTAATACTTGAAAAGTCAAATGAGGATGAAGAACTGCCAGACACACAACAGAAAACTGATATACAGGAAACGGAGATCGATAAACAATCTCCGTATCATTCTCCACCTAAAACCTGGAGAACAATAGGAGATCATCCTCAAACCCAAATCATTGGGGATACAGCAGATGGAATTCGAACTAGGAAATCATTCAAGAATGATGAAAACAACATGGCAATGATTTCTCAAGTTGAACCAAAATCAATTAAAGAAGCCATAGTTGATCAATCTTGGATTGAAGCCATGAAGGAAGAACTGCAGCAGTTCGATAAAAATGAAGTCTGGACTTTGGTACCAAATCCTCAAGATCAAACAATTATTGGTACACGCTGGGTTTTCAGAAACAAATTAGATGAATAAGGTAAGGTTGTAAGAAACAAAGCAAGATTGGTTGCTCAAGGTTACAATCAACAAGAAGGTATAGACTATGATGAAACTTTTGCTCCAGTTGCAAGGTTAGAAGCTATTCGTATACTTCTTGCATATGCATCTCACAAACTTATTAAATTATTTCAAATGGATGTTAAAAGTGCATTTTTAAACGGTTTTCTGAATGAACAAGTTTATGTGAAACAACCCCCTGGCTTTGAAGATCAATCAAAACCAAATCATGTTTTCAAACTCACAAAAGCTTTGTATGGCTTAAAACAAGCACCAAGAGCTTGGTATGATAGGTTAAGTTCATTCTTAATCAATAATGGTTTTTCCAGAGGAAAAATTGACACTACACTCTTTAAGAAAATTGATAAAAATGATCTACTCATCGTACAAGTGTATGTTGATGATATTATCTTTGGATCAACAAATGAAAAAATGTGTAATGGTTTCTCAATGCTTATGCAAAGTGAATTCGAAATGAGCATGATGGGAGAATTAAGATATTTTCTTGGTTTACAAATCAAACAACATGAAAATGGTATTTTTATTTGTCAAGAAAAATACATTAAAGATTTGTTAGCCAAGTACAAAATGAATGAAGCAAAAATTATGTCTACTCCTATGCATCCATCCTCTTCATTAGACAAAGATGAACATGGAAAATCTGTTTCTGAGAAAGAATATAGAGGGATGATTGGTTCCTTGCTATATTTAACTGCTAGCAGGCCAGATATTGTATTTGCAGTAGGATTATGCGCTAGATTTCAATCTACACCAAAAGAATCTCATTTAACTGCTGTAAAACGAATTTTTAGATATCTTGTTGGAACTACTGATCTTGGCCTTTGGTATAGAAAAGGTTCTCATTTTGATCTTGTAGCATATTGTGATGTTGATTATGCTGGAGATAAAACTGAAAGAAAAAGCACCAGTGGAGCATGTCAATTTCTGGGAGATGCATTGATAAGTTGGTCTTGCAGAAAACAAAATACTATAGCCTTATCAACCACTGAAGCTGAATACGTATCAGCTGCAAATTGTTGCTCACAAGTCCTTTGGATTAAAAATCAACTTGAAGACTTCTCTGTAAGTTACTCTAGTATTCCAATTTACTGTGATAATACTAGTGCAATCAATTTGTCAAAAAATCCAATTCAGCATTCTCGATCAAAACATATTGAAATAAAACATCATTTTATTCGCGATCACGTTAATAAAAAGGAAATTGAATTAATTTTTGTTGATACTCAAAATTAGCTTGCTGATATTTTTACAAAGCCCTTAGTCGAGGAAAGTTTTAATTCAATCAAAGAAAAACTGAGAATTTTGAAAAATCCTGAAAAATCTAGTTAAAACTGCTTCTGCAGAAAACGGAGAACGTTTATCAATCTCCGTTTTTCAAACATCTTTCTCCGTTTTTCAAATCATCTTCCCAGATGTCATCTCCCTCATGCGCAGGCAAGACATGTCTCGGCATTAAATGCGCATGCATCAAGTCCTTCAAAAGGCACTGCTCAGCCGTCAAAGTCATCCCTTTCCCCAAACACTTGTCACTTCCCTAGGTTTATCATCATTACTCTCTCTCTCTCTCTTGAAACTGAAAAGGCAAGTTGCAGTTATTACAACTGTTCAATTCTTTTGAAACAGTTTTTCATTATTCTCAACTATCATCTTCCTCCAAAGCTTCTCTTCAATCTCTCTCTCAGCATCAAAAATGGCTCGAACCAAGCAAGCTGCTCGCAAAAATGCCAGCACTGAAACTCCATCACCATCATCATCCTTCTCACCAGTCTACGATCGTTCACCTTCACCTCCACCCAGGCCAACCCCTCCAAAACACTCATCAGATTCCTCATTTTCTGACTATTTGTCTTCATCTCCTGAATCCAACCCCAACACTTCCATTCCTGAACCTGTCTCCTCTGTTCTTCCTCCTCTACATTCCTGTTAAACCCCAAATTTTACTCAAGTCCCGCCTCATTTAAGAACATCCTTTTCCAAACCCACCCCACCACCACATAAATTTGTTAATCCTCCAGCACCTAAGAGGCGCTCAATGAGAATTCTGGCAGGAATTGGGACTTCAAGAACATCAAACACTAAACCTACCTACTTCATCATCTCAGACACTGACTCAGATGAATCATCTGATACTCCTGCACCTTCAATAAAACCAATTCCTACATCAAAAACCTCTATACCAACCTCTTCTAAATCTTCATTTTCTGAAACCTCTCAATCCTTTCCTTCAACCCAGAAACAAAGACCAATGACTGATTTTTTCTCCTCCACCAAATCTTCTCAACCTAAAACCCGTACTCTAAAAACCAAAACCACCATTTCAACCTCAAAATTTCTGGCAAGAAAAAACTTACCCATTTGCCAGAGATTCAAAACCACTGTACCTAGAAACCAATTTCGTCTTTCCCCTTCCTCATCTCAAGAACGTTCCCCAACCCCAAAACCTTCTCCCACCCAAATACACGAACGTTCTCCCACTCCTTCCGCTACCACTGCTCACAAAACTCCTACCCCTACTCCTGAACGTTCTCCAATTCCAGAACGTTCTCCTAGCCCTCCCCATTTTACTTCCCCTTCTCAAGAACGTTCTCCTCCCTCTGAACGTTCTCCCACTACCTCTCCTTCCCACACTCAAACACGCTCTCCCATTCCAGAATGTTCCCCTGAACATCAACATTCTCCCTCTCCAACTCAAGAATGTTCATCTCCCGACGAACGTTTTCTGTCTTACAATCCTTCAACAACCACCAAACAACCACTTTCACCTCAAACTCCTTCCTCTCCTTCATCAGATCCTTCATTTGACCCTGATTCTCCTATACCACCATCTCCTCCCTCCAAAAAGACCAAGCCAAATACCACTCCTCTAATTCCTCCCACTGCCACCAAACTGTTCAAAGACAAATGGGCTCAAAGACCCATTGGTGTTGGTAGAGTTTTCATTTTCGACAAACTCATAGTCGATGGAAATTCTGTCAAACACTTTACTGATGCCCTAGGCTGGACTGCATTTATGCAAATTTATGAACCCCACTATCCAGACGCTGTTCGAGCCTTCTACTGTCAAGCCAAAACATTTCCTGAAAAATCTCTACTCATTTCCACAATCAAGGGAATTGAGATCAGGTTAACCCCTGACATTTTGGCCTCAATCCTGGATCTCCCTACTGAAGGTCCTGCTGTCTTTGGAAAATCCTGGTATGCAGCTCTCAATCTTAAAGAGACTGCAGTTCTCTCAGAATTATTTCAAGAGAATTCCACCAGGCATCTGTCAACATTCCTGCGCCCTCTCCCTAAGATCTTCAACAACATGAGTCAACATACTCTTCTTCCTCACTGTGGAAGTCATGAGTATGTCTCTGAAAACGACGCACTGGTCATATATCATCTACTCAACTGCAAGCGTCTCAATCTGCCTCATCTGATCCTTCACCACATGATTGTTGCTGCCAATAAAGACTACAAGAAGAATATTGTTCCTTATGGTATGATTCTTACAAAAGTCTTTAATCATTTTCATATCCCCCTGTTCAATGAAAAATCTCTTATCAAAATCTCCAAATTTTCCACCAAAAACATGTCCCATATGAAAATAAAAGTCACTACACAACCCTCTCCCCCATCTGAATCACAGCCACGATTTCCACAAACCACCAGACCTAGAACAAGACAGTCTGCCCCACTTATTCATTCATTTCCTTCCACCCTAAAAAGAAAACGTTCTGCCAGACGAGAAGCTCCTGTCACAAATCCCACATCATCATCTCCTTCACCAGATAGAGCAAAAGATAAAACCCCATAACGTTCTCCTCATACCCCAGAATGTTCTTCCCAAAATCCAGAACTTTCTCCACAACACCCAGACCAAACACCACCACACCTAGAAAATCCTAATCCTGCTCAAGAAAGTTCCCCTCCAAACAGAGAACGTTCTCTTACCCCTCCTCCTACCAACCCAACATTCTCTGTTTTTCCCCAACAATCCACCATTTCATCCACAGATTTCATTTCTGACTCTCAGCTTCTACGTTCTTCACTTGACCCCATGACAACAATGATTTCTCACCAAAATGTCTTTGTCATGTCACCAGCGTACATTTCTCCTCAAACCACCACGTCATCTATTTTTGGTATTAGTCAATTTTTGGCTTCCTCCGATCCTTCTAACAACACTACTTCATCCAATCAATCCAACCCTCAGCCTCTCCCTGCCTCTCTCCCAGCTGTCTCCACTCCTTCAACCAGCACTACTCCTATTCCTCCACCAATCATGAATCCTCCAAGGGAACCAAGCAACTTTGAAATAATGGCCACTCTACAGGTCCTCTTGGCACAACAGACTCAGCTGCAGTCCTGGCTCACGGATACACTTGCACCCAAGCTCGGTGTACCTCCTCCTCCTCCTTTTCACGCTGCTCCAGCTCCCGAGCCTGTTCTTGTGCCATCCAAGTCTCAATCATCAGAAGGCTCTTCTCCTTCTTTAGCCAAATAGGGATCTTTTTCTCCTTCCTTTTTGTATGACAAAGGGGGAGAATTAAGTTTAGTTTTTTATTTTGTTTATGATCCGATTAACATTCAGGATCTTACTTTTTGTAAATTCAGCAAAACACTTTATTAATGAAATATCTTTTATTGCTGAAATTAAACTGATTGCATTAGTTATATCAATAAAAACATCTGTTGCATCAATTGAGGGGGAGTTTTTACCCTCTTCAAAATTAAAATTAGAATCAGAATTAAAATCTAAATTAACATGTTTGTCATCATCAAAAAGGGGGAGATTGTTAAGACAAACTCTCAAATTAAGTTTTGATGAAAATAAACAAGAGATTAATTAAAGATATTAATTATGATTCTAAATATTATGTTAAATTAATCTGTGCTCTTGAGTGTTTTTATTAAAGATAGGAACCAAGCAAAGCAAAGAAATAAGTCATGATCATAAACTATACAAAACAGAGAAAGATCAGCAGAATCAAGAAAGATCATTACAGCCACTTCATCAATCTTTCTCCAACACTTCCACATTAAATATGCCTGAAATCCTTATACCAATTTCATCAGTACATGGCAAGGAACAGATAGGAATCGTTTTTACTCAAAACGATTCACGGATTATTAAGAAAAATCATCACCAATCTAAGCATATCAAAAAACGGACTGCAACTTTCTCCAGTCTGGAAACTGTCAAGAAAGTTGAACAAAGCTGAAACTCAAGATTGAATATAAGTCCTCAGATTATTCAAAAGTCTATCAGACAAGATTGATTATCTTTCTCCACTTATAATCAACGTTCTCCATTTTTAAGAAGAACAAATTCTGTTTCTGCAGAAGAAGACTTCTCATTTCTGCAGAAAAATATTCACTCCTTTCCAAACAGTTTTGGATCAAATTAAACATTCAAATTGAAGCCCAATCACTATCAAATATTATCAAAGCTTAATGGGTCAGTAAAGCTCGCAACAAGTCTGTTTTAGATCAAGCAAAAGGCCCAAAACAGAAAGCCCAAAGCTGTCAAATACATGGTGCTCTATTTGTCAACAGATTCCTTGCTTCTGTCAGAAGGAAAACAGAGCACTCCCAACAGCTCTTTCTGACCATAATTAATTGCTCAAAACATCTATAAAAGGAAGGCAAATTCGCAAGCATCAACCAGATCTTTAAGTGTCAAGTATTCTCATTTGAAAAAAACACTTTAACCAAGTGCTAGAGAAAAAGATCTAGAAGAAAAAATGTCAAAAGCAAAAGACATTGTTGAAGGAGGATCCTCAAACAGGCCACCATACTTTGATGGAACTGATTACTACTTCTAGAAAAACAAGATGCAGTTGTTTCTAAAGTCTCAAGACACAGGAATGTGGCGCATCATTACAGATGGAGATTTCATTCCAAGAGCTGATCAAAATGATTCAAACTCTACCAAGAAGGAAGAAGTCGACTGGACATCTGAAGACAAAACTAAGGTACTCCTAAACTCTAAAGCTCAATTATTCTTATCGTGCGCTTTGAGCAGGGAAGAAAGCGAAAGAGTTGATGAATGCACAACAGCTAAAGAAATCTGGGATACACTACAAATTCACTACAAATATTCTTCAAATCTTCATTAAAATGTTTCAAATCTTCTTCAAATGTAGATCAAATATTCTTCAAATCTTCTTCAAATATTCTTCAAATCTTCTTCAAATACTCTTCAAATCTTCTTCAAATATTTTTCAAATCTTCTTCAAATCTTCATTAAATGTAGATCAAATATTCTTCAAATCTTCACTAAATCTTCTTCAAATATTCTTCAAATCTTAATCAAATCTTCTTCAAATATTCTTCAAATCTTGACCATATCTTCTTTTCAACTTGGTCAAAGATTTTCTTCAATTATAAATATGAATCAAATCTTATTTTAGATTTTTATCAATTATAAATTTGAATCAAATCTTATTTTAGATTTTCATCAATTATAATTTTGAATCAAATCTTATTTAAGATTTTCTTCAATTATAAATATGAATCAAATCTTATTTTAGATTTTCATCAATTATAATTTTGAATCAAATCTTATTTAAGATTTTTCTTCAGTTATAATTTTGAATCAAATCTTATTTTAGATTTTCTTCAAAAACACGAATCTTCTTTCATACTCTTTGAAGTCAAATATATTATTCTCATAAAATACTTTTGTTAACATCAAAACTCTAAATGTAAAACCAACTTGGTTCCAACAATCTCCCCCTTTTTGATGATGACAAAACCTGTATTTTTGATAACAACTTTTCTTTATATTTCTTTGACTCCCCCTAACTTAGGGCTCCCCCTAAGTCTTAGTATCATTTTCTCTCCACTTTATCAAATATCTTTCTCCCCCTTTTGTCATCAGACAAAAAGACTTGAATGTGAAACTCTGCCTCTTTTTTTTTT